>CM042684.1:268378176-269586700 GCA_023614405.1 Avena insularis | reverse complement strand
TAGGATTCAATTGGACATGATATTATAATAATACTGTGTTTTCCCTATTCCTTTGTTTTTCTATCTTGCGAATCAAACAGGCCCAATGTTGAGACTCCCATGGGCAACATTTCCTACTAAGCCAAGATGCACCCATATACTAAATTAATGTGGGAACAGTACATTAACTATCATGTCGATATGGCCATGACCTTTTTTGGTCATCAGGGTTCAAACCTAATAATATTTGATGACCCACAAGTATAGGGGTGTATCGCAGTATTTTCGAGGGAAGTGAAACCCAATTTATTGATTCGACACAAGGGGAGCCAAACAATATTTATAAGCCTTAACAACTGAGTTGTCAATTTAGCTGCACCTAGAAACAATCTTGCTCACAGCAGTTTATCAGTAGCAACAATGTTGTAATAGGAATAGTAAAGTAGCAGGAGTAGTAAAGTAAAGACAACAATAACAATATCAGTAAACAGCAGGAATCGAGTGCGGTAGACATAGGGATGGATGGACGGGCGTTGCATGGACAAGACAATTCACATGGCAATCAGAACATAGGGCAATTGCAGATAAATAAGATAAAGCATCCAAGTACTAGATAATCCTAGGCATGTGTTCCATATATAGTCATACGTGCTCGCAATGAGAACTTGCACAACATCTTTTGTCCTGCCAGCCCGTTTGCAGCGGGGCCTCAAGGGAACTACTGGTAATTAAGGTGCTCCTTTTAATAGAGCACCGGAGCAAAGTATTAACACTCCATGAACACATGTGATCCTCACATCAAAGCCATTCCCTCCGGTTATCCCGATTTCTGTCACTTCGGGGCCATTGGTTCCGGACAACAACGTGTGTATACAACTTGCAGATAAGACCAAAAACAATACTATCATAATGAATCAATAACATGTTCAGATCTGAAATCATGGCACTCGGGCCCTAGTGACAAGCATTAAGCATAACAAGTCGCAACAAAGTCATAAAGCACTAATAAAAGATACTAGGCACCATGCCCTAACAATCCGATGCCATTACATGAACGATCTCATCCAATCCCTACCATCCCCATAGCCTACAGCGGGGGATTACTCACTCATAGATGGGGGAAACATGGATTGTCGATGGAGAAGCGATGGTGATGATGATGGCGATGATCTCCTCCAATTCCCCGTCCGGGCAGGTGCGAAACGGAGTTTACGTGTGTTTCGTGGAATCTGGCGGTGGCGGCGGAGCGGAACTCCTTCTGGAAAAACGTCGAACCCCCTGAGTTTTAGGTCAGAAGGATTCTTATAGGCGAAGAGGGAGACTGAGGGGGTGCATGGGGCGGCCAGACCACCCCCTGGCGCGGCCAGGCCCAGCCCGCGCGGCCAAGTGGTGTGGCTAGGCCCAGCCCCACTCCGTCTCATATTCTGGCTCCGGGAGTCTTCTGGTGAGATAGGATTTTTGGCTTTTGTCCCATCCAATTCCGAGAATATTTATTTTATGACTTTCCTGGAACCAAAAACAGCAGAAAACAGGCAGATGGCATGTGGCTCTTGTTAATAGGTTAGTCCAAGAAATCATATGAAAAGTACTCCAAAGTGTGGACAAAACACAACAAAGTAGATAAAACCAAGCATGGAACATCAAAAATTATAGATACATTTGTAATGTATCAACATCCCCAAGCTTAACTCCTACTCGTCCTCGAGTAGGTAAGTGATCGAAAGAAACAATAATTTTTTAGGTGACATGCACCATCATAAACTTGATCAAAGTATTTGTAAAACATTCAAAGCTGGGATCATAGTACTTCAATCATAGCATGAAAGACAAAGTTCTAGCAATAAGACAAAGAAGCTATAACGCAACACGAAAAGGCACTAACAAAAGATTCATGAATAACATTGCTTTACAAGACGTTTGTTTGTTTCACATAAACAAAACATAGCATAGTGGTATTCAGCTTGTCCCTCATAGAGTAGCAAATATAAATGCATAGGACACCTTCAAAGTTCATAAGAGTGACTTGATACAAATAGTTTAGAACAAGCAATATCAAGGTATGCATCAATCAACAAGTCTTGGGACAATGCACATAGAACTAAGAATGGCCACTTTGCTCTCAAAGTAGGTGCATAAAGGTAGAAGGTGGAGACTCAATATATAACTGGAAGAAAGGCCTTCATAGAAGGAAGTAGGAATTCAAGTTTCATAAAGAGCTTCCAAAAATTATGGTACTTAATAGCTTTCAACTCTCATTGCCCCTATCATAAGCATCTTGAAGTGATTCAGGTTAAAGTGAACAAACTATGGTGTACATGGTTGACGAAGTATAAGTTAGAAATCTCATGTCCCTTGAGTACGAGGGTCGCTGCTCATGCTACTCAAGTTTAGTCACCGGTAAGTTCTTGTCATTGTAAGTACATGTGTATCATAGAGAACCGCCAACGGGGTACCCCTTGCCCGATGATATGGAAGAATCCCCATATCAAAATGACAAGGCAAGCAGACAACAAGCATCTCAGCAATCTTCTTATTTACCATGGGAATATGGTGCTTTTTTCTCTCTTTCCTCTTTTCACAATCTCATTTTTTTCAATATAGGACTCTTTTTTTCTCAATAAGAAGAATGCTTCATAGAAAGCACATTCTGGTTACGCTGCAGGTTTCCACCATGTCAGCATGGATTAGACCAGGGGCCCAGGCGTTTCTCTAACACATATACATAACTCCATGGACTTACAAGCTCCCCTTTCATTTCACACCGACGACATCCATAGACAAAAGAGCATGATATCAACTAGGTACAAAGTACCCGTGCAATGTTGAAAGCATTCCCATGACAGCATGGTTCTGCTAATCCCCAACAAATAAGTGCAAGCATATACAACATAGATGACACAATGGTTCAAGTTTATTAAGGGAAAGAAAAGTAAAGTGTGCCATCAAGTTCGTGAGAGCTTTAATCACTAGTTTTCTCATAACAAGTTTAATTTGGAAGGTAAACAAAAACATGAATATACTTGGAATAGCATAAGCTAGTAGGTATGTATGGTGGACTCTTTGGAATAACTTGGTTTAAGGAGTTGGATGCCACCTTCATCAAAGTGTTGGAGAGAGTGTACCTCGATAGTGGATGAGTAGGGAATAGGCTTACATAACTCTTCAATAGGAGGTACATTCTTGACATCTGCAGCTTTAATTCCTTTCTCCTTAAGATATTTCTTAGCTTCCATCATTTCATCATTTAATTCAATAACACCCCTCTTCTTTGAAGTTGGAATAGACACTGGTATAGTAGGTTCAGGTACAATTACTTCAGGTATAGCTTGTTCAGGAGGAGTCCAATCTTCATAATTCTTGCTTATTTTAGCCATTAATTCCTCAGCTTCCTTAGGAGTCCTATTCCTGAAAACACAATCAGCACAACTATCTAGGTATGTCCTAGATTCTTCGGTTAGTCCATTATAAAATATATCAAGAAGCTCATTCTTGGGTAATGGACTTCCAGCCTGTGCATGAATCAAAGCACAAAACCTTGCCCAAGATATAGGCAATACCTCTTTTTCTCCCTGCTTAAAATCAAAAAGTTCCTACAAAATAGCATGTCTAGCACTAGGTGGAAAATATTTCTGCAGGAAAGTACTAATCAAGCAATCAAGGCTATCAATAGATCCAGGAGGTAAATTACTAAACCAAGTTTTAGCTTCTCCTTTCAGTGAAAAGGGGAAAATCTTAGCAACAAAGTAAGTACGCATCTTAATATCATCAGAAAACAAGCCACTCATGGTAGAAAGTTCATTCATATGTGCTACCGCACTTTCATTCTTAGTCCCACAAAAAGGTTATTTCTCAACAATAGCTATGTAAGATAGATCGAGAGAGAAATCATAATCTTTATCTATAATGTTTATAGGAGAGGCAGCAAACTTAGCAATAGGAGATAACTTGGGTTTAATAGTACGCCTCTCAAGGAGACTCTTAGCAGCGCTCATATCATGGGTGTTTTTACATTCTTTAATAAATTCATCGGTCATCTCAACATAACCATCTTCAATATCATAACTTTCACTAGACTCAGGAGAACTAACAGGTGTGGTAGTGTCTTCATTAGGAGTTTCAGTATTTCCAGCTATAGTTCTAGCAATCGTAGCATCTAGGAAAGGACCTAATGAACCACTCTTATCAAGCACAGTAGAAGCAGCATCATAAGCATCAGAAGTTTTAGATTCAGAAGTAGTAGCAGTGTGTGTAACATGTTTATGTGGTGGTGTAACGATCTTACCCATAACAGATGGTGAATCAAGAGCAATAGAGGTGTTCAGAACCGTACCTTTTCTTGTAGTGGATGGTAAAATAGGAACCTTGTCATCACGAGACTTACCCATGATGGATGGATAGCAGCGAACAATAGAGAATCCAAGTGAACTTGATAAATAAAGCTATGCCCCCAGCAACGGCGCCAGAAAATAGTCTTGATGACCCACAAGTATAGGGGGTGTATCGCAGTATTTTTGAGGGAAGTGAAACCCAATTTATTGATTCGACACAAGGGGAGCCAAAGAATATTTATAAGCCTTAGCAACTGAGTTGTCAATTCAGCTGCACCTGGAAACAATCTTGCTCATAGCAGTTTATCAGTAGCAACAGTGTTCTAATAGGAATAGTAAAGTAGCAGCAATAGTAAAGTAAAGATAGAAGTAACAATAGCAGTAAACAGCAGGATTCGAGTGAGGTAGGCATAGGGATGGATGGACGGGCTTTGCATGGACAATACAATTCACATGGTAATCAGAACATAGGGAAATTGCAGATAAATAAGATAAAGCATCCAAGTACTAGATAATCCTAGGCATGTGTTCCATATATAGTCAGACGTGATCGCAATGAGAACTTGCAGAACATCTTTTGTCCTGCCAGCCCGGTTGCAGCGGGGCCTTAAGGGAACTACTGGCAATTAAGGTGCTCCTTTTAATAGAGCACCGGAGCAAAGCATTAACACTTCATGAACATACATGATCCTTAGATCAAAGCCATTCCCTCCGGTTATCCCGATTTCTGTCACTTCGGGGCCATTGGTTTCGGACAACAACGTGTGTATACAACTTGTAGATAAGACCAAAAACAATACTATCATAATGAATCAATAACATGTTCAGATTTGAAATCATGGCACTTGGGCCCTAGTGACAAGCATTAAGCATAACAAGTTGCAACAAAGTCATAAAGCACTAATAACAGATACTAGGCACCATGCCCTAACAATCCGATGCCATTACATGAATGATCTCATCCAATCCCTACCATCCCCATAGCCTATAGAGGGGGATTACTCACTCTTAGATGGGGCAAACATGGATGGTCAATGGAGAAGCGATGGTGATGATGATGGCGATGATCTCCTCTAATTCACCATCCCGGCAGGGTGCCAGAACGGAGTTTTTGGTGCTGTTTCGTGGAATCTGGTGGTGGCGGAGCGGAACTCCTTCTGGAAAAATTGTAGGGGATCGGCGCGGAAAACAAAAAAATTCCCTACGACGGAACCCAGAAACTTAGCCTAGGATCTATCTATGCAGTAATGCGGTAACGGACAATGCGTAGAGAATACATACCCTTGTAGTCTGTATGCGGTTAACGTTCTGCGGGGAACGTGGTTGATGTAGTCGTACCCGAAGCCGACCTCAAGGTCGCGAAGCTCCTCGCAGGTCACCCCTTGCTCCTTCTTGATCATCATCATCTTCATCGTGCAACAGCTCCGGCTCACGACATTTAAGTGCCCCAAGTGGTGCACCCTGTGTCTTCGTACACATCCGGTGCATGATGAGACCTCCGGCTCCCTGATCCCGCCGGGAGTGCGGAAGTTGATATCCGGCTAGGAATCCTTGCAGCGCAACGACATACTGCAGGTGTGCCTCGATCGCACAGCCCATACTTGGGGCCATGGTCACAAGGTATAAAGAGAGGGAGGGAAAAAGTCATCCAAAGGACTTCTCAAGTTGTGTGTTTAATCCCACCCATGGGCACCCCTTTATATAGGGGGAGGGGTGTGCCCTCCCCTTTGGGTTTCCCATGTGGGACTATTCAAGGGAGAGGAGGAGGCGCATGGGCCTTAATGGGCCAACTGGCCTGGGGTGGGCCCCAACCCGCGCATAGCCCTAGGCTGGCCGGGTGGGCCCCCTCAAAGCGCCTGGGCCTTGGCCCCTTGGCCCTTGGCCCTTCCTTCCTCGGGTTTTCCCTCATGGGCCCTATTCTAGGAAGTTTGGCCCATTAGTGGAATAACTCTTCAAATTAGATTTTAATATTATATTTAATATTAATTACATTAATTAATATGTAAATACATATTACAAAATCCATCTTGACCCGAAACACCTTTCGGTTCCCTTTCGATTTTGTCCAAACAAATTCGGATCTTTCCCGGAATGATTCCAGTCCTTTTATTCTTTCTCCGAACAACTTCGGATCTCTCTGTGTAACGATTCTGGCTTTCTCTTTCTCTACTGTGATTCCGTCTTATGAATGATCGCTCTCATCGTACCCTTAAGTGTATCCTCTCACGGCTCGGGAATGCTCTAGACATGATCTATATCAATGATCAACAGCGGGACCAGGGATATCCATGTGACCCCTATGCATTCCTGATGACAATGTTGTTTGAACCGTCTAAATATAGCATCCTCTTCCTTTTGTTTCTCGATACAACTTGTCCGAGATCCAATCACTGTATCCCATACCTTTGTTCAATCTCGTTCACAACAAGCTATGTTTTCTTGTTACCGTGATATTACATCCCCGTGACATGTTGCAACATTTATAGATGTAATCTCACCAAGTCGGCCATATGTATCTTTACCCGTCATGTGGGTGAACAAATCCCAGTCTTGCAGTCACATGTCATCTACTATTCCTTCGGAATACCCAACATACACCTTTATAGCCACCGCATTACCAGATGACGTTTGATGCAGTCAAAGCAGCCTAGGGAAACAGTGAGTAATATGAGCCCACGGTCTAAGGAGAAGGAGTCTAGGTATAGCTGTTGCAACAATGAACTATATGACTTGATCATGTTGCAATCCTTCGACGAATGTCCAACCACATCATTCTCCAATGACATGATATCGTTGTCAGTCGGCATAAATGCCCATGATCTTGAAACCCAGATCATCTTCATGACCAACGAACTAGTATGAACAGAGGCTACTAGGGACTTGGTTGTTTCATACCACACCTGTACCAATGTTTCTACTTGGCACAGTTCTAGCACAATATGAAACTATTATAAACTAATTGAGATATGACAATAAAAACCTATTTATTATTTGCCTCTAGGGCATATCTCCTTCAAAAATGTCGAACCCCCCTGAGTTTTTAGGTCAGAAGGCTTCTTATAGGCGAAGAGGGAGACCGAGGGGGTGCCTAGGGCGGCTAGACCACCCCCTGGCGCGGCGAGGCTAGCCCGCGTGGCTAGGTGGTGTGGCTGGGACCTAGCCCCACTCCGTATCATATTCTGGCTCCGGGAGTCTTCTGGTGAAATAGGATTTTTGGCTTTTGTCCCGTCCAATTCCAAGAATATTCATTTTCTGACTTTCCTGGAACCAAAAACAGTAGAAAAAAGGCAGCTGGCACTGTGGCTCTTGTTAATAGGATAGTCCAAGAAATCATATGAAAATTACTCCAAAGTGTGGACAAAACACAAGAAAGTAGATAAAACTAAGCATGGAACATCAAAAATTATAGAGAGATTTGCAATGTATCAATATTCATACATGGTGGGAAAATATCACGAGGCTGGTTTCCAGAAGTTGTCAAATCCCATGGTTATCAGTTTCCTGGCTGGCTTTACACGTGACGTAAAGGATGCCATGCGTAAATATTTGTTTTGCTGTTTTTATTTATTTCATGTGATTGTTTCAAAACAGGTTCAAAAAATTTCAAGATACAAATTCTTAGCAGGAAGTTGATTTTTCAAAACTTTCGATTGTTTTCGATATATTAACTACTTGATGCGTACCACCAAAAGCTTTTTGTAGAACTTCGATAGAAATCTACCACTTTCTAGAGCTTCTAGTTCAAATATGACATGATTTTGTTAATAGAGACATAAAGTCATTTGATTGGTCCAAGTTAGCTCGGAAGCTTTGAAAACTCATAAAACTTGGGAATCATCCATAAAATATTGTCCACTATATCTGGAAACTTGGCTCGTGGCATTCAAAACCATGTTCTCTGTACTTTATGTGCATAGTATATTTATGGTGCTAGAGGCTAAGAATAATGGGATATTCTATATGCTATACATGACATAATCAAATGTACTAAAAGAGATCCAATGGTCAACAATGTCGGATTTTGCCAATCTATATCCAACTGTCGATGTTCGAAGTTATTCGTACACTATATAGTGGTATGGAAATTGCGAAGCAACATAGTCGTTTTTTGTTTTGAAAAGAAGTGTCAAGCACTTATTTCTGATTCTTTATGGCGAGCAATACGCATAAGAGGACGCCATATGAAAGTATTTGGTTTATTATTTCTTTTATTTCAATGTCTTCAAAACATTATCAAATTTGAAGGCATGCATATTCTTAGCATGAAGTTAGTTGCATTTTTCAAATCTCGTGATGGTTCTCGATATATTGATGACATTGGTACGAACAAACGACATCTGTAGAATTCAAGAGCAACCTATCATGCATACTTGTACTCCCTCCGATTCATGTTAGTTGTCCCTAGATTGGATGTATCTACACTAAAACATGTCTAGATACATCCATTTCTGTGACAAGTAATATCGATCGGAGGAAGTAGTTCATATCTGACATAATTTCGTTAAATCGGCATAAAGTCCTCTAAGTGAGGGAAGTTAGCTAGATAGGAAGATTCAACAATTCTAAAACAAGGAAGTTATAAGAAAGCATGGTCCACTTTGTCTGAAATATGGTGCGGTGGCACCTTTTTTTCAACTAGGTTTGGCCTAGAAGGAGCGAGATGCTTTAGTTAGCAACTTAACATGGTTAGTGGAAGTGTACATGTTACATCAAGGACCTCAAAAACAAGAAAATTACACCTAACTGATGTTTTAGTATAAAGGGGTCTGAAAATAAGCATGGAAAATCAGTCAGGACTGGCTCTCCTTCTCCACCCACTAGCTGAGCCATACCGTTTGTACTAGAACAACAACAACTTGCTTAACAAAAAGGAAATCAGCACGGTCCTCACTTTTGCTAGATCTTGCTAATGAAGTGCATCGAATGCGATGGGACATGTATATATTTATATATACATACCAAGTACAATATCCCTTCTCTAGTGTTGTGAGGGTTGATCCTTGTAATAACCTTCCATGCGATGTTTGGGACGAAGCAAGTGAAAAAATCGAAACCCGAAAAGTTTGATCCGCGACTACTTTTTTGCCGCCGCCCCAACCCTACGCCCAAAGTGGTTCCTTCCTATGCACACCAACACAACGTAGCTGACGAACACACGATAGACAGACACAGAGCTGTCGTACCAATGTTAGAGTTGAAAGCGGCATCCCGCGGAAGTTCTGCTTCTAGTTCATTTTTAAGTACTCCTATAGAAACTTCAAAATGAACTAGAGGTGAGACTTTCGCGGGATCCTGCTTGCAACCCTAACCATGGCACATGTGCTGAGCGCCACACTCTGGACGAGGGAGATATCAACTAGCAGGTGTGCGCGCGGGTGCTGAGAAGATACATACTGTATTACATTGTGTAAAATTTGACCGAATAAATAGAGTAACTAATACACTTGATTAATTTGTGTAAAATTAGTACTGTTGGAGGTAGAGTAAAACTTTCCGATAATGCTAATTTTCTACCAAAATTCTTTATATATATTTAGATTAAATCTTGGTCAAAGAAAAACACGCAAAACAAGGACGCCTTATTCCTCAGGACAGAGGTAGAGTAATACTCCTACCTACTACTCCTACTTATGCAAACAATACAATAGTAGAACCTGTAAATAAATAATGTGTCTAGTCAAACCGACGTGATGAGACTATACTGCGCCAGGAGGTGACATGGTTAATTTATTATAATAAAATAAAAAACCTCTTTCAAAGAGCCATCCCATCTTCCCCATCTCCGTTTAGTTTATCCACACTCGCCAACGCTGCTTGGCCGCATTTGGGATCCTCTCCACCGCACGGATCACACATTTTGCTTGCCATCTCGCCCGGTGCATCTCTCCTTCCAAACCACCACCCCTCCCCTCCAAATAACCCAAACAGTTCTATATAGATCCGCCCTCGACCCCAATCCTCCTCGACATGATGGCGGATCGTCTGTACAAAATTTGGAGAGGTTCGAGGGAGAGCCGGTGGTGCAGCGGCTTTAGCAAGGTCAGCGACGACATCATCAACCAAATCGTCGAGCGTCTCGACACTAAAAGCGACGTCCGGCTGGCCGCATGCTCCAAGGAGCTACACCGCCAAGTCATCAGCGGAGAAGATCTGCCAGAACTACAACTGCTCGCAAGTGGTCTCCTTCAACGAACTCTATGCCCACATGATCTCCTGCATCCATAGCCTGTTTATCTGCATGGAGCCAGGATGCAACTGGGTCGGCAACAAATTAACGTTGTATCTGCACCTCAAATCCACCCACTCGATCGAGGTTCCCACAGTCCTCTATAGTGTCAAACAATGGGACCCATCTAAGCTGGTGCCTGTAGGGTGCTCGTGGAGAACAAATGTCATCGGCATCGGGAAGACGGGAATGCTGTTCATCAGCTAGATTGACGGGCACAACACGGAGGTTTTCCTGTCCATCAGCCGCGTAAGGTCCACGGCGTGGGAATTGGAGGAGTACGAGGTGAGGATATCATCATTGGTCTATTTTCGTGGGTTCTATCAACCTGAGTTTTATTCTGAGCCAAAGGTTGTGGAGCCGCCAGCCGAAGTCGCGTTGGATGCGCTAAACCATTACTTGTCGGTAGCAGGGACTTATTGTCAAGCTCCTCAATTGTTGGTCGGAGTTCCTCGTGGAGTTCTAATGTTGGATCGATGATGACATCAACCCATTGTGAGATATCACATCTTAATATTCTCCTGATGATCCTAATATGAATGTACTACGTAATTTTCTAGTCCCTCTATTCTAAGATTAATTACTTTATTTATTTTAGTGGCAGATTCCCTTCGCAATCGGAGTGGTGGAAATGGCTAGAAAGATCCGTGAATTTTACATCTATCTTGCTAACGGTGAATAGGATCAAGCTTATTACAAGGATCCACAGACGACGGTAAATCGAGAGAAGCGTGCCAGGCGGGAAAGCAAGCACTACCCAGCCACGACCTGGACACACTAAATCGTTGGCATACAGATCTTGTGGTGATTCTGACCTCTCTCTTTCTCTCATGCATGTTTGGAGTATATGATGGGACATGAAATCATTCCTAGCTAGATTAAGGTACTACTATGAGTAGTTTTATACTTTTACCGAGTATTTTGTATGGAGTTCTACAACTGCTAATATATTTTGTAATAATTCCTATGTATTGGTAATTGTTCAGATCGAGTGCAGAATATGGCTTGTACTGTTGAATCTTTCAAAATCTACCGAATCTCTCAAATGTGCTGATGTTCCTATTATTAAAGTATTTTGTTTAACTAATACTCTTGTACTGGTACTTCTTTTGATCAATGGCAATAGATTGTTTTGCTTTTCTTTTGAAACATGGCCTTCTCAATCTAGATGAGGCCTAGGCTCTTGGGTTGCATATATGTTGGTCACACATGCATTGATGTAAGAAAGAGGTATGCACACAAATGTAGACTTAATCGTCAGTCTTGCTTGCTCCAATGATGGAGTGTGTTCGGAGAAAAAGGGCAAACTCATCCCATGCTAAGTTTTTGAGAGCTAAAATATGAACTGATTCTCTTTGTACTGCTATTGAATTTCAGTGTCTGTATTGCTGAATCAGTCCCTTTGAAATGCTACTGAATCTGTCTAGTGCTGCTGAATATGAATCTGTGATATTTTCCTGTCTTATTATGTACTGCTAAATCTTTCAAATTTGAACTACAAGTAAATCGTAGGTTTCTATGAAAGTTTTACGAAAAAGCTTTTGGTGGTACCCATCGAGGGTCAATTAGGAGTAAAGCAGAAACCACCGAGAGTTTGGACAACAGGTTTAACTTCTTGATAAGATTTTGCATCTTGACAATTTAACAAAATTTGGTCCAACTTGAGCTACACAAGTAAGAGAACAAGAGGGAGGCAGCACGAGAATTTCAAAAAAAAAGGCAGCGCAAGATTGGCGCAGAAGAGGACTTGAAAGTGGTGCGATGTCAGAGCAAAGCTATGATACGCTGCTAACACGTGGTACAGGGTACACTCCACTAGTAGTAAATGTATGGACCTAGTACTCGTATATGCATACAAAAAAAGTTGTGTTTTCTCTCTCCTTCGCTGGCCGTCACCATCCATCCTCCATCGATTTCTTCTCTACAGCCGCGGGTGCACAGTCCGGCTTGTCTCTTCCTCGTCCACAATAGGTTCAATTTCTTGCTAAGATTTTGCATCTTACAGTTTAACAAAATTAGTTCAAACATGAGCTACAAGTAAGCATGATAGATTGCTCTTAAATTAATTGTCTTTTCGAAGGTAGATGGGTGCATCTCTTCTTGTAAAAGCAGTGTCGTCAGTGTGAGTGTCCAACTACCAGGAAAGAACATTCTCAATTGATGACGACTAGTTTGACCTCTAGCTAAGATTTTGCATCTTCCTCAAAGAAAAAAAAATATTTTGCATCTTGAAAATTTTGAACCCCTTTTGAAAATGATCACATGAAATAGGGAGAGAGGGGAAATGGTATTTCTATTCTCTATGGGCAACCCACTAGCTTGAGGTGCACCTTAGGCTTAAAGATAACTTTATTTTTTCCACTATGTATAAGGTAAGCGTTAGCGGATGCCACATAGTAGGCCTTATTAAGGTGTGCTTTTTTACATAATGCGGGAGTAGTATATTTCTTTGGTTAGACATATCGTCACCTCTGTCCACGCGCTGTACATGATGAGAGAATAAATCATTGGCAAGGGAAGAGGGAAGCAACAAAGACAAGTTGAAGGCGGTTCCATGTCAGAGCAAAGTTCTGATGGGTTTCTGACACGAGGTACTCCTGCGGCCTTATAGTGTACTACACTCTACTAGTAGTAAATTTCAGGACCTATGCACGCAAAAAAATCATGTGTTTTATCTCTCCTTCGCTATCCTCCCTATTCCCCTCACGCACTAGCTCGGCTGATCTCTCCCTCATCCATAGCGTGGAGCTACGCACGTGTGCCTTGGTCTGGAGGCTCTGTCTCTCTGGCGTGTTCGGCAGCTGCGCGTTGGTGTGGAGTACGGACGTGGAGTACATAGGAAGGAAACTACTTTGGTCCTTGGCGGCACAAAATTCAAAGTTTTCCGTTTTTCGAAATTTTCGCTTGCTTCCCAAACATCAGGAGGGAAGGTTATTCAAAAGATCAGCCATTCGCAGTACTGTACTTCTTATCTTTTCTTTATCGTGTCTTATCTCTTGCAATACAATACAATACAACACAATAAACCACTACATAGTGTACGAGGTCCTTGTGCTGAATGTCTTTAGCACGATGAACGCTAGTATGCACAAACCTCAAAACACAAACTCCATTGCTCAGTTTTCAGGGTCCTTGTGCTAATAAATGCATAGACTTGGATGCAATTTTCATTTTTATGAGGTCCATGATGTAACTTGTACTTCCACCGACCGTGTTAACTCTGAAGCACCTCTCTCCTACGAGACCTACCATTTGATAGGCCATTCACAGTACTTCGTATCTTCTCTTTATCGTGTCTTATCTCTTATAATACAATAAACCACTACATAGTCTACGGATTAACTTTGAACATTGACCGTTGGATCAAGACTAGAAAATCCAAACATTGCCAAGTGCTGGATCTTATTTTCCATTCTTAGCATCTAGAAAGATTCTAGTTTAGCACGATGAACGCTAGTATGCGCAAACCTAAAAACACAAGCTCCATTGCTCAGTTTTCAGGGTACTTGTGCTAATAAATGCATGGACTTGGATGCAATTTTCATTTTTTATGAGGTCCTTGATGTTACTTGTAATTCCACCGACCGTGTTTACTCTCAAGCACCTCTATCCTACGAGACCTATCATTCCATAGGCCATTTGCAGTACTTCCTATCTTCTCTTTATCGTGTCTTATCTCGTGCAATAAAATAAATCACTTCATAGTGTACGGATTAACTTTGAACATTGACCGTTGGATCAAGACTAGCAAATCCAAACATTGTCAACCGCTGGATCTTCTTTTCCATTATTAGCATCTAGAAAGATTCCACTTTAGCATGATGAACACTTGTATGCGCAAACCTCAAAACACAAACTCCATTGCTCAGTTTTTAGGGTCCTTGTGCTAATAAATGCAAGGACTTGGATGAAATTTTCATTTTTATAAGGTCCATGATGTAACTTGTACTTCCACCGACCATGTTAACTCTCAAGCATCTCTCTCCTATGAGTCCTACCATTTGATAGGACATTCGCAGTACTTCCTATCTTCTCTTTATCGTGTCTTATCTCTTACAATACAATAAACCACGACATAGTGTACGGATTAACTTTGAACATTGACCGTTGGATCAAGACTAGCAAATCCAAACATTGCCAACCACTGGATCTTCTTTTCCATTCTTAGCATCTAGAAAGATTACGGATTAAGTTTGAACATTGACCATTGGATAAAGACTATCAAATCCAAACATTGCCAACCGCTGGATCTTCTTTTCAATTCTGAGCATCTAGAAAGAATCTACTTTAGCATGATGAACGCTAGTATGCACAAACCTAAAAACACAAACTCCATTGCTTAGTTTTCAGGGTACTTGTGCTAATAAATGCATGGACTTGGACGCAATTTTCATTTTTATGAGGTCCACTTGTAGTTGCTTAACAAAGGAAATCAGTGTGGTGCTCACTCCTGCAGCCTTACAGCTAAATGCATGGACTTTGATGCAATTTTCTTTTTTATGGCCATGACCTTTTTTGGTCATCAGGGTTAAAATCTAATAATATTCGTACATGGTGGGACAATATCGCGGGGATGGTGTCCAGAAGTTGTAAAATCCCATGGTTATCAGTTTCCTAGCAAGCTGTACACGTGATGTGATAGGATGCCATGCGCAAATATTTGTTTTTCTGTTTTTCTTTATTACATGTGATTGTTTCAAAACAGGTTCAAAATTGTCAAGATACAAATTCTTAGTAGGAAGTTGAATTTGTTAAAACTCTCGATTGTTTTCGATATATTAACTACCTGATGCGTACCACCAAAAGCTTTTTGTAGAACTTCGATAGAAATCTACCACTTTCTAGAGCTTCTAGTTCAAATATGACTTGATTTTGTTAATAGAGACTTAAAGTCATTTGAGTGGCCCAAGTTAGCTCGGAAGCTTTGAAAACTCATAAAACTTGGTAATCATACATCAAAACATTGTCCACTATAACTGGAAACTTGGCTTGTGGCATTGCAAACCATGTTCTCTGTACTTTATGTGCATAGTATATTCATGGTGCTAGAGGCAAACAATAATGGGTCTATATGGTAGGCATGCCATAATCAAATGTACTGAAAGAGATATAATGATCAACAATGTGGGGTTTTCCCAAACTATATCCAACTACTGATGTTCAAAGTTATTCGTACACTATATAGTAGTATGTAAATTGTGAAGCAACATAGTCATTTTTTGTTTTGAAAAGAAGTGTCAAGGACTATATAGTGGTATGGAAATTGTGTCATGTGCCTTTTACTAGTATGGATATGGATGATCAGTTGATGTGACTCTCGGCCTTAAATTTCTGGACAGATAGGTTACAGTCTACTACATTTTTCTATTACTAGATGGACGCTATCCAAATTCAAAATCTGAATCAAGCGGCAAAATCACCCATCGACCTTGAAGCATTTCCCGCCCCACCGATTAAAAACCTTTGAGCCAAAATCTCCCACCGGATAGTACCATTTTTCTATTATTATTAGCTGGAGGCGGGCCAAATTCAAATCTCAATCGAGCGGCAATATCACACACCGACCTTGAAGCATTTCGCGCCCCTTTGTTTCAAAAACTTTTGTCTATAAATTTCCTGTTCTACCCATTGACCAGACGATACATGGGCATGGTAAACTCAGTATCTAATTATATTGCTATTCACCTATACCATGGTCCCGATTCGCGTAGCTTTCCTGCCAGCCCTCCCAAAGTTCCCAAACTCCTCTGTCGCCTCCACGGCCACCATGCGCACCGTCTTGATCTGTGGTCTCGTGCGCCGCCGTCGAGCCTCTTCACCGATGCTCACCCACCGGATCTAGTTCACTGGGTCTCTCTGCCACTGCACCGGAGCTGCGGTGTTGTTCACCATGCCGATGGCGTCA
Source organism: Avena insularis (assembly GCA_023614405.1). NCBI lineage: Eukaryota > Viridiplantae > Streptophyta > Magnoliopsida > Poales > Poaceae > Avena > Avena insularis. The sequence goes on along the minus strand of CM042684.1, from coordinate 269,570,262 downwards.
TCGACCACCCAAGCTCTGCTTCCTCACTACCGATGGCGTCATCGACCGCCCATGCTCTGCTTCCTCACTGCCGAAAACTACCCAACCGCATCGGATCCGCTTCATCGGTGTCCACCGGACGTGATCTAGTTCAAGGAGTTCCATGTCCATCGCTCCAGACCAGCTGCACGGCCGACGCCGTTCACTGCACTGGATCTGCCTCAGTGACACTCTCGTCCACCGCGTTCAAGCCAGCATCGACCACCCAAGATCTACTTCCCCAATGACAATAGCCACCGTAACCGTAGCACCCTCGGTGTCCTGGACATCACTCGCACGGTACCGACGATGCTTAGACTCCTCTCCGACCAAGGTTAACCAAATATCCAACCCGTTTTTGTTTTGTCAGTAGTATAGCACGTTCAAGCCTGTCGTAGTAAACTGCATTTTTGTAATCGTGCTAGTACAGACAAGTCACTTGGCACGCCTGTTTCTTCGTGGTAGTACATGCGAGGTCATTAGGCATGTTGGTTTGCATTCGCTGCTCTACAAATTTCAAGTCATGCACATGTCTGTTATTTTGTCATGCACATGTTCTTAGATACTCCATACAACAGTAATTGCCTGCTTCCGTGTAATTTTTGCAAAATCGGTAGTCAGTGGAAAAATATTAGTGTGGATTCCATGCTATACAGTTGCTAAATCTATCTGGTTCATCCTGAGATCATTTCCTGTTATTATTTCCTCCTTGGCATCATTCTGGTATCCGGTAGTATCCGTTTAAACTCTTTGTACTAATTTTATTATAATTTTGTTGTTGCCATAATGCCATCTGGTTCTTCAAAAGCTGCATCACTAACTATTTCCTTTTTCTTGCATAGTGCTCAAAATGGAACAATGAACATGTTTGTTTGCATAGCCTATTTTACAGGTTCACAAGGGATGCCATTACTTCCTTATCTAGTGTTGGTTTGTCCTAAGAAACGGCATAACTATCCTCTACTATGTAGTTCACTCGTGGTTTGCATTCGTGCTCTACAATTTATCTTATGATGCCATTATAATTTCTATCTGGTTGATTCTTAGCTCAGTAACTACATGCCATTATGTAGCTCACCGCAAATTCTGAGTCACCCAACGACTCTATGCATTCTAAGAGATGCCACTGCTTCCATATAAATTTACTAAATGACCTCACTAGTTTATATTTTCTGAAATTCTAAGAAACACTTTGTTTGATTGCTCATTTCAGTCTAGGCACACATGTTTAATGCTTGTTTGTCCTATTTTATAGGTTCACGAGCGACGCTATTATATCTCCCATCTGGTTCTGGGTCTGGTTCGTCCTAAGTCACGACATAACTATCCTCTACAATATATAGTTCATTCGTGGTTTGCATTTCTGCTCTACAAGTTCTCATATGATGCGGTTATAATTTCTATCTGGTTCATTCTTCGCTATGACAGTAACTGCATGCCATTTTGTCGCTCAGCGCAAATTCTGAGTCACCCAACGACTTTTGCATTTTAGGGTATAGAACTGGTTCCATATATATTTTTTTAAAATGAACTGGCTAGTTTATATCTGCTGAAATTCTAAGCCACACACACATTTTTTGATTGCTCGTTTCACGGTAGTCACACTTGTCTAATACGTGCTTTCTTGTCATGTTTGTTTGACGTGTTGGTGAATAATTGAACCATTGACCAGTTGTAAACTCCAGTTCATATCTATTGTCATATCAGTCAAATGAGTAGTTTGTCATGTTTGATGTATTAACATGTTATTACTTAGTTCCAGACTGCAATTATTGCTATCGCCACAAAGAGGGGCTGCAAGATCATGTCTCCTCCAATGTAGTTGCCACACTCAATGGAAGATGTAGGTGATCTATTGTGAAAGCAAATTGAGGACTCTACTATCAACTTGATTATCAACTGAAATGCCAATTTTTCTTTCCCTTGAGTTGACAATACGTAATAATTTTAAGAAGTTTTCAGCTAATGTAATATCTAGATAACTCGCGTAGGCCATGTAGGAATTTAGTTGACGCTGTCCACACATTGCGGTACTCATTACGGCGACTACGCCAGGCAGGTCGATTAGGAAACAATACCGTTCTTTGTTATTGGCCTGTCGTGTATTCGACCAATGATGAACAGTAAAAAATGTTGGACGTAAATTTTTCGAAACTGTAAAAGGCTGTAAACGTAACTGGCCAAATCGCATGTGGTAACAGGCTGTAACAGTAACAAGCCGTAATAGTAATAGGCCATAACAGTAACGGGCCATAACAGTAATAGACCAAAATAGAAATAGCCCATTACAGCAACAGGCAAGAAACTACAAAAAATAGCAGAACAGTAACGTGCCAAAAATAGTAGCAGGCCTCAACAGTAAAGGACGTCAACAGTAAAAGGCCAAAACAGTGACGAGCCTGAACAGTACGGGCCGAGAAAATTCTAGACGAGAGCAGTAACAGGCGGACAAATTTACTAGGCTAGAACAGTAAAGGGCCATTTGTGGTCCTGAACAACTAAAGACCAGAATAGTAAAATGCCAGAACAGTAACAGGCCAGAACAGTAACGGACCATCTCAGAGAAGGGCGGTCAGTAGGCGGTCGACGATGGGCTACGATAATAGTGATGGGCTGAGCGCGGGCCATAAGTGTACAGGAGCAACTTGGCGCAGGCTGCTAATGGGCCACACAATGTTGGACCAACATGGGCCTTCTATAGGCCAAAACAAAATCGGGCCTGAAAGTTTGCGGGCCACAGCTGACTGCATTTCTAGGCCCATTTCATACAGTGCATGACAAAATCGTAACGGGCCATCTTATTATTGGGCTCTCCTGATGGGCCGAGCCAGTTATTTTTAGCAGGCCTTGGCTGGGCCTGACCTCTACCATGGTTTCTATGACCGTTAATGGTGGTAACCAGCTACTAATGGCGACTGCCACGTGGCAGTTTACATGACGTCAGCAGTCAACGCGGCTGGCGAATAGATCTACGATGGAACAAGTTTTCGTGGATGAAGGTTGCGATCCACCATGGTCGAAAAACAAAAGTGGTTCATTCATTTGTGACGAGGCTTTTACCACGAAGGCCATCCATCGCGGAAGACTCTTTGGCCACAAAAAACGTGCCTTTAACCACGGAAATCGTCCGTTATAAAAGCCAACTTTTCTTGTAGGGTGAGTACCATGTTCTAGAGAGTATTATGGAGTTTAAGAGAAGAGAATTTGAGGACTTAAGACAAAACAATGAAACGGTGATGAAATATATTGGGGAGTTTAGTCAGTTATCTCGTCATGATGTTGATGAGGTAAAAACGGAGGAGAAGCGCAAGAGAAGGTTCTTGAGGGGACTAAACCCTTACATGAAGATGAAGTTATGGGTGGCTGCAACACGATGTTTTCAAGAGTTGGTTAATGCAACGATTACTTTTGAGGACGATTATAAGATGGTACTAGAGGAGAGGAAGAAAATAGCCAAAAAAGAGATAAGATTGAACAAATGAATTTCCAGACAAAGAAGACAAGGCTTAACCTGGATTTCAAACCTAATATTTTATTTATAAGAAATGGTTCAAATCAGAGTGTTTGAAAATAGAAGAAAAGAACTATATGTGGAAATTGTGGAATTTCGGGACATATCAGGAGGGACTTTAAAAGATCCAAGGTTATTTGTTATACTTGTGGACAAGATGGGCGCATGAGACATCTCTGCCCTCACAAGCAAGTAATTAATGATGGAGAACTGTCAACAACCAGATTTTTAATCTCAGATGCCTGTTATGCTGTAGCACCCCGATAAAACCACTACTAGAAAATTGCTTGTTATTTCTGTTTTGTGCATCATCATGACCGCATGCTCATGTTATCATGCCACATTGCATTTGAGCATCATCATGTCATCATGCATCTTTGTGCCGAAAACTATTTTCTAAAAGTCTATCCTTGTTTTCTAAACATCCCCAACCTTGCTTCAAATTAAAACTCCTGGTCTACCTTATTATTTTGTTTGTCTAAAAACTATTTACAATAGTCTTTATAATGAAATAAATAAAACTTATATTATTTTTGGGAGGCAGCCAGCCAGGCCCAAAAGCCCAACCCGTCACCTCCATCATAAAACTACCAAACCCTAGTTCTATCCTAGCCCTACCCCACCTACTCCCTCACCCAGCCGCCACCGCACCCCACCCCTGCACGCTAACTGCCAGGCGACCGCGTCGCCCTCATCCGCCTGCACCCCTGGCCCAACCCCGCGCCCCGCGTCGCCCACCCGTGCGTGACCCCGACACTCCCTTGATCCACCCCGCTCACCCTTCGTGTTGACCCAGACCCACCCTGCAGCGGACGCGCGGTACACGCCACCGCTCGAGGCGCTCGCACTCTCTCTCGTGGACGCACGTCTCTCCCTGGCCCCACCCACTCGCTCGCTCCCGCATGCGACTCGACCCTCGTGTCCCTCCTCTGCTCGCGATTCCCCACCTCTCGATCGACCTCTCCCGTCAATCCGTAGGCGCCACCACTCGCCCCGTTGGTGGCCTGTGCATCGCCGCCTCTAGCCGATCCTCTCCTTCCCCGGTCACCGTCACTGCTCGTTGCGGTTAGCTTAGTGGGGTGGCCCCCTGAAATGATTTATGAATCCTGTGATTGCTTTGTCGTGAAAGCCTTGTTGGGTTTTATTTGGTTTTTCCGAGGTTGATCGTGCGTGTGTTGCTATTTGTGCACCCCTGCAGGGTAAATCTTTCTGAAAGCCGTGTCCATAGTTATGGACGAATTGGAGCACAGTATCTCGATCATAGAATACTATAACTAAAGTAGTGCTATAAATTTGACTTTGACATGTCTAGTAATCAGTTTCACTACAACGGAATGAGTAAATAAAAGTGCCAACCACTGCTGGATTTGGGATATCTATGGCTAACTATATCTGACTAGTAAGTGCTGCAACTATAATGGAATGAATAAAACAGCCAACTATGTGAGTTCCTCAGTTTGACTTCCTCGTTTGGTCTCGATGGGGAATACCAGTATGTATATGATTGGTGTTAGTATAAAGTTGGTTCCGAATATGTCTTTCTTATCTCTCTCTAATAACCGACAGTTTATCGAGTCTCTATAGGTTGTTTAGTGCATGCTTCACTGCCGCTTCAGTCCACCATACCTATGTAGGAGAGAGCCGCCGAATTCTAGCCTCACCGCGTACTGGCCTCAGTATTGATGCTCCTCTTTTTCCTTGCCCTTTGTCGGCACCCCTTTTGTTTTAGCAGGTTTGAGATCGACGTCGTTAGCAGGATTACCCTTCCGGCTTGGCCTGGGCAGGGTTATGGACGCCATTGGTTATTCTTCAAGGCTCTTAGTCCAATTTTCTTCTTATCCGTACTCGGATGTTGTATCGTTTTCGAGGTGAATTGGATCCTGGTACTGTATATCTGTATTCTTGACTCAATGAGTCGTTGTTGTATATATATGTGTTGTGGGTTCTATTGTGAACTATTGTGTAATGGTATTACTTCGTTTTCCACCCGCACGCAAGTGCCTGGTGGGCGTCCTTGAATCGTTTCTATGCGGGTTTGGCGGGAAGCGCTGAAATCCGCATAGGGCCGATTCGACGGTGTTACATATGCCATATCTCGCAATCCCAGGATTACCATTTTTGCAAGACATAACAGATTGGATATCACAGTTCATCATCCATTACAAACCATAAATAAGGTATTATACAAATAAGGATCTCATGATCCAGTCTTAATATAACAAGCAGCGGAATAAAAATAAGCGTAGAGGTGGGGTCCATCTTCAGGGGCACAGGCAATGCTGATGATGGAAGATAGTCCTAGTTATCATAGCCGTCCTACTGTCCTTCATCTTGGTAGTCTCCTTCATAGTCTGGCCATAGGAATAGCCAGGGGCAAAAGCCATGAGTACTCTTTAAGTACTCGCAAACTACCACTAACAAGGAGTGTAGTTCTAGTGTAAATGCTAACTCTAAGTTTAACTATAAGCTTAAGTTTGAAACCTAAGATGAGTTCTGAAACAAAGAAAGATAAAACAAGGTTCTAGAATTACTTAAGTTGGGAAGCTAGTGTCATAGTCGCAACCCTGTTGTGGTCAAGTCAAGATTCATCATTCATTTCGTAAGTCATTTTGAAAATATCTGACAACAAAACAGTATGGCCACTCCAACTGTCCATAACCACGGACGCGTCTATTCGAATAGTTTGACACTCTGTAGAGGTGGTGCACTTTCACCACAAGATTCGATACATCTGTCAGGGATAACCCTGAATCATCATACTTAGTATGCAGATAATCAAACATAACCTTTCCTTTACACACCGTAGTATAAGCACCTCTCCTATGAGCATGGCCTCCCAACCATGACCATCTGTCATCTTGGGCACTGCATAGGTGGACAACATTGAGAGGTAGCCTCATCTCAAACCTCTCCCGTGAGGGAACTAATAATCATGCATATAAACTTATGGCTAAGCCTTACCCAATTTAGGTATTGTGGTTGTACGGTAAAAATTGAAATGCTATCGCATCCGAATCCAACCATCAGTTTTTGTAAAAGGGCTAAGGCTCATGCCTCAACATTTTCATCATCATAAACCATTTGTGTTTCTCAACATATGTCAAAACATCTTAATAGAATGACTCATCATTCCATGGTTTTTACGATTCATTTTCACCAAGTATTCCCATCTAAGTGAATCAAGTTTTGATTTTTGTTCTAACTACTAAGTTAAGAGTGTTCACTAATGTGGAATGCTAATGTCAATCTCATGCCATAGATTGACATCTAAGGTTATCTAGATAGGTCAAGTTTTATACTCTTTATGCTACCTTTAAAACAAGTAAAGGACTTTAATAAAGTAAAGGAAAGTAAAGCTTGGAATTAAATCTTGGAATAGGTATAAGTTAAAGTGGTATAATCAAAGCATGCCTAATGCCTTTGCTTAGGTTATCTAGCTTGCAAGGGTTAGCTTGCATTGTTAATGATGGCTTGCTTAGTGCTAGCTTGATCACAATAGTTTGCCTTGGGTAGTGCAGTGGTTGAAGTTTTCTTCCTCCTCCTCTTGGTAGAACTCCTCCTTGTCGTAAGCTTGGTCGGTACTATCGTCTATAAATACATATGGGGTACACAATCACCAAACAATACTTACCTAGTCTACTTAGCACACTAAGGCACACATTTGATGATCTAATATCATCACAAGCTACACAAGGTTTAATGAAAATAGTTTCATTTATTTTATTTGGGAAAAGTAATTTCTACTCATTGAAATTAACTAAGATTTAATATTCTCCAATTAAAATATGGGATCATGTGGACACATGTCATCACCACATATTCTAACATATGGGAATGTGATTTAAGGGTTGGATCACATTTTAACAAGTTCAAGTTTAATAATTAATGAGTTAAATTGACTAGAAATGCCTATATAGCATTATTTTGGTACTAGTCCAAAATCACTGAATTTAACCTTAATATTATTACATATTCGGATAGGTATGGTTAAATGTGATTTTTGAGAGTTGGAATCAACTCAAAATCTATTATGGTTGATTTTATAAAAATGTTTAAATGTGCAAATGCTTCTATTTTGTTATTTTTACTAAGAGAGATCTCTAAGTCTAAATGAATTAAATCCAACGGTCTTGGATATATCTTTTTAGTAGCTTTCTAACAAAATTGGAATCACTCAATTTGGATTTGTAAAACTCTCTAAATTGATTTTTAAACTAAGGGACAGAATTGATTTTAAACCTAAATAGAAAAATCTATATTTGAATTAACTGGGTCGCGCGTGAAAGGAAATGGGCCGGCCCAGTGGCGCTCCACGGCACAGAGGGCGGCTGACAGGTTGGTCCCGCTTGTCAGCGAGACTTAAGACCCGAAATGGTATCTAGCGATCTGGGCGCTACGATTAGAACCTAGACCAACCGTCCACAGTTGTCGTCGACGACGGACTCGTCGCCAGCGAGACCGAACCCTAAACGGGAAGTGGGGGTCTACTGGGGACGTACCAGGGCTCTAGCTAGTGCGGCGAGGCGGGCAAACGAACTGGACGGCGACGGCGGTTCTCCTAGTACTAGCGGCGGCTCGGGGGATGGCCTGGATCAACGACGCCCTTCTCCTCCTTCCACGGCAGACTCCGGTGAAATTCCGGTGCTACGAGCTACGGCTTGCTCTGGTGGGCCTCTAGGATTGTTCTGAGGGGGAGTGGATGAGAGTGGTGTGAGGAATTCGTGCTGGGAAGGGATCCTTATATAGGCTCGACGAGGGGACCGAGGGGGCGACGGCGAGCTCATCGGTGACGACAATGCAGGGCGCTATCGGCATGGGCGGTGTAGGCGAACGGTGGCTTGCCTCCTGGCGGTGCTCTACGGCTTAATGGCGTGGCTAGGGGCGGTGGCATGTGGTTGGGAGAGTTGCACGCTCTGGGAGACAGAGGCGATGCTCGACACGGCGCTCGACGACTGTGGGCCGCACGGCGGTGCACGTCCGTGTCTAGCAGGTTGCTGGGGTCGAGGCGGAGCAGCGTGCGCGGTATGGGGTTGAGGGGCGGTCTGCTATGTGCTGGCGGCTATCGCGCTCTGGCGAGCTCGCAAAGAGAAAAGGGCGGTGAGGCTAGGGAGTGGTCCAGGGCCTGGCTGGGCTTGGGGAAGGGGCAGGGAGGTGCAGTAGGGTTGGGCGGATCTAGAGGGCACGCTGGAATGGCGCGGTGCGGTCCCTGGCGCGTTGCCCACTTCTGGCCGACGGTGACCACAGAGTGGCGGCGCTCCACTGCTGCGGCGGCTTAGGGGTAGGCCGGTGGGGTGTTGGTTGGACTTAGGGGGGACAGGGGAGAGTAGAGAGGGTCAATTGGGGGACAATGGCTTAATTAGAAACAATATTAGTTAGGCCATTTTATTTTTGTCTACCACATGTTCGATCAAATGGCCGCAAGAACAAAATGTTTGAATTTTGGGCAGATTTTTGGTGGAGTGATGTATCTTATGTTTGAGCTTCTAGTTGTGCTTGGGTTTTAAAAGTGGAGTTCATTTGAGTGGTTTTTGAATAAGTGTGATCTATACATATGAACTACATTCAAATTTCAATTGTCATTTAAATTTAGTGTTTGAAAGTTTTTGGGGTTAAACAAAGTGGGCCTTGGTACATCACTACTTGTACTAGCAACGGGTGCAAAGAACCACAATTGTTTCTGTTAAGATTTGAGTTCTAGGAATAGCCAAAGTAGGCTAGGTGATTAAAATGGCAGAAATGACCATTTGCTTATTTTATTCTTTTTGATTTGTTTGGGAATGATCTAGATGATGTTTAATTCACCTTAGAATCATTTTACAACCAATGGATCACTCAAACATGGCAATTCAAAACAACTCCTATTTAAATGCACACACATATGAATGCTTAATCATTTTAAATGGAAAAGTTTTTGTTAACCCTAAATTGGGTAGATTTAATCTTGATTAACCTTGGATTATGTTTTGGGATGTTACAAACCTTCCCCCCTTAAACAAAATCTCGTCCCGAGATTTACGAAAGAAAACTAGGAACTAAAGAGATCTGGGAACTCTGACCTAATGTAATGTTCTCGCTCCCAAGTGGCTTCTTCTTCGGTATGGTTGCTCCATTGAATCTTGAGAAACTTGATACTCCTGGTCCTGGTGGTTCTATAGGCTTCCTCTAGGATACGGATGGGCACTTCACGATACGTCAGGTCTTTGTTGATATCAACAGCTTGATGATCGATGTTCTTGAATACTTTGGTCTTCTCTGGCACTTCTAGGCATTTGCGAAGCAACGAGATATGGAACACATCATGGATGGATGACATCTCCTCTGGCAGTTCCAATTGATAAGATACTTCTCCTCAACGATTCAGAATCTTGAAGGGCCCGATATATCTGGGGGCTAACTTTCCTTTTAGACTAAAACGTTGGGTTCCCTTCAATGGCGAAACCTTGAGATATACAAAATCTCCGACATTGAAAGTCAGGTCTCTTCTTCTCTTGTCAGCATAACTCTTCTGTCTGGATTGGGTGGTCTTGAGGTGCTCACGGACTTTGTGAACCTTCTCTTCAGCTTCTTGGAGAATGTCAGGTCCGAAGATCTGACTCTCTCCTACTTGTGACCAATTCAAAGGGGTACGACACTTTCTTCCACACAGGAACTCAAATGGTGCCATTTGCAAACTAGCTTGATAACTGTTGTTATATGAGAATTCTGCGAAAGGCAGGCAGTCTTCCCATTTTGATCCATACTCTAACTCACAAGCTCTTAACATATCTTCTAAGATTTGGTTGACTCTTTCAGTCTGTCCATCAGTTTGCGGGTGATAAGCGGTGCTGAAATTCAACTTGGTTCCTAATCCTTCCTAGACTTTCTGCCAAAATCTCGAGGTAAACTGGGTTCCTCGATCTGATACTATGGTGTTGGGGGTTCCATGCAGACTAACAATTCTAGCAATATACAGCTCTGCTAGTTTCGAACTCTGGTAAGTTGTCTTGACAGGTATAAAGTGAGCTACCTTGGACAGTCTATCAACGATGACCCAGATTGAGTCATTTCCCCTACTAGAAGTAGGCAAACTGGTGATAAAGTCCATTCCGATGGAATCCCATTTCCATTCTGGAACCTGCAATGGTTGCAACAGTTTTGCGGGTCTCTGATGCTCTGCTTTGACTCTTTGACAGATGTCACACTTGGCAATGTAGCTTCTGATTTCTCTCTTCATCTTGTGCCACCAAAATTGCTCCTTCAAATCTTGATACATCTTCGTTCCTCTAGGGTGGATAGAATAAAGAGTATCATGAGCTTCTTGCATGATAACTTGTTTTAGTTCCAAATCTGCTGGCACACAGATACGGCCTTTGTACCACAGAACTCCTTCTTCGTCTTTGGTGAATCTAGGTACCTTTCATGTACTAATATGACGTTTGATTCCGTCGATACTTTCATTTCCCTTCTGGGCTTCCTTGATTTGGCTAATCAAAGTGGGTTGAAGTTTAGTGCTAGCTAAGAATCCTTTGCTAACCAGCTCAGTCCTAAACTTCTCCAACTCCTCATACAAACTTGGCTGCTTCTCCTTGATCATAGTGTTTAGCCTACACAGCAATCTGCTAAGAGCATCCGCTACCACATTGGCTTTGCCGGGGTGATAGTGAATGTCAAGGTCATAATCCTTGATTAACTCTATCCATCTCCTTTGCCTCATATTCAGCTCCTTCTGAGTGAAAATATACTTCAAGCTTTTGTGATATGAGTAAATCTCACAGCGATTACCCATAAGATAATGACGCCATGTCTTCAACGCCAAAACTACGACTGCTAACTCAAGATCATGGGTCGGATAGTTCTGCTCATGTTGCTTCAGTTGTCGAGACAGATAAGCGATGACTTTACCTTCTTGCATCAATACACATCGGAGACCAATCTTGGATGCATCACAATATACATCAAACGGCTTCTGTATATATCTGGCATGATCAATATTGCGGCTGAAATCAATCTCTTCTTTAGCTCTTGGAAACTGGCTTCAAATTTGTTGGTCCATTCAAACTTCTTGTCCTTTTTCAACAATTGGGTCATGGGTCTAGCGATGCTAGAAAATCCTTCTACGAACTTGCGGTAATATCCCGCTAATCTGAGAAATGCACGGACTTGGGTTTGAGTGGTTGGGGTTTCCCATTCTTCGACATCTTTAATCTTGGCAGGATCAATAGAGACTCCTCTGGCAGACACAATATGTCCTAGGAATCCTACTTCTTTCAGCCAAAACTCACATTTGCTGAACTTGGCATATAATCGATGCTCTCTCAGGGTTTCTAGGATGATTCTCAGATGTTGCTCATTCTCTTGTTCCGACTTGGAGTAGATAAGGATATCATCGATAAACACAACGACAAACTTGTCTAGAAAATTCATAAAGATCTTATTCATGAGATTCATGATATAAGCAGGGGCATTTGTTAATCCAAAATACATAACCGTATACTCGTATAAACCATAGCAAGTAGTAAAGGCAGTCTTCGGAATATCCGTTGCATGAATCTTAAGTTGGTGATAACTAGTCCTAACATCAATCTTTGAGAATACCTGGGCACCAGTCAATTGATCAAACAAATCTTCTATCTTTGGTAAAGGGTAACTGTTTTTTATGGTGACGTCATTCAGATTTCTGTAATCTGTGCACAGACGGTTGCCTCCATATTTCTTGTCGATGAATAACACTGGTGATCTCCAAGGCAATGCGCTTGGTTGAATCAAGCATGTTGCTAACATGGAATCCAACCGCTTCTTCAATTCCACTAACTCTAAGGGGTTCATGCTATAGGGTCTCTGGGCTATGGGTCCGGTTCCAGGGATTAGTTCGATAATGAACTCAATATCCCTATCTAGGGGCATAGCTGGCAATTCATCTAGGAATACGTCAGGGTATTCACAGACTACTCTGACTTGGTCAATGGTGGGTAGGGCTAGACTTTTGTTGCAATTGAATTGACGGGGTAAGGTTTCAGATATATGCTCTACTGTTACTCCAGAGCTACTGGTCATGGTGATGGCTTTCTTAGCACAGTCTATCAGTCCTTTATGCTTTGACATCCAGTCCATACCTAGTACTACTTCCAATCCTTTGGTTCGAAGTACTATTAGATTAGCATAAAAATCTATTCCATGTATTCTGATAGGCACAACTTTGCAAATTTTTCTAGCTTTTGTAGTTGAACCAGGGATTTGAACTATCATGACATGCTTCATGTTGGTTGGGTGAATCTTACTAGTGCATGCAAATTCTTCGGTGACAAATGAGTGCGATGCTCCAGAATCAAACAATACTCTTGCTAAAACTGAGTTGACAGAAAACATACCCAGCAATACATCTGGCGCTTCTTGGGCTTCTTCGGCGTTCATGTGGAAGAGACGGCCGTTGTGGTTGTGAGGGTTCCCTGGGGCAAATCTTCTTCCTAGTTGAACACGACGCTTCTGTTGAGCTAGGGCATTCACATTCGCAGTGGCAGAAATCTTCTTGGGGCACTCATTTGAATAGTGACCCTTCACTCCACACTCGAAACAAGTGATCTGAGACTTGTCTTTAGCTGCGATGGGCACAACATTGCTTCCAGTTCGGGGTGCAGTGTTGTTGTTGTTGTTGCTCTTGGGAGGGGCACGGTTGAAATTGCTAGTGTTGCCGAAGTGATTATTATTTCCTCTAGACTTCACATTTCCTCTGCTACGGTTGGGGTAGCTTGGGCGAGACATTGGGGGTCGGTTGTTCCTTGGTGCATATCCTGGTGAGGGTTTGGGACGGTACTTCTGTTGACTGTTGGATCCAGATTGTTGTATCATACGATGTTTGCGGTTGTCGTTTGCCTGGTTAATCTTTCCTTCCATCTGAATTGCGGAGTCAACTAGCTCTTCGAGATCTTGGAAACGAATATTGACGAGGACAGTCTGCATCTCGTCATGTAGTCCATTCAAGAATATCTCCTTCTTCTTGGCCTCCGTGTTGATCTCATCAGGTGCATACCTTGCATGGGACAAGAATATGTCACGGTACTCCACTACAGTAATTCTGCCTTGCTTCAAATCTCGGAATTCATCCCTCATTCGGGTGATTAGACCCTACGACACGTGGGTGCGGCTGAACTTGATTTTGAAGGCTTCCCATGTCATCACCTGACCATGGTTCATTGTGCGCATACTGTTCCACCATTCTCTTGCATCTCCTGCCAAATAGTGGGTGGAAAAGAGAACTTTCTCGTTGTCATCTACTCTGGCTACTTCCAAATTGTTCTCCATTGTCTGCAACCAGTCATCAGCATCCAGTGGGTTCTCTGAAGTACTAAATATTGGGGGATTTGTATTCTGGAAGTTTTTCAGCTTGGATCCTTGATGATTCTGATTTCCATGGTTCTTGTTGTTGAGAGCCATCTAGGCGATCTGTTGTAGTGTTGCTAGATTAGCTTGGCGCTCTGCCCTGCTTGCTTCTCTGTCTGCGATGAGATTCTGCAGGATCTACAGCATTGGGTCTTGCGATGAGCTTCTCCCTCCTTGGTTTCCACAAGTCATCTGAAGATTGAGGTAGATAAAGGGGTAAGAGGGAAAGTTCTAAGGTTCATGGTTTTTATTTCAAAGCTAAAACTTTGAGTTTGACTCAGGTTTTGCAACTAACTTCTTTTCATTCATTCAAGCAAAGCACACGATAAAAACATACACCACAACATCAAAGGAAAACAGATGGTTTTAAGAACCATTCTGCAAGCTACGATACAATGGGACTGATACATCTCATGCTACAACAGTGCTCTAGTGCATCTACTCATCGTCGATGAAGTCGGAGTCCTCATCGTCGGTGTAGAAGTCCACGTCATCCTCCTCCAGAAAGTCATCATCATTGCTGAGGTAAGAATCCATATCTCCCTGGATGTCTTCACCTTCCTCTTCTTCTTCCTTTGCTGCAAGCTGAGCTTCTTGCTCCCTGATGGTCTTCTCGAGGTCGGCCAGCTTCTTGCGAAGACGGGCGATGGTGCGATCCTTCTTTTCGCGCTGGAGGCGAAGAGACTGATGGTCCTTGACAAGCAGTGAGAAAGTCTGGGCCTTCTGGGCGGCAATGGCACGGTTGTGGTCGGCAAACTCCCTAGCATTGTCCAATTCCTTCTGGCGATCGTACAACAGGAAGTCAAGGTTCTCCACTTGACGCTTCAACTCTGGGTGACTTGGCATCTCCATTGGCATTCCCATGAAGTCACGCCTTGCATAGTGCGCAAAGCGGGTTCCTTGGATTTGGTTGACACTGAGGGCACGTAGACGTGCGAGAGCTTCATGCATTGCCCTGGCTAGTCCATCTAGCCAGTTGTTCTCTCTTACGGAGAACTGGATTCTCCCGGACATTGGTTCTTCTATGCCTCCTCGCAGATCAGGGGTGACTAGCCATTGTAAATCTCCTCCTAGGGGTCCAGGAAGTTGAGCTCCAAGAAACTCAAGATGTGGGCGTCCCAATAACTCAGACAGTGAATCTAGATCCCTCTCGAAGATCAGTTGGCCTCCGTTGCCCAACTGGTAGAACTTCCTGAACTGAGTCTCCATCTACAAGAATTCAGGATGAGGAAGTTAGTGAAGTGATCAAGTGTGTCATTTTTTATGTAGTAATGTAAGAATTGGAGGAACATGAATTTTTGAAAGAATGAATTCCCAAGGGTAAGTGAGGAAATAGTTTTTTCATAAATACTCACTTTGGTTTTGAAATTAAGTTTTTGTTCGGACGTCCATTATAACTAGGGTCTCCTATGGTCAGGATGGCTCTGATACCAACTTGTCAACACCCGGATTTTTAATCCCAGATGCCTGTTATGCCATACCTCGCAATCCCAGGATTACAATTTTTGCGAGACATAATAGATTGGATATTATAGTACATCATCCATTACAAACCATAAATAAGGTCTTATACAAATAAGGATCTCATGATCCAGTCTTAATACAACAAGTAGCGGAATAAATAATAAGCGTAGCGGTGGGGTCCATCTTTAGGGGCACATGCAATGCTGACGATGGAAGATAGTCCTAGTTATCATAGTCGTCCTGTTGTCCTTCATCTTGGTAGTCTCCTTCATAGTCTGCCCATAGGAATAGCCAGGGACAAAAGCCATGAGTACTCTTTAAGTACTCGCAAACTACCACTAACAAGGAGTGTAGTTCTAGTGTAAATGCTAACTCTATGTTTAACTATAAGGTTAAGTTTAAAACCTAAGCTGAGTTCTGAAACAAAGAAAGATAAAACAAGGTTCTAGAATCACTTAAGTTGGGAAGCTAGTGTCATAGTCGCAACCCTGTTGTGGTCAGTCAAGATTCATCATTCATTTCAGAAGTCATTTTGAAAATATCTAACAACGAAACAGTATGGCCACTCCAACTGTCCATAACCGCGGACGTGGCTATTCGAATAGTTTGACACTCCGCAGAGGTGGTACACTTTCACAACAAGATTCTATACATCTGTCAGGGATAACCCTGAATCATTATACTTAGTATGCAGATAATCAAACATAACCTTTCCTTTACACACCCTAGTATAAGCACCTCTCCTATGAGCATGGCCTCCCAACCATGACCATCTGTCATGTTGGGCACTACATAGGTGGACAACATTGAGAGGCAGCCTCAGCTCAAACCTCTCCTACGAGGGAACTAATACTAATGCGTATAATCTTCCGGCTAAGCCTTACCCAATTCAGGTATTGTGGTTGTACAGTAAAAATTGGAATGGTATCGCATCCGAATCCAACCATCAGTTTTTGTAAAAGGGCTAAGGCTCATGCCTCAACATTTTCATCATCATAAACCATTTGTGTTTCTCAACACATGTCAAAACATCTCAATAGAATGACTCATCATTCCAAGGTTTTCAATTCATTTTCACCAAGTAGTCCCATCTAAGTGAATCAAGTTTTGATTTTTGTTCTAACTACTAAGTTAAGAGTGTTCACTAATGTGGAATGCTAATGTCAATATCATGCCATAGAATGACATCTAAGGTTATCTAGATAGGTCTTGTTTTATACTCTTTATGCTACCTTTAAAACAAGTAAAGGACTTTAATAAAGTAAAGGAAAGTAAAGCTTGGAATTAAATCTTGGAATAGGTATAAGTCAAAGTGGTATAACCAAAGCATGCCTAATGCCTTTGCTTAGGTTATCTAGCTTGCAAGGGTTAGCTTGCATTGTTATGATGGCTTGCTTAGTGCTAGCTTGATAACAATAGCTTGCCTTGCGTAGTGCAGTGGTTGAAGTTTTCTTCCCCCTCCTCTTGGTAGAACTCCTCCTTGTCGTAAGCTTGGTGAGTACTATCATCTATAAATACATATGGGGTACACAATAACCAAACAATACTTAACTATTATACTTAGCACACTAAGGCATACATTTTATGATCTAATATCATCACAATCATCACAAGGTTTAATGAAAATAGTTTCATTTATTTTATTTGGGAAAATTAATTTCTACTCATTGAAATTAACTAAGATTTAATATTCTCCAATTAAATTATGGGATCATGAGGACACATGTCATCACCACATATTCTAACATTTGGGAATGTGATTTAAGGGTTGGATCACATTTTAACAAGTTCAAGTTTAATAATTAATGAGTTAAAGTGACTAGAAATGCCTATATAGCATTATTTTCGTACTAGTCCAAAGTCACTGAATTTAACCTTAATATTATTACATATTCGGATAGGTATGGTTAAATGTGATTTTTGAGAGTTGGAATCAACTCAAAAGCTATTATGGTTGATTTTATAAAAATGTTTGAATGTGCAAATGCTTATGTTTTGTTATTTTTACTAGGCGAGATCTCTAACTCTAAATGAATTAAATCCAACGGGCTTGGATATATATTTTCAGTAGCTTTCTAACAAAATTGGAATCACTCAATTTGGATTTGTAAAACTCTCTGAATTGATTTTTAAACTAAGGGACATAATTGATTTTAAACCTAAATAGAAAAATCTATATTTGAATTAACTGAGTCGCGCGGGAAAGGAAATGGGCCAGTCCAGTGGTGCTCCACGGCGCAGAGGGCGACTGACAGGTTGGTCCCGCTTGTCAGCGAGACTTAAAACCCAAAATGGTATCTAGCGATCTAGGCGTTACGATTAGAACCTAGATGAACGGTCCAGAGTCGTCGTCGACGACGGACTCGTCGCCGGCAAGACCGAACCCTCAAGGGCCAGTGGGGGTCTACTGGGGACGTACCAGGGCTCCAGCTAGTGCGACAAGGCGGGTAAACAAACTGGATGGCGATGGCGGTTCCCGTGGTACTGGCGGCGGCTCGGGGGATGGCCTGGATCAACGGCGCCCTTCTCCTCCTTCCGCGGTAGACTCCGGTGAAATTCCGGTGCTACGAGCTACGGCTTGCTCCGGTGGGGCTCTGGGAGTGTTCTGAGGAATTCGTGCTGGAGAGGGCTCCTTATATAGGCTCGACAAGGGGACCGAGGGGGCGACGGCGAGCTTGTCGGTGACGATGATACAAGGCGCTATCGGCATGGACGGCATAGGCTCACTATGGCTTGCCTCCTGGCGGTGCTCTATGTCTTAATGGCATGGCTAGGGGCGGTGGCATGTGGTCGGGAGCGTTGTGCGCTCTAGGAGACAGAGGCGGTGCTCGACACAGCGCTCGGCGACTGTGGGTCGCACGGCGGTGCACGACCCTGTCTGGCGGGTTGCTAGGGTCGAGGGGCGGTCTGCTGCGTGTTGGTGGCTATCGTGCTCTGGCGAGCTCGCAGAGAGAAAAGGGCGGCGTGGCTGGGGAGTGGTCTAGGGCCTGGTTGGGCTTGGGGACAGGGCAGGGAGGTGCGGTAGGGTTGGGCGGAGCTATATGGGCACGCTGGAATGGCGCGGCACGGTCCCTGGCACGTTTCCCTCTTCTGGCCGGCGGTGACCACAAAGTGGCGGCACTCCACTGGTGCTGTGGCTTAGGGGTAGGCTGGTGGGGTGTTGGTTGGACTCAGGGGGGGACAAGGGAGAGTAGAGAGGGTCAATTGGGGGACAATGGCTTAATTAGAAACAGTATTAGTTAGGCCATTTTATTTCTGTCTGCCACCTGTTTGATCAAATGACCGCAAGAACAAAATGTTTGAATTTTGGGCTGATTGTTGGTGGAGTGATGTATCTTATTCTTGAGCTTCTAGGTCTGCTTGGGTTTTAAAAGTGGAGTTCATTTTAGTGGTTTTTCAATAAGTGTGATCTATACATATGAACTACATTCAAATTTCAATTATCATTTAAATTTAGTGGTTGAAAGTTTTTGGGGTGAAACAAAGTGGGCCTTGGTACATCACTACTTGTACTAGCAAGGGGTGCAAAGAACCACAGTTGTTTCTGTTAAATTTGAGTTCTAGGAATAGCCAAAGTAGGCTAGGTGATTAAAATGGCACAAATGACCATTTGCTTATTTTATTCTTTTTGATTTGTTTTTCTTTGGGATTTGTTTGGGAATGATCTAGATGATGTTTAATTCACCTTAGAATCATTTTACAACCAATGGATCACTCAAACATGGCAATTCAAAACAACTCCTATTTAAATGCACACACATATGAATGCTTGATCATTTTAAATGGAAAAGTTTTTGTTAACCCTAAATTGGGTAGATTTGATCTTGATTAACCTTGGATTAAGTTTTGGGATGTTACAAGAACCAATATTAAGAGGTATAAATCTGGAAGAAACAACAACAGAAAGCAAGGAATGTGATTCGAAAGATCACATCATCACAAGATCGAACAAGTGAATCACTCCGAGCAATCTATAATAGGTTTGTTTCGTATTAGTAGTCCTTCTTCAGTAATATTGTCCAAGGGTAAGAGCCATCTCCTGGAGCATAAGGGTGGAGTTTAAAGCCAATATTAGGTATTATCCATATTTGAATTAATAGGTAGAGTAAACTCAAGGAGTATATAGTTCATTAAAAACATCATGCTAGAAGAAAGGATACTGAGAGGAAGGAAGAAAACTCCAGATAAACCTATCCGACACTCTTCAGGATCAGAAATCACAAACTTCAGGACGAAGTTTAATTTAAGGAGGGAAGACTGTAACATCCCAGTATTTAGGACTAAACGAATGGTAGATTTAGGATTTTGTGCATCTACATGCATACATCTGAAAATCTAGGTAATTTTTTCTCAAACTAAAACACTAGAGCGATCATAGTCTCTCTTGCTTTGATGGGTTAGAGATTAGCCAACTCAGTGAGTGCGTTAGAATTTGACATGACCTTAGGGTATTATGTATTTTTTGGAGGGGTATATTTTGAAATTTACTTTGAATTTCCAAATTCAATTCAAATTTGAATTTAGAAATTTAGGAATAATCATACTATAACTAAGTAAAAAGAAATGATTATAATAATGATATAAAATAATTCTTTATTAATAAGAAGACATGAAGTAGTACATTGTTCTTTTATAATAAAAGAATAAAAGTAAATTGTGATTAAGTAATTAAACAACTAATAGAAAAGGAAATAAACAAGAGAAATATTTATTACAAGACTATACCTATTACATTGTCTTTATGGTAAACAAATGGATAGATAAATATTACACAAGTAAGAATAAAAGAATAGTTTTATTATAAATAACATTACAGTGTACAGTTGAAAGAAAGATTACAGAATTTACATCCTAAACTAAACCCTAAATCTAATTCAGAGCTCTTCATCTTAGTGGGTTCCTGCAAAACAGAACAGAAAGACAAACAATAATAAAAGGATAAAGGGGGTTAGTGTAGTGGTTTTGCTGTCAAAATGAACAATGTAATGCACTATAATTATTTCATCACTGAGCTAAATCTTAAAGGGACAAGTTCCACCAATTTGAGAATCTGTTCTTATTAGCTTGTATGCCTCGGTACAACATCATAGGCAGGGGCAAATTTTACCATTTCCAATAAAAGGAATAGCCAAAATAGGATAATACCAAAGGAGCTGAAGCACATCCCCAACACCAAGTTTCCCACATGTGGGAACTTGCACCTAGTGGGGCCCAGCTGGAAGAAGCATACACATCCATGCAAAAGGATGAGTTGTCAACCGAGCAACAGCCCATCAGGCTCATAAAAGAAAGCACAGTAGTAGCAGCTTCAGCTAGCTACTCCACTCTCTCCACACAGCCAAGAATCTTGTCACAGCCATCTCAAAATCCCACCAAATCCTCTATGCTTTAGCAGCTAGAAGCTACATAACCAACATCAATGTTTAGTATCGCTAGTAAATTTACCAAGGAGGAGGAATAGGTACTGATACAAAAGAAGGCCAGCAGCAGCATCAAGAGAGAAGGACAGCGAGAAAATGAGTCAACAGTAGCACCACAAGACAGGCCCAACATAATCCTTCCACACCAGTTGGAGGTTGGTCACTCATTTTTTAGCGTCTATTCTTAGCATTGATTAGTCACAGGGGTGTGGTGTAATGGGAACATTACTCTTAGTTTTACATAAAATCATCATTGAGATTAGGCTATTAGAAATACTAGTACCCATTCATAATTTTGGCCTCTGTCTAAGCATCCTTGGAAGGGTCATAGACCATATCTTTGTCAAGTATAGAATAGCAAATCATGTAGGTGATCTGTGCCACTGTGCACACTCTCAGGGAGGTTCCACAGTAGCATAGCCACACTATAGCAGCTATCTATTCAAGCACAAGATCTATTCTTTTGCATAGATGTGTCTTAGCCTTTGCATCATAGGCTAGGCCAAACCATCAAGCACAATACATGTTCTTATCAGTTCAGAGAGAGAGAGAGATTGTAGAACACATAAAAAGATGGTACAAGAGAGTACAGGCAACCTAAACCAATTAATCATCATCTAGATCTTGTCTAGGAGATTAGTAGGGGGTCACTTTGCACATCCACATACACTCCTATGCATGTAACACATCAGTAGGATCAGATAATCAATGGATCATCTGGACCTAGCAACAAAACCATTTTAAACAAGTAACATCCTTTCCATATATATTTGATATTCACCTGCAAGCAAGTGTGCAAGGAATGAACTAATCATCTCAAATAAAGGTACCACACTGAATGTGCAGCCAACCATATCCAACACCGTAATTAAACATCAAGCTGCCAAAATACATAATCTAATCACTAACATTAGTACCTGTAATTTCCATATTTTAAAACCAAATGAATATACAACCAATAATCTTACAGGAGGGTTCTAGCGAAATCCTAAAATCCAAGGTTTGGTTTTAAACCTTTAGATTTCAGTCATAGAAGCATGTAACTTAGGGAACCTAGAATTATTGAAATAAATTGAATTATCTAGAAGGTATGATTAGGAACTAGCCACATTTTCCAAGGTTATGTGAATTCAATCAACAAATCAACCAAAGCATGTCCTCACCATTACATCATGTCTAGATCACCTACTATAAACCATGGTTGCATATCGGACATACCAGAACCTGGTAATAAATTAATCGTCTCTGGGCTAATTACAACAACCATAACTAGCTCAAGCAACACCACAAGCCACCGAGTAGAGTAATTGGGTCTAACGCCGGTCACAATAGAACTCACCGATGGTGCCAAGCACCTAGAGCATAGGCGTGACAAAGCCAGGGCACAACGCATCAGTGAGGTTTTGGTCATGGCATCACCAACGTCCCATCGGCTGCAGCACTAGCACAACACCACCAATCCATTACAACACCATCCACCACACCACCCCTATAAGCTGTCCAATGGAAACATATCATACTCACCGGGGTTGTAGGCACCCCTGCCGTCCCACCCGAATCAAAACAGAAATAAGCAACTAGAATAGGTCGAACAGAAGTACCAGAGGGTAAGGATGCTAGAGAGGATCTCGTGGTCGTCCGCGAGTAGCATATAGTGGCACAGGTCGGGAGGCTGCAATGGCAAACCTGTCGGGTAGCTAGGGTTGCTACAGGGCCGCACAGGGGAGGCTTAGCGGTGGTTAAGGCGAAGAAGGAGAACGAAGCGAGAAACAACCAACAAGCAGCAGTGCTAGCGAGAGCTAGAACCAGCCGGAGTGGCTGATGATAGTGACATCAAGCCCAAGTCAGAAACGGGGCGAGGGCGAGCGATTTCGAGAGACACCCACAAATCAACTCGATTTGGGCTAATTACCAGAGAGTGATGGAGCTTTTGTTGCCAGGGCCAGCGACCATAATGGTCAGCATCGCTGGAACCGGTGGCCGGAGGTGAGTAGGGTCACGGTGGAGCACTAGGGTCGCGAGAGGAACGAGACCAAGTCTCGCTGAGTTTCTGTGCGTGAGTGAGAGGGTTGGGTCGGGTTGACCCAACTAGAGTGGGCTCTATTGGGCCGATTCGGTCTAGCAACGCTAGTTGGGCCAGGCCGGCCCATGAGCCCAACCAAACAGGCCAGTTTAAAAATAAAGTAAGAAATAAAATAAAAATTACCAAAATACCCCTGAACTTGTTTTAGCTCTAGAAAAATATAGAAAAATCCTTAAAATACATATAACATATCGAAGTTAAATACAAAAATAATTCTACCTAAGAAAAATATAACTTTACTTATTTAAGTTAAATAAAATGCTAATAAATATTAACACCACTAAAGAATAAATGATATTTCATAAATTAATTAAAGTCCAAAAAATGAATAAAAATCATTTTTGCATATGAAAATTATTCCACTAATTTATAAAAATACTAACTTACTTTTTCTACAAATAAATCCTAAAGAAAACATTCAAAGACATTTAATCCTTTGCGGAATTTTATAAAAATACAAATAAGACTTAAAAATAAATAAATAAATAAAACCATTTTTAAGATCTTGAATAAATATATTTTACTAGAAAAATAGTAAATACATTATTCCGAAGGTTTTTATGATTTTAAAGTAATAAATCTTTATAAAATACCTATTTTGTAAATGCTTTAAAAACATTTCTTAATTAAATAATCACTTTTCTTTATAAACATTAAATCTTTCAAGTTTAAGTACCAAGTACAAAACCATAACGGTAACTCTTTAAATGTAAACTATTAAACTTATAACACTCCTTTGGAGTCTTAAATCCAAAGTTAAATCAACAATTCAAGTAACTTTTAAACATCATTCACTCATGATAAAAGTGAAAGTTCTTTAT
Organism: Avena insularis; assembly: GCA_023614405.1. NCBI lineage: Eukaryota > Viridiplantae > Streptophyta > Magnoliopsida > Poales > Poaceae > Avena > Avena insularis. The sequence continues at coordinate 269,546,589 of CM042684.1, read as the reverse complement.
ATCTTAACCATGCTTAACATGATTTTAAAACCCTCACACATCAATGACATTATCTAAATTTGCTTTCTTTAATAAGTCAAATAAAGTTCATACCAACCAATCACATTTAAACTCATCATCCACTTACACTTGAAGTGAATGATCCCATACTCTTAGACAATATGCCTTAAAACCCTTATTGCTCTTTTATAGTTAACTTTGGCCTAATACACCATAAACTAAGAATATAATAATCTATGTTTATTCATACCTTATCAAATACCATAATTTGGCCTTATTAATCTTCATAATTGACAGACTTAACATAAATAATAATTTCCGTCAAATATTATTCTTTTTGTCACTTCAAAAGAAACACCATGTTATTTCTTTTAAGTCATAACAACTTTATACAAGATCCTTGTAATAATTACAAGATACGATTCAACCTATATCTTGTATTATGATTTTACTTCACCTTTTATGTCTTATAAGTTAGTCTTAACATCCTTGAAATTTTACTCTTTTGTGAAGTAAACTTGAAGATAAATCAAATCTTAAATAAATCATCTAAATCCAACTCACTTGTAATGTTAGGAATACTTTGGGGGTTTTAAACACATGCATCTCATTACTTATGCATATATGCATATTGCTTCATTAAACACTGTCCTTACCAGGAAATGATGGTATTTTGTAGAACCCGAGGTCCCTGGTTAGGTCGACACATTTGCCTACAATACTTCGCTATACCAAGGGAAGTTCACACTTGCTCATGTCCTTTGGTTATTTTCTATCAAGTATTTGCAAATTGTTTTTGTCATCACCTGCATTTCAAAAAGGTCAGAAAACACTATTTTTGATAATAATGTAAACTATTGGTTAGTGATCTAGGGTGATTAGTTAATCTTTTAAGCCTGGCAATTTGAATACCATTGTCCAGGAATATATCATCTAGAACATAACCACCAATGTCGCTAGTGATTCTAGCACCATATATCACGAGTTAACCATAAGATCTATAATGGCTATGGGAAGTCAGTTGGATCTTCTCCCATTCATATGCTGATGGACAACTTTTATCGGAGTCATGATCCTACATCTAGGTACGTGCAAGGGTGGGAACCGTCAATTCCCTGATATTAGATTACGACTATTTCTCTCTCCAGGAGTGTAAACCGGCTTAGCCGTTGTCCTGAGCTAGTAAAAGGGTGAGTATATGGGGTCACGGAGAAGGGCAGTACTAGCTTGGATCATCTAACTGGGCCCCACATCACGGAATTGTGGACGGGAATAAGCTGCCCGGTTGTGCAACAAGAATTTGATCTCTTATGGGTAAAGTAGCGCACCTCTGCAGAGTGTAAGAACTGTGATATGCTCCCTATTCTGGGAAGGAGTTGCAAACGCTATAGGAAAGGAACTCCACAAACTTCTGGTGATCCTGTGAAGACTGACAGACATAGTTTTCAGAATAAAAGCAACCTTTGAAGAAATGTTTACAAAAACTTGCATAGCTTATGACCTATGGTCTATGGCTGTTGTCAGTGCATCAAACACTTCTTTTTAGTGAACTTGCTGAGTATGCTCGTACTCAATTGTACCTTCTTAACCCTTCATAGATTCTGAAGACATTGACGACCAAGAAGATGAAACACTATATTCAGCCGAAGACCAAACATAATTCTTCTATGAGGAGCTAGAGTTATCCGGAAGCAACGAAGGAAACAACTACGAAAGCATCTATGGAATGGAGGCCAAAGAGTCTGAAGCGTAGATGTGTCGGATATAGTTAGTTAAATCTAGTATAGATCTCTATCCTCTATCTACTAATCTCGTATAAATCTTAAGGTGTAGTTTTCTTCTTTATCTCCTTCTCAAGTCATTATAGTATAGCTTTTAGTCATCGAGATTTCTCTATGGACCTAGGAGAATATCAAAGTCATCGTGTAATTTCTAGTTGTAATAATAATAATGTATGTTTGTGGACCGACTTTGTTTCTGTTGTACCGCTCTAAGGATGTAATATATGCGGAATGGTGTTCCGTTAGTGTTATGTCCACGACTAGAGTATACTAGGACATGTAGTGGTATGTTGGGTCCCGCACTACCTCAGCTAGATCTTGGGAGTACCACATGGAGAAAAAGTTGTGTTTATATATGTGTGGCCCAACGGAGGTATCTGAGCGATAGCTTCTGGTTTTAGGCTTGCGATCTTGCATATGTGATATGCGGTAGGCATTATACTGGATTTAGTTCCTATTTTGGTGGCCGATCTTTGAGATAGATCGGTGTTGTACAAGGTTGAATTAGATCAACTTTACTTGGGGAATGGATGATCTTGTTTCCATGATCATCCTGCTAAGGTCGTGGAACAACATACTACTACAATTATCGGGGTAGACCATGACACGTAAATCTAGATGCGGTGATCAAAGACCAAAGGAGTTTGATCAAATTAGAGTATGGATCAGATTTGGATAAAATTATTTTATCCGATGAATAAATCCATATTCGAAATGAAGATGAGATTTGCATTTTTTAAATATAGACCACCGGCCCTCGCCTTGTCATAGAACCTTTGATGTTGTTGGGAATTTCACAATGCCGGTAGATATCGTATCTATGCAAAACATGTTTTTGTAGGATGATGTTGTGAATGGTATATCTTATATGCATGTGGTGTGTGTAATCCATACGTGATCCGCGTATCATGGATTTTGTCAGTTGGCTGGAGCCTAGGTGCTGTCATTTTATTATATAATGACCTGCGTGTCAGATTCTCTATGTAATTTTCATTTACTAAATTAGTGTAGCTTTTTGGAGAACCCGGATGGCACGCAAATCTATGTACAAGTCGGTGGCATGGAGTAACATGGCACGTGACAAGAGTTGGCACTAGTCGACTTACATGTTTCATGGAGATGGAGATCACCATGAAGAGAGCCATACCATTTCACATTATAATTGCTTTATTTTGCGTTATTGTTATATCTGTGGTTTTACCTCTATTAGATAGTTGGTAGAATGTAATCCCTCAAATAAGGTCTAGTTGGTTTTCCCCCCAGTGCTACACCATCACAACTAATTCTTTTTGACTAGGTGGGTTCAAGCCAGACTCTTACAGGGGAACCACTTGATATGCTAGATAGGTCTATCACAATAGTTGTGGGGCTCGGGGAGAGGTCGGTCGGGAGCCGGGGCATGTGATTCCACCTGACCAACAGGAGTCACATGAGATGCGATTGGCATGAAGTTTCCTACCAAGATCACTTGACGGCAAGCGGTGATGCTAAAGCTCACTAATCGACATTCTTATTTAGGATCCCGAAACACTAAGTAACCATTAGAGGGATGTTGGTTCTAGGGAATCATAAGTATTAAAATGTTTAATATGCTTGCTCTTTTATGGATACATGTCTTAAGTGTTTCACACATTTTATGTTGTAGATCAATGGCACCTAGCAGTCTCCCTCAGTAGTCCAGTTTTGTGTTGACAACAATCCTCGAGAAAGATAAGCTTAATGAAACTAAATTCACCAACTGGTAACATAATTTGAGAATTTTTCTCAAACAACAAAAGAGGGACCATGTTCTAGATAACCCACTTCTAGATGAGCCGAACGAGAATGCGATTCTCAATGCAATCAATTCCTACCATAGGACTTCTGATGAGAGTCCATGGAAATTAGATGTCTTATGCATGGTCACATGGAACCAGAATTGCAGCAGCACTTCGAGAATTTTGAGGCATACGATATGATCGAAAGCCTCATAAGTATGTTCCAGGCTCAGGCAACGACCGAGAGGTATCAAGTCCCTCAAGCTTTGCTGAGTTGTAAGCTTAAGGATGGTGATCCAGTGAGTCCGCATGGGATCAAGATGGTTGGTTTCATTTTGAGCTACCACATGCATGGTATGGATAAGAAGCTCACTGAATTACGCGGGATGCTCAAGCATGCAGAGGATGATCTCAAGAAAGGTGCTAGTCAAGTTTTGATGGTGCAGAATAAGGATAAGTTCAAGAAGAGTTCTTTGACTAAGAAGAAGAAGATTGAGTTAGGAGGTAATGCTTAGGATTTGATCCCAAACGTTTCCTTGAGGACTAAGTCATCTCCTTCAGCTAGATCCACTTGCTTCTATTGCAAGGCGGATGGCCATTGGAAGAGGAATTGCAACAAGTATTTGGCTGAAAAAGCCAAGAGTTGAGGTGGCATTTGCAACTTAGGTACACTTGTTTGCAATGTTATAGACATTTATCTTGCTGATGCACCTAATGGTTCTTGGGTATATGATACTAAACTAGTGATTTACATATGCAACTCGTTGCAGGGACTGATAAGAACTAGGAGAGTGGTAAGAGGCGATGTTGACATTCGATTCGGCAACAAAGCGACAGTCGTTGTGTCAGAAGTCGGCATGATACAACTTCATTTACCTTCGAGATTCTTAATGGAGCTAAATATTTGTTATTATGTTCTAGTGCTTAGTCTAAACATTATTCCCGCCTCATGTGTGATAAGACAAGGCTATGAGTCTAATATTAATAATAATGGTTCTTCTTTATATTTGAATGATATGTTTCATGGCTTAGCACCCATCCAAGACTGGTTATTTATTTTGAATCTTAATGGTGAATTGGTCTATAACATAAATGTGAAAAAGGTTGAGACCAAATGATAAGAATATGACTCACTTTTGGCACTCTTGACTTGGTCATATATGTTGAAATGCATGAAGAAGATCCATGATGATGGACTCCTAACTTCATTCGGCTTCGAGTCATTTGAGACATTCAAATCATTCTTACTCAACAAGATGACCAAGACACCTTTTTGGAAAGAGTTGTGAAAGGTTGTCCGACTTGTTGGGACTTATATAGAGTGATGTATGTTGCTCGATGAGCATGAAAACCAGAGATGGTTATGAGTACTTCATTACGTTCCTTAATTATTTTCATAGGTATGGATATATTTATTAATGAAACACAAGTCGGAAGCCTTTGGAAAGTTCAAGTAATTCTAGAATGAGGCATAGAATAAAATTGGCAAGAAAATAACGTTTCTTTAATCGGACCGAGGAGGCGAGTACATGAGCCATGAGTTTTATGACCATATGAAGAGTTGTGGAATAGTTCCCATGATCACTTTGTCAGGAACACCATGAAACGGTGTGTCAGAAAGGAGGAATCAAACCTTGCTAGACAAGCTATGATTAAAGATGAGTCGGACAGATCTTGCTTTGTCATTTTTGGATTATTATGTGGAAACTGCAGCGTTCCCACTAAACAGAGTACCATCAAAGTTGGTATAGAGGACACTGCATGAGATGTGGACTGGCAAGAGCTGAGTTTGACTTTTCTTAAGCTTTGGGGTTTTGAAGCATTTGTCAAGTGACTTCAGTCGGACAAGCTCACGATCAAGTTAGATAAGTATATTTACGTGGGGGTATTTGAGGGAAACCTTGGGTCACTAATTCTACAACTGAGAAGAGGGAACATTGTTTATCACTCAAAACAGTCTCATCTTTGAGAAAGAGTTTCTCAGTCAGGGTGTCAGTGGGAGCACAATGCAGCTTGAAGAAATTCGAGATGAACCGGCTAGTAGAAAGTCGGCAAAAGCCTTGGAGGTTGAGCTGACAACTGTACCTACACTAAGAACATCGGGCACCTTGCAAATTGTTCATGATGTATTACTGTTAGAAAGTGATGAGAGACAACTTATTCTGAAGCAACAGTGGGATCCTATTCTGAGACATGGCTTGGAGCCATGCGATCCAAGTTAAAGTCCATGGATGAGAATCAAGTTTGGAATTTGGTTGATCTACCAGACGGTGCAAGACCCGTCGAGTGCAAATGGGTCTTAAGGAGAAAACTGATATGGGTGGAAATATTTCAATCTGTAAAGCATGAATTGTCACTAAGGGGTTCCTACAAGTTCAAGGAGTTATCAATGATGATACTTTCTCACCTGTAGCAATGCTTAAGTCAGTTCATATCATGTTAGCTATTGCAGCCTATTTCGACTATGAGATATGGCAGATGGATGTCAAGATGGCTTTCTGATGACCCACAAGTATAGGGGGTGTGTTCCAGTATTTTTGATAAGTAAGAGTGCCGAACCCAACAAGGAGCAGAAGGTGTTGACGAGTGGCTTGGAGTAGGAATTCTCTGTAAATACTTAGCAAAAGGATTTTTAGGGGTTTTTGATAATGCAGATAAATAAAGTACGAGTAAATAAAATATAATATCGTCAAGTGCAGCAAGTGGCCCAATCATTTCTTTAGCAAAGGACAAGACGGTTGTATTACTTAAGATGACCAAACGTTCTCGAGGACACATGGGAATATCGTCAAGTGCTTTCGCTTCATATAGTTGATTAATCTTCTTTAGTTCGGTAAGTGTTGTGTAGGTGAACCTGTGCTAATGTACTGACCTTCCTAGGACTAATACATACTTGTGATTATACCCCTTTCAAGCATCTGCAACTACAAGAAAGTAATTAAGATAAAAACCTAACCACGGCCTTAAACTTTGAGATCCTACACTCCCTTGTGCAAAGGTTTCCTAGCGGAGGTTCAGGTTTCTGTCACTCCGGCAACCCCACGATTAGTAGCCAAATACACAATGCATTCCCCTAGGCCCATAAAGGTGAAGTATCATGTAGTCGACGTTCACATGACACCACTAGAAGAATAACACCTCAACTTAAATAACAAACTATTGAATCTTTCTCAACACAATTCCACTACTAACAACATGACTTCTCCCATGTCCTCAAGAACTAAACGAACTACTCACGAGACATCATATGGATCAAGATCAGAGATGAAATAATGATAAGTAACAATCTGAACATAACAATAATTCAATGGTTCCACTCAATAGCATCAACTACAACAAGTAATCAATACCAGGAAAGTTTCCCCTAAGAACTATGCAAGATTCAACCCAATTGTTACAGCGGTATGGAGTGGTGATGATGGTGCTGGTGGAGATGATCATGGAGATGATGATGATGATGATCTCGATGAAGTCCAGCTTGATGGTGGTGTTGATGGCGACGATTTCCCCTCTCCGAGAAGGAATTTCCCGGGCAGATTTCTGCCTGCCGGAGAGCTCTTTCTCTCTCTGCAGTTTTCCGCCCCGTAGAGGCGGCGAAATCTTTCTGTGGTCGCTCCCTGAGTCTTAGGGTTTTAGGAGGATTATATACGCCAAAGATCAGAGCCATAGGTGGGCCAGGGTGGCCACACCACCTGGTTGCGTGACCAAGGGTGGCCCGTGCCAGGGGGTGGTGTGGGCCCCCTGCGGCCCATCTCCGCTCCCCCTTCTGGCATCCTTCGTCTTCTAGAAAAATAGGATTTCCATATATTTTCTTGGATTTTCTAATCTTCACGAATTTCGCCTCCAAACAGTACCTTTTCCATCAGAATCCTGACTTCAGCGGTCCATCCTCCAAAAGTCATCAACCATGCAAAAACAGATGAAATAACATAAGTATCATCTCTTAATATGAAATATATCAATGAATAACAATAAATTACGATATAGAATAGTGATGCAAAATGGACGTAACAACTCCCCCAAGCTTAGACTTCTCTTGTCCCCAAGCGAAAACTGAGCTCAATAAACATGACCTCAGGTTTATGGAGTGAAGTGTCGATAAAAGAATACAGATAAGAAGCATCACATTGATCAATACATAAATCATAATAGAAGACGACTCACTATTATATAACTTAACTTGCAATAGGTAAAGGAAACACAATAAAGATACACAAAGTAAATCATAATTGGTAATGGCGAACTTTGTTCTTGGTCAAAGAACGGTTAACAATTTGCAGGAGTTCAAACATAATGGGGTTTTCAATGATATCTTTCAAAGTAGTATTCACTAAGATAAGAGTAGTGTGCAAAACAAGGAACATAAGAAACATGATTGAATAAATCATCATATGAATGAATGAAACACAACAACTCAAATACTTGCTGAGATAGAAAGGAATAGGTTTACTGACTCAACTAAAAAGTAAAAGATAGGCCCTTCGCAGAGGGAAGCATGGATTTCAAGTTTCATAAAGAGCTTCCAAAAATTATGGTACTTATTAGTTTTCAGCTCTCATTGCCCCTATCATAAGCATCTTGAGGTGATTAAGGTTAAAGTGAACAAATATGAGGATATGCTTGACAAGTTATAAGTTGAAAATCTCATGCCCCGTTCTTACGAGTACCAGACCCCATGCTACTCAACTTTAGTCACGAGTAAGTTCTTGTCATTGTAAATACATGTGTATCATGGAGAACCGCCAACGGGGTACCCCTTGCCCGATGATATGGAAGCTTTCCCATATCAAAATGACAAGGCAAGCAGACAATTAGCATCTCACCAATATTTTTATTTGCTATTTGCATAGGTTTTTATTGAGGATGCTTCATAGATTGCTCACTATGGTTATGCTGCAAGTTTCCACCATGATTAGGCATGGCTTAGGCTAGTCGCCCAGGCGTGTCTCTAACACACATACAAACTCCATGAGCTTACGAGCTCCTCTTTTATTTCACACTACCTGGATCCATCAGCAAAAGAATCATGATATCAACTAAACAAGTGCAATGTTGAAAGTGTTCCCCATGGTAACATGGTTCTGCTAATTCACAATTTATAAAGCGCAAGCATATACGCAACATAGATGGGCACAATGGTTCAAGTTTATTAAGTGCAAAAAAGTAAAGTGTTCCATCAAGTTTGTGAGAGATTTAATCACTAATTTTCACATAAAAAGTTTAATTCGGAAGGTAGATAAAAACATGAATTTACTTGGAATAGCAATAATGTTAATAGGTGGACACAAATGGCATAGGTTTTGGTTTAATGATTGGATGCACGAGAAGCATTCCCTCTCAGTACAGGTTTTTGGCTAGCAAGGATGGGTAGCAAGCATAAGAGTTGAAGGAAACAAACAAACATACAAGTGATAAAAACAAACATGCAATATTCCTTGGAAGCACAAAAGATCTTAACTAGAGAATCCTAATCTTATGAGCCAATCAAGAAAGAAAGATGATTAAATTATATTTCTTAAGAGTACTTTTATCTTTTTCATTCAATTCTCAAAAATAGTGTTGCTAGTGATCGAGCTAGGTTTGCCAAAACCAACTAAATTTACTTAATGATCCCAAAGTGATACCAATACTAACAACAAAATCAATCATATAATAGAAATTGCAAACTAAAATAAGACATGCAAAAAGTAAATGATAGAACTTCTCATTAATATTCCATAATGGTAACTCACACCAAGGGATACATAGATATCTAACAAGAGGGGAGATACTTCCACAATGCAAACCATCCTATATAATAAATTCTCTATTCATGATATGACTCTACTAAAAAAAGGTAAAAAGATAAAAGATGTGATACCGCGGCACTCTCCCAAGCTTGGAACAAACCAAGGGGATGCCAAAACCTGATGACGAATTACTCCTTCGGTGGTGGAAGTGTTCTCTCGATCAGAGTGAGAAAATCTTCCAGGATCTTGCGAAGCCTGTTATTCTCTTCTTGCAGTATATCCACCTTTCTCCTCAGGACACGGTACTTATCGCCAAACTCATCAGTGGACCGTAAAGCTTCCACTGTTGTAGGGCAGGAACTGACATTTAGAACTGGAGGTATCAGCCCTTGCCCTTTCATGCCTACTGACATGCCCTTCACTTCCTCCTCGATGCTCCGATCCATGTCTTCATGCCTAGCTGTGATCTTTTCTTATTCCACCCATCCTACAAAGGTCCTCTGCTCAAGGTTGCGACGGAGCTCGCGCCGGCGTCGCAGCTCATAGTCCTCCGAAAACGAATCCTGGAACGACATCTGAACAGAACATATCGAAACAAAAACACGATATACTAACCTCAGGGGATCCGGGGAATTATATATTACGAAGTTTTACAAGGAAAGGAAAGTACTGGGAGAAAACGGGTCGGAGACGGGCTTCGGGGTGGCCACACCCCCTGGTGGTGCGTCTAGGTGGGCCCGCGCCACGGGGTGGTGTGAGCCACCCAGGCTCCGTTTCCGTCCCACTTTCCATGTTAGATAAAAACTACAAAAATATAACTTGACAGATTTTTTGTGGACCTTTTCTTACCAGAACTGTTACCTATTCGAAAACGGACTCTGCAAGTCTCTGAATTTGGTCTTTGATAAATTTTTCCGGAGTCACCATTTGAAGAGCATCAACATCTTCATTGTAAGAATCTCTAGAAATATAGTGCTTGAGTCTCTGACCATTCACCACTTGTGTCGTGTTATCTTCTAAGGAAGAAATTTTTATTGCACCTGAATGATACACCTCTTCAATAACAAAAGGTCCTTCCCATTTTGAGAGTAGTTTTCCTGCAAAAAATATGAGACGTGACCTATATAATAGAACCTTCTCACCAACATGGAACTCTCTCTTAAGAAACTCCTGTCATGCCATTTTTTAAATTTTTCTTTAAATAGTCTAGCATTTTCATATGCTTCACTCCTACACTCATTTAACGAACTTAAGTCAAATAATCTTTTCTCACCAGCAAGTTTTATGTCTCTATTAAGTTCTTTCACTACCCAATAAGCTTTGTGTTCTAATTCTAAAGGTAGGTGGCAAGCTTTCCCATAAACCATTTTGTAAGGAGACATTCCCATATGATTTTTATAAGAAGTTCTATAAGCCCATAAAGCAGCATTCAACTTTTTAGCCCAATTTTTTCTAGATCTATTAACTGTCTTTTGCAAGATGGATTTAATTTCTCTATTTGGTAGTTCTACTTGCCCACTAGTTTCGAGAAGATAAGTTGAAGCAATTCTATGATTAAAATCATATTTAGAAAGGGTCTTTCTAAAGACATCATGAATGAAATGAGAACCACCATCAGTCATACGAAATCTAGGCACTCCATACCTAGGAAAGATAATATCCTTAAGCATTTTTAAAGAGGTCTCACCATCAGCACTTTTCGTAGGTATGGCTTCTACCCACTTAGTAACATAGTTAACATCAACAAGAATATTAGTATAACCTCTTGAAGGGGGAAAAGGACCCATAAATTCAAATCCCCAAAAATCAAATGGTTCAATAACAAGAGAGTAATTCATAGGCATTTCATTGCATATAGAAATATTACTAACACGTTGACATTCATCACATGATAATACAAATTTCCTTGCATCTTTAAAAAGGGTAGACCAGTAAAAACCTGATTGTAGAACCTTTTGTGCAGTTCTATCTCCTGCATGATGTCCTCCATAGGCACTACCATGATATTTCCACAATATCTCCTTTTGTTCATATTCTGGAACACATCTTCGCATAATACCATCTACTCCCTCTTTATATAAATGTGGGTCATCCCAAAAATAATGCCTCAAATCGTAAAAGAACTTCCTCCTTTGCTGGGCTGTAAAAGTTGGAGGCAAATACTTGGAAACAATAAAGTTAGCATAATTAGCATACCAAGGACTCCCTCGCGAGCTTACCCCTACTGCATCCAACTGTTCATTTGGGAAGCTATCATTAATAGGCATAGAATCAAAAGATATGTTTTCCAATAGAGAAAATTTATTAGCAACGGGATTTTGAGCTCCTTTCCTATCTATAATATGTAGGTCAAACTCTCGTAAGAGGAACACCCATTTAATAAGCCTAGGCTTAGCATCTTTCTTTGGCATAAGGTATTTAATAGCAGCATGATCAGTATGAATGGTAACTTTTGAATCAACAATATAAGGTGTAAACTTATCACAGGCAAAGACAACAGCTAAGAACTCTTTTTTAGTAGTAGCATAATTCTTTTGAGCAGCGTCAAGAGTCTTACTAGCATAATGGATAACATTTAACTTTTTATCTATTCGTTGCCCAAGAACAACACCTATAGCAAAATCACTAGCATCGCACATGATTTCAAAGGGTAAGTTCCAATCAGGTGGTTGGACAATAGGAGCGGTAGTTAAAGCTTTATTTAGAGTTTCAAAAGCTTCCTTAAAATCATCATCAAAAACAAAGGGTACATATTTTTGGAGAAGATTAGTAAGGGGTTTTGATATCTTGGAGAAATCTTTAATAAACCTTCTATAGAAACCAGCATGACCAAGGATACTACGAATACCTCTAACATCCCTAGGATAGGGCGTTTTCTTAATTGCTTCAACTTTGGCTCTGTCAACTTCAATGCCTCTTTCGGAAATTTTATGTCCAAGGACAATTCCTTCATTGACCATGAAGTGGCATTTCTCCCAATTAAGAACAAGATTGGTTTGTTCACATCTCTTCAAAACTTTATCAAGGGTGTGTAGACAATTATCAAAAGAAGTTCCATAGATGGAAAAATCGTCCATGAATACTTCCACAATTTCCTCACATAAACCATGAAAGATAGCAGACATGCATCTTTGAAAAGTAGCAAGAGCATTACACAAACCAAAAGGCGTTCGCCTATAAGCATAGGTTCCATAAGGACACGTAAAAGTAGTTTTTTCTTGATCTTGTTGTTTAACAGCATTTTGAGAGAACCCAGAGTATCCATCAAGAAAGAAAAAATGGGTCTTTTAGACAACCTTTCTAACATTGATCAATAAAAGGCAGTGGGTAATGATCTTTCTTAGTAACTTTGTTAACCTTTCTGAAGTCAATGCACATCATATACCCTACTACTATTCTTTGGGGAATAAGCTCATTATTCTCATTAGGCACAACAGTAATTCCCTCTTTCTTAGGGAAAAAATGAACATCGCGAACCCATTCACTATCAGCAATAGGATAAATAATACCAGCATCAAGGAGTTTTAATACCTCGTTTCTTACCACTTTCTACATCTTAGGATTTAAGCAACGTTGATGTTCCACCACTGGTTTTGCATCGGGTTCTATATTGATAGCATGCTGACATATAGTAGGAGAAATCCCCTTTAAGTCATCAAGGGTATAGCCCATACCTCCTCGATGTTTCTTCAATACTTCCAATAATATTTCCTCTTCCTTTCCTGAAAGTTTAGAACTAATAATAATAAGATATATTTTTTTACATCAATGTAAGCATATTTAAGATCGTCAGGTAAAGGTTTTAGATCAAAAACCGGATCCGTTTTAGGTGGCAATGTGGTACCCAAATCTTCCATAGGCAAGTTATGCTTAAGCATCCTAGGTTGACGACGGAGAATCTCGTCAATCTCATTTCTTTCTTCCATGAAGATCTCACTTTCATGGTCTTCCATAAATTGCTGAAAAGCATTGTTAGGAGCAAGAGAAATAGAAGCAAGTTGTTCAACTCTAAAATCCTCATTAGGGTTTCATTTTTGATATGAAACTTTAGCAAATTTTGAAAAATTAAACTCATAAGACTCCTCATCAAATTTAGTTAAAATTTTCTCCCTTTTATAGTCTATAATGGCTCCACACGTGTTCAAGAAAGGTCTACCAAAAATGATAGGATAGGTTTTACTAGCAGTTGAACCAAGTACTAGAAAATCAGCAGAATATTTATTCTTACCACAAAGAACTTCCACATCTCTTACAATACCAATTGTGTAGATGGTCTCTCTGTTTGCAAGGTGAATAACCACATCAATTTCTACTAGTTCGCATGGACTAATTTCATGAATAATTTATTTGTAATGCTCGTAAGGAATAGCACTTGGACTTGCACCAATATCACATAAACTATAGTAGCAATGATCACCAATTCTAATAGAAAGCACAGGGACACTAGCTTTTCTAGTTCTATTAGGATGTGAGACAATATTAGAAGCATCCTCACAGAAGACAATGTGTCCACCTTCTACACTTTTAGTGACAAGGTCTTTCACAATTGGTATTGCAGGATCAATGTTTATTTGTTCATCAGGCTTTACAACTCTCTTTGTACTTTTATTAATTACACTAGTTATCATAGAGTGCTCCTTTACCTTATCTGGGAAAGGTATTTTATCGATATAAGGTTCAGGTAAAATACGATCAGTAGTGCAAACTTCAGTACTTCTAACAGGAATACAATCAACAATATCCTTATATGGTGCATGATACTTGTTCCATTCTTTTTTTGGAATTTCAATATATGAGGCAAAAGCCTTAAAACAATTTGCAATAACTTGAGAGTCTAGACCATAAGCATTACTAATATTATGAAAGTCATCAGTTCCCATAAAATATTTAATGCATTCATAATCATAATTTATACTTGACTTTCTTTCTTTATCATTCTCCCATGCTTCAGCATTGTCTTGAATACGGTCTAGAAGATCCCATTTAGCTTCTTCTTCCATGCGTGTAAATGATCCGGCACAAGAAGCATCCAATAGATCCTTATCATGAAGAGAAAGTCTTGCATAAAAGTTATTGATAATAATACTATTAGGGAGCTCATGAATAGGACATTTGAGCATTAGTAACTTCAATCTCCCCCAAGCTTGAGCTGTACTCTCTCCATCACGAGGCCAAAAGTTGTATATTTGATTCTGATCTTTATGGATTTCACTAGGAGGATAAAACTTTGAATAAAAGAGAGGTACAACTTCCTCCCATTCAAGAGCTTGACCATTCTTCAGCAGCTTGTACCATTCCTCGGCTCATCCTTTCAGTGATAATGAGAATAACTTCTTCTTGACTTGATCTGTTGTAATACCTGCACACTTGAACAACCTGCATAATTCGTGTATAAAGAGCAAATGATCACGGGGATGGACAGTTCCATCTCCAAATTAGTAGTTATCCATAACATGATCAATAATTCTTGTAGGTATCTTAAAAGTATCATTTTCAGTAGGTGGAGGTTAATCTACTACCTTAGAAGTGGTAGTAGCATTACGAAATAAGAAACTAAGTGAATTATCCATATTGAAATAAACTAACTAACAGAAATGAACAACAGTCACAGTAGAAGTTTCCTTTACCAGTTCCACTCTCCAATAGTGCTTCACTCCCCGGCAACGACGCCATAAAATAGTCTTGATGACCCACAAGTATAGGGGGTGTATCGCAGTATTTTCGATAAGTAAGAGTGTCGAACCCAACAAGGAGCAGAAGGTGTTGACGAGTGGCTTGGAGTAGGAATTCTTTGTAAATACTTAGCAAACGGATTTTTAGGGGTTTTTGATAATGCAGATAAATAAAGTACGAGTAAATAAAAGACTGTTGGGGGGATACCCCCGGGTAGGGTCATGCCATGGTATAAAGGCCGAGTTAGACGAGGTACGGCATGGTCAAAGCAAGTGTAGGCCGGGTCACCTCAAGGCAGGCCGACTTACGGAGTAACATGGCCCGTGGGGCATCTGTCTAGCATTAACCCAGCTGGCATAAAATATATGTCAGCCATGTTTATCTATCTATTATGTAGGTACCCTCATAGCCGGGTAAGCCAAGCGCTAGCCGGACTACCACTTGGCTTCCAAGAGAAGGAAGGAATCTCCCGCTGGTTAAAAGGTGGCCTTTGCTAGCTGTAGCATGAGCAAAGCAAAGCAGAGGGAAGGACCAATAGGGCAGGGGCGACCAAGATGACGCGAGCACTATCGGCTGACGTAGCCCGTGTCTGGTGACGCTTAAAGGCATGGATTACGCAGAGGGCTACATCCATAGTCCGGACAAACCATTAAAGAGAATAAATAAGCATCTAGCTTTAACCAAGGGGCATATTCGGGGAATATGCTGCCACGTGTGCCCTAACTTTGTCACCCGGGCTCCCCTATATAAGGAGCACTAGGGCCTCCATAGAAGGGGATCGATCATTTTTCTCTATCTAAGGTAGAACTCTAGGGCTATGTTGTGGGGGGTAAGAGACTTAGTCTCCTTCTCACGAACAACTCGAGGAGCACTCGTAAACCACCATTGATAGAGGAAACACAACAACACTTGTGCGTGGAATCACCACGCTATCCCTCCCTAGATTCCCCTAGCGCTCATTGGCCCCATCTTTAGCCTATCCATGGCATCTTCCATGCCACCACCACGATAGTTGGCACCCACCGTGGGGCTAGCGGTGCTACCAGGGGTGAAAATCTGGACGGGAAATATCTCTAGCACCGGCGAACGCATCGTCTCCGGCCTGTTTTAGTGCTTTGGAGCACTAGACTACGTCAGTGACAACGCAGAGAGCTTCAGCAGGCGTCCTCCTCCGCACAACGGCCTCTCCATCAAGCTTGGCATGCACAAGATCTACGTCGGCATGGATGAGTCTTGTGTTCATCTGCGACACATCGTCGAGGCAGGCGAACTGCCTCTCAGCACAGCTGGTGGTGTGCGTATCACTCATCACGCTAGCAATGTTGAGGTCATGATGGATGCACCGGACGTAGGAGCAAGCAAGGACCCGGCACCAGATCCAGAAGTCACGCCAAAACAGGCAATGTCTAGATTCCCACCTCTAGAAAGGCCAGAGAATGTGCTCTAGCAAGCAATAGATAGCCTAGCGATGCCAATAGCTCATGTGGTAGATCCGACTCAGGCGGAAATTGAGCTAGAGGAAACTAGAAATAAAATGCTAGATGGCGCGAAGAAGGTAGCAGAGTTACAACAGTCCTTGAACATCACTTTGAGGGAATATGCGAAGGCAAACCGCATAGACGGGGTGAAAATCTGAGGTAGAAACCAAACCACCAAGATTGACAAGGAGTATGAACCTAGACCGGGTCAGACAGCCACGATCGTAACATGAGGGATGTATAGGTATAGTACCCCGGCGAAGAACCTTAGGGAGGCAAACGCAACTGCACCCGAGTTAGAGGGTCTAACCGGAGAAGCCCGGGAAAGGCAACAGGAGAGGGTGAACCACTTGCTGAGAGTCGCTTGCCAGCAAAACAAAGAAATGAACAAGGCAAACCCGGTACCACCCGGAGCATCACACGTGGTTCATTCGGCCAGAAATAACCCGGCAAAATCCGTCGAAGCCATATCATCTCCGGGTCATAACTCGAGGAGATAAGAGGTGGTAAACTCCAGAATAAGAGACAAATAGATGGTCCCCTATGACCCGGTGAGAGCTAGTAAAGGGAAAGCAGTGCAAGTTGATGAGGATCGCCACAGTACCAGCCGAGGTAACCGCGACCAAGGCAATGCCAATCAAAGGAACGTTGCCAACGGCAATGCTGGACAGTCTGATCTGGTGGGGGAAGAGCAAAATGCACCTTGGCAGCAACAGCAGCAATATGCACCTTGACAGGAGAGAAGTGTTGGCCAAGCGATACAACAACATAATGCTCATCCGGATCAAGGAAGATACAATGATGGTTACTCGGCGATGGTCAATGATGGATACCCAAGACCGGAGCACCATGTGATTGTGTCAAGGCTGGAAAGCAGAAACTTGCAGCCAGATGATGCGAGACTAAAGCTTGACCGGATTTACAAGTCAGAGATGATTGAGGTACAGGGACCTCTGGGCCTGGCGTGTTTTGCGCCTCAGATCACGAGAGAACCACCTATGCCGAACTTCCAATTGATGAGAGGAACTAATACCTATGATGGAAGCACCAAACTTGAGGATTGGCTCATTGATTATGCAATAGCGGTCAAGATCGCAACAGGAAATTTGAGATGGGCAGTGAGATATGTGCCCCAGATGTTGGAAGGACCTGCGAGAGTTTGGCTAAACAACTTGCCACCAGGAAGTGTCAACTGTTGGTTGGATTTCGAGGAGTTATTCGCAGCTACTTCTCAAGCACCTACAAGAGGCCCAATAGGCCACAAACTTTGGACTTATGACAGTAGAGGCCGAATGAGCCTGACCGAGATTTCCTGACTCGGTGGTGCAATGTGCGTAACTCTTGTGAGGGGGTAATTGAATCACAAGCAATTGCGTTGTTCGCCCAGGGCTGTAGATATTGAAGTATGTTGTGGAAAAGGTTATAGCGACATATGCCAACCACTTTGGCTGAGACGATCCGGATCACGGATTCATATTATTTGGGAGACCCAACTCAACCCCGGCTAATGTCAAGCCAGGCGAATGAGGAGTATTAGACCCAAGACGGCTCCGGTTCATCAAGAAGAAACAATTTTTGAGGAAAAAGAAGGGACGAGCGTCTGGATTACAGATATAACTCGCAACAAGTGGCCGCGATAGACTGAGATCAGCCTAATGTCAGGCCAACCAACACCAGAAAACTGGAGCCTAACAATGGCAGCAAAAGGCTAGACCCCGGAGCAGAAGAAGAAGTGGCAGGAGCGAAAAGATTGTCCAAGGTATAAGTTCGAGTCTATCTTGGATCAACCTTGCAAATTTCATACGCCAATTCCGAATAGCCCGGTGAATCATACGACCCGGTAGTGTGAGTGGATGAGGAAGCTAGAACAGGATAGTTCGGGGAATGCTCAAGGACCTCGGAACGAAGCACCTCACAACGAAGCACCTCAGCAGCCACTACTAACAAGGGGAATGGACAACAACTAATGTTGCCTCCACCTCCATCGAGATATGAAAATCAGGAAAGGGGGGATGTTGTGCATCAAGTGCATAATAACCAGCAGCAAGATTAAGGTTACCACGCAAATGAGGGACGAAACGAGTACAGGGAACATCACCAAAGTTACTGCGTATTTACCATGGAAGAAACTGACCGGAAAAAGCTTGTAGCGCCAACATATGGAGGTAAATGCAGTGATGCCGGAGGTGGTGAGGTATATGCCTTGGTCAGATCAGGAAATTACGTGGAGTATCAAGGATCACCCGAAGCTCATGCCCAGTCCAGGGACCTACACATTGGTCCTGGATCTGACGTTCATCGGCCCGAATCTCAACGTGAAGTTTTCCAAGGTGCTGATAGATAACGGGAGGAGAATTAACATCATGTACAAGGATACCATGCAAAAGTTGGGGATATCAAAAAATATGCTCCAAGCTACAAGGACCACCTTTCATGGCATTGTGCCTGGTATCTCTTGTGAACCAATTGGCAAGGTCCGGGTAGATGTGCTGTTTGGTAAGAGGGACAATTGCCGGACTGAAAATTTGGAGTTCGAGGTAGTAAACTTGGAAAGCGCCTATCACGCGTTACTTAGCAGGCCTGCACTTAAAATGTTCATGGCAAGTACTCACATCAGTTACGTAAAAATGAAACTGCCCGGACCAAGGGGAGTGATAACCATAGCCGGAACTTCAGGCGCTCTATTGAATGTCTGTCCGTCGGGTCTAATCTGGCCGAGTCACTCGAGATCGCTCAAGAGAAGAGGAAAATAATGGAAGTGGATGCACTAGCTCAGTCTGCGCAGCAGCATATGCCGACCCTAACTAATCCACATGGTAGTGTGTCATTTCAACCAAGTGCCAATTGATGATCAGTTCCCAGAGCACACCATAACCATTGGTGCCGGGTTAGGCGACAAATAGGAAAGCGAGCTCGTCAACTTCCACCGTGAGAATCGCGATATATTTTCTTGGTCCACACAGGATCTTCAAGGTGTGTCGAGGGAGTTGGCCGAGCACTCTTTGAATGTGAGACTCAGGGATAAGTCGGTGAAGCAACCTCTCCACCGCTTTGCCGAGGATAGGAGAAAAGTCATTGGAGATGAGATAGCTAGGATCCTTGCAGCCGGATTTATCATGGAAGTACTTTACCCAGATTGGCTCTCTAATCTGGTGCTAGTGGAAAAGAAGAAGGATGATCCGAATGTGGCAGTGGTATGGCGTATGTGCATTGATTACACGAACCTGAATAAGGCGTGTCCAAAGGATCCATTTCCAGTGCCAAGGATAGATTAGGTCATACATTCAACTGCGGGGTGTGAGTTATTGTCGTTCATAGATGCATATTCTGGTTTCCACCAGATACCCCTGAATCTGGATGATCAAATAAAGACTACATTTATCACCTCGTATGGGGCTTATTGCTATCGCACTATGCCGTTTGGATTACATAATGCAAGAGCAATGTACCAGCGATGATGAGGACATCCCTACAATTACACCTACCCCAATGACTACTGAAGATGCTACAACTGTTGCAAGAAAGGATCAGTCCAATGAGATTAGAATTGGACCTATTACAAGAGCTCGTGCTAAGCTACTAGAACAACAGGTGAATTTACTCCTAAACGAATACGGTACTTTGATTGATGAGAACTTTATACTGCCTAAGTCTATGCATTTATGTATGATCAGGTTCATTGGAGAAACAAGCATGGCGCGAGGAGGAGAAGGGCTACAAGAGAAGCCCAACATTATGATCGCCCAAGGATGCGCGAGGGAGGAGAGGGAGGAAGGCGCAAGAGAAGATCATCAAGACGAAGGCAAAAAGATCTGCCACGACCTGAGTGTCCGGCCAGATCCACCCGGACTGTCCGGCCTGGTCGAGAGGCAAACTGGCATGGACATTCAAGATGCCGTTCGGACACTACACGGACGCCACCGGAAACTTCAAAGTTTCCGCCAGACCAGACATCTGTCGCACACTTCACCGGAGTGTCGGCCTGACCGGACTGTCCGGCCCGGTCGGGAGTGTCCGCCCGCCGACCGAATCTGGTCCGAGTCGGTTTGTATCAGTTTGAGTCGTTTGCATTTAGTTTCGGTTTCTGGTCGCTCTAGCCGCCCTTATAAGCTATGGGACGACCTCTAGTTAGGGTTTAGACCACGTTAAAATATTTTGGAGTTGTTTCTTTCATAGAACCTCTGGAATTACCTTGTGTTCGAATCTACCAACTATAATTGAGTGTGATCTGTTGTTCCATTGGGAATTAGTAGATTGCATACTATCGTTCGTGGTCACGGCTGCATGCGCAAGAGCGTGGTGTTGTGAATATCCTACAAGGTTCGAGAGCTGTTGCACTGGCATCAGGGATCGAGCGGGAGAATTCATAGCTACAGGCTAGTTATCTATCATCCACCATTATCATTGCCATCCGCTTACTGATAAGATCGGGCCACCCCATATCATCTTGGTATCAGTTTTCCAGTGTTGCCTCGGTAAGCATCCACAAATCCATCCATAGATTAGTGAGTGTTTTTGTCCTATACAGAAAAAGACTTACAAAAAAGATTTGCCATAGACTAGATTTCATCGTTTTCAAGTTTTTAGTTGCTGATTGTATCTTCTCGTAGATCCGATCTGCAGGTTTTTGCCTCGTAGGAGTCTAGTTTCTGTTTGTGTCTAGGTATAAGGTTTCATCTTGTTTTCCGCTGTTCCCACCGTTACCGTTTCTGCAAGTATTTATCGTTTTTCCGAGTCCACATAGCGTACCTTTGTTTGCATACCATAGACACAGCCTATCTACAGCATCTGTGCCTAGGAACGTACCCACGAGACTAGTTGCTTTGCTACGACAGGCTGCTCATTAGGGTTTGCAATGCAGAAATTTTTCGACCAGCAAAACCGGACTATCCGGCCGAATCACACCGGACTATCCGGCCCAACCGGAGTCTCTGGCGCATATCAACCGGACTATTCGGCCCAGTTCTGTTATAAGTTGCTATGCTCGTTTGCATTGAGTAATATAGTTGAAAAAAATTCAAAAAAAAAGAAAGAGAAAAGAAAAGAGAATCAGTATAAAAAAGAGCAAAGAGCTACAAGCCTGACAAAAAAAAGAGATATAGAAGTGTGCAATATTGGAGGCCTTGTTGTGTATAGCACTAGTAGATTGAGCAATCTTGTGCCTGTTCTATTTGAGCTATTACTAGCGTCTCTCTTGTGCATTGCAATATTCCTTTTCATAAGTTGCTTTGCCACGTTTGTCTCCACTGTGTGTGTTTCTTAGGTATTTGTACGATCAACACTAGGACTTGTTTGCGGTGTAGATAGGTTACCATACCTATAGCTCCACCTTAAATAACCTGTGTGCCCTGCGATCGTTCTCTATACCTTTGATATTCACTTCATCACATCAAGTGCATCAGTCTTTGGTTTTGTTTGGTAGAGCATCCCTATTCACTTTGGAACGGTAAGATCTCCTTTCTTATTAGTTGTGAGTGAGCTGTGAGAGTTTCCACCATACAGATTTTGATTTTTGCACTAACCTACTAATCATGTCTTCTAGTGATGATGATGTTGTGTTGTAGAAAAAGAAGGATGAGGAGCTCGTCAATTGGCGTGAATATGAGGCTTTGAAATCCCACTTGACACATGTGTTTACTAACACGACAGATGCCATTGACAAGAATCTCCAAGATATGAATATGAGATTGGATCAGCATGTTGGGACAGTTGATACTATCCAAACGCAACTAGCTATGCTCAATGTCAATGTCACTACTTTGCAGCAGTCCATTGAGGGTTTGACAGCTGCCTTGCATAGAAGGGAATATCCTCAACATGATGATGCCTTTGATGATTTCAATGAGGGTAGCGATGTTGATGCTGCTCCACATGTTGGTAGGGGACGTGCTATTCACCCTGTCCATGCACCTGCTCATGGTCGTGGGTTTGCCCATCTTGGGCGTGGTCCACGTGTGCCCAACCAAGCTACTGATGACGGTTTGGGCAAGCCAAAATTCTCGATTCCTATGTTTGATGGTTCCATTGATCCTGAAGACTACCTCACCTGGGAATTGAAGATTGAGAAACTCTGGCGATTATTTGACTATCCAAAAGATAAGAAGGTCAAGCTTGCAGGATCTGAATTTGATGGTTATGCTTTGCGTTGGTGGGATGCTCTTGTGCAACATAGGAGGGAGGACAATGAACTTCCTGTGATGGATTGGCGCGAGATGAAGCAAATCATGAAGGCACATTTCGTACCAACCAACTACTTGCGATCAGTTTTTGATAAATTGACGCAATTGAAGCAAGGCACCATGACAGTTGATGAGTACTACATGGAGATGGAGATGCTTATGCAGCGTGCTCGAGCTCGTGAGTCCATTGAGATGACCATGCAGCGATTCCTAAACAATCTGAAGTTACCAATCAAGAGCATTGTTCGTCATCACAAGTATGAGACCATGAATGAGTTGTTGCATCATGCTAGAGAGGCCGAATCCCAGTTGGCAGAGGAGGCGAAGTCGCGCACTCGTTTTCCATCCTCAAGCAGATTTTCGGCCAGATCTACACCTCCTACAGTCACGCCACCAGCTGCTGCTCCATTTACACCATCGGCCAAACCAGCAAGTACACCTTCGTTTGGTTCTCATGCTCGGAAACCCGCTATTCCTACTGCTAGCGCGGGTTCCAACATGTCTATTGCACGTACTCGTGATGTAGTGTGCCATACTTGTGGAGGTAGAGGTCACTACAATAAGGATTGTCCAAACAGCAAGGTTATGTTTGTTAATGAACAAGGTGAAGTAGAAAGTGGAGATGAAGCTTCTGAGGATGATATTGATGACGGCGAGGATGGTGCTGATGCATATGCTGAGCGTGCACCCACTATTGTCGTATCTTCACGTGTACTTAGTGTGCAACCGGTTGAGGAATCCCAGCGTTGCAACTTGTTCCAAACAAAAGCTCTAGTTGGACCAAACAAAGCTTGCAAGGTAATTATTGATGGAGGTAGCTGCAGAAATCTTGCAAGTAAGGAACTATGTGCCAAACTGAATTTGACATATTTACCTCATCCCAAGCCATACTACATACAATGTTTGAGCAACAATGGTGAGATGAAGGTAAATCATATGGTACGTGTGAATTTTCAAATAGGGTCATACAAAGATTCTATTGATTTTGATGTGGTTCCTATGACTGTTTGTCACCTACTATTGGGTCGGCCTTGGCTCTATGATCTCCATGTGCAACACAATGGCCGAGCCAATACATATCATTTGGAATTCAAAGGAAAGAAGATTACTATGCAGCCAATGAAACCACAAGAAATTGTGAATGATTCTCGCCAGAAGATAGAGGTGAACTTGAAGGAAGATACTACCACTCGGCGAGACTGTGTAACAGCTGTTCCTGATGTAATTGAGCCTAAATTGAGTGATATAACAAAAAGTGAGAGAGTTCCTGGTTTATTGATACTAGCCACCAAGGAGGATATGAGAGAGTTTCGTGAGGATCCTACAACCATGCCACTTATGCTCATGTATAAGGGCGAGGTATTGGTTTCTAACGACATGAACCCTATCTCTCTTGGTGTCTCTTCTGTTTTGCAGGATTTTGGAGATGTGTTTCCAGAAGACGTACCCGCAGGTTTGCCCCCATTGCGTGGTATAGAACATCAAGTGGACCTAATTCCTGGCGCCACACTTCCCAACCGTGCACCTTATAGGACTAATCCCGAAGAAACTAAGGAAATTCAGAAGCAAGTACAAGCGTTGCTGGATAAAGGGTACATTCGTGTCTCTCTTAGCCCTTGTGTTGTTCCTATTATTTTAGTTCCTAAGAAAGATGGTACATGGCGCATGTGTGTTGATTGTAGAGCGATTAATAACATTACTATTCGATATCGTCATCCTATTCCACGCTTAGAGGATATGCTCGGTGAATTGAGTGGTGCTGCTGTTTTCTCTAAAACTGACTTGCGTAGTGGTTATCATCAAATTAGGATGAAAGAAGGGGATGAATGGAAAACTACTTTCAAAACTAAATTCGGTTTGTATGAGTGGTTAGTTATGCCATTTGGTATTTCTAATGCACCTAGTACTTTCATGCGTTTGATGAATCATGTTTTGAGAGAGTTTATTGGTCGTTTCGTGGTTGTTTACTTTGATGATATACTCATATACAGCCACACCGAATCTGAACATTGCACTCATATTAGACAAGTTTTGCAAGTGTTACGTGATAATAAACGGTATGCTAATCTTGAGAAGTGTACATTTGCAAAAGATAAGGTCATATTCCTAGGATTTGTTGTTTCTAAGAATGGAGTAGAGGTAGATCAATCTAAAATTGAATCAATTCAGAATTGGCCTACTCCGATGAATGTTAGTCAAGTGCGTAGTTTCCATGGTCTCGCTGGTTTCTATAGGCGCTTTGTGAAAGATTTTAGCACCATTGCTGCACCATTAAATGATTTGACAAAGAAAGGTGTTCCTTTTGTATGGGGCGCGGCTCAAGACATTTCATTTGATACATTAAAACGTTTGCTTACTTCTGCACCATTACTTGCATTACCTGATTTTTCGAAGCAATTTGAAGTTGAATGTGATGCTAGTGGTATAGGCATAGGTGGCGTTTTGATGCAAGAGGGTCGGCCTATAACTTATTTTTCTGAGAAATTGACTGGTGCTCGTTTGAATTATTCTATCTATGATATAGAATTGTATACACTTGTTAGAGTACTTGAGGTTTGGCAACATTATTTGTGGCCAAAAGAATTCATCATACATTCTGATCATGAAGCATTGAAATACTTGAAAGCTCAATCAAACTTGCATAGAAGATTAGCTAAATGGGTTGAGTTCATTGAGTCTTTTCCTTACATCATTAGCTATAAGAAGGGAAAAGAAAACGTTGTTGCTGATGCTCTATCTAGGAAGAACATGCTATTAACCAATCTTGATGTTAAAATTCCTAGATTAGAAGCTATTTGTGCACTTTATGCAACTGACCATGATTTTGCTGAACCATATCGTTTGTGTGCTCTTAGAAACGCATGGGATAAGTATCATATACATGATGGACATTTGTTTCGAGCTAACAAACTATGTATTCCAGAATCGTCGTTGTGTTTGTTCTTAGTGCAGGAATCACATGCTGGTGGTTTGATGGGTCACTTTGGGCGTGAGAAGACATTGGTCATGCTTGCTGATCATTTTTATTGGCCCAAGGTGAGGCGTGATGTGTACAGATTTGTGAGCCGATGTATTACATGCCACAAGTCAAAATCTAAGTTGAAGCCTCACGGTTTGTATACACCTCTCTCTGCACCGACTATTCCATGGGAAGACATTAGTATGGATTTTGTGCTAGGTCTACCTAAAACTCAGAGAGGTCATGATTCTATATTTGTGGTAGTGGATAGGTTCTCTAAGATGGCTCATTTTATTGCCTGCCACAAAAGCGACGATGCATCGCATGTTGCTAACCTGTTTTTCAGGGACATCGTGAGACTACATGGAGTACCAAAGATGATTGTTTCTGACCGTGATGTGAAGTTCATGAGCTACTTTTGGAAGACCTTATGGGCAAGCTAGGAACGAAGTTGCTGTTCAGTACTACATGTCATCCCCAAACAGATGGTCAAACGGAGGTGGTGAATCGAACATTGTCACAGCTACTAAGGACCATGATTAAAAAGAATCTGCGGGAGTGGGAAGAGTGTTTGCCACATGTTGAGTTTGCTTACAACAGGGCTGTGCATTCAACTACTCAGCTTTGTCCTTTTGAGGTGGTGTATGGTTTCAAGCCATTGACGCCACTTGATATGTTGCCTCTGCCATTACATGAGAGAGTTGATATGGAGGCATCAAAACATGTTGATTATGTGAAGAAAATACATGAGAAGACTCGAGAGGCTATTGAGAAGAAAGGCAAGAACATTGCTGCTGCAAGGAATCAAGCAAGGCAAGAAGTGTTGTTCGAGCCTGGAGATATGGTTTGGGTGCATCTACGCAAGGATATGTTCCCACTACTTCGAAAGTCAAAATTGAAGCCACGTGGTGCTGGTCCTTACAAGGTGTTAGCCAAGATTAATGGTAACGCCTACTCGGTTGATATACCTATTGAGGAGTTTGGTGGAGTTAGCAATAGCTTCAACGTTGCTGATTTGTCACCATATGCTGGAGAAGACCTTGGAGCGTCGAGGTCGACGCCTTTTGAAGGGGGGGAGATGATGAGGACATCCCTACAATTACACCTACCCCAATGACTACTGAAGATGCTACAACTGTTGCAAGAAAGGATCAGTCCAATGAGATTAGAATTGGACCTATTACAAGAGCTCGTGCTAAGCTACTGGAACAACAGATGAATTTACTCGTAAACGAATCCGGTACTTTGATTGATTAGAAGTTTATACTGCCTAAGTCTATGCATTTATGTATGATCAGGTTTGTTGGAGAAACAAGCATGCCGCGAGGAGGAGAAGGGCTACAAGAGAAGCCCAACATGATGATCGCCCAAGGATGCGGGAGGAAGGCGCAAGAGAAGATCATCAAGACGAAGGCAAAAAGATCTGCCACGACCGGAGTGTCCGGCCAGATCCACCCGGACTGTCCGGCCTGGTCGAGAGGCAAACTGGCGTGGACATTCAGTATGCCAGTTCGGACACTACACGGACGCCACCCGGAAACTTCAAAGTTTCCGGCCAGACCGGACTGTCCGGCACACTTCACCCGGAGTGTCCGGCCTGACCGGACTGTCCGGCCGAATTCGACCGGAGTGTCCGCCCGCCGACCGAATCTGGTCCGAGTCGGTTTGTATCAGTTTGAGTCGTTTGCGTTTAGTTTCGGTTTCTGGTCGCTCCAGCCGCCCTTATAAGCTATGGGACGACCTCTAGTTAGGGTTTAGACCATGTTAAAATATTTTGGAGTTGTTTCTTTCATAGAACCTCTAGAATTACCCTGTGTTCGAATCTACCAACTATAATTGAGTGTGATATGTTGTTCCATTGGGAATTAGTAGATTGCATACTACCGTTCATGGTCACGGCTACGTGCGCAAGAGAGTGGTGTTGTGAATATCCTACAAGGTTCGAGAGCTGTTGCATTGGCATCAGGGATCGAGCGGGAGAGTTCATAGCTACAGGCTAGTTATCTATCATCCACCATTATCATTGCCATCCGCTTACTGAGAAGATCGGGCCACCCCATATCAAGTGATGCATGCAAAAATGCTTACATGACCAAATAGGTCGGAATGTACAAGGAAACCCATACGCTCCTTGATGATATCCAGCAGACATTCGCGAACTTAAGACGGTTCCGGATGAAGCTTAACCTGAAGAAATGCACTTTTGGTGTGCCTACAGGGAACTTACTCAGTTTTCTGGTCTCCAGCCGAGGTATTGAAGCTAACCCGACGAAAATCCGTGCTATAGAAAGAATGGAACTACCAAATTTCCTTAACGATGTGCAGAAGTTCACTGGTTGCCTGGAATCGTTAAGCCGGTTCATATGTTGGCTGGGACACCGATCCACCCAATCATGGCAACAGTGGTAACACCGGCAACGGCACCGACCCGCCCAAAGCCGGCAACGGCGGTAACGGTGGTGATCAGGCTCAACGAGCAAGAGTGGGAACACTGCCGCGAAGCCCTACGAGGTGCACCTCTACCCTTCGGGTCCCCGCAGGAGCTACTGATGGGCTACCACTGGCTCCTAAAAGAGGAATTCAAGAGCCAAAAACAAGCAATCACGCAACTTGAGGCGCGTAAAAAGGCGGAGGATGAGTCAAGCCTTCGTCGCGCTGGGCTCTCCTCCTACGGAGGATCCTCCTCAAGAGTCAACGAGCACCTCGCCAGGAAAAGGCAATCGCGGATGGCTCACCTCACCGAACAAGAACGCATAGACGCCGTGAAAGTCCTCGACTTCGGCTCTATGACAGTCGACATGAGAGGCAACGTGGTTCCTAGGACACCACGGGCCGCGGTGACAGCGGCCACCATGTACCTTCTCAATAACCAGCCACCAGCTAGAGATCCCCGAACGGCCATGCACCGATCTACGATCGCGGGCCTGGGGCTAATCGAGGCCGCCCTTGACAAGGAACCAGTACCAGACCCAAAAAAGGGCAAAGCGTTAGCAAAGCGCTACTCCTCGCCCTCGTCCAGCGATGACAGTCACGACCTATCTCGGCACCGCCGCTCCCGGTGACACGATCGCGACTACGATGCACACGATGAACTCACGCAGTGCAAGATCGACAAGTCAAGGGCACGACATGCTCGGTTGACTGACTCGGAAGAAGAAGATGGGGAGCTCTGTGGCACCAGATGCTTCAGCAGATCCATCAGGCAAAAGCGAATGCCTAAAGGGTTCAAACTCCCATCGGAGAACCCGAAATTTGACGGTCTGCAGGACCCCAAGATCTGGCTGGAGGATCACATCTCCACTGTCAGGCTACATGGAGGCACTCGAAGTACTGCCATGCAATGCTTGCAGCTACAGCTGCAGGGCGCCGCCCGGGCATGGCTCAATAACCTCCCACGTAGATCCATTCGCAGCTGGGATGAGCTGGTCTACAGCTTCATGCGCAACTTTAAGGGCACGTACAAACGCCCCGCCTCAATCGAAGAACTGAGATGCTGCCAGCAATGATCTGGCGAATCGCTGCGCTCTTACATCCAAAGGTGGTCCATCATCCAGAACTCCGTGGAGAACATCTCGGAAGACCGCGCGATCGATGCATTCAATGGTGGTGTCCGCCACATGGAACTCAGGGAGGAGCTAGGCCGCTCAAAGCCCCAGACCATCGACCACCTGATGGAGATCGCGAATCGGTGGGCTGATGGAGAAGATTCGGTGAAGAATCGCGTTCACTCGAACGAAGACACGACCACCGGAGTAAGCGTCACATGCGCGTTTACGATGATCGCGATGACGTCAACATGGTCGCAGCCGGCTACGCCGATAGACGCGACGATAACCGCAACAACGGACACCACAGTGGCGGATACCGTGACTCCGAGGAAACCACGCAAGTGTGGCAACGACGCACTCATGATGAAGCACTCGCGACCTCCATCGAGGACAAACTATCCGGGCCATGCACGGTACACTTCTACATCGACAAACATGATGGCAAGAGAAAGTCCAGCCACCTCCTCAAGGTCTTCCGCGAGTTCCTCAAGCTACATGAGGGATTGGTTCGGATGAACCGCAATGTAGTCGAAAGAGGCTACGGAGCCGCTCCAGGCGCCGTGGCACATGGCGTACCACCACCACCACCTGGGCCACCCCCGAACGGAGCAGCACCGGACCAACACCACGGAGGCGAACCGTACCAACGGGCCATGGGTACCATGATGATCCAAAAGGGGTGCCCCTCCAATAGGGTGCAGAAGGCCATCACTCGCCAAGTCAACTTGGCCACGCACTCGCCACCATCCACCACTGAGTACCTCAGTGGCAGTGAGTCGTGCATTACTTTCGACAAACGCGACCACCCGCCTCAAGTACCTCGCCCAGGTCATTGCCCCCTCGTACTCGAGGCGCAAATTGGAGGCTTCGACATGAGTTGCGCCTTCATGGATGGCGGAAGCGGTATCAACCTCATATTCGCGAGTACCTTGCGAGCAATGAGGATCCCTCTAACCTGCTTGGAGGCATCGGACACAACGTTCCACGGCATCGTCCCAGGGAAAGGCGTATACCCCCTGGGCAAAATCAACCTTGACGTCATATTCGGCACGCCGAAGAACTTCCGGCGCGAGCGCATCGACTTTTAAGTTGTCGACTGGCCCTCACAATACCACTGCATCCTCAGACGCGTCGCGTTCGCTAGGTTCATGGTGGTACCCCACTATGCCTACCTGCAGATGAAGATGCCAGGTCCCAACGGCGTCATCACGATCAACGGGAGCTTTGAGCGTCGGCGATTCGACGAAATTCAACAGAATCTCCCAGTCCTTCGGCATGCAGGAGGAGCTCACGCGATTGAAGGAAACGATAGACAATAGTCTTGTAACACCCCGTCCACTCCTGGGCCCGGGGGGTGTCACTCCTGGCAGCTTAATAGGATATCTAGACTGGCCCCACAGACCAACACTAGTCTTTTCTGCGCACTTTGTCCTCACTTGCGCGCTACCCACTTCCCGGTCGGTCACCCATCCTAGAATTGCTCTAGGCCAAGCACGCTTAACCTTAGAGTTCTTTTCGAATGAGCTTCCGGAAAAGAAGTTGCAACTTGTTGATATAGGTATCCTATCAATCCTATTAAGCCATGTGCCTGGATCTCACATACACCCACCCTTTAGAAGATCGATGCCCTCATCGATCAAGCACATCCCAGGAACGTTCCCTCTTGGCACGCTGGGCGTCCGGTCTTGCACATGTGCCATGCCGTGTCCACTCCGGGCCACACGCCATGCTCCACATGTCCCACCACCGACCAAGACACACCCGTAATCGCAAGGTCGGCTCGATACCACTTGTAACACCCGTCCCACCACGGGCCCGGGGGGTGTCACTCTTGGCAGCTTAATAGGATATCTAGACTGGCCACAGACCAACACTAGTCTTTTCTGCGCACTTTGTCCTCACTCGTGCGCACCCGGTTACCCACTTCCTGGTCGGTCACCCATCCTAGAATTGCTCTAGGCCAAGCACGCTTAACCTTAGAGTTCTTTTCGAATGAGCTTGTGGAAAAGAAGTTGCAACTTGTTGATATAGGTATCCTATCAATCCTATTAAGCCATGTGCCTGGATCTCACAAGTCTGCCGCCCTTGAGTAGGCCAAGCTCACCTGACCTCTCCTTCGACTCATCTGTGCACACAAAGAAGGTGCAGGTCCATCCATCAGATCCCGCCAAAACGTCCCTCATCGCCAACAACTTGAGTCCTGCATAGGAACTCGCGCTCGTCGAATTCCTCCGTGAGCACTGGAAATTTTTTGCCTAGTGTCCTGCGGACATGCCAGGAGTTCCCAGGGAATTCGCCGAGCACGCACTCAACGTCAACCCCGACACAAGGCCAGTCAAGCAAAGAATCAGCCGACTGTCTGAGCCACGAGCGCAAGCAGTCAGAATGGAGATCAATAGACTCCTCGAGGCCAAATTCATACGCGAGATCAAGGAAAGCACTTGGCTCGCCAATATGGTGCTGGTGCCAAAAAAGGACACGGATATCCTACGGATGTGCGTGGACTTCACTTCTTTAAACAAGCACTGCCCAAAAGATCACTTCCCGCTACCACGGATCGACCAAATCATCGACTCCACCGCTAGATGCGAGCGCCTCTGCTTCCTCGATGCCTACTCAGGCTACAACCAAATTCGAATGAAGGAGGAAGACCAGGAGAAGACCGCGTTTACAACGCCCTTTGGTGTGTTCTGCTACAACACAATGCCCTTCGGGCTAAAAAACGCCGGAGCTACCTACCAATGGTGCATGCAGGCTTGCCTCAAGGAGCAGCTGGGTCGCAACATCCAAGTCTATGCCGACGACATAGTAATCAAAACCAAAAAGGAAGCCTCTCTAATCGATGACTTGCGTGAAACATTCGCCAATCTCGACCGTTACTGGATCAAGCTCAATCCGGACAAATGCGCCTTCGGCGTACCATCTGGGCAGCTACTCGGGTATCTCATCTCCGCGAGAGGGATTGAGGCAAAATCGAAAAAGATAAAGGCCATACTAGACATGGAGAAGCCAAAGAACATAAGAGGCGTCCAACAACTAGCCGGACGAATCGCGGCCCTCGGTCGATTCATCAGTCGAATGGGAGAAAAGGCACTGCCCTTCTATCAACTCCTTCGCAAAGCTTATAAATTCGAGTGGACCAATGAAGCGCAAGAAGCATTCGAAGATCTCAAGTGCCTGTTATCCACATCGCCAGTACTGGTGACTCCACGGGAAAGGGAACCACTACTGCTGTACATCTCCGCTACCAACCAAGTGGTTAGTACAGTGCTCGTCATCAAACAGGCAGAGGAAAACAAGGTCCATGGCGTACAACGCCCGGTATACTACCTCAGCGAGGTCCTCATGCCAACAAAACAGCGGTACCCGCACTACCAGAAGCTGGCGTACGGCGTCTTCATGACCGCCCGGCGACTGCGCCATTAATTCCAGGAACACCCAATCGTGGTAGTCAACGACGCCCCATTGGGACATATCCTTAATAATCCCGACGCCACGGGACGAGTCGCGCTTTGGGGAATCGAACTATCTCCACGAGACATCACATACGAAAAGCGCAATGCAATCAAGTCGCAAATTCTCCCTGACTTCCTCATGCATTGGATGGAAAATCAACTCCCAGACAAGCCAGATATGTCCTACCTCTGGACCATGCACTTCGATGGATCCAAACAGAAAGATGGAGCAGGAGAAGGTGTCATACTAACATCACCTCAAGGAGACAAGCTGAAATACATCCTGCGAATACAGTTCACAGCCTCAAACAACGAAGCTGAATACGAGGCCCTATTGCACGGGATGAGGATGGCAAAAGCCTGTGGCGCAAAAAGGCTCATCATATACGGCGACTCCAAGTAGGTCATCAACCAAACAATGCACGAGTGCGACACACAGAACGACAACATGATCGCGTACCGCGACCTCTACGATACACTCGAAGGGGACTTTGATGGTTGCGAGCTGCGACACGTAGGTCGCGAAAGCAACGAGGAGGCGGATGAACTCGCAAACATAGGCTCTACCTGCGCCCCCATACCACCTGGTGTATTTCTCGAGTGCATCTATGAACACTCCATCAAGCCAAAGGCCGCAGAGAAAAAAACAAGCGCAGCACTGGACTCGGGTGCTACGCCACCCAATGAGCCAATGGCACTCGACGACCTGGAGCTAGACACAGGACTCGAAGGGCCAATGAGCGTCATGATGATCGAACAATCCTGGACGCAGCCGTACATTACGTACCTCCTCAGTAAGCGCCTACCGTACGACCCGATAGACGCATGGCACATCACGCGACGCTCCAAGGCATTCGTCGTTATCAATGACAAATTATACAAACACAGCATCATAGGAGTGCTACAGCGATGTGTCTCCATGGCTGATGGAAGAGCAATTCTCCTCGACATCCATGAAGGGACCTGCGGGAACCACACAGGCAGTCGCGCCCTCGTCGCCAAAGCTCTACGAACTGGATTTTACTGGCCCACGGCCATGCGCGATGCCAAGGACATTGTCCAAAAATGCAATGCTTGCCAACGATTCGCGGACAAGCCACACGCACCAGGCGCAGAACTACGGCCTATTCCATTGGCCTGGCCCTTTGCCCAGTGGGGACTCGACATGGTTGGCAAACTTCCAAGGTCCTCGCAAGGAGGCTACGTCTACCTCTTGGTCGCAGTCGACAAATTCACCAAGTGGATTGAGGCCATGCCGGTGATCAAGCAATCAGGGCACAGCGCAGTCAAGTTCTTCGAGTCCATCGTCTACCGCTTCGGCGTGCCGCACAGCATTATCACCGAGAATGGAACGAACTTCACATCCAAGGAGTTCCAAGAATTCTGCGAGAACCTGGGGATCAACATCAGCTACGCCTCAGTAGCACACCCACAGACCAACGGTCAGGTTGAAAAGGCAAACGGGCTCGTCTGCAGCGGCATCAAGAAGCGACTCCTCCGACCACTCGAACAAGCCGTGGGCTGCTGGCCAGATGAACTGCAATCCATACTCTGGAGCATGCGTACAACTCCAAACAGCGCCACCGGCTACATGCCATTCTTTATGGTACACGGAGCAGAGGCAGTACTACCCGCCGAGGTACGGTACAAAGCGCCACGCGTAGTAGCCTACAGCGAGCAGGAGTCATCCCTCGCACTCGAAGACTCCGTTGACCTCCTTGATGAAGCAAGAGAAATCGCCGCAGAAAGATCCACGATCTACCAGCAGAACCTGCGCAACTACCATAGCAGAAGGCTTCGCCCCAGATCCTTCGTCGAAGGTGACTTGGTCCTGCGACTGAAGCAGCAAGGGCATCCCAAGCTCGAGTCCCCATGGGAAGGACCGTACGTGATTACAAAAGTAATCCCAGGGGGCGCCTATCGCCTCAAAGATCTAGAGACAGGAGTCGCATACTCCAACCCTTGGAACATTGCACAACTGTGACGCTTCTACCCCTAGTAGTTTTACTTTTTACATCGCAAATAAGGCTACTCAGCCAAGGCTACTTAGCCGCACATTGTACTTCGCACTATTCTTCAAATAAATAAAAGCTAAGTGCCCCAAAACTACGTGTTCTCCTTTACTTTGTCAATTTTCATACTCGGGTGCTACGCCACCCTATACACATATGTTCTTCGAACAATAACGCGACACCCTGAGTAGCTGGCACATCAATCGAACCCATTAACACAAACTCAACCCAGCTGCAACGCTCCTGACAGGTTGACAAGGGAACGATACAAAGATGGCCAGGCTAACGAAAAGGACTCGCATAAGTGCAACGCACCCCATGCTTAAAGCTATGTGTACACATTCAATAGTATATTATCTACAAATGTATATGAGCTTTACAACACTAGTACACTTATGTGCAGGATACATATTTGGCTACCCTTGCAACAGATGAACATTAGTCTGTTCCTCGAAGAAGTTGACGACCTCCTTGGCTAGACGGTCCACCGCCTGATAGTGCGACACCATGTTCCAGGAAGATCCTGCTGGTGGCACCGGTGGCCCAGAGGCAATGGCGGCGACATCCACGTCAGGCCTGTGCAAAAGCACCATGGAGAGGGCAGCCTTGGCACCAGCCACCAACTGCTGCCTCACGCTCTCGCGAACCGCGGACATATCTTGAAATTTGGTCAGGAGAGCCAGCAGGCTTGATGGAGTATCATCCAGCGGGAACATCGCCCGATAGATGTTCTTCAAACACGACTGCGACTTCTTCAGAAAGAGCAGCACTCGCGAGGCGCGATCCTGCAGGGTCGCCAACGCTATCGCACGATCATGATCTACCCAGAAGTATCCACTGTCCTGAAGTTGCTCCTAGGTGAGATCATGAAGACGGATGGCAATCCTATCCCTCTCCTCCTGCGGATGGCGTGTGCTAACAACTACACGAAGCAGCATCAATAGCATGAGTACAACGTACCATTGTGATTAACTACAAAGGAAAAGACGAGGATGAGCAAACTAACACTTAAACTGGTCGCCCAGCTGCGTCACCTCGCCAAGCAGATATTGCTCGCGGATCACAGGCAACTCACGCTCCAGTTGCTTAACGCGATCATGAAGTCACGAAAGCAAGGACAACTCCTCTACCCTGGAGCGTGGTGGTGCCATTGTATCCTCAAGAGATGGCGAGTCCAAGGTTCCCCGCACAGGACCACTTGATGTACCCTACCAAAAATCAAGCCAGAGGCAAATAAGGCGAGCAACTCAAAAGTCAAAAGTAACAGATGCATTCAGGATCAGCATAAAAGTTTCTACAAACACATTCGCCAACATGCACGTTCTCCAATCAAAAGAGCAATTCATCAACTATTACAAGAAACTAACTACGAAGCAGCTGGCTTCTTCGACTTCGATGACCTCGGGGGCTTCATCAAGTCCGTGGTAGTATCAGATGCCACTGACTTTCCGCCGGCCCCTGAGGCCGAAGTTTTCGCCGCCTTCTTCGCACGATTGAGCTCCTCCGAATACTTGGCAACAATGTTTATCAAGGAATGGCCATATTTCGCACAGGCAGTCGCAAAGGGAGCGAATACTACCTGCTGACCATCCATGCCAACAGGTATCGTCTTCGACACCGCAGAAGGATCTACTTCGACTCCGTGGGCTTGCACCATGGCAAGCGACATGGTCGCGCCAGCTGCACGGAGGGAGTTCTTGTAGGTGGCAGGCACACCCCCAGCGAGCGACTCCACCAGCTCTTCCACATTGTCGACCAGCTCCGCCTTCGGCATCAACTCCTCCTGGAGGCGACTCAGGGTGGCCTTGGCCTTGGACAACGTATTTTGGACAGCGGCGCTACGATCCTCGACCGCAGATACCGCGCCCTCTAGAGCGTCATCACGACAAAGGGCTTGTGGATCAAAACTCAAGCCGCCAGCATCTACACCAAAATACACACATGGATCAAACTTCTAGTGCCATCGGCACTATAGATGCAGAGAAGAACATCAATAAAGTATTTACTAGTAAAGGTACCTGAGAGGGCCTTGGCGACTGAGAATAGTTGCTCTTCGAACAACTTATCCCTGGCCGCAAAGGAGGCGCGCAGATCCTATTCGCGCTTCTGGGCATCATCACGAGCCGCGATTGCCTCGTCGCGCCCCTTCACAGCTGCGGCTAGTGTCTTCTCCAACGTGGCGACATCGCGCAGTAAAGCGTTATGCTCGGCTACATGGCAGTCAATAATTGGCTGTCAGTCGATTATACCAAAACAGAGAGAAGACGAAAAGAATAAGTATAGAACACTCACTCTCGATCACGCGGTGGCGCGTCTCCAGCATCGCATGCTGGCGACCCATCGCCATCACCTGCTTCACCACCTGCGTGGCTTCCTTTACAAGGAGCTATCGCACAAAACAAGGACTCAGCAGAGGGCAGCAGAAGGCTTTGACTACCACATTAAAAAAGAAAGAAAGCTATACTTACATGGTCCTCCAGCGACTCCGAAGAAGTTTGTTGAACCGTCATCCGAGCAAATACTCGATGCTCCCTACGTGAGGAGAGCTCGAAGAATTGTGCCCGGAGTGGGCCGCCGCCAGAGAAGGAGCGCTCTCGACCTCTACCTTGGCCCTTGAAGTCGCGTCTCCCGATTCCTTCAAAAATTCGACGTCGCCAGAAGATGACGACCCCTCTTGACTGCAAGACAAAATCCACATTGAGAAAAGGGAAAACTCCAGGGCAAAAACCAACAAGAAGAAAACAGAAAAGAATGAATAACCCAGCAAACTTACCAGTTAAAGTTGTCAATATCAAACGTGGCAGCCGTCGATTCTGATGAAGACTCCTTGGGCAATCACATCTTCTTGCGAGAAGACGGTGCCACAGCCCTCACCAGAACAGCTGGAATTGGCGACTTCGCGCCAACAGCCGCGCCTCCTGGAGTTGAAGGAGTCGACACGTCGGAATCCCCGCTACGCGAATGCTTGCGAGTGTCCGGACTCTCGGACTCGGGGGCTTCCTCTTCCACCTCAGAAGGGACAGTCGACTCAGACTCGTCCTCTTCCAAAGCTTCATGAGGAATAATCCCCTCAGGGAGGGGAGGCATACAAGGCGACACCGCCCACTCCTGCATACAAACAGTAAAGATCAGCAAACATAACAGGTAAGCAACAGAAAACGCAATCGAGAAAATAAGCTACTACGTAGCACAACTATACCTCAAGAGGAGGATTCGAAGCATCGAAAGGAGGAACGACTGGCTCGTTCGGAAGCACATCCTTGAGGGTGTACTTCGTGACCAGTCGCACCCTCTTATCTACCTCACTCGCGGACATGCCATCAGCAGACACGCGAGTGGCATCATTAGTGCCACCCCATTGAAACATGGGATGGACCCTGGCCTAGAGAGGCTGGACGCGACGATGCAGCCAAGTCCTGACAAGGGCGCAGCCTCCCTCTTCTGCGCCTATGCGACTCTCAAGGTCGCAGACGCGCTGATATAGCATGTCTGTCTCCGCGAGTTCGGAAGGCATGATCACGTTCTTCCAAGAACGCATCTTCTTGCAAGGAGTCACGGGATCAAAAGGCGCGAGTCCAAAGTGCTCGTCCTTGGCCTTCTGGTCGCGAACATAGAACCATTTGTCCCTCCATCCCTGGATGGACTTGGTAAGCTTGATGTCGAAGTAGGTGGCGGATGGGTCGACGTGGATTCCGCAACCACCTATGTCATAAACTAAAGAGCTAGATGCTTGAAAGATGTGCTTGAAGAGACCAAAATGTGGAACGATTCCGAGCCAGCACTCGCAGAGAGTGATGGAACAAGTGATGTGGAGGAGCGAATTTGGGGACAGCTGATGGAGCTGGAGCCCATAGAAACAAAGAAGACCCCTAAGAAAGGGGTGAAGAGGCAAGGAAAGACCGCGAATGATGAATGCAAGAAACATCACTCAAAAACCAGCGGGAGGAGCAGGAATGGTCTCACCGCTGGGGACACGCGCATCGGCGACTGCCGCAGAGATAACTCCATCTTGGCGAAGAAGACGGAGATCCGACGCCTTAATGATAGAGGGGCGCCATGCGCCATTGGTCACGCGGGTGCCTGCGACCTTCTTCTTCCCGCCGGCGGTGGTGCTGGTGCCCGCAGCAGTGGAGCCACCTTTCTTATTCGCCGCAGCGATGGTGGCCGCAGAATCAGCGGCAGCACCTCCCTTCTTCTTCCCCATTGCGCGGTGGCGATGTGAGCGAAGGAAGTAGCTCGGGAACGAACGGAGCTGGTCCAGCGTCGTGGAGAAGATGGGCGCAGGGGAAAGCAGAAAAGCAGCAGCAATGGCAATGGCAGCAAGGAAGAAAGAGCGCAGATGGGAAATTACCGCCGCAGCACCGCTACTTAACCCCTGGGAGATGCAATCCAATGGCTGACAAAAACCCTATTGGACGCGTGGCACGCATCGCGTTGGACGCGTGGAGAAGAGGAAGCGTGAACCGTCCCCCCACTTCTACCATTACGTGCGGAAATCGAGGAGGCGCAGTTATAAATAAGATTACGCACGCCCAGTCAAATCAAAGTCAGAAAGTAGGACCCACCGCTCATCACGTCCCATCAAAATCGCTCACGCGAGCAACTAAGGTCATACAAGCGTCAGTACTGACGTCACCAAGGCTACGCAGTGGAAAACTTTCACTATTTTTAGTCCTTGCTGGAGTCTTCGACTCCACCAAGCACTCGGGGGCTACTCCCATAGGAAGCGCTGGCCGCGCACCCTACGACATTTCTTTTTCTTGTTGCAGGAACATGGACAATCACAAAAGCAAACCCAACCACTCGAAACACAGTTCGATTATGGACATGGGTTACTCCCATAGGGAGTGCCGAAAACAAATTCGACTGAAACAAGCAGGCAAAAGATGACAGTTGTCGCAAAAGTGTTTTAGTACCTGCCTGAGTCATCGACTGAAACAAGCAAGCAAAAGACGACAACAGTCGCAAAAGTTCTTTAGTCCCTGCCTGAGTCTTCGACTCAACCAGGCACTCGGGGGCTACTCCCATAGGGAGCGCTGGTCGCGCACCCTATGATTATTTGTACAAAAAACTGTGTGTTGATAACATCCACACTCGAAACTCATGGCGACACCGCCTCATAATTTCCCCCCTACAAAGAGACTGCGTCTCCTGGGTCACCCGAATCATCTCCGCGATGATAAAATTCGGATGCCACGCCTACGACGTGAAGGTAAGACCTGAATAAGGCATGGCAACGCATTAAATTGCGCACTACCAGAAACATATCCGTGCCTACAGGCACGATGAACATGCCTTGACGTACGCGTCAAGTGCTCACACCCATATAACTGGAATTCGACTCCTGTAAGACCTCCGCGGCCTGAGTCGAATTACACCAGCACTTTTCCGGATTCGAGTCCGGGGACTCGAATTTGAGTAGATTGCGTTGTTTCACCCTAAGTTGGTTAACTGATACCGATACTTCGGTTATATCTGGCACGTATATCAACAATCCCTCTGACACGAATAAAAGCAATCAAAATGTGCTCATTTAGGCATTCGAAGGCTTCAAAAGTCCCCAATCGAATCTACGATTCCACTGGACACTCGGGGGCTACTGACATGGGTATACCCTACAGGTACTCGAGCTTGGTATATATGGTCCAAATATATACAGGCCCACGGTGTCGCCAAGGCCCAGATGAAAGGACTCGAGTAACCTGTGGACTCTCGATTGCTTGAGGGACAAGAAGAAGCTAAAGATAGAAAGTTTGAAGGGGAAAACCCTAACTTGTAACCGACTCGACCTGCTACCCGAGACCTAGCCTATCTATATAAGGGCTAGGAGGGGGCGGCGAGGAGGACACACGCAATCCTAGCTTCCACAAACCCTCGCCAGATTGCATCTGCGCACCGTTGTAACTTTCGACTCCCTCAATAATTCCACGAGCAGACAAGCAGGAGTAGGGACCTCTACGAGGCGTGAACCTGGTTAAATCCTTTGTCCCCTATGTGCTTGTTTGCTAGCCGATAGATGTCTCCAGCGCTCCCTCCTTCTCCAAAACCCAATTCTATAACAATGGGCATTGACGAGTTAAACCCTCGTCAAACAGCTTCCCTAACCACTTCATGTGTGCGGTCTTCAACGCGGGCGACACCGCTGCCAATCGCGAAAACACTGGCCCCGGATCTGGCACCGAGTACGGGGCCAACGAGAAGTGGTCTTGGATGGCCCATCTCACCGAGCAAGAACACATAGAAGCTGCAAAAGTCCTCGACTTCAACTCTATGACAGTCGACATGCGGGGCAACGTGGTCCCAAAGACACCGCAAGCCGTGGTGATAGCAGCCACCATGTACCTCCTCAACAACCAGCCGCCAGCTGGAGATTCACGAGCTTCCATGCACAGATCTATGATCACGGGCTTGGCGCTAATCGAGGCCACCCTTGACAAAGAGCCAACGCTGGAGCTGAAGAAAGGCAAGGCTCTGGCAAAACGCTATTCCTCACCCTCATCCAGCGACTACAGTCACGATCTGTCTCGGCGTCGTTGCTCACGGTGGCACGATCATGACTATGATGCGCGCGATGACCTCACGTAGCACAAAATCGACAAATCAAGGGCAAGAAGCGCTCGTTCGACTGTTTTAGAAGAGGACGAGACTGAACTCTGCGACGCCAGATGCTTCAGTAGGGCCATCAGGCAGAAGCGAATGCCTAAAGGGTTCAAACTCCCGTCGGAGAACCCAAAGTTCGATGGCCTACAAGACCCAAAAATCTGGTTGGAGGACCACATCTCCTCCGTCAGGCTACATGGCGGGAGTCAAAGCACGGCCATGCAATGCCTGCAGCTACAGCTGCAGGGTGCCGCCTGCACATGGCTCAACAATCTCCCGCGTGGATCCATTCGCAGCTGGGAAGAGCTGGTCTACAACTTTGTACGCAACTTCAAGGGCACTTATAAAAGGCCCGCATCAATCGAAGAGCTGAGGAGCTACCAGCAAAGGTCGGGCGAATTGCTACGCTCGTACATCTAGAGGTGGTCCATCATCAAAATTTCCGTGGAAACCATCTCGGAAGACCACGCAATCGATGCGTTCAATGGCGGCGTTCGCCGCATAGAGTTCAGGGAAGAGCTGGGCCGCTCGAAGCCCAAAACAATCGACCACCTGATGGAAATTGCGAATCGGTGGGCTGACGGAGAGGATTCGGTGAAAAACCGCACCTACTCCAACAATGACGACGACCTCGGGCACAGACGCAACCGTCGAGGCAAGCGGCGAACGCGAATCTACGATGATCGCGACGATGTCAACATGGTTGCAGCCGGCTACAACGACAAACACGACGACAACCGCAACAGCGGCTATCGCAGTGGTGGATACCGCGACTCCAGGAAAACCACGCAGGTGTGGAGAATATCATTTTGCGGCCCGAAATTGGGGCGCCCAGGCAACGTGGTACCCAAGTTTATTTTAATCACCGCGATTCGAAAAGTTGGGGCGCCAATTGCTGAGAGGGGTCTTTCGAGTGAATGATGGCCAAACCCAATATTTTAAAATCGCGCCCGTTAAGTCAGGATATTCCGTTACACTAGTTCCTGATGTGCCCCTTCTTCGCCGATCACTTTTCTTAGCCACCCTGCACGTGTCGTAGGGGCAAATCCATTACTGTACTTTCCTAACTCTCAACACTGAATCTTGATGCGGCGGCGGCGGTCCCTTTTCTTCCCTTCCCCGACCCTAAATCTGCCGACGGCGGAGGACCTTTTTTCTCCCTCCCCTGACACTGAATCTGACGGCGGCGGCCTAGCATGTCTTGCAAGGCGAAGGTTGTAGCTACGTCACTGACTGATTCTGGTCCGCCGGGGCCCAAGTCTGGGGCTCAACACGTAGCAGCGACGTGGTCTTCAGCCCCGGATAGCGAGGAGGCCAATAAGGATTCTGCTCCCAAGGTACCTACGAGCAGCGGGTTGAAGAGAAAAGCAAGGCTGGCGGCGGATTGTTCGGATCCTGTGGGCAGATGCAGCACCCAGATCTCGAAGAAAAAACCCGGGAGAAGAGCAAGAGGTGAATTTTTCTTATCTGTGCCTTATCTTGCAAGTAGATTAGTTACAGCATAATAGAATCGAATGAACTGAAAAGTTCCCCTTTTTAATCAAATTAGGCACAACTTTGATACAAGGGACCTATATGAGTTCACAGTTCATGTTCGGCAGTACACTGCAAAACTTGATTTAGGTTACGAGAGGGTTGTGTTCGGGCAAGATGTTCATCTGCTTGTGAATTGCAAAGAGGTTGTGTCTGTTTCATAGCTGGTAGATATGCTTGCCACTAGAATTCCCTGGGGTTCTAGATACAGGACATAATTGGTGTGGCACAACATGAATGATACCTATCAGGAAATTGAGGACTCCCATGAGCTTCAGATGGTTTGGGAGTGTTGTGCAGCTGATCGTAAGGTGAAAGTTGAAGCGATGATTGATGATATGTATGCAGATGCTGGAGATCTTGCTGCCAGATCTTCTGCTCCTAGAGAATACGGACCAATAGATGCCGATCTAGATAAGTTCAGTATATGCATAGAGGTGGATTCATACATGGCAAAACTTGATGAGGGAGTTAATAAGCCAGTTTTGTCATGTACTGTGGAGATCACTATCGTTTCCAAAAACATAACTCTTGATGAAATGAGAGAGATGATCGGTAAGGAAATCAGTATTGGCCATAAGAGGATGGCAAAAATCAGGTGGTGGCATCATAAGAAGAAGCACTTCATAGATGTTTTGGATACTGAAGATCTTATGCAGATTATGTGATGAAAGAAGCGAACCAGGAAGGTGTTCTTCCTTGGTACCATTTCTGATGTTGTTGAATAGGTTATAGTGGATGTAGATGCCCCTGTAGTGGCTGAACAGAATGAGGTGGTCGACGTTGATGAGATCTAATGATAGCTGCTACCTTAGGCTTGTCATATGGACAACGGGGTTCCCCTGCCTGTATTTGTAATATTGACTGTTGTTGCATTTAGAGTGTGTTTCTGTAATTATGTTTGTTGAGAGATTGCGATATAATGTTGTGCGAGCTGTTGAGATTTTCGTACATGTCACTCACTGAAACCATCGTTGTTGTAATAAGACATAAGTACATTGTAGTTGACATGATTATGTATCTTAAGATGATGTACCGTACTTGTTTCTGTTATTATGTTTGTTGGGACATTGTAATGTAATGTTTTGTGAAACCATGACTGGACAAGTGATGCATAAATACATTATAGTTGACATGATTATGTTTCTTGAGATGATGTACTGTACTTGTTTCTGTTATTTTGTTTGTTGAGAGATTGTAATGTAATGTTTTGTGAAACCATGACAAGACAAGTGATGTGTAAGTACCTTGTAGTCGACATGATTTTGTTTCTTGAGTTGATGTAATATACTTGTTTCTGTGATTATGTTTGTTGAGAGATTGTAATGTGATGTTTTGTGAAACCATGATGTGATTATGTTTGTTGAGAGATTGTAATGTAATGTTTTGTGAAACCATGACTGAAGACGTGATGCATAAGTACCTTGTAGTTGACATGCTTTTGTTTCTTTAGATGATGTAATATACTGGTATGTTTTCGTTAGGCAATGAAATTGGGATGGAGGGAGTGCAGGTTTAATATTTGAAATGAGAATGTGTGAAGAGAATCCATATTAGGCAGGAGACAGTAATCCAGGGAAACGAAATGGTATCCATTAAACTATTGTAACATGCTAATTTATTCATTGGTGCAGCGGTAGAAGGGTTGCTCTCTCTCTCTCTCTCTCTCTCTCTCTCTCTCTCTCTCTCTCTCTCTCTCTCTCGCCGACGCTGACGCCGATGCCGACACCGTCACCTGCGACGATGCATTCGCCATGCTGTCCTTGAACAGTGAGGATGACCAGTCGAGCAGCAACAACCTTCTCTCCAACATCGAGTATTCCTTCCATGATGTGAGTTCCTCTGTTTTCTCGGGCTAGGGTTAGGCAATGGTAAATCTCTCGATCTGAGCTCCATATGTGCATGCAATCATGTTCGATTTCAGCTTTGTGTTTACCTATAGGTA
The DNA here is from genome assembly GCA_023614405.1 of Avena insularis. Taxonomy (NCBI): domain Eukaryota; kingdom Viridiplantae; phylum Streptophyta; class Magnoliopsida; order Poales; family Poaceae; genus Avena; species Avena insularis. Next base: position 269,501,940 of record CM042684.1, on the reverse strand, counting down.
CCACGGACGATCTACGGCTCCGAATGGGAGGGCCTAGATCTCGATGGAGAAGTGCCATGTGACCATGGGCTAAAACTGAGGAGATATGTTGCATTCGAAGGCAGTAACATTAGGAGAAGGTTTTTGGGCTGTACAAATCAGGTTTGTTTACATTATGTGGAACTGTGACATGAAGTAAAATTTATCGTGCATGTTCATAGCACTATAGTGTGTGTGTTTTTAGGTTGGCCCGGTGTGTAAAGCAGTAGAGTGGGTGGATCTTGAGTCGCCAGATGCACTTAAGAAATGTTTGGCATAGTTATGGGAGATGTATGAGTTGGAAAGGTCAGGGAGATTTACTAATATAAGTGATGTAGCTGAAAAAATTACAAGCTGTCGGTATGAAATAAGGAGCTGGAACAAGAAATCGAGAATTTGCAGTCAGAGCTAACTGACGGAATCGATGGGATCTTGGTTGTTGGAACTTCAAAGAAGCTTCAGGATAGTCACAGGTTGCTGATTCATAATGCAGAAAAGGAGAGGGATCAGCTCAGGAAAGACAAGAAGAAGCTAGAGTACTGCATTGTGGATCTGTTGAAGGAATTGAAGAAGGCGTGCGAGGGTGAACAAGGACAGACTATAGAGGAAAAAGGAAATTCGAGATGAATAATTTATGTTGTGCCAATGCCTGAAACTAGTTAACTATAAGACTTGCAGTTCCTCTTTCCTAACTAAGCCAAACTCAATCCTCAAACTAATTTTAGACGAACACACATATCGTGCATAGAGTTAAGTTCATGCTTACAAAATCACCACTGATAAACCATGCAATTCAATACTAAATAGACATATGTTGTGTTCAAGCGATCTTGGCCCGGAGCTGCCTGTTTTCCTCCCTAAGATGGGCCAGCTCCTTCAATACTATGTCGTGCTTCAGCTGTAGGTTCTAGCGATCCATCACGGATTGGAGAAGTTGGTCCGTAGCCATACGATTTTCCCTCGAGATCCCCTTTCATGATCTCCATCTGCTTCCTAGCCGAGGTGCGACCTTCACTATGTAGCTTCGCCCAGCTGGCGTTTAACTCCTTCAGTTTCTGGCATTGTTAGAAAGGACCGCGAGTTCAGCACGTAGTTGCTCAAAGGCCAGTTTCTAGGAATTCTGCTTCTCTCTTTGGATTGCTATCTTGTCATTTAGCCAGGTCGCCATGTCCTGGTCGATCTTTCACCTCTTTCCCTGCAACAAAAATACGTAGTATGGTTTGTTCAGTTCACCAGGACAAAGCTGGTTAGTTTACATAATTAACTAAATCGACTAGTGGCACTGTCATAATTTCAAGGAAGAAGCAATCTAGGACTAATCAACATTTTATGAATCGACTAGTGGCACTGTCATAATTTCAATTTCAAAGACAAATAAGATTTATCTGCAATTTAGTGTGCTGTGGGTTTTTCCCAATATCACCAAATAGTGGTGGGAGAGTGGCAAACTCATACTGCAGAAACCCATGTCCAGATACATAATGGAAAGAGCACATGGTGTCCATTCATGAACATGAACACCAACACATATCCAGATAGATAAGGAGTTTCCCTAGGATTCTTATTACACCCTAAAATGGGAAGCAGACTTGGGCATTGCTCCCTAAACCCTAAACATACAAAAGGAGTGGAGGACAAACTGATATTCGTGTCCCCGCTAACGGGAATCAGACTTGGGCATTGCTCCGATACGCCTCCAAACATGCCCTTATCTCCTCGTTCTCTTTCCAAACACCCTCGATACGGTGATCCCTCTGCTCATGTCCGCCTTCATCTCCTTGACTGCATCCATGCAACGGTTCCTATCATGGTAGGCTCGGATGGTAGCCTTGGTGTCCTTGACGCGTCCTCTGAGTGCCTCGCTGACTTTGTCCTGCAGGAGAATGCACCTTTCCACGAGATTCTTCTTCTCCTCCATGATCTCGTTGATTATCTTGATGGCATGTTCTTGCCTGTTCAAGTTACGGTCGAGCACTTTCTGTAGCCTAATGATGTCACGTGCAAAATCTAGCGAGATCTCCTTCTGTAGAGATAATTGCTTGCATAGGCTCTCATTAGCTTGGGTGAGGGAGCGTGCAAGCTCATGTTGGTTGACAATCTTGGAACTCATCGCGGCCACCTTGTCATGGTACTCGTCCTTCGATCGCTGCATCGTTCATGTTAATTGAAATAGGAATTCTATAATTACACTCTAGGTCCCAGGTGAATACTAATATAGATCAAAAAAATCCCCGTTGAATCTATTGACCGTAGCGTTAAAAATGGACCTAGAGATCTATTCATGACCACGATAAACTAATCCTAATCACACAAAAATCCATAGTGAATCTATGAACAGCGGTATTAAGGAAAGACCAAGAGATCCAGTCATATTCATGAAAACTAATACAACCACTACTAGAGAAAGGCTTATGGGTAGATTTATATCAATGGAGCATTGTTTTGAATATGCTCCACTGGTAATTATTAGTGGCGCATTTAAAAATATGCTCCACTGATATTATTTATAACCAATGGCGCACATCACAAATAATGTGCCACTGATAATGTGGGCCCGACACTCTGGAGGCTTGTGGACCAAATATCAATGGCGCATATATCCATATGCGCCATTGATATATTATTATCAGTGGCGTATATGCAATATGCGCCATTGATATTCTCCTCACCAATGGCGCATATAGTAGTAAATGCGCCACTGGTAACTATGTGGGCCCCACCACTCTGAAAGGTGGAAGGAATATCAATGGCGCATTCAGGATATGCGCCACTGATACTTGGTCCTCCAATGGCGCATATAGTAGTAAATGCGCCAATGATAAGTCTTGGGCCCACCACCTAAAAAGGTGACAGACTTATCAGTGGAGCATTTAGTGTAATATGCGCCACTGATAACTTCGTCCAGATCTACAAGTTGGCATCCACCCCCACCCACCACCACCATTCCATTCTTCTCCACCCACCACCCCAAACTAGATCTAGCTCGTCCTCCTCCTCCCCACCACCTCAATTTCTCCATTCTTTTCTCCATTCTTGGTTGTTGAACCTACCTTGCTTCATAATTTTGTGAGGGGAAGCCTCTCCAATTGTTGTAGATCTACTAAACTAACTAGTTTTACTCCTCCAACATCCATCTTGTTCTCCGACAACAACCACACTATCTCGTCGCGGACTTGGCTCGGTAACGATTCTACTAGGTGAGTGTTTGGAGGACATGCATGTGGATGTTTTGTGCGGAGGGTGGACGTCGGTGCGGTGTGTATGTGTGTGCATGCTTATGTTTGTGAAGCCTTCTTATTAATTGCGAGAGGGATGGTGTGTTTGCATGGATGTGGTGCACGAATGATTGTAGGTGACGAAGAATAAAGCATGTTGCTTGCTCTGGTGGTGCATGGATGTTTGCCGAAATGTCGATTAATTTCTGTTTCGGCAAATTTTTGCACTATCCATATGTCCCATTTTTAGGATATGTCATGCCGATTTTTTCCGGCGGCCATGCATGCATGTGTGTGTGTGCATGATGGTGTTATGGTTCTAAGATACTCTCTCTTTTTGCTCTATACCGCGCAGGAAACCATGGTTAGACACATGAGCGAAGGTCGAGCAGCTAGATACAAGAAACGCGCGGTGGCCGACATGATTCTGAACAAGAGGACCGACATAAGATGTCCGTGTCGAACATGCAATCTCGGGAGCTTGGTTGACCCTGATTCCGGACACCTGGAGAATCACCTGCTCGCGCGTGGTTTCATGCGCGGCTATGATTCTGAAGATGACAAGGACGTCAACGATCCTGAAGATGAGGGCAGGCATGATGATCATCACGAAGGAGATGTCGGCGGCGGACATGATCATGATCATGAAGGAGTTGTCGGCAGCAGCGGACATGATGATCCACGCGAAGGAGATGATGGCAGTGACGGACATGATGATCATCACGAAGGAGGTGCGGGTGGAGAAGACACAAACACACAAATGACGTGGCTAACCTCGGCCTTGCAGGACCCTCATGTTCAGGAACTGCTTCTCAGGGAAACGAGCAACAACAAAGCTGCTGCTAGGGAGAAAGCCAAGCTAGCGCAAATGGAGATAGACGGGAAAACTCCATTGTATCCTGGGTGCCGGCCCGAGGATACCCGCTTGAACGTAACGCTCAAGGCTCTGGAGATGAAGGCAGAAAGCAAATGGACCGACGTAAGCTTCAACAAAAGCATGAGATTATGGCAAGAACTTCTTCCCAAGGGGAACACGTGTCCAACTAGTATCGAGGAGGCCAAGAAAATCGTATGTACTCTCGACCTACCGTATGTTAAGTACCACGCCTGCATTAATGACTGTGCACTTTATCTGGACGAGTACAAGGATAGAACCACATGTCTGGTGTGTGGCCAAGGACGATACAAAAGAGGGAACAAGAAAGTTCCTCGGAAAGTGGTATGGTACTTTCCTATCACTCCCCGTCTGCAACGGTATTTCGTGGACCCTAAGGAAGCAAAGCTCATGCAATGGCACGTGGAAAGGAAGAAGCCAACCGAAGATGATCCACATAAGGGCAAGATCCTCACACACCCTTCGGACGCTAGCCAGTGGAACGCACTGGACATTGACTTTCCAGACTTCGGGGGCGATCCAAGGAACGTCAGGCTTGGTATGAGCACCGATGGACTCAATCCGTTTGGCAACCAGAGTAGCACACATAGCACCTGGCCCGTGTTTGTATGGTCGTATAACCTCCCTCCCTGGCTGTGCACCAAGCAGAGATACGTACACATGTGTATTCTGATTCAGGGGCCTAAACAACCAGGTATCGACATGCATCTGTATCTCGGGCTGCTGAAAGAAGAGTTAGCCACGCTGTGGGAGACGCCAGCCCATACGTGGGACGCATACACAGGAGATTATTTCCCTATGAGAGCCACGCTGCTCACGATGGTGCAGGACTATCCAGGTTACGCATACGTGTCTGCCCAGGTGAACCACGGACACAAAGCATGTGTCAAGTGCATGGATAAGACCCCGCATCTCCAGCTACCAAGGGATGCCTGGTCATCGAAGACCGTGTTCCAATGGACTCGAATGTGGCTTCCAAAGGATCACGCATGGAGAAAGCGTAGAGATATATTCGATGGCAAAGCAGAGCTCGAAAAAGCCCCACGTCCGAGGAGCGGAGAAGTGATCCAAGATATGTTGGACAACTGGGAAGAGTGCCCTTTGTCGGGAAAGAAGCGTCGGAGGATGAAACCGCTGCATGGTGTGTGGAAAGCTAGGCCTGTTTTCTAGGACCTTCCGTACTAGAAATACCTCCACACGCCCATAGCCTTGATGTCATGCACATCACGAAGAACGTGTGCGAGAGTTTGCTTGCCACTATAATCAACATGCCGGATAGGACCAAAGACGGGCCGAAAGCAAGGAACGACCTGATGGAACTTGGCATCAAGGAAGAACTTCATGAGACGCCACCGCCTGATGATGATGATGATGATGAGATGGCGCCTGAAGATACTCAAGGTCGCCGCAAAAGGGTTAAGAGGGGAATTGCAGTTTTCTGGCTGCTTGCTTCACTCTAAGTGAGCAGGAGCTTGACCAGTTTTTCAACTGCCTCCTAGGAGTCAAAGTTTCTTACGGTTACTCGGGGAACATAGGAAGATATTTGGACAAAGCAAATAAGAGGTTCAGCGGGATGAAGTCTCACGACTGACACGTGCTTATGACGCAGATACTTCCCGTTGTGATCCAAGGGATAATGGACGAGCACGTCCGTGAGACGCTGTTTGGCCTCTACAACTTCTTCGACGTCATATCGAGGAAGTCGATTGGCTTGAATCAGCTCGACACACTACAAGATGACATTATCGTGATACTATGCGAGCTCGCGATTTACTTCCCGCCCGCATTCTTCGACATCATGGTCCATCTACTCTTCCATGTCGTGGATGACATCATTCATCTCGGGCCGACATTCCTGCACAACATGATGCTGTTGGAAAGGCTTAACGGTGTTATCAAAGGATTCGTACGCAACAGGTCTCGTCCAGACGGAAGCATTGCCAAGGGCTTTCTGACCTACAAGTGCGTCTCTTTCTGCCAGAATTATCTATGCACCGACCCGGACGACGAGGATGACCCTGTTGGTCTGCCCAAAAGGACGCACCTCGGCAGGCTCGCTGGATATGGCCACCGAGAGGGCTTTCGCACCATGCATGTCGGCGCGAAGGGTCGACGTGACGACTTTGATAGGGCACACCGAGTCGTGCTACAACACATCGAATTGGTCAATCCTTGGGTGGAAGAGAACAAAAGCTTAATCGAGCAGAAGTTCATTGACCTTGGTCGACCGAGGAAGAAGGGAGACGTAACAAGAGAGCACAACTCTAGCTTCACGGCTTGGTTCAAGAAGAAGCTTCAAGACAATCCCCCCACAGACCCGCAAACGCCTTCTACGGAGGATGAAAAACTAATTTTCGCCTTGTGAAATGGCCCCGGGCACAATGTGAGGATCAGGCATACGACATCAACGGGTATAGATTCTACACCGAGAAAAGGGACATGAGCAGTGACTATTAGAACTCAGGAGTAATGATGCTATCCTATGCCGATGATGAAGCTACAGTCAAGGAACGATTTTTCGGAAGGATCGAGGAGATCTGGGAGCTCGACTACGCCGGAGAGAAGGTGCCGATGTTCCGTATCAGATGGGCCAAGAGCGTCCAAAAAGAGGATCGGTATTTCACCACCATGGTTATACCCGATGCCTCCGCGAAGAACGCCTCCACAAAAAATGAGCCATGGGTACTCGTGAGCCAAGTTGACCAATGTTTCTTCATCACTGGCCCGTCAAAACCAAGCCGTGTTGTCGTGAGGAGGGGCAAGAGAAGCATCATCAGAATGGACGGACCCGCCAACGAGCAAGACTTACAAAAGAACGGTGATCCGAAGATCGAAGAGGAATTTGACAAGTACTTCGACAAGCCGACTGTTGCAGGAAAAAGGAAGATCACCCTACCTACTAAAGGTTGTCCGTTCACGAGAAGAAACCTTAACCTTTTCGGGCTAAAGTATTCAACCGCGAGGAAGAAGGGCAATAAGATTGCAAAGAGACGCTAGCTCTAGCTAGCTCGGAATCGAGATCATGCACACATGACATGACATTTTTATGGAGAATATTGGTGTGTATAGATATTGAATAAGATGTCCTTGTTTTAAATAGATTTGTGGATGTTAAACTTAATTACTATTTGTTACAAAATATTAAAATATACTAGATATTAAAATATTTTGTAAAATATACTAGATATGCGCCATTGGTATTTTGTAAAATATTAAAAAATTGGAAAAAAAATTGTGAGAGAGCCTAGGAATCAAACCTGAGAGCTCCTAGCAACAGCAGATGCACACATCGATGACCACTACGGTAGACGTGTGTAGGTGACACAAACCAGGGCATTGTGGTTTTAGGCTAAGTGCAAAATACCAATGGACCATATCAGGAAATATGCGCCACGGATGTTTTACACTTAGAAAAACCGGTTGGTCTCTCTCCCTGCTCACGAACCCTAGCGCATTATTCCCCTTTCGTTCTCACACTGCGCCACCGACGAGGAGGGAGAAGGGCAGCACCGCGCCACCGCCGAGGAAGGAGAAGGCGCGCAACCGACGAGGAGGAGAAGGGCAGCATCGCGCGCGCCACCGACGAGGAGGAGAAGGGCAGCGCTGCGTGCGCCACCGATGACAAGATCGAGCCCCTCTCCTCTCACGATCGAGCCCTCTGCTGTCGCCCTGCCGCCCCCGTCGATGGTGAGCCTCCCCAACCTCAGGTTGAGCTCTCCCTCCCCTTTCCCCTACCCCTCTCACTGAATTTTCTCTAGGGTTTGCTCTAGGGTTCTAGGAATTTTCTCTAGGGTTTGAGGAATTTGCCTATTATTGTCCCTTTGCAAGCTTGAGATATAAACTCCGATGAGTTCACTGACCACTAGTGATAGGAAGCTTGGCTGTAGAATAAGGTGTTAGGCCCTCATCTCTGTAAAAATCTATTTGTTCATCAATTGATGCATTGTCATACTTTCCAGCAGCTTTATTAGCTTCTTCTTCTTCAAACACATCAAAACGTCTGTAGTGCCGAGATATCGCAAAAGTAGCATTCTTTCTCCACAGAAATCTGATTAATACAATAAGCAGTCAGGCTCAACACTACAGGTGACAAGAGCCGACATACAATTTTTAAAATAAATAAATAATCGAATGTACACAATTTTGATACTCTAACGATGATAAATTTGGTCATTCTCTAACCCCAACGATTCATATAAGGCAGACCTAAATTTGAGACAACACTAACTATTTGCTAGATTTTTCTCCTTAAGAATACTCTCAGCAAGAAATGACTCATAATAAACCAAAGCTCTTTACATCAAGCAGACCTCTCAAGCAGTAAATAAGGTTCCACAACAAGCTGAAGCTTTGCATCTATCCAAACTAAAAATCTCACATTTGGAAATAGCCTATGGAGCGGAAGCTTGGGAATCTGCACAAATAAAGTATTTGGTCATTCAACATGCTCATAAAAATGTATACATACAGATAACCATGTCGGAGAGCATTAGTAACTACTGAAGCCATTGGAATTTGAACTTTACACGAATTTTGGACATCTGAACAGAATTCCCAGAAATCCACCATCGACAGACAAACTTACAACTTCTTGCATGATGACAAGCGTTCTCAACTACCAAGCTATAGGCTATAGCATGACCCAAAAACTGAGCCAAGCGAAGGCAAAACAACATTTTCATTAGATTCTGAATTTCTGATAAACTGGTTAGAACACACGACGCCCAAGGATGGATACCCCAAGAGCATGTTTTGTACAGTAGAATAAGGTCCATATAGTGTTTTAATATATGGTTGTTTATTGGTCCACTATAATGCTTGAGAGCTTTAGTTAGTGCCCCATTAATTCAATAGGTAATGTTGCAGTTGAGATATTAAGAATCAAGAGATATGTTGCAGGCATAGTTTAATTATCATTTACATTTCCTAGTCACAGGCCACTGTGGTTCCCTCTATATTAGCATTCTCATTATATGTGGGATTTTTTGGAAATCTGTGGGTATGCACATGCACTTCCTCGTGACAAGTAAACATCCCTTTGACTATATGCTGATTTTTTAATCTATAATTCTAACTATGCATTGAAGTTTAGGCCCTTTTATTTGATTTTAGGGCTTTGGCATCATACCTTCTGAAATCCCAATCACTTGTCCAGAATGAGATAAACTTGTAATAATGTAAATCTGTTTGGATAGATTGTCTTTGTGCTTCTGTCTCAAATTACTGGTAAGAATAATTTTGTGGACACGAGCATTCATGTGTGACATTTGAATATGGTTCAGAGCATAAGTATGCATGATAAGATTGTGTCTAAGTTGTCTATTAATTATTTCTACTAGTTAGAATATGTGAGATGAACATGGTCATATTAGTAGAGGCATTATATTGACTGCTGCTAAGTAGTTTTTCTCCTGCTAAGTATTATCTGTGGAATTTGGTATGCTGCTGTTCTAGTATCAGTGATGTGCCTACCCTGTCTACCATTTGGAACCTTGATTTTCCTTTCTTCGAATAATAGAGTTTGCTAATTGGAGATGGTGCTGATTGAGGTTACTTGTGTTGTGCTAGCTTCTGTTCTTGCTATACTGTTCTTGCTGTGCTAGCTTCTATTCTAAGGCTGTGCTAGCTTCTGTTCTAAGGCTGCTGCTACTGTTCTTGCTATGTTCTAAGGTACATCTGGAGCTATGCAAGGCATAATGTGCTATTTTTGCTGCACCTGGAGCTATTTTTTGCTCTTTGTATATGTGTGATTGGATGGCTATCATCAATTTGAAAACTAGAGCACAATATTTTGTATGAAAACTGTTGCAGGGAATTCATTTGAGTTGCCCGTTTCTCCCGAAGTGTTGATTCACTTCCGTTTCGGTTGAGAAATGGGCACTCCTAGGTCAAAAAAATAGCAAAGGTCATGCCGAATTTTTCGGTCGACTCTAGCTTGTACTAATTACATTGTTGCATTTTTTCTATGAAGAGCAAACATGTCGAGCGGAGACAAATACGTCGGGGCTGGCCCTTCTCAGCCCATGAGTGTCGAAGAACGAGCAAGAAGAGCCAACCTCAAGTTTTGGCGGTTTGGCGATGACTTAAGCGGGTCCGACGAGGAGGCCGAAGCTACGGATCACGATGAAGTTGACGAGGAGGCCCAAGCCGCGGACCAAGAAGATGACGAGCAGTCTGAATATGAGGAGGAGGCCGAAGATGGCGACAACGACGGAAGCAGTAATAGTGATGAGGAGGCCGAAGCAAGTCATGGCGGTGAACGCGTGGACGGCGTTGGCGCCTCCCCGCCCGCTAGGAAGAAGAAGAATAAGGCGGAAAGGCAGGAGCAGACGCTGCCGAAACTCGGCACCAACCGCGAAGAGTTCACCCTTGTGAAACCGGGTGGTCAACCCTTGGAGCCTGCGAAGCTTGCCGCTGGGTATGGCCAACAACTCGGGTGTATCGTGCGATAGAGCATGAGCATCAACCAGAAGGATGATACATTGCAAATGTATCGATAATTTTTGATGTTCCATGCTTGGTTTTATCCACTTTCTTGTGTTTTGCCCACACTTTGGAGTACTTTTCATATGATTTCTTGGACTAACCTATTAACAAGAGCCATAGTGCCAGCTGCCTGTTTTCTGCTGTTTTTTGTTCCAAGAAATTCAGAAAATGAATATTCTCGGAATTGGACGGGACAAAAGCCAAAATGCCTATTTTTTCGTAAGTCATCAGATGCCAGAATACGAGACAGAGAGGAGCCACGGGGCCACCACACCACCTGGCCGCGCGGGCCAGGCCTCGCCGCGCCAGGGGGTGGTGTGGCCAGCCCAGGCACCCCCTCGGCCTCTCCTTCCGCCTATAAGATGCCCTCGGGACGAAAACCCTAAGGACCCGATCAAAAATCCACGAAAGAGTCTGTAGCCGCCGTCATCACCATCCCTAGATCGGGAGGGATCTGAAGCTCTTCCCGGCACCCTGCCGGAGAGGGGAATTCACCCTGGAGGCCTTCTTCATCACCATGCAAGCCTCCAATGTGATGTGTGAGTAGTTCATCCTTGTACTAGGGATCCATGTAGTAACTAGATGGATGGTTCTCCTCCTTTGTGCTTTCATGTCTAGATCTTGTGAGCTCCGTTCATGATCAAGATCATCTATTTGTAATTCTGCATGTTGTGTTTACGGGGATCCGATGGATATTGAGATGCTATTTCAGATTGATTATTGATTCTATCATGTCTTTGTTATTTGTGATCTTGCATGCTTTCCGTTGTTAGTAGCTATCTTGCCCAAGTAGATGCTAGCAACTCCAAGAGTTAGTATTTATGCTCGATAGTGGGTTCATGCCTCTGGTAATCTGGGGAAGTGACAGAAATCTCTAAGGTACTAGATGTGTTGTTGCTACTAGGGAGAAAACAACAATCCTTTGTTCATAGAACAATCGTATTGTTTACATTACACGCAATTCTTAAAGCAATAATCTGTTGCTTGCAACTTAATACAGGAGAGGGTTCGGATGATAACCTGAAGGTGGATTATTAGTCATAGATGCAGTTGGATGGCGGTCTATGTAAAATGTTATAATGCCCAATCGAATCTCAAACGAGTCAAGATGATTAGTATATGCATGTATTGCTTTCTCGATGTTTGTCAATTGCCCCACTGTAATTTGTTCACCCAGCATGTTATCTATCTTAAGTAGAGCCACCTCTAGTGAACTATGGATCCCGGTCCTTTTCTTTTACATACAATCTATAAACTGTTTACTGCTTTGTGTTTACTTTCTGCAAACTATTACTTCCTTCCATTCGATATGTTTAATCCTTTGTTTTTAGAAAAACACGGTGAGATTGACAACCTCATCGCAAGTTGGGGACAGAGTTCTGTGGTTGTGTTGTGAAGGTCTCCACGTTGCTACTAGCACCGATAGTGCACCCTGCCAAGGCTCAGCTAGCAACACCTTTGGGGTTTTTCCTTGCTCCTACTAGTTCGATTAAACCTTGGTTTCATAACTGAGGGAAACTTGCTGTTGTGCTCATCATACCTTCCTCTTGGGGTTCCCTACGAGCTCTACATCAACACTGAGCCATCAAGCATTTTTCCGGCGCCGTTGCCGGGGAGTCAAGGACATCTTCACAAGGGGAGTCCCTCATAACCAAACTCTTTACTTTGTTATTTTTATTTTGCTTAGTTTCTTTTTGCTTGTTTTCTTTGTCAACAACACAAAAAAAATAGTTTTACTAGTTTGCTTTCTTATTTGAAAACACAAAAAAATGACTACTCTTGAAAACACTAAGTTGTGTGACTTCACTAGCACCAACAACAATGATTTTATGAGCACACCTATTGCTCCACATGTGCCTGAAGATACCTTCTTTAAGATAAAACCTGCTTTGCTCAATCTTGTTACGAGAGAACAATTTTCTGGTATTGGTAATGAAGATGTTGTTGCCCATCTAAATAACTTTGTTGAACTTTGTGAGATGCAAAAGCATAGGGATGTAGATGGTGATATTATTAAGCTGAAATTGTTTCCTTTCTCTTTGAGAGGAAAAGCTAAAGAATGGTTGAATTCCTTAACTAGGAATAGTATTGATTCTTGGACTAAGTGCAAAGATGCTTTCATTGGAAAGTACTATCCTCCTGCTAAGATTATATCTATGAGTAGTGAAATAATGAAGTTTAAACAATCTGATAATGAACATGTTGCTCAAGCTTGGGAAAGAATGAAATCTTTGGTAAAGAATTGTTCCACTCATGGACTGACTGCTTGGATGATCATCCAACTTTTTATGCAGGATTGAACTATTCTTCAAGGAACCTATTGGATTCTGCTGCGGGTAAGAAGGTAAATTCTGTTGAGGAAACCTCCTCCTTGAGTGATAAGATTGATATTATTATGTCTATGCTTGTGAATGGGAAAGCCCGTATTGATCCAAATAATGTTCCTTTAGCCTCTTTGGTTGCTCAAGAAGAGCAAGTTGATGTGAACTTCATCAGAAATAACAATTTTGGCAACAATGCTTATGGTAATAACAGTTATAGGCCCTACCCTCCTAATAATACTTATGGCTATAATGGTAAACCTGGATTACCTAGTGAAGGAAGAATTTTAGAAGTTGAAAGAGCTACTAAAAACTTCATGCAAATGCAATATGAGCAAAATAAACTATTCACTAAAACTATGGAGGAATAATGTACCATTTTGAAGAACATTAGCCATCAACTTGAGAGTCTAAATAGGGAAATTCCTAGTTTACAATTGAAACTCTCTAATGCTGAAACAAATATATCATCTTTGTCTGAAGCTCAATCCTCGTTGATTAATAAAATGGCTGCTAAACCTGAAACTAATGATAATACCTTTGCAGCTACTAATGTTATACATGTAAGAATTGATGAAAATGTTAGACTATTAGCTGAATTACATGCTAAGTGGGAAAGAGAAGATGAAATTGCTAGAAACATTAGTGTTTCTACTATCACCACCACTAGTGTTGAGGATAGTAATAGTTTTACTACTCTAGATGATAAATTTGATTTTGATCTTGATGGTCACAATATATCTGAAGTTATTAAGTTCCTACAAAAGCTTGATAAAAGTTCTAATGCTAGTGCTATGAACATGGCCTTTACAAAACACATTACTGATGCTCTCATCAAGATTAAAGAAGAAAAGATGAAACATAAAGCTTCTATTCCTATAAAACAAGAAGATGGTTGGGAACCCATCATTAATATGAAAGTGAATGACTTTGATTTCAAAGCTTTATGTGATCTTGATAGTAGTGTTTCTATTATGCCTAGAAGGATTTATGATATGCTTGATTTGCCTCCACTTGAAGATTGTTATTTGAATGTCCCACTTGATGATAATGCTAAAAAGAAACTCATGGGGAGTCTTAATGATGTTCTTATTATGGTTAATGCCTATGTCCCCGTTGATTTCTATGTTTTGGATGTTGAATGCAATGCTTCTTGTCCTATTACTTTGGAAGATCTTTTCTTAGAACTGTTGGTGCCATTATTGATATGAAAGAAGGCACCATTAAATATCAACTCCCACTCAATAAAGGTATAGAAAACTTCCCTGAGAAGAGAGAGAAGATTTCTTTTGCTTCTCCTATTAAAACAAAATTTGGTCTTAATGCTTCTTCATTTGAGAACACTTGATTCTTTTTCTTGCTTCTTATGCCTAACTTAAAGGCGTTAAAGAAAAGTACTTATTGGGAGATAACCCAAAAGTTTTAGATGAGTCTTGGAAGTGATTACTTCAGTAATAACCGCTCCTTATCCTTTTTATTTGCTTTTTGTGCCAAGAGTAACCTCTAATGAGAGAGAAGTAATGATTGGGAAAGTTGCTGTCCCGAAATAGAATTTTGTGCTTCACCGTACAAATTCGAGTAAAATCTCTGAACGTCTTTTTGAGGCGTGAATTTTTATGCTTCTGCCCCAGGTTATTATCTAACTTTCATTAGCTCAACACTTTTTGATTTGAGCAACAGAAGGTCTTCGAAAAAATTCGTCTTTACCTGCTGGTCTGTTTTGACAGATTTCTGCCATTTTCTGCATTTGCTTCTTGTTGGTTCCTTTTTTAGTTCTTTTGGAGAATTGAGATTTTTGAGGGAATTTCTTCAGTATCTACTGTTCTAATGGAAGTTTATTGGTGTTAGAACTGAACCTTAAGACCTATTATCTTGAGTGCACTAATGTTGCTAATAAAGATTCTGTGAAGTTTTGTATGAAGGAAAAATTTCAGGTGTATCGAAGGAATGAGTAATGAGATGAAGGATGGACTAAAGCTCAAGCTTGGGGATGCCACGCGTGTCACCCCAAGAAATATCCAAGAAGTACAAGCATCAAAGCTTGGGTATGCCCAAGGCAACCCCTTCTTCATCAATAAAAATCTTAGGTTTCTTCCAAACGCTTCATTTTTATTGTTTCATGCACGGTTGTGTTGTTCTTGGAGCATCTTCTTTTTCGTTTTCGTTTTGGTTTTTCGTTTACTTGGTTTTCTTAGTTTGCTGAATAATTTGATTGGACCCCCTCTTTCATACATTGGTTTACAAATAGTTTGGTTTGGATTGGAAAAAAGTAGGAAAGTTCATGCTTATGTGGTAAAAAGAGCTTGTTTTTGACTATTGCCTATGCTTTGTCAGGCCATGCTTGATATTGTTTTGGCTTTATGATTAGTATTATTTGTTGTAGCATGAATTGTTATAAACAATTGAGATTTCTTAATGTGCCTTGGATGAATCATGCGATGTTTTAGCATATTAAAGCATAGTATAGTGGTATTCTCCTTTGATGCTTTATTTGGGTTGACTTGGCGCATGCTCTCACCATGTTATGACTATCTCAAGTCGCCATAGCCTTTATGATCCTTTAGTTTTCAACTTGTAGTATCACTTTATGCTTTGATCAATGATGTTTTGTCGCTCTGCATGATTATGGCCATTATTGCTCTCTTAGTTTGTCGCTCCCAGTCTTTTGCTAGCCTCCACAACCAAGTATGAGTTCTACTCATGCATCCAACTCCTTAAGACAAGTTATTCCAAAGAGTCCACCATACCTACCTACTAGCTTATGCTATTCCAAGTATATTCATGCTTTTGTTTACCTTCCAAATTAAACTTGTTATGAGAAAACTAGTTATTAAAGCTCTCACGAACTTGATGGGACACTTTACCTTTTTGCATCTAATAAACTTGAACCATTGGGTCCTTCTTTGTTGCGTATATGCTTGCGCTTTATAAGTTGAAATTAGCAGAACCATGTATCATGGGCAACGCTTTCAACATTGCACTTGTACTTTGTACCCCGTTGATATCATGTTCTTTGCTTACGGATCCCGGCGGTGTGAAATAAAAGTGGAACTTGTAAGATCATGGAGTTTGTATGTGTGTTAGAGAAACGCCTGGACCGCTAGCCTAAGCCATGCCTAATCATGGTGGAAACTTGCAGCATCACCATAATGATCACTCTATGAAGCATCCTCAATAAAAACCTATGCAAATAGCAAATAAAAAGATCGCTGAGATGCTCATTGTCTGCTTGCCTTGTCATTTTGATTATGGGATAGCTCCCGTATCATGTGCAATTGGTACCCCGTTGGCGGTTCTTTATGATACACATGTACTTACAATGACAAGAGCTTACTTGTGACTAGAGTTGAGTAGCATGAGGTTCGGTCTTCGCAAGTAAGGGGAATGAGATTTTGGTTTATAACTTGTCAAGCATATCCTCTTAGTTGTGTCACTTTAACCTTAATCACCTTCAAGATGTTTATGATAGGGCCAATGAGAGCTGAAAGCTATAAGTACCATAATTTTTGGAAGCTCTTTATGAAACTTGAATCCCTACTTCCTTTTATAAAGGCCTTTCTTCCACCATTATATTGAGTCTCCACCTTCTATCTTTATGCACCTACTTTGAGAGCATAGTGGCCATTCTTAGTTCTATGTGCATTGTCCCAATACTAGTTGATTGGTGCATATCTTGATATTGCTTGTTTTAAACTATTTGTATCTAGTCACTTTTATGAACTTTGAAGGTGTCCTATGCATTTATATTTGCTACTCTATGAGGGACAAGCTGAATACTATTATGCCATGTTTTCTTTATGTGAAACAAACAAACGTCTTGCAAAGCATTGTTATTCATGAATCTTTTGTTTGTGCCTTTTCATGTTGCATCATAGTTTCTTTGTCTTATTGCTAGAACTTTGTGTTTCATGTTTTGATTGAAGTACTATGATCCCATCTTTGAATGTTTTATAAATACTTTGATCAAGTCTTTGATGGTGCATGTCACCTCAAAAATTATTCTTTCTTTTTATCACTTACCTACTCGAGGACGAGAAGGAGATAAGCTTGGGGATGTTGATACATTGCAAATGTATCTATAATTTTTGATGTTCCATTCTTGGTTTTATCCACTTTCTTGTGTTTTGCCCACACTTTGGAGTACTTTTCATATCATTTCTTGGACTAACCTATTAACAAGAGCCATAGTGCCAGCTGCCTGTTTTTACGCTGTTTTGGTTCCGGAAAGTCAGAAAATGAATATTCTCGAATTGGACGGGACAAAAGCCAAAGTGCCTATTTTTCCGAAGTCATTAGATGCAGAATCTGAGGCGGAGAGGGCAGGGGCCACCACCACACTGCACGCTGGCTAGGCCTGACCGCGCCAGGGGGTGGTGTGGCCAGCCCAGGCACCCCCTCGGCCTCTCCTTCCGCCTATAAGATGCCCTCGGGACGAAAACCCTAAGGAGCCGATCAAAAATCCACGAAAGAGTCTATAGCCGCCGCCATCTCCATCCCTAGATCGGGAGGGATCTGAAGCTCTTCCCGGCACCTTGCCGCAGAGGGGAATTCACCCTGGAGGCCTTCTTCATCACCATGCAAGCCTCCGGTGTGATGCATGAGTAGTTCATCCTTGGACTACGGATCCATGTAGTAGCTAGATGGCTGGTTCTCCTCCTTTGTGCTTTCATGTCTAGATCTTGTGAGCTCCATTCATGATCAAGATCATCTATTTGTAATTTTGCATGTTGTGTTTGCGGGGATCCGATGGATATTGAGATGCTATTTCAGATTGATTATTGATTCTATCATGTCTTTGTTATTTGTGATCTTGCATGCTTTCCGTTGTTAGTAGCTACCTTGGCCAAGTAGATGCTAGCAACTCCAAGAGTTAGTATTTATGCTCGATAGTGGGTTCATGCCTCTGGTAATCTGGGAAGTGACAGAAATCTCTAAGGTACTAGATGTGGTGTTGCTACTAGGGAGAAAAAAATAATCCTTTGTTCACAGAACAATCGTATTGTTTACATTACACGCAATTCGTAGAGCAATAATCTGTTGCTTGCAACTTAATACTGGAGGGGGTTCGGATGATAACCTGAAGGTGGATTATTAGTCATAGATGCAGTTGGATGGCGGTCTATGTAAAATTTTGTAATGCCCAATCGAATCTCAAAGGAGTCAAGATGATTAATATATGCCACCTCTAGTGAACTATGGATCCTGGTCCTTTTCTTTTACATACAATCTATAAATTGTTTACTGCTTTGTGTTTACTTTCTTAAAACTATTACTTCCTTCCATTCGTTGCGTTTAATCTTTTTTTTTCAGCAAAACACGGTGAGATTGACAACCTCATCGCAAGTTGGGGACAGAGTTCTATGGTTGTGTTGTGCAGGCCTCCATGTTGCTACTAGCACCGATAGTGCGCCCTGCCAAGGCTCAGCTAGCAACACCTTTGGAGTGTTTCCTTGCTCCTACTGGTTCGATTAAACCTTGGTTTCATAACTGAGGGAAACTTGCTGCTATGCTCATCATACCTTCCTCTTGGGGTCCCAACGAGCTCTACATTAACACTGAGCCATCAAAGGACATAAGAACAAACGGTTGCGAGAACTCCTCATTGGGAAGCTTCACAAACGGTACAAGTTCCCAGATGAGTACGATAACCAAAAGATCATAGGGAACAAGGTAAACAAGTTAGCCCTCACGAGGATGAGCACCGCCTTGAGCAGCTGGAAAAGCCGAGTGAAGAGGAGGATTAATGAGGTTAATAGTTGGGAGGAATAAAGAAGACTGAGCCGATGCTCGACGAAGATGAATTCATCAAGTTCAAGGCGAACTGCACTTCACCGGAAGGTCAGGAATGGACCGAGTGGGGGAGGCGTATGCGGGAGCTGAACATAGGTAACCAACATTGCGGAAGCGGCGGTTACCAAGGAAAAAAGGCCGTTTGGGCAAAGGAGGACGCCGAGTATGCCCGTCTAGGGAAAGATAACCTGTGGCACAAATTCACGGACGAGCAGGTGATGCAGTTTGTCCGTGCCCGCTACTATCTCCACCCCGAACTCAAGGAATTTGTTACCGACGACAACGATGTGAGGAAGTTCCAGAAAAGGCTGGTAAGGAATTTATCTTGGAGTACATTTGTGTTTATAATTAAGTAATGAAGCCGAATTCCTAAATGGGATCACTTTCCTTCTCTTCAGAGATCCGAAGAAAAGTCTTGTGCGTCAAGTGCGAGCTCGTCCCAGGGGTCGACGGCACACCCGCGGTGGGACACGCCCTTCAACAGGGCGACAACCGTGTTCAAGGGGAGGGTCAAGTCCGTGCCGCCGACTTCGTTTGGCCGCGTGTTCGGCTATGGTACGTATGAAAAGGTTGGCGACTTTAGGAAAGAGGACCCAAAGGCAAAGAAAGAGAGGAAGGCCGCGGCGGTGGCGGCAAGTGAAAAACGCGAGGTTGAAGTCCTTCGGGAGCAGGTGCAACAGATGCCGAGGCTGATCGACGAGAAAGTGCAAGAGAAGATCCGCGAGATGTTTCCCAATGATCTGTGGGATGGGATCGCTGCTTGGAATGCGGCAGGTCGACAAGGGCCGCTCGTGGTGCCCAGCCTCTCCGACAGCAACTCGATCTAGCACGTGTCACCGAACGTGGTGACGCCCGAGTCCGCCAATGTCGAGATGCACCCGGTCGCTCCGGTTCCCCCTCCCGCCTACGCCAACACCAATGCGCAGCCGGAGGTCGCTCTGGTGACACCTCCTTCCGGCGCCAACACAGAGTCGCAGGTCAAATCGATGCCCCCTCCCGCCAAAACTAAGGCGCAACCAACGGTGCTTCGTAAGGCATCTCAGCGGGAGGATGATACCGGTGTCTCGACATTAGCCGAGCTCAACGCCATCTCCAAGGTAATGACGTCAGCCAACACATGCATGTTGATAACATTTCATCTCCTTTTCCTTTCATGACTAGCTAGCGCCATCTCATGATGCTTGTTCTTCTGCAGGACACTCCTTGCACGCTCTTGCATTACGTGGACGGCGATCTAAAGGATGTTGGCAAGGGCACAATTATTCAACCAACTAGCCACACGATGCACCACAAGTCGATGGAGGATGACGTGTTCAAGGCTCGGCTGGCTCGGGTGTTGCCGGGGAGCGAAGACATGGACCCCCCAGCCAACCTCGAGGCGCTGATGATCATAAGAACCTTCAAGATTGCTGTGGCTGGGTCTTGACATGGCCAAAGACCCAGATTCGGCTTGTAAGGAACAACAAGTAACTCAGCGGCCAAATGTGCCCTTGTCGCGGCAGCCACAACAACCAGTCACCGCCACCACCTCTCGTCACCAGCAATTGTTGGCCGCCGCTGCACCGTTGCCTCCACATGGCAAGGCTGCCGCTACGCCGCCGCCTCCACATGGCAAGGTTGTCGCCGCACTACCGCCTCCACATGGCAAGGCCGCCGTTGCACCGCCACTGCCCAAGGATGCACCTGGGGACAACATTAACGATGATGATGATGACAACCCAGATAACTAGATCAACACTGGCGTCACGGACTCTTTGTTCATGCCAAACATGGGCGAGCCCTACCACGTTGCTGACGACCCAAATGCTCGTACCAGAACATACACGCCTCTAGACTTCCATGGTACCCCAGAGGAGACGCCTCCGGATGCTGGAGCCGCTGCTCCTTATAAAGGCACCCAGGAAATCATTTTCCACCCCACCACACTCCAAAAGGCGGCGGATGAGCAGATGGCTGCTAATGTCGAGATGAAGAAGCATCGCAAGAGAACCAAGAAGAATAATAAGCAGTCTTTGAGCCAGCCGAGTCCGAAGAGGCCCCAGGCTCAGGACGACCGGTTAACACCGCCCCCTGAGGGCACCTTGACCAGGGTTCACATAGCTGGTCAACCGATTCTGAGTGAGGAGCTGATCAAAAATGCAAGTGGAGCGATTGCTAAGCTGCAGCATGGTATTCTATATCTAGAGGAGTGCCTTCTTAAAGAAGCAAATCCATCGTACCTTGTTTACACGGTCAATGTTCCAATGGGCGTGGGCTTCATCGATAATGCCCCCGCGGATATCTTCTTCATATCGTATGAGGACATCTTCAAAATTTTCCATGGCAAGCGGATGAACTATAACTTGGTCCGCCTATACGCGCTCCATCGGGCAATGAAGGTCAACAGAGAGAAGACCCCTGGCGTCGCGATAGTGGACCCGTACTTCATGCGTGATAGCCAGTTGGTGAATCCAGTGACCCGGGCCAGCGCAAGGAACTACCTCCAAAATTTCATGGTGGACAACAAGAGTGGAAATGAGCTTATTTTGCCTTTCTTTCCCGAGTAAGTGCGCACACTCTCTCGTTGCCGTAACTTGTCCTTTCTTAGTTTTCGGTTGCTCTTTTTCCAACATTGTTTCGTTTCAATTGTTTTGTGTAGAGACAAATACTGCACACTGATCCTCATTTACCCGAGTTATTCACTAGCCACGTACTTGGACTCGGGGAGCGAGCAAAAGAAGAAAGACTACACCAACATAAGGAGTCTTCTAGATGATGCTCTCGAGGTATACGCTGAAAATGGAGGCGAATTCAAGAAGGGGGCAGAAAATTTCAGGGATGGCAGACACGTGTTCAAACACGTAATGAAGTTTGCCTGCGTCAAGCAGCCGGATAACAATTTCAAGGAGGCCTAATACGCCCTCCATCACCTACGGGCGATCGTCTGGGATGCACACATCATTACGTTGCCATCTAGTCTCCGAGCATGGGCCGAAGCTGAGGCAAGAATGGACGATGATGAACTTAAGGACGACTTCTTACGCATCCAGACTCATATTGCAACCACCGTGCAAGAAGATGTCATCACAAGGGGGGCCTTATCCTGCAAAAGAGCGTTAAGTAAGCGCGAGATCGAAGCACGGCTCGAGGCGTAGGGTGACCGTAGGACATGGACAATGAAAGATGGCTACAAACCGTTCCCGGCGCCGTGTAAAACAAAGTCTTTATGATGTAATGTTCCTAGCTAGCTAGCGCTCAGCCGGTTTGTGTATCTCGTGTGTGTGTGTGTCATAAACTTTAACTTGCCTTAGCTCGAAACCTTTGTTTACTTATTACCATATGTATGAAACTTAATAGCTTGCCTTAGATCGAAACCTTCTTTTTTATGGACATGCATGTGATGAACCTTTTAGTTCTTTCTGTTGCATGATATAGTACTTATATGCCTTGTGTATAGAGATGCCTTGCTACGTGGTGTTCAGAGGGAGGGTCCCAGGAGTCTACGACGAGTAGGAGGATTGTCATAAGCAGGTGAACAAGTTCAGTGGAGATTTGGAGAGCAGAGAGACAGGAACCACCTCCTTGGAGAGCAGAGAGACAGGAACTAGATGAAAACCTTGATGATCATGCTCCCCGTCTTGCTCATCGTCGCCATTGCGGTTATACTCTACTCGGTCCTTTAGTAGTTTAGGACTTGGTGAATGATCATTATGATCAACTTGTTGTAATGTGTAGTGTATGAGAAGATGAGATCAATTTGTTCTAGACTTGTATAATATTCAGGCACTTGTCACTATGTCGGGTTCTAATTGATGTGATGATGTATAATTCTAGTGGTATTATTATCTCTGTTTTTACACTGTTGTGTATCTGTATAAATACCTATATCTGTACCTCTAGATGTACCTGTATAAATACCTGAGAGCCCTGTATTATGTATACCTGTACGAAAAATCAGTGGCGCATATTTTATTCATCTAGTGGCGCATCTAGTATCAGTGGCGCATTTGGATATATGCACCACTGGTAAAATATCAATGGCGCATATTTAAGGTGCGCCACTGGTGGGCCTATTATCAATGGTGCATATTGAATATGCGCCATTGATATCTAATTATCAGTGGCGCAACACTAGTGGCGCATTCCATATGCGCCATTGATAGCAAAAAATATGCTCCACTGATAAGCAACTTTCCACTAGTGAACTCGCAAAAGAAGAAGAAAAACCAATGCGGGGCGGACAAGATCTAAGAAATCCACATCACAACTCAGAGAAATAACAGCGTGGAGATTTGCTACCTCGCTGAGACATGGAACGGGGCCAAACGGGTCCTGCAACTCCTCCATCATGGTGGATTCGGGCTCCACGGTCGGCCTGTAATACATAGAAGAGGAAGAGTAAGAATAAGAAGAAAAACAAGAAGAAGTTGAATAAGATCATGATGGAGAGGGAGATGGACAAGAAGTAGAACAAGAAGACCATACCGAGAGGAGCCCTCGCCTGCTAGAACATCCGGCGCCATTGTCGAGGGAGATTGGGCCTTGATGAGAGGGTGGGGTTGAGCGGCTGGTAGAGCAAGAAGTGCCTCGTGGCGATTTCTCTCCCTTTTCTCCGCGAGGATCGTCGACCGGCCTCTCCCCCTCCTCAGTGGAGCCATGGCTTTCAGGGTGAGGGTGGCGGCGGCAGGAGGAAGGAGATAGTGATTAGTGTGGGAGAAGAGTCAAAGAGTACAGGCCATGGTCCAGTAGTACTAGTACTATTATACAAGACCACCGTGTATGGTTTACCTTCTCAAAGAAGCCAGGAAGGCGGGGCTAAGGAATCAATGGGACTTGTCTTTATTGCGATGGACACTTCAATGGTCTTCGGCGCTGCCCAAAATCCAGTATATAATAAGGGGAGTGCGAGTCGGGTGGTCATCACGGGAATCGGCGCGCACATCCCGCGTGCGTGTGTCATGTGTTGATGGGGCAATGACGCGCGCAACTGCTGCACGATCACGTCGGCACGTCGAACTCCGTCGAATTCCACGTGATAGGCACACACGGGATATTTACGAGTCTAGAATATGATGTGCCACTTTTGTTGTGATCAAATTATGTTCAGTACGCGAGATATTACTTCTTTCTTCTTTTTTTGATAATCGACAAATGCATGCGTGGACACGACGCACGAAACCACTGCTCATCCTTGATCAGATCGGCACCCCACTCTGTGTACCGGCCATCGACCATTCGGAGGAACTACCTCGAGCACGATGCCCCCTTGCCATGGCAATGGAAAGTCCAAGCCGTCCACTGACCATCCTGCATCCCCAGCTCTTTGCTGCATCGTTCGCGCTCGCGAGTCGCCTGCTGAGGCAGCACATCGTGTCCGACCGCGCTAGGATCCATCAACATCGGCACTCGAGGACACCGCGGCGTCGAAGCTCGTACCAGCCGCGCAGTAGGAGCATGGGGTACCTGCAGCGTCGGAAGAGCGCAAAGCAGCAGCCATGACGGGGGCGCGTGTTCCACCGGCGAGTACGGACAAAGAAGAGGAACGAGAAGAAGACCAGGAAGAAGAGAGGAGGTAGCTATCTGGACGAGTCCGACTCGGCCAACGAGGAGGCGTTCATCGATAAGTTGGAGGCAGAAGCAGAGGAGAGTGGCGTGGACCCGTGGGACTACGAAGAGGAGGAGGAGGAGGAATCCGACAAGGAGATAGCGCGCTTATTCGAGGAAGAGGGTGGTGTCGAGTTGTCAGAGGAGGATACGATGACAGCGATGGCAGGGACCATGGCATTGACGAAGATGAGCACAAACCGGAAGACGAAGAAGATGGCTTCTTCAAAATATGATCATTTATTTTATTTATTTTAGTTAGATAGATGGATTTTCACTTGTTTATGGAGGTAAAGTATCAGTGGCATGGATAGAGAGGTGGCACGGATTGACCATGCAGAAAAAAAGTGGAGAAGGGAGGGGTTATCCTGCTTGTTGGATCACATAGGATCAATGGTTGGTGGAGACGATCCGCGTGACATCTGTGTCAGCCAATCAGGGCATAGCACCCAGAGTGAGCACATGTTTGGGATCTCCACACGTTTGGGCTTTTGTGAGATTTGTGACCAAAAGAGAGCGCAAATCTCTTTTCACAATCCGCCTATGGATCCACCAGTGTCATTGAAATGTGTGTTCTCTTCAGAGACCACACATGAATCCACCAGTGTCATTCCATGTGTGTTCTCTTCAGAGACCATACATGGATCCACCAATGTCATTGCATGTGTGCTCTTTTTATTAACAACAACCAGTGTCATTGAAATGTGTGCTCTTCTTACTAACAACAGCTAGAGTGATTGGATGTGTGTTCTCTTCAAAGACCACACATGGATCCACCAGTGTCATTGCATGTGTGTTCCTTTTACTAACAACAACTGGAGTCATTTCAAGTGTGTTCTTTTCACATACCACATATGGATCCACCGGTGTCATTGAAATGTGTGTTCTCTTCAAAGACCACACATGGATCCACCAGTGTCATTGCATGTGTGTTCTTTGTACTAACAACAACTAGAGTCATTTCATGACTATTCTTTTCACATACCACATATGGATCCACCAGAGTCATTGAAATGTGTGTTCTCTTCAGAGACCACACATAGATCTACCAGAGTCATTGCATGTGTGTTCTTTTTACTAACCACAACCAGTGTAAGTGCATGTGTGTTCTTCTTACTAACAACAAATGGAGTCATTACATGTGTGTTCTTTTCACATACCACATATGGATCCACCAGTGTCATTGAAATGTGTGTTCTCTTCAGAGATCACACATGGATCCACCAGTGTCATTGCATGTGTGTTCTTTTTACTAACAACAACCAGAGTTATTGCATGTGTGTTCTTTTCACATACCACATATGGGTCCACCAGTGTTATTGAATGTGTGTTCTTTTTACTAACAGCAACTGGAGTCATTTCATGTGTGTTCTTTTCACAATCCACCTATTGATCCAGCAGCGTCATTGCATGTGTGTTATTTTTACTAACGACAACCAGGTTTATTGCATGTGTTTTCTCTTCAGAGGCCACACATGGATCCACCAGTGTCATTTCATGTGCGTTCTTTTTACTAACAACAACTGGAGTCATTGCATCTGTGTTCTTTTCACATACCACATATGGATCCACCAGTGTCATTGAAATGTGTGTTCTCTTCAAAGACCACACATGAATCCACCAGTGTCATTGCATGTGTGTTCTTTTAACTAACAACAACTAGAGTCATTGCATGTGCGTTCTTTTCACATACCACATATGGATCCACCAATGTCATTGCATGTGTGATCTTTTTACTAACAACAGCTAGAGTCATTGCATGTGTGTTCTCTTCAGAGACCACACATGTATCCACCAGTGTCATTGCATGTGTGTTCTTTTTACAAACAACAACTAGAGTCATTTCATGACTATTCTTTTCACACACCACAAATGGATCCACTAGTGTCATTGCATGTGTGTTCTTTTCACAATCCACCTATGGATCCACTAGTGTCATTGCATGTGTGTTCTTTTTACTAACAACAATCAGAGTCATTGCATGTGTGTTCTTTTCACAATCCACCTATGGATCCACCAGTGTCATTGCATGTGTGTTCTTTTTACTAACAACAACCAGTGTCATTGCATGTGTGTTCTTTTTACTAACAACAACATGAGTCATTTCATGTGTGTTCTTTTCACATACCACATATGGATCCACCAGTGTCATTGAAATGTGTGTTCTCTTCAGAGACCACACATGGATCCACCAGTGTCATTGCATGTGTGTTCTTTTTACTAACAAGAACTGGAGTCATTGCATGTGTGTTCTTTTCACATACCACATATGGATCCACCAGTGTCATTGAATGTGTGTTCTCTTCAGAAACCACACATGGATTCACCAATGTCATTGCATGTGTGCTCTTTTTACTAACAACAACCAGAGTCATTGCATGTGTGTTATTTTTACTAACAACAACCAGAGTCATTGCATGTGTGTTCTCTTCAGAGACCACACATGGATCCACCAGTGTCATTGTATGCGTGTTCTTTTTACTAACAACAACTGGAGTCATTGCATGTGTGTTCTTTTTACTAACAACAACTGGAGTCATTTCATGTGTGTTCTTTTCACATACCACATATGGATCCACCAGTGTCATTGAAATGTGTGTTCTCTTCAAAGACCACACATGGATCCACCAATGTCATTGCATGTGTGTTCTTTTTACTAACAACAACTAGAGTCATTTCATGACTATTCTTTTCACATACCACATATGGATCCACCAGAGTCATTGAAATGTGTGTTCTCTTGAGATACCACACATGGATCCACCAGATTCATTGCATGTGTGTTCTTTTTACTAACAACAACCAATGTAATTGCATGTGTGTTCTTTTTACTAACAACTAGAGTCATTACATGTGTGTTCTTTTCACATACCACATATGGATCCACTAGTGTCATTGAAATGTGTGTTCTCTTCAAAGATCACACATGGATCCACCAGTGTCATTGCATGTGTGTTCTTTTTACTAACAACAACCAGAGTCATTGCATGTGTGTTCTTTTCACATACCACATATGGGTCCACCAGTGTTATTGAATGAGTGTTCTTTTTACTAACAGCAACTGGAGTCATTGCATGGGTGTTCTTTTCACAATCCACCTATTGATCCACCAGTGTTATTGCATGTGTGGTATTTTTACTAACAACAACCAAGTTTATTGCATGTGTGTTCTCTTCAGAGGCCACACATGGATCCACCAGTGTCATTTCATGTGTGTTCTTTTTACTAACAACAACTGGAGTCATTGCATGCGTGTTCTTTTCACATACCACATATGGATCCACCAGTGTCATTGGAATGTGTGTTCTCTTCAGAGACCACACATGAATCCACAAGTGTCATTGCATGTGTGTTCTTTTAACTAACAACAACTAGAGTCATTGCATGTGTGTTCTTTTCACATACCACATATGGATGCACCAATGTCATTGCATGTGTGCTCTCTTCAGAGGCCACACATGGATCCACCAGTGTCATTTCATGTGCGTTCTTTTTACTAACAACAACTGGAGTCATTGCATCTGTGTTCTTTTCACATACCACATATGGATCCACCAGTGTCATTGAAATTTGTGTTCTCTTCAGAGACCACACATGAATCCACCAGTGTCATTGCATGTGTGTTCTTTTAACTAACAACAACTAGAGTCATTGCATGTGTGTTCTTTTCACAATCCACCTATGGATCCACCAGTGTCATTTCATGTGTGCTCTTTTAACTAACAACAGCCAGAGTCATTGCATGTGTGTTCTCTTCAGAGACCGCACATGGATCCACCAGTGTCATTGCATGTGTGTTCTTTTTACTAACAACAACTGGAGTCATTTCATGACAATTCTTTTCACATACCACATATGGATCCACCAGTGTCATTGCCTATGTGTTCTTTTCACAATCCACCTATGGATCCACCAGTGTCATTGCATGTGTGTTCTTTTTACTAACAACAACCGGAGTCATTGCATGTGTGTTCTTTTCTCAATCCACCTATGGATCCACCAGTGTCATTGCATGTGTGTTCTTTTTACTAACAACAACCAGTGTCATTGCATGTGTGTTCTTTTTACTAACAACAACATGAGTCATTTCATGTGTGTTCTTTTCACATACCACATATGGATCCACCAGTGTCATTGAAATGTGTGTTCTCTTCAGAGACCACACATGGATCCACCAGTGTCATTGCATGTGTGTCCTTTTTACTAACAACAACTGGAGTCATTGCATGTGTGTTCTTTTCACATACCACATATGGGTCCACCAGTGTCATTGAATGTGTGTTCTCTTCAGAAACCACACATGGATTCACCAATGTCATTACATGTGTGCTCTTTTTACTAACAACAACCAGAGTCATTGCATGTGTGTTATTTTTACAAACAACAACCAGAGTCATGGCATGTGTGTTCTCTTCAGAGACCACACATAGATCCACCAGTGTCATTGTATGCGTTTTCTTTTTACTAACAACAACTAGAGTCATTGCATGTGTGTTCTATTCACATACCACATATGGATCCACCAGTGTCATTGAAATGTGTGTTCTCTTCAGAGACCACACATGGATCCACCAATGTCATTGCATGTGTGCTCTTTTTACTAACAACAACCAGAGTCATTTCATGACTATTCTTTTCACATACCACATATGGATCCACCAGTGTCATTGAATGTGTGTTCTCTTCAGAAACCACAGATGGATTCACCAATGTCATTGCATGTGTGCTCTTTTTACTAACAACAACTAGAGTCATTGCATGTGTGTTATTTTTACAAACAACAACCAGAGTCATTGCATGTGTGTTCTTTTTACTAACAACAACTGGAGTCATTGCATGTGTGTTCTTTTCACAATCCACCTATGGATCCACCAGTGTCATTGCATGTGTGCTCTTTTAACTAACAACAGCCAGAGTCATTGCATGTGTGTTCTCTTCAGAGAACACACATGGATCCACCAGTGTCATTGCATGTGTGTTCTTTTTACTAACAACAACTGGAGTCATTTCATGACAATTCTTTTCACATACCACATATGGATCCACCAGTGTCATTGCCTGTGTGTTCTTTTCACAATCCACCTATGGATCCAACAGTGTCATTGCATGTGTGTTCTTTTTACTAACAACAACCAGAGTCATTGCATGTGTGTTCTTTTCACAATCCACCTATGGATCCACCAGTGTCATTGCATGTGTGTTCTTTTTACCAAGAACAACCAGTGTCATTGCATGTGTGTTCTTTTTACTAACAACAACTGGAGTCATTGCATGTGTGTTCTTTTCACATACCACATATGGATCCACCAGTGTCATTGAAATGTTTGTTCTATTCAGAGACCACACATGGATCCACCAGTGTCATTGCATGTGTGTTCTTTTTACTAACAACAACTGGAGTCATGGCATGTGTGTTCTTTTCAAATACCACATATGGATCCACTAATGTCATTGCATGTGTGTTCTTTTTACTAACAACAACTAGAGTCATTGCATGTGTGTTCTTTTCATAATCCACCTATGGATCCACCAGTGTCATTGCATGTGTGTTATTTTTACTAACAACAACCAGAGTCATTGAATGTGTGTTCTCTTCAGAGACCACACGTGGATCCACCAGTGTCATTGCATGTGTGTTCTTTTTACTAAAAACAACTGGAGTCATTGCATGTGTGTTCTTTTCACATACCACATATGGATCCACCAGTGTCATTGCATGTGTGCTCTTTTTACTAACAACAGCCAGAGTCATTGCATGTCTGTTCGATTCAGAGACCACAGATGGATCCACCAGTGTCATTGCATGTGTGTTCTTTTTACTAACAACAACTAGAGTCATTTCATGACTATTCTTTTCACATACCACATATGGATCCACCAGTGTCATTGAAATGTGTGCTCTTTTTACTAACAACAGCTAGAGTCAATGTATGTGTGTTCTCTTCAGAGACCACACATGGATCCACCAGTGTCATTACATGTGTGTTCTTTTTACTAACAACAACTGGAGTCATTTCATGACTATTCTTTTCACATACCACAAATGGATCCACTAGTGTCATTTCATGTGTGTTCTTGTCACAATCCACCTATGGATCCACCAGTGTCATTGCATGTGTGTTCTTTTTACTAACAACAACCAGAGTCATTGCATGTGTGTTCTTTTCACAATCCACCTATGGATCCACCAGTGTTATTGCATGTGTGTTCTCTTTACCAACAACCAGTGTCATTGCAAGTGTGTTATTTTTACTAACAACCACATGAGTCATTTCATGTGTGTTCTTTTCACATACCACATATGGATCCACCTGTGTCCTTGAAATGTGTGTTCTCTTCAGAGACCACACATGGATCCACCAGTGTCATTGCATGTGTGTCCTTTTTACTAACAACAACTGGAGTCATTGCATGTGTGTTCTTTTCACATACCACATATGGATCCACCAGTGTCATTGAATGTGTGTTCTCTTCAGAAACCACACATGGATTCACCAATGTCATTGCATGTGTGCTCTTTTTACTAACAACAACTAGAGTCATTGCATGTGTGTTATTTTTACAAACAACAACCAGAGTCATTGCATGCGTGTTCTTTTTACTAACAACAACTGGAGTCATTGCATGTGTGTTCTTTTCACAATCCACCTATGGATCCACCAGTGTCATTGCATGTGTGCTCTTTTAACTAACAACAGCCAGAGTCATTGCATGTGTGTTTTCTTCAGAGAACACACATGGATCCACCAGTGTCATTGCATGTGTGTTCTTTTTACTAACAACAACTGGAGTCATTTCATGACAATTCTTTTCACATACCACATATGGATCCACCAGTGTCATTGCCTGTGTGTTCTTTTCACAATCCACCTATGGATCCAACAGTGTCAGTGCATGTGTGTTCTTTTTACTAACAACAACCAGAGTCATTGCATGTGTGTTCTTTTCACAATCCACCTATGGATCCACCAGTGTCATTGCATGTGTGTTCTTTTTACCAACAACAACCAGTGTCATTGCATGTGTGTTCTTTTTACTAACAACAACTGGAGTCATTGCATGTGTGTTCTTTTCACATACCACATATGGATCCACCAGTGTCATTGAAATGTTTGTTCTATTCAGAGACCACACATGGATCCACCAGTGTCATTGCATGTGTGTTCTTTTTACTAACAACAACTGGAGTCATTGCATGTGTGTTCTTTTCACATACCACATATGGATCCACCATTGCATGTGTGTTCTTTTTACTAACAATAACTAGAGTCATTGCATGTGTGTTCTTTTCATAATCCACCTATGGATCCACCAGTGTCATTGCATGTGTGTTATTTTTACTAACAACAACCAGAGTCATTGCATGTGTGTTCTCTTCAGAGACCACACATGGATCCACCAGTGTCATTGCATGTGTGTTCTTTTTACTAAAAACAACTGGAGTCATTGCATGTGTGTTCTTTTCACATACGACATATGGATCCACCAGTGTCATTGCATGTGTGCTCTTTTTACTAACAACAGCCAGAGTCATTGCATGTGTGTTCTCTTCAGAGACCACACATGGATCGACCAGTGTCATTGCATGTGTGTTCTTTTTACTTACAACAACTAGAGTCTTTTCATGACTATTCTTTTCACATGCCACATATGGATCCACCAGTGTCATTGAAATGTGTGCTCTTTTTACTAACAACAGCCAGAGTCATTTCATGTGTGTTATCTTCAGAGACCACACATGGATCCACCAGTGTTGTTGCATGTGTGTTCTTTTTACTAACTACAAATGGAGTCATTTCATGACTATTCTTTTCACATACCACATATGGATCCACCAGTGTCATTGAAATGTGTGCTCTTTTTACTAACAACAACTAGAGTCATTGCATGTGTGTTCTCTTTAGAGGCCACACATGGATCCACCAGTGTCATTGCATGTGTGTTCTTTTTACTAATAACAACTAGAGTCATTTCATGACTATTTTTTTCACATACCACATATGGATCCACCAGTGTTATTGCATGTGTGTTCTTTTTACTAACAACAACCAGAGCCATTGCATGTGTGTTCTTTTCACAATCCACCTATGGATCCACCAGTGTCATTGCATGTGTTGTTTTTACTAACAACAACCAGTGTCATTGCATGTGTGTTCTTTTTACTAACAATAATTGGAGTCATTTCATGTGTGTTCTTTTCACATACCACATATGGATCCACTAGTGTCATTGAAATGTGTGTTCTCTTCAGAGACCACACATGGATCCACCAGTGTCATTGCATGTGTGTTCTTTTACTAACATCAACTGGAGTCATTGCATGTGTGTTCTTTTCACATACCACATATGGATCCACCAGTGTCATTGAAATGTTTGTTCTCTTTAGAGACCACCTATGGATCCACTAGTGTCATTGCATGTGTGCTGTTTTTACTAACAACAACCAGAGTCATTGCATGTGAGTTCTCTTCAGAGACCACCCATGGATCCACCAGTGTCATTGCATGTGTGTACTTTTTACTATCAACAATTGGAGTCATTTCATGTGTGTTCTCTTTAGAGACCATACATGGATCCACCAGTGTCATTGCATTTGTTTTCTTTTTACTAACAACAACTGGAGTCATTGCATGTGTGTTCTTTTCACATACCACATATGGATCCACCAGTGTCATTGCATGTGTGCTCTTTTTACTAACAACAGCCAAATTCATTGCATGCGTGTTCTCTTCAGAGACCACACATGGATCAACCAGTGTCGTTGCATGTGTGTTCTTTTTACTAACAAACTGGAGTCATTTCACGACTATTCTTTTCACATACCACATATGAATCCACCAGTGTCATTGAAATGTGTGCTCTTTTTACTAACAACAGTCAGAGTCATTTCATGTGTGTTATCTTCAGAGACCACACATGGATCCACCAGTGTTGTTGCATGTGCGTTCTTTTTACTAACAACAACTGGAGTCATTTCATGACTATTCTTTTCACATACCACATATCGATCCACCAGTGTCATTGAAATGTGTCCTCTTTTTACTAACAACAACTAGAGTCATTGCATGTGTGTTCCCTTCAGAGACCACACATGGATCCACCAGTGTCATTGCATGTGTGTTCTTTTTACTAATAACAACTGGAGTCATTTCATGACTATTTTTTTCACATACCACATATGGATCCACCAGTGTTATTGCATGTGTGTTCTTTTTACTAACAACAACCAGAGTCATTGCATGTGTGTTCTTTTCACAATCCACCTATGGATCCACCAGTGTCATTGCATGTGTGTTCTTTTTACTAACAACAACCAGTGCCATTGCATGTGTGTTCTTTTTAATAACAATAACTGGAGTCATTTCATGTGTGTTCTTTTCACATACCACATATAGATCCACTAGTGTCATTGAAATGTGTGTTCTCTTCAAATACCACACATGGATCCACCAATGTCATTGCATGTGTGTTCTTTTTACTAACATCAACTGCAGTCATTGCATGTGTGTTCTTTTTACATACCACATATGGATCCACCAGTGTCATTGAAATGTGTGTTCTCTTCAGAGACCATCTCTGGATCCACTAGTGTCATTGCATGTGTGCTGTTTTTACTAACAACAACCAGAGTCATTGCATGTGTGTTCTCTTCAGAGACCACACATAGATCCACCGGTGTCATTGCATGTGTGTACTTTTTACTAACAACAATTAGAGTCATTTCATGTGTGTTCTCTTCAGAGACCACACATGGATCCACCAGTGTCATTGAAATGTGTGTTCTCTTCAGAGACCACACATGGATCCACTAGTGTCATTGCATGTGTGTTCTTTTTACTAACAACAACTAGAGTCATTGCATGTGTGTTCTTTTCACATACCACATATGGATCCACCAGTGTAATTGAAATGTTTGTTCTCTTTAGAGACCACCTATGGATCCACTAGTGTCATTGCATGTGTGCTGTTTTTACAAACAACAACCAGAGTCATTGCATGTGAGTTCTCTTCAGAGACCACCCATGGATCCACCAGTGTCATTGCATGTGTGTACTTTTTACTAACAACAATTGGAGTCATTTCATGTGTGTTCTCTTTAGAGACCATACATGGATCCACCAGTGTCATTGCATGTGTTTTCTTTTTACTAACAACAACTGGAGTCATTGCATGTGTGTTCTTTTCACATACCACATATGGATCCACCAGTGTCATTGCATGTGTGCTCTTTTTACTAACAACAGCCAAATTCATTGCATGTGTGTTCTCTTCAGAGACCACACATGGATCAGCCAGTGTCGTTGCATGTGTGTTCTTTTTACTAACAAACTGGAGTCATTTCATGACTATTCTTTTCACATACCACATATGGATCCACCAGTGTCATTGAAATGTGTGCTCTTTTTACTAACAACAACTAGAGTCATTGCATGTGTGTTGTTTTCACATACCACATATCGATCCACCAGTGTCATTGAAATGTGTGCTCTTTTTACTAACAACAACTGGAGTCATTGCATGTGTGTTGTTTTCACATACCACATATGGATCCACCAGTGTCATTACATGTGTGTTCTTTTCACATACCACATATAGATCCACTAGTGTCATTGCATGTGTGCTGTTTTTACTAACAACAACCAGAGTCATTGCATGTGTGTTCTCTTCAGAGACCACACATAGATCCACCGGTGTCATTGCATGTGTGTACTTTTTACTAACAGCAAGTGGAGTCATTTCATGTGTGTTCTCTTCAGAGACCACTCATGGATCCACTAGTGTCATTGCATGTGTGTTCTTTTTACTAACAACAACTAGAGTCATTGCATGTGTGTTCTTTTCACATACCACATATGGATCCACCAGTGTCATTGAAATGTGTGTTCTCTTCAGAGACCACACATGGATCCACCAATGTCATTGCATGTGTGCTCTTTTTACTAACAACAACCAGAGTCATTGCATGTGTGTTATTTTTACTAACAACAACCAGAGTCATTTCATGTGTGTTATCTTCAGAGACCACACATGGATCCACTATTGTCATTGCATGTGTGTTATTTTTACTAACAACAACTAGAGTCATTGCATGTGTGTTCTTTTCACATACCACATATGGATCCACCAGTGTCATTGAAATGTGTGTTCCCTTCAGAGACCACACGTGGATCCACCAATGTCATTGCATGTGTGCTCTTTTTACTAACAATAACCAGAGCTATTGCATGTGTGTTATTTTTACTAACAACAACCAGAGTCATTGCATGTGTGTTCTCTTCAGAGACCACACATGGATCCACCAGTTTCATTACATGTGTGTTATTTTTACTAACAACAACTGATGCCATTTCATGTGTGTTCTTTTCACATACCACATATGGATCCACCAGTGTCATTGAAATGTGTGTTCTCTTCAGAGACCACCCATGGATCCACGAGTGTCATTGCATGTGTGTTCTTTTTACTAATAACAACTGGAGTCATTTCATGACTATTCTTTTCACATACCACATATGGATCCACCAGTGTCATTGCATGTGTGTTCTTTTCACAATCCACCTATGGATCCACCAGTGTCATTGCATGTGTGTTATTTTTACTAACAACGACCAGAGTCATTGCATGTGTGTTCTCTTCAGAGACCACACATGGATCCATCAGTGTCATTGCATGTGTGTTCTTTTTACTAACAACAAGTGGAGTCATTTCATGTGTGTCGTTTTCACATACCACATATGGATCCACCAGTGTCATTGAAATATGTGTGCTCTTCAGAGACCACACATGGATCCACCAATGTCATTGCATGTGTGTTCTTTTTACTAACAACAACTTGAGTCATTGCATGTGTGTTCTTTTCACATACCACATATGGATCCACCAGTGTCATTGAAATGTGTGTTCTCTTCAGAGACCACACATGGATCCACAAATGTCATTGCATGTGTGCTCTTTTTTAGGAACAACAACCAGAGTCATTCCATGTGTGTTATTTTTACTAACAACAATCAGAGTCATTGCATGTGTGTTATCATCAGAGACAACACATGGATCCACCGGTGTCATTGCATGTGTGTTCTTTTTACTAACAACAACTAGAGTCATTGCATCTGTGTTCTTTTCACATACCACATATGGATCCACCAGTGTCATTGAAATGTGTGTTCTCTTCAGAGACCATGATGCAGCCCGTCATACGGACGCTTCTACATCTACACCAACAAGTCCCGCAAGTGGACCCATGACTCGTGCCCGAGCCAAACTCCTACAAGCTAAGGTGAACTCACTCCTCTCCTCGTGCCAATTCGATACCTCCTTGGATGGCGTACTACTTCATACCTCTACTCTGTGCATCATCAGGTACAAACCCCCGCCGCGTCAACCCACGAGCCCTGGCTGAGCTGAAGCTACCTGAGCCGAGTGTCCTTCGAATCAGCCGGAATGTCGGCGCCGGAGTGTCCACACGACTCGGCGGAGTGTCCGGCCTGCCCGAGCCGACTGGCATGGACATTGAAGGTCAATCGGACACTCCCGGACACCACCGGAGTGTCCGCCACCAGACAGTCCGGCCGTGCCGACGGACTTGACCGACCCAAGCGATGGGCCTGAGCCTAGCTGGCCCTATGGCCCATGTACCCTCTACCGCCTAGAACTCTACTTTAATGCCTGAATTACCCCTGAACTTGTGGATGGCCTATATAGACCCCACCTCCATTGTAAACCCTAGGCTTGATATTGGAATTAGTGCACCCCTTTGTGGATCTATCTAATTCTTGCCTCATGCTCCTTGACTAAGGAGCACCAATATCCCCAAACCTCGTTGGAGTTTGCATCGTGCCTCCGCGTTGTACAAGGCCTAGGCATCGGTGTCTCTTTGCCTAGACGTCAAGATCTCACCGAGTCCCCCTCTCGCCGTGCCGGTTCAAGAGAGAGTCCTCCGCCCGATGCTGATCCTAGGGATTGCGCCGGACCGGTCACCGCCGGCGTGAGCTATTGGTGTTTATCGTGGTTTTGCGTGTGTGTGTTCATCGTGTTCTTCGTGTGTGTGTGTTCGTCGTGTTCATCCTTCCCTCCTTCCCCCACACTCCACCCTCGATTTGAAAGGGAATCGTGAAAGATCGGGCCACCCTAGAGGTTTGCCCTCAACATATTGGTATCAAGAGCTTCGTTGCTCACGATTTCACCCACAAATTTTTCTTCTATCCACCAAAATTGAAAATCCACACAAAAAACAGCACAGATTTGCCTTTGGATAGATCTCTTGATTTGGAGTGTAATTTGTGGTATAGATTAGACCAAACCTTATCTAAGCATTTGGTCCAGCTTTATCCTGCGTTTCCCCGGCTGATTTGGCGGTTCTGGATTTGAGGTTGAGGCGGCGAATTTCCGCTCAAGAACACGAGCAGGAAACCCGCACCGGAGAGTCCGGCTCGTACCAACCGGAGTGTCCGGCCAAAACAGACCGGAGTGTCCGGCCGAAACAGACCGGAGTGTTCGGCCAGACCGGAGTATCCGGCCCACACAGACCGGAGTGTCCGGCTGTAACGCCAGTTTTGACAGTTTTGCCTCATGTTTCGCATTGGCTAATCTCATGTGTTTGCTCGTGTCCCATGTGCGTGTCAGTAACTACCAGCAAGCTTCCGCATCATCAACTTCCGCGCTCATCGACACCACAGACCACGAACATCATCTCGCACCACCGACGCCAAGTTCATCATCAAAAGGTATAACTTGCGTCACCTTGTTAACCCCCATCTTCCTTTGTGTGTACCTATCCCATGAGAGTGGCTCATCTTGTGTTTTCTTGAGCATTGTGCATTTGTCCTTGGATAGTGAGAGTGCAAGAGCAATAGCAAGTGTGACTAGGTAGCACCAAGGGAGAGCAAACAAAAAAAAAATAGAAAAAGCAAAAGAAAAATAGTCTCCCATTGCCAATGAGAGTCTCAAAGCTTGTAAGCAAGAGAGAAAGAAGAGCGCCCAAGGCAAGTGCACAAATCCATTGCTCACTTTTCCTCTTTGCAAACGAGCCATGGTCTCTCCTTGCATTGGCACGACAACGAGCTTAGTCTTCGTTAGGACATTTGGTTTGCTCATTTTCATAGTCGTGTCAATCCCAACTTTCTCCATGTGTGTGTACATAGTCGTAGGTTCCCGTCACCCTTTTGAGTTGTTGACCTTCGCCTTTGACTTGAGTATTGTTGGATTTTTACAACTTTTGACTATCCCTTTTCTTTTGGTTGGTTCTTTGGCTTTCCACAATCCTAACCTACCACCAACAAGCTTTTCAGAGTTAGTTCTTTCTTTAGTGTGAGTTTTCTTTGCAATTCCACTTTGCACGCTAACAGCTCTCACTTGTGGTTTCTAGTTTGGTGCAATCCCCAAGGTGAGGTACAAGGCTAACACCACCATATTCCACTTCCATATACAATACTTGTGTGTTTTGCATGATGGATAGGCATGGTGAGACAAGCCAACCACCCCCCAAGAAGAAGATCAAGGTCCATACATGACGTGTGCAAGTCACTTCATCGTCCGCCAAGAGTTCTGTGAACGTTGCCAAGCACTTGAGACGCGACAAGATGAACAATTTGGCGAGACGCAAGCCGAGTTCAAGAACATCGACAACCGCTTCGATGGCCTCGAACGACAAATGCATGCAATGCATCACAACTTCGGCCACCAAAATGAAGCGCTCCAACGCTCCGTCGCCGAAACAAATGACAATCTTCGACGCCTCATCGACGGCATGACAAGACCACGTTCACGCGCATCAAGCTCGGCAAGTTCTTCGCATCGTCATGCACCTCTTCCACAAGATCTACATGAAAGTGCTCAAAGACGCAATGATGCCCCCGTGGTTGAAGATGGAATCTCTTCGAACTATGTACCTTCCCCATGGCACGCTGCAACGTCAAGCTATGATGGTGACCTCTCTTCAATGCCACGCGCAAGGCAAGAAGCACACCCTCATCACGCAAGGGCACTAGTGATCCAACAAGAGCAACCACAAGAGGAACCGCAAGCGCAACTGCAAGTACAACCGCAAGTCTACCACCATTGACCGCGACACATACTTGACACAACAAGTGATGACTCCAATTTGGAGAATCAAGCTCGTCATCAACGTCATGAACGTCAACAACGACACCATGGTCATCACACGACGCCTCCTCCCCATAACCAAAACTTGGAGCGTCAAGTGATACAAGTTGAGCGACGCCCACCATGTCAAGAGGCTCATGACCATGTTCTTTGCCGTGAGGCCCAGGTGCCTAACCAACATCACCAACCAAGGAATGAGCCTCGTCTTCTTCATCAACCGCGTCAAGAGGCTCCACACCTTCGCTACCATGAGGCCCAAGCGCCTCAACCACGTCAACAACCGTGCCAAGAGCAAGAGCAAGCTCTTCAACAACAATATCAAGAGCAAGCTCCGCAACAAGGATGCGAGAACCAAGTTCCACCTCCCCAACTACAAGATCATCAACAAGGTCACCAAGCTTGTCGCAATGACCGCAACGATGAAGAAACTTTTGGCAAGCTCAAGTTCACAATGCCCAAGTTCACCGGATCCAATGACCCCGAAGAATACCTCTCGTGGGCACTCAAAGTCGACAAGATCTTCCGCATGCACAACTATAGCAATGAGAAGATGGTCGCCATGGCTTCGCTAGAGTTTGATGATTACGCCAACCTTTGGCGGGAACAAGTTCATGTTGCTCGTGATGCAAGAAAAGAACCGCCAATCACAACTTGGCATGACATGAAGGCTCACATGAGATCCCGGTTTGTCCCCGCGCACTACACGCGTGACCTCTTCAACAACCTTCAAGCGCTTCGTCAAGGGAGAAAGACCGTGGAAGAGTACTTCAAGGAAATGGAACTCAACTTGATTTGCGCCAACATTGATGAACGCATGGAACAAACAATGGCACGTTTCCTTATTGGCTTGAATCACCCAATCAAGCGCATCGTCGAGCTCCAAACATACAACACAATGGTTGGACTTGTGCACATAGCAACAAGGGCTGAACGTCAAGTGCAAGAGGACATCAAGTACAACAAGCCCAAGACGTACTTCACCTACAAGCAAGCTTCAACCACTACACCAACAACTTTCAATGGTAGCTCCTCAAGTACCTCCAAGACTTCCTTCAAGCCCACACTTCCTCAAGGAAAACTGCCCCCAAGTGGCAAGCAAGCAAAGAGTGATACACCTTTCAACGGTGAATGCTACAAGTGTGGAGGTAAAGGACACAATTAGGCCGAATGTGGAAACAAGAAAGTCTTGTTCATTCACGACAATGGTGATGAAGAGTACTTGAGTGAAGATGAGTTTGATGCCCGTGTCAAGGAAGCAATGGCAAGGCAACGAGTGGAAGATGATCAAGAACTCCTCATGTGTGAACATGACGCAAGTCCATCGCTTGTAGTCACAAGGATCTTGACCACTCAAGCACAAGAGCATGAAGACCAACGCTCCAATATCTTCCAAACACGAGCCGGCATCAATGGCAAATCTATCAAGGTGATCATTGACGGAGGGAGTTGTCACAACCTTGCTAGCACTGAGTTGTGTGAGAAGCTTAACCTCACCCTCCATCCACACAAGCACCCCTACCACGTGCAATGGCTAAGTGACCAAGGGTCCGTGAAGATCAAGCATACCGTATCGGTCTCCTTCGCCATTGGTCCTTACAAAGATACGGTGGAGTGTGATGTGGTTCCTATGACAGTTTGCCACATGCTTCTTGGTCGACCGTGGCAATTTGACAAGGCTGCTCAACATGACGGTCGCACCAACATATACATCTTCAAATGGCTCAACAAAACATGTGTTTTGCAACCGATGACTCCTAGCCAAATAATTGCGGACAATGCAAAGGCTTTAGCGAGGGCGCAAAGCACAACACCTACTTGTGAGAAGAGCGGTGATAGAGAGAACCACCTCATAGTGAGTGTGAGCCACAAGCCAAATTCGAGTGGAAAAACTAAGAGTGTTCTCCTTGCCACCAAAAGTGAGATGAGAGATGTTCGGAACAACCCATCCATCTTGCACTATGTCGTCCTTTGCAAAGGACTAGCACAAGGAACTAACGAATTAACCAATGTTCCTCCATATTTGATGAGTGTTTTGTAGGAATTCAAGGATGTGTTCCCCGAAGAGCTTCCACATGGACTACCTCCTCTTCGCAGAATCGAACATCGCATTGACCTCATCCCCGGTGCACCACTTCCAAACCGCGCCGCTTACCGCATGAACCCGGAGGAGACAAAGGAGATTGAACGTCAAATCAACCAACTCGTCTCCAAAGGTTTGATCCAAGTTAGCACTAGTCCAAGTGCCGTACCCGTGATTCTTGTTCCAAAGACGGATGATACGTTACGGTTATGCATGGATTGCCGTCCAATCAATGCTATCACTGTGCGTTATCGACATCCCATACCACGTCTCGATGACATGCTTGATGAGTTGTGTGGAGCCACTATTTTTTCAAAAATTGATCTTCGTAGTGGTTACCATCAAATACGCATGGCTGAAGGTGATGAGTGGAAAAACGCCTTCAAGACAAAACTTGGTCTCTATGAATG
Source organism: Avena insularis (assembly GCA_023614405.1). Taxonomy (NCBI): domain Eukaryota; kingdom Viridiplantae; phylum Streptophyta; class Magnoliopsida; order Poales; family Poaceae; genus Avena; species Avena insularis. Next base: position 269,460,040 of record CM042684.1, on the reverse strand, counting down.
GTTGGTTATGCCCTTTGGTTTATCAAATGCCCCATCCACCTTCATGCGCCTTATGAATCACATCTTGTGTTCTCTCATTGGAAAAAGTGTTGTTGTCTATTTCGATGATATTCTTGTTTATAGCAAATCACTTGAGGACCATATAACACATGTCAAGGAAGTTTTGCAAATCCTTCGACATGAAAAGCTTTATGCTAATCTTCCCAAGTGCACTTTTGCTAAAGACAAGTTGATTTTTCTTGGATTTGTCGTTTCTTCGAAGGGAATTGAAGTTGATGTTTCCAAGGTAAAGGACATACGAGATTGGCCCATACCAACAAATGTGAGTGAACTCCGAAGTTTTCATGGGTTGGCCGGTTTCTATCGTCGCTTTGTGAAAGACTTTTCAACCATTGCTTGTCCCCTTAATGAATTGACCAAAAAGAATGTCACCTTCGTGTGGGGCAAAGCACAACAAAAAGCTTTTGATGAACTTAAAAAGAGGCTCACCGAAGCACCTCTTCTTGCTTTACCGGATTTCACAAAAACTTTTGAGATAAAGTGTGATGCTAGTGGTATTGGCATTGGAGGAGTCCTTATGCAAAATGGACGTCCTATAGCCTACCATAGCGAAAAACTTGATGGTGCTCGTCTTAACTATCCGATTTATGACAAAGAGCTTTTTGCCTTAGTTCATGTCCTTCAAGTTTGGCAACACTACCTTTGGCCTAAGGAATTTATCATACATTCCGACCACGAGTCGTTGAAATATCTCAAAGGCCAAGCTAACTTGATCAAGAGACATGCTAAGTGGGTTGAGTTCATGGAGTCTTTTCTGTACATTGTGAAGTATAAGAAGGGCAAAGATAATGTAGTTGCGGACGCATTGTCTCGCAAACATACAAGCCTTCTTACGAGACTTGAAATCAACGTGTTGGGTCTTGAGGAAATAAAATCTTTGTATGATTCCGACCCGTTCTTTGAACCAATTTTCGCAAAGTGCTCCAATGACAAGGGAGTTGATGATTTCTATTTGCATAACGGCTTTCTTTTTAAACAAAACAAGCTATGCATTCCGAAGTCGTCGCTTCAACTTTTGCTTCTCCAAGAATCTCATGGTGGAGGCCTTATGTGTCACTTTGGTCGCGACAAGACATTGGACATGCTCTCCAATCACTACTTTTGGCCCAAGATGAAGCGTGACGTGGAGCGCTATGTTCAATGATGCACGACATGTGTTCAAGCTAAGTCGCAAGCTAATCCCTATGGTCTTTATATGCAATTGCCTATTCCTCATACACCTTGGTCCGACATTAGCATGGATTTTGTGTTAGGATTGCCTTGATCTAAGCATGGTCATGATTCTATATTTGTTGTTGTGGATCGTTTTTCCAAAATGGCACACTTCATACCGTGCCATAAGACCGACGATGCTTCACATGTTGCAAATATGTTTTTCAGGGAAATCGTCCGTCTTCACGGTGTGCCAAGGACAATCGTCTCCGACCGTGACGTCAAATTCATGAGCTACTTGTGGAAGACCCTCATGGCCAAGCTCGGCGTCAAGCTCCTCTTCTCATCCGCATCACATCCTCAAACTGATGGACAAACCGAAGTTGTCAACCGAAGCCTCAGAACTCTCCTTCGTGTGTTGATCAAGAAAAACCTGAAGGATTGGGAGGAATGCATTCCACACGCCGAGTTCGCCTACAATCGAGCCAAGCACTCAACAACCAAGATGAGTCCATTCATGATCGTCTATGGTTTCGAGCCCCTCACCGCTCTCGACATCCTACCACTACCTCTCCATGAGCGCACAAACATGGACGTCGAGAAGCACGCACAAGATATGAAGGAACTTCATGAAGAAACAAGAGCTACTATCGAACAACAAGTCCTTCGCCAAGCTTCAAGGTTAAACAAGGACAAGAAGGAGATGATATTTCAAGAAGGTGACCTTGTGTGGATACACCTAAGCAAGGACCACTTCCCCAAGGAACGTGACTCCAAGATCAAGCCAAGAGGAGATGGTCCCTTCAAGGTCCTCAAACAAATCAACAACAATGCCTACATCATCGACATTCCGACCTCCAAGTACCTTGCAAGCAATACATTAAATGTCCGACCGTGCCGACCCGAACTGTCCGGCCCAAGCGATGGGCCCCCGAGCCTAGCTGGGCCCTATGGCCCATGTACCCCTCTACTTCACCCAGAACTCTACTTTAATGCCTGAATTACCCCTGAACTTGTGGATGGCCTATATATAGACCCCCACCTCCATTGTAAACCCTAGGCTTGATATTGGAATTAGTGGAAACCCCTTTGTGGATCTATCTAATTCTTGCCTCATGCTCCTTGACTAAGGAGCACCAATATCCCCAAACCTCGTTGGAGTTTGCATCGTGCCTCCACGTTTTACAAGGCCTAGGCATCGGTGTCCCTTTGCCTAGAAGTCAAGATCTCACCGAGTCTCCCCTCTCGCCGTGCCGGTTCGAGAGAGAGTCCTCCGCCCGACACCGATCCTAGGGATTGCGCCGGACCAGTCACCGCCGGCGTGAGCTATTGGTGTTTGTCGTGGTTTTGCGTGTGTGTGTTCATCGCGTTCTTCATGTGTGTGTTCGTCGTGTTCATCCTTCCCTCCTTCCCCCGCACTCCACCCTAGATTTGAAAGGGAATCGTGAAAGATCAGGCCACCCTAGAGGTTTGCCCTCAACAGACCACACATGGATCCACCAGTGTCATTACATGTGTGTTCTTTCAGTGTCATCGCATGTGTGTTCTTTTACTAACAACAACCAGTGTCATTGCATGTGTGTTCTTTTTACTAACAACAACTAGAGTCAGTTCATGTGTGTTCTTTTCACATACCACATATGGATCCATCAGTGTCATTGAAATGTGTGTTCTCTTTAGAGACCACACATGGATCCACCAGCGGCATTGCATGTGTGTTCTTTTTACTAACAACAACTGGAGTCCTTGCATGTGTGTTCTTTTCACATACCACATATGGATCCACCAGTGTCATTGAAATGTGTGTTCTCTTCAGAGACCACCTATGGATCCACTAGTGTCATTGCATGTGTGCTCTTTTTACTAACAACAACCAGAGTCATTGCATGTCTGTTCTCTTCAGAGACCACACATGGATCCACCAGTGTCATTGCATGTGTGTTCTTTTTACAAACAACAACTAGAGTCATTTCATGTGTGTTCTCTTCAGAGACCACACATGGATCCACCAGTGTCATTGCATGTGTGTTCTTTTTACTAACAACAACTGGAGTCATTTCATGACTATTCTTTTCACATACCACATATGGATCCACCAGTGTCATTGCATGTGTGTTGTTTTCACAATCCACCTATGGATCCACCAGTGTCATCGCATGTGTGTTCTTTTTACTAACAACAACCAGTGTCATTGCATGTGTCTTCTTTTTACTAACAACAACAAGAGTCATTTCATGTGTGATCTTTTCACATACCACGTATGGATCCATCAGTGTCATTGAAATGTGTTTTCTCTTTAGAGACCACACATGGATCCACCAGTGTCATTGCATGTGTGTTCTTTTTACTAACAACAAGTGGAGTCATTGCATATGTATTCTTTTCACATACCACATATGGATCCACCAGTGTCATTGAAATGTGTGTTCTCTTCCGAGACCACCTATGGATCCACTAGTGTCATTGCATGTGTGCTCTTTTTACTAACAACAACCAGAGTCATTGCATGTGTGTTCTCTTCAGAGACCACACATGGATCCACCAGTGTCATTGGATGTGTGTTCTTTTTACTAACAACAATTGGAGTCATTTCATGTGTGTTCTCTTCAGAGACCACACATGGTTCCACCAGAGTCATTGCATGTGTGTTATTTTTACTAACAACAACTAGAGTCATTGCATGTGTGTTCTTTTCACATACAACATATGGATCCACCAGTGTCATTGAAATGTGTGTTCTCTTCAGAGACCACACGTGGATCCACCAATGTCATTGCATGTGTGCTCTTTTTACTAACAACAACCAGAGTCATTGCATGTGTGTTATTTTTACTAACAACAACCAGAGTCATTGCATGTGTGTTCTCTTTAGATACCACACATGGATCCACCAGTGTCATTGCATGTGTGTTGTTTTTACTAACAACAACCTGATTCATTTCATGTGTGTTCTTTTCACATACCATATATGGATCCACTAGTGTCATTGAAATGTGTGTTCTCTTCAGAGACCACACATGGATCCACCAGTGTCATTGCATGTGTGTTCTTTTTACTAATAACAACTGGAGTTATTTCATTACTATTCTTTTCACATACCACATATGGATCCACCAGTGTCATTGCATGTGTGTTATTTTCACAATCCACCTACAGATCCACTAGTGTCATTGCATGTGTGTTATTTTTACTAACAACAACCAGAGTCATTGAATGTGTGTTCTCTTCAGAGACCACACATGGATCCATCTGTGTCATTGCATGTGTGTTCTTTTTACTAACAACAACTAGAGTCATTTCATGTGTGTTCTTTTCACATACCACATATGGATCCACCAGTGTCATTGAAATGTGTGTGCTCTTCAGATACCACACATGGATCCACCAGTGTCATTGCAAGTGTGTTCTTTTTACTAACAACAACCTGAGTCATTGCATGTGTGTTCTTTTCACATACCACATATGGATCCACCAGTGTCATTGAAATGTGTGTTCTCTTCAGAGACCACCTACGGATCCACTAGTGTCATTGCATGTGTGCTCTTTTTACTAACAACCAGAGTCATTGCATGTGTGTTCTCTTTAGAGACCAGACATGGATCCACCAGTTTCATTGCATGTGTGTTCTTTTTACTAACAACAACTGGAGTCATTTCATCCGTGTTCTCTTCAGAGACCACACATGGATCGACCAATGTCATTGAAATGTGTGTTCTCTTCAGAGACCACACATGGATCCACTAGTGTCATTGCATGTGTGTTATTTTCACTAACAACAACTAGAGTCATTGCATGTGTGTTCTTTTCACATACCACATATGGATCCACCAGTGTCATTGAAATGTGTGTTCTCTTCAGAGACCACACGTGGATCCACCAATGTCATTGCATGTGTGCTCTTTTTACTAACAACAACCAGAGTCTTTGCATGTGTGTTATTTTTACTAACAACAACAGAGTCATTGCATGTGTGTTATCTTTAGAGACCACACATGGATCCTGATGTCATTGCATGTGTGTTCTTTTTACTAACAACAACTGGAGTCATTTCATGTGTGTTCTTTTCACATACCACATATGGATCCACAAGTGTCATTGAAATGTGTGTTCTCTTCAGAGACCACACATGGATCCACCAGTGTCATTGCATGTGTGTTCTTTTTACTAATAACAACTAGAGTCATTTCATTACTATTCTTTTCACATACCGCATATGGATCCACCAGTGTCATTGCATGTGTGTTCTTTTCACAATCCACCTATGGATCCACCAGTGTCATTGCATGTGTGTTATTTTTAGAGACCACACATGGATCCATAAGTGTCATTGCATGTGTGTTCTCTTCAAAGACCACACATGGATCCACCAGTGTCATTGCATGTGTGTTCTTTTTACTAACAACAATTGGAGTCATTTCATGTGTGTTCTCTTCAGAGACCACACATGGATCCACCAGTGTCATTGAAATGTGCGTTCTCTTCAGAGACCACACATGGATACACCAGTGTCATTGCATGTGTGTTATTTTTACTAACAACAATTAGAGTCATTGCATGTGTGTTCTCTTCACATACCACATATGGATCCACCAGTGTCATTGAAATGTGTGTTCTCTTCAGAGACCACACGTGGATCCACCAATGTCATTGCATGTGTGCTCTTTTTACTAACAACAACCAGAGTCATTGCATGTGTGTTCTCTTCAGAGACCACACATGTATCCACCAGTGTCATTGCATGTGTGTTCTTTTTACTAACAACAACTGGAATCGTTGCATGTGTGTTCTTTTCACATACCACATATGGATCCACCAGTGTCAATAAAATGTGTGTTCTCTTCACAGACCACACATGGATCCACCAGTGTCATTGCATGTGTGTTCTTTTTACTAACAACAACCAGAGTCATTGCATGTGTGTTCTTTTCACAATCCACCTATGGATCCACGAGTGTCATTGCATGTGTGTTCTTTTTACTAACAACAACCAGTGTCATTGCATGTGTGTTCTTTTCACATACCACATATGGATCCACTAGTGTCATTGAAATGTGTGTGCTCTTCAGATACCACACATGGATCCACCAGTGTCATTGCATGTGTGTTCTTTTTACTAACAACAACCTGAGTCATTGCATGTGTGTTCTTTTCACATACCACATATGGATCCACAGTGTCATTGAAATGTCTGTTCTCTTCAGAGACCACACATGGATCCACCAGTGTCATTGCATGTGTGTTCTTTTCACAATCCACCTATGGATCCACGAGTGTCATTGCATGTGTGTTCTTTTTACTAACAACAACTAGAGTCATTTCATGTGTGTTCTTTTCACATACCACATATGGATCCACCAGTGTCATTGAAATGTGTGTGCTCTTTAGATACCACACATGGATCCACCAGTGTCATTGCATGAGTGTTCTTTTTACTAACAACAACCTGAGTCATTGCATGTGTGTTCTTTTCACATGCCACATATGGATCCACCAGTGTCATTGAAATGTCTGTTCTCTTCAGAGACCACACATGGATCCACCAGTGTCATTGGATGTGTGTTCTTTTTACTAACAACAATTGGAGTCATTTCATGTGTGTTCTCTTCAGAGACCACACATGGTTCCACCAGTGTCATTGCATGTGTGTTATTTTTACTAACAACAACTAGAGTCATTGCATGTGTGTTCTTTTCACATACAACATATGGATCCACCAGTGTCATTTAAATGTGTGTTCTCTTCAGAGACCACACGTGGATCCACCAATGTCATTGCATGTGTGCTCTTTTTACTAACAACAACCAGAGTCATTGCATGTGTGTTATTTTTACTAACAACAACCAGAGTCATTGCATGTGTGTTCTCTTTAGATACCACACATGGATCCACCAGTGTCATTGCATGTGTGTTGTTTTTACTAACAACAACCTGATTCATTTCATGTGTGTTCTTTTCACATACCATATATGGATCCACTAGTGTCATTGAAATGTGTGTTCTCTTCAGAGACCACACATGGATCCACCAGTGTCATTGCATGTGTGTTCTTTTTACTAATAACAACTGGAGTCATTTCATTACTATTCTTTTCACATACCACATATGGATCCACCAGTGTCATTGCATGTGTGTTATTTTCACAATCCACCTACAGATCCACTAGTGTCATTGCATGTGTGTTATTTTTACTAACAACAACCAGAGTCATTGAATGTGTTCTCTTCAGAGACCACACATGGATCCATCTGTGTCATTGCATGTGTGTTCTTTTTACTAACAACAACTAGAGTCATTTCATGTGTGTTCTTTTCACATACCACATATGGATCCACCAGTGTCATTGAAATGTGTGTGCTCTTCAGATACCACACATGGATCCACCAGTGTCATTGCAAGTGTGTTCTTTTTACTAACAACAACCTGAGTCATTGCATGTGTGTTCTTTTCACATACCACATATGGATCCACCAGTGTCATTGAAATGTGTGTTCTCTTCAGAGACCACCTACGGATCCACTAGTGTCATTGCATGTGTGCTCTTTTTACTAACAACCAGAGTCATTGCATGTGTGTTCTCTTTAGAGACCAGACATGGATCCACCAGTTTCATTGCATGTGTGTTCTTTTTACTAACAACAACTGGAGTCATTTCATCTGTGTTCTCTTCAGAGACCACACATGGATCGACCAATGTCATTGAAATGTGTGTTCTCTTCAGAGACCACACATGGATCCACTAGTGTCATTGCATGTGTGTTATTTTCACTAACAACAACTAGAGTCATTGCATGTGTGTTCTTTTCACATACCACATATGGATCCACCAGTGTCATTGAAATGTGTGTTCTCTTCAGAGACCACACGTGGATCCACCAATGTCATTGCATGTGTGCTCTTTTTACTAACAACAACCAGAGTCTTTGCATGTGTGTTATTTTTACTAACAACAACCAGAGTCATTGCATGTGTGTTATCTTTAGAGACCACACATGGATCCACCAGTGTCATTGCATGTGTGTTCTTTTTACTAACAACAACTGGAGTCATTTCATGTGTGTTCTTTTCACATACCACATATGGATCCACAAGTGTCATTGAAATGTGTGTTCTCTTCAGAGACCACACATGGATCCACCAGTGTCATTGCATGTGTGTTCTTTTTACTAATAACAACTAGAGTCATTTCATTACTATTCTTTTCACATACCGCATATGGATCCACCAGTGTCATTGCATGTGTGTTCTTTTCACAATCCACCTATGGATCCACCAGTGTCATTGCATGTGTGTTATTTTTAGAGACCACACATGGATCCATCAGTGTCATTGCATGTGTGTTCTCTTCAAAGACCACACATGGATCCACCAGTGTCATTGCATGTGTGTTCTTTTTACTAACAACAATTGGAGTCATTTCATGTGTGTTCTCTTCAGAGACCACACATGGATCCACCAGTGTCATTGAAATGTGCGTTCTCTTCAGAGACCACACATGGATACACCAGTGTCATTGCATGTGTGTTATTTTTACTAACAACAATTAGAGTCATTGCATGTGTGTTCTCTTCACATACCACATATGGATCCACCAGTGTCATTGAAATGTGTGTTCTCTTCAGAGACCACACGTGGATCCACCAATGTCATTGCATGTGTGCTCTTTTTACTAACAACAACCAGAGTCATTGCATGTGTGTTCTCTTCAGAGACCACACATGTATCCACCAGTGTCATTGAATGTGTGTTCTTTTACTAACAACAACTGGAATCGTTGCATGTGTGTTCTTTTCACATACCACATATGGATCCACCAGTGTCAATAAATGTGTGTTCTTCTTCAGACCACACATGGATCCACCATGTCATTGCATGTGTGTTCTTTTTACTAACAACAACCAGAGTCATTGCATGTGTGTTCTTTTCACAATCCACCTATGGATCCACGAGTGTCATTGCATGTGTGTTCTTTTTACTAACAACAACCAGTGTCATTGCATGTGTGTTCTTTTCACATACCACATATGGATCCACTAGTGTCATTGAAATGTGTGTGCTCTTCAGATACCACACATGGATCCACCAGTGTCATTGCATGTGTGTTCTTTTTACTAACAACAACCTGAGTCATTGCATGTGTGTTCTTTTCACATACCACATATGGATCCACAGTGTCATTGAAATGTCTGTTCTCTTCAGAGACCACACATGGATCCACCAGTGTCATTGCATGTGTGTTCTTTTCACAATCCACCTATGGATCCACGAGTGTCATTGCATGTGTGTTCTTTTTACTAACAACAACTAGAGTCATTTCATGTGTGTTCTTTTCACATACCACATATGGATCCACCAGTGTCATTGAAATGTGTGTGCTCTTTAGATACCACACATGGATCCACCAGTGTCATTGCATGAGTGTTCTTTTTACTAACAACAACCTGAGTCATTGCATGTGTGTTCTTTTCACATGCCACATATGGATCCACCAGTGTCATTGAAATGTCTGTTCTCTTCAGAGACCACACATGGATCCACCAGTGTCATTGCATGTGTGTTCTTTTTACTAATAACAACTGGAGTCATTTCATTACTATTCTTTTCACATACCACATGTGGATCCACCAATGTCATTGCATGTGTGTTCGTTTCACATTCCACCTACGGATCCACCAGTGCCATTGCATGTGTGTTATTTTTACTAACAACAACCAGAGTCATTGAATGTGTGTTCTCTTCAAAGACCACACATGGATCCATCTGTGTCATTGCATGTGTGTTCTTTTTACTAACAACAACTAGAGTCATTTCATGTGTGTTCTTTTCACATACCACATATGGATCCACCAGTGTCATTGAAATGTGTGTGCTCTTTAGATACCACACATGGATCCACCAGTGTCATTGCATGTGTGTTCTTTTTACTAACAACAACTTGAGTCATTGCATGTGTGTTCTTTTCACATACCACATATGGATCCACCAGTGTCATTGAAATGTGTGTTCTCTTCAGAGACCACCTATGGATCCACTATTGTCATTGCATGTGTGCTCTTTTTACTAACAACCAGAGTCATTGCATGTGTGTTCTCTTCAGAGACCACACATGGATCCACCAGTGTCATTGCATGTGTGTTCTTTTTACTAACAACAGCTGGAGTCATTTCATCTGTGTTCTCTTCAGAGACCACACATGGATCGACCATTGTCATTGAAATGTGTGTTCTCTTCAGAGACCACACATGGATCCACCAGTGTCATTGCATGTGTGTTATTTTTACTAACAACAACTAGAGTCATTGCATGTGTGTTGTTTTCACATACCGCATATGGATCCACCAGTGTCATTGAAATGTGTGTTCTCTTTAGAGACCACACGTGGACCCACCAATGTCATTTCATGTGTGCTCTTTTTACTAACAACAACCAGAGTCATTTCATGTGTGTTATTTTTACTAACAACAACCAGAGTCATTGCATGTGTGTTCTCTTCAGAGACCACAAATGGATCCACCGGTGTCATTGCATGTGTATTCTTTTTACGAACAACAACTGGAGTCATTTCATGTGTGTTCTTTTCACATACCACAGATGGATCCACCAGTGTCATTGAAATGTGTGTTCTCTTCGGTGACCACACATGGATCCACTAGTGTCATTGCATGTGTGTTCTTTTTATTAACAACAACCAGAGTCATTGCATGGTGTTCTCTTGAGAGACCACACATGGATCCATAAGTGTCATTGCATGTGTGTTCTTTTTACTAACAACAACTAGAGTCATTTCATGTGTGTTCTTTTCACATACCACATATGGATCCACCAGTGTCATTGAAATGTGTGTGCTCTTCAGAGACCACACATGGATCCACCAGTGTCATTGCATGTGTGTTCTTTTTACTAACAACAACTTGAGTCATTGCATGTGTGTTCTTTTCACATACCACATATGGATCCACCAGTGTCATTGAACTGTGTGTTCTCTTTAGAGACCACACATGGATCCACCAATGTCATTGCATGTGTGCAGTTTTTTAGGAATAACAACTAGAGTCATTGCATGTTTGTTATTTTTAGTAACAACAATCAGAGTCATTGCATGTGTGTTCTCTTCAGAGACAACACATGGATCCACCGGTGTCATTGCATGCGTGTTCTTTTTACTAACAATAACTGGAATCATTGCATGTGTGTTATTTACACATACCACATATGGATCCACCAGTGTCAATGAAATGTGTGTTCTCTTCCGAGACCACACATGGATCCACCAGTGTCATTGCATGTGTGTTCTTTTTACTAATAACATCTGGAGTCATTTCATGACTATTCTTTTCACATACCACATATGGATCCACCAATGTCATTGCATGTGTGTTCGTTTCACATTCCACCTATGGACCCACGAGTGTCATTGCATGTGTGTTCTTTTTACTAACAACAACCAGAGTCATTGCATGTGTGTTCTTTTCACAATCCACCTATGGATCCACCAGTGTCATTGCATGTGTGTTCTTTTTACTAACAACAACTAGTGTCATTGCATGTGTGTTCTTTTTACTAACAACAACTAGAGTCATTGCATGTGTGTTCCTTTCAGATACCACATATGGATCCACCAGTGTCATTGAAATGTGTGTTCTCTCCAGAGACCACCTATGGATCCACTAGTGTCATCGCATGTGTGCTCTTTTTACTAACAACAACCAGAGGCATTGCATGTGTGTTCTCTTCGGAGACCACACATGGATCCACCAGTCTCAGTGCATGTGTGTTCTTTTTACTAACAACACCTGGAGTCATTTCATGTGTGTTCTCTTCCAAGACAACACATGGATGCACCAGTGTCATTGAAATGTGTGTTCTCTTCAGAGACCACACATGGATCCACCAGTGTCATTGCATGTGTTTTATTTTTACCAACAACAACTAGAGTCATTGCATGTGTGTTCTTTTCACATACCACATATTTATCCACTAGTGTCATTGAAATGTGTGTTCTCTTCAGAGACCACACATGGATCCACCAATGTCATTGCATGTGTGCTCTTCTTAGTAACAACAACCAGAGTCATTGCACGTGTGTTATTTTTAATAACAACAACCAGAGTCATTGCATGTGTGTTCTCTTCAGAGACAACACATGGATCCACCAGTGTCATTGCATGTATGTTCTTTTTACTAACAACAACTGGAGTCATTTCATGTGTGTTCTTTTCACATACCACATATGGATCCACCAGTGTCATTGCATGTGTGTTCGTTTTACTAATAACAACTGGAGTCATTTCATGAATATTCTTTTCACATACCACATATGGATCCACCAGTGTCATTGCATGTGTGTTCTTTTTACTAACAACAACCATAGTCATTGCATGGGTGTTCTTTTCACAATCCACCTATGGATCCACCAGTGTCATTGCATGTGTGTTCTTTTTACTAACAAAAACTGGAGTCATTTCATGTGTGTTCTTTTCACATACCACATATGGATCCATTAGTGTCATTGAAATGTGTGTTCTCTTCAGAGACCACACATGGATCCACCGGTGTCATTGCATGTGTGTTCTTTTTACTAACAACAACTGGAGTCATTGCATGTGTGTTCTTTTTCACATACCACATCTGGATCCACCAGTGTCATTGAAATGCGTGTTCTCTTCAGAGACCACCTATGGATCCACTAGTGTCATTGCATGTGTGCTCTTTTTACTAACAACAACCAGAGTCATTGCATGTGTGTTCTCTTCAAAGACCACACATGGATCCACCAGTGTCATTGCATGTGTGTTCTTTTTACTAACAACAACTAGAGTCATTTCATGTGTGTTCTTTTCACATACCACATATGGATCCACCAGTGTCATTGAAATGTGTGTTCTCTTTAGAGACCACACATGGATCCACCAGTGTCCTTGCATGTGTGTTCATTTTACTAACAAAAACTGGAGTCATTGCATGTGTGTTCTTTTCACATACCACATATGGATCCACCAGTGTCATTGAAATGTGTGTTCTCTTCAGAGACCACACATGGAGCCACCAATGTCATTGCATGTGTGCTCTTTTTTAGTAACAACAACCAGAGTCATTGCATGTGTGTTATTTTTACTAACAACAACCAGAGTCATTGCATGTGTGTTCTCTTTAGAGACCACACATGGATCCACCGGTGTCATTGCATGTGTGTTCTTTTAACTAACAACAACTAGAGTCATTGCATGTGTGTTCTTTTCACATACCACATATGAATCCACCATTTCATCGAAATGTGTGTTCTCTTCAGAGACCACACATGGATCCAGCGGTGTCATTGCATGTGTGTTCTTTTTACTAACAACAACTTGAGTCATTGCATGTGTGTTCTTTTCACAATCCACCTATGTATCCACCAGTGTCATTGCATGTGTGCTCTTTTTAAGAACAATAGCTAGATTCATTGCATGTGTGTTCTCTTCAGAGACCACACATGGATCCACCAGTGTCATTGCATGTGTGTTCTTTTTACTAACAACAACTGGAGTCATTTCATGACTATTCTTTTCACATACCACATATGGATCCACCAGTGTCATTGAAATGTGTGTTCTTCCTATTAACCACAACTAGAGTCATTGCATGTGTGTTCTCATAAGAGACCACATATTTATCCACCAGTGTCATTGCATGTGTGTTCTTTTTTCTAACAACAACTAGAGTCATTTCATGACTATTCTTTTCACATACCACATATGGATCCACCAGTGTCATTGCATGTGTGTTCTTTTCAAAATCCACCTATGGATCCCCCAGTGGCATTGGATGTGTGTTCTTTTTACTAACAACCACCAGAGTAATTACATGTGTGTTCTTTTCACAATCCACCTATGGATCCACCAGTGTCATTGCATTTGTGCTCTTTTTACTAACAACAGCTAGAGTCATTGGATGTGTGTTCTCTTCAGAGACCACACATGGATCCACCAGTGTCATTGCAGGTGTGTTCTTTTTACTAACAACAACTGGAGTCATTTCATGACTATTGTTTTCACATACCACATAAGGATCCACCAGTGTCATTGAAATGTGCGCTCTTTTTACTAACAATAACTAGAGTCATTGCATGTGTGTTCTCTTCAGAGACCACACATGGATCCACTAGTGTCATTGCATGTGTGTTCTTTTTACTAAAAACAACTGGAGTCATTGCATGTGTGTTCTTTTCACATACCACATATGGATCCACCGGTGTCATTGAAATGTGTGTTCTCTTCAGAGACCACACATGGTCCACCAGTGTCATTGCATGTGTGTTCTTTTTACTAACAACCAGAGTCATTGCATGTGTGTTCTTTTCACATACCACCTATGGATCCACCAGTGTCATTACATGTGTGCTCTTTTTACTAACAACAGCCAGAGTCATTGTTGTGTATTATTTTTACTAATAACAACTTGAGTCCTTTCATGACTATTCTTTTCACATACCACATATGGATCCACTAGTGTCATTGAAAGGTGTGTTCTTCTCATTAACCACAGCTAGAGTCATTGGTTGTGTGTTCTCTTCAGAGACCACATATTTATCCACTAGTGTCATTGAAATGTGTATTATTTTCAACTACAGTTGTTGGCCACAAACAATCGGGATGCAGAGCTAACCAGCAACCACTCTGGAATTCTAGAAGACCTGATCCCCGATTGTTAGGCGCCGTTGGATCGGGGTGTGTGGACGATAAGTATGTCCTTCGTGAGGGCGATCCGCGAGAATTCGGGTCTACGAACTGATTGGCAGTGGCAACGACGTTGGGCCTATGTCCTTGCCCTTATCCCCTTAACCTCGGGGCCGAAGATCAGATCGTGTTCCTTCATCGCCATGGAGAGGGAGAGGCCCAAACTCAGCTTGCACGAGGCTCAGATGTTCGCCCACTACGACATACTCGCGCCGCCGTTCACGAGGCAGATCGAGGAGCGCCGCCGCCAGCTGTCAGAGCGGAAGAGGGCAATGGCACGGTACTCGCGCACGAGCGCGTACTGGTGAAAGTTGTTGAAGGAGGAGCGGGCTGTGTTGATTGAGCCGTGTGGAACCCACCGGCGGGAGATCCACCTGGATCTGCGCAACCCCGAAGGGAGGCAGAGCTTCTGGCAGTGCCTGGGCATACGACCTCCACCGTTATCGATTCAGCGCACCGTGAACAATCCATGAGGAGGAGGAACGCTGCCGGGAACGTCGGATCGATTCCGATGCGGAGGAGGCTGGCAGCGATGCGGACAACATCGTCAATGATGGAGACTGCGGGAGCATCATAGTCGATTAGGGCCACTTAAGCATAAATTAAATCTATGTACGGTATCTTAATGCGCTCTTTGGATCTAGGTCACTTGAGTCATGGTCGATTATCATCATAATCTATATATGTTGGCCATGTTTTAGTTGTCTTTATCTTTGAAACTAGTCGATCGAAACTCGTCCGATCCTGAAAATAAAGTTCGCGCGTTCCTGGCATATCTGATGGGACAATACGCTGACTCTGCTCCCATAATTTGGAGTGCGCCAGAGGAGAAAGGATCGAGCGTGTTGTAATAGTGTACTACTCTTGTCCAGATATAACTGACTTAGTTTTTTTAGATATTTAATAAATGTGTCTATACCCAAAACATGTCTAGATACATGTTTTAGGTTTCTCTGTCTTTCAAACTAATCAAAAGTCATCAAATTCCGAACAAACAAAGTCATTGCATTCACATCTGATGGGACAATACGCTGACTCTACTACTTGATGGCACAACCATAATTCTGGAGTGCGCCAGAGGAGATGGGAATGCAAGGGAGATGGGAACTTGTAGCCACGTCCAAACGCAGATAAAAAATTAATGTAATAATATTTAAAAAAATTGTAATCTAGTCCACATGACCCCATCACAGACATGTTGCACACGCCAGATATAATTAAAGACAACACGAATAGTTTAGTTTCAATGATATAATTCAACATACGATGTTACTGTGCCCGCATCTTTCTGCTCCTCTTATTAGTCTGCTAGCCCACGCTGCATTAAGCATCAGTTGAAAAGGATAAAAAATGATAAAATGGCAAATAAAACAATTTTTAAGCTTACCTTTCATTCGGAGAATCGTACAAAGATGAAATTGGCAGGGATTTATTATTTCTCCTGCAGTTAGCCAAAAGATCCTCAAGAACATCCTCAATCACCCCTGCAACTTCTTCATATTCTAATACACCTCCATTATTTGTCCTTTCCTCCCTGTTCCGCTTACCCTTTTGTTTCTTTTCACACCCTTTTCTCGCTGGCACCTCCACTTCTTCATAAATTGGCTGCTTACGTACATTTTCCTCTGAGTGCTCATCACCGTCTTCGCGCTGCTCTTCCTCCAGTTCTAGCTGAGAAGCCTCATTTTCTGCCACCGGGGTGTGAACAGGGACAATATCATGTGGAACTGGGTTTTTGCACAACCTCTTGATATGGCCGAATCCGCCACAACGTTTGCATTTCCTTTTCCTAGCTCCCAGCCTTGAACCTTTATCGGTGGAGGCTTCGATCCTTGGCTTTCTAGGCCTCCCAGGTGGCCTCCTAAGAACTGGTGGTTGAAGTTTGTACCCTGGATCGACAATCTCCCAATCATTTTCATCGGCCATAGGTGGTACGTTTTCTGCATAAGTTGCAGCAAACTTATCCACGGAGAAATAGTTGTTGACATAGTTTTCTATTTCAGCTCCGCTACCTCTAAGCTTTAAGATGAAGTAAATTGCATGGTGACATGGCAAACCAGTAATCTGCCACTGCCTGCATGAACAGGTCTTGTTTCCAATGTCTACAGTGTACCTCCATTCACTTCCATGCTTGTATTCTGCATAAACCTCAACCAATGTTCTGGAACTTCTGACCATCCTCATCTTTATCGTTCTCATTGCGCTGGTTCTTGCATTCAGTAACATAACCACCTTTGGAAATATTTTATGGCCTAAAAATTTTCTTGCACAAATTCTTTGCCTTAAATCTATGTTCACCATTATGCACTGTCTTATTGCATCCAACAAAATAACAATTCCAAGTGTCTTCATGCCCGAAATCTTATTATTGAAACTCTCTGCCAAATTATTGAAAACAAAATCCACCTTCCTTAACTCACCAAACTTGCTTCTGGCCCATAGCTTGGTGTGATGTTCTTCAAGGTATTTTTTCACCTTTGGCACTACATACATGTTCTGCAAGTAAGTAGCATGCGTGCTTGGGGTGTATGTGTATGCTGATCGCCACAAGTCCTCTTCAAAGATCTTTCCTTTAAACTTCTTCATGATGTTAGTAGCGAGGTGCCGCATGCATTCCCTATGCTCAACCCAGAAACACAAAGATCAGCATTCTCAAGACCCTCGCATGCACCGGTGTGTATCACCAAGCCTTCAGGGTGACCAATTACTTCCCGTAGTCTCTGCATGAACCATGTCCAGCTTTCATTTGATTCACCCTCAAGAACATCATAAGCTACGGGTAGAAGCCAATTATGTGCATCCAAAGCACAAGAAGAAACAACATGTCCCCTGAACTTCCCTGTTAAATAAGTTGCGCCTATTGCCAAGTATGGACTGCAGCCATCTAGGAACCCCTTCCAGCATGCCTTCAGGCAGACAAATCATCTCCTAAAGCATATCTTATCTGCCTGCTTATACCTGACCCCCCTAGAGACCTTTTCTCTTCCTTTCACAACCTCGTAATCAATGTCAACAACACTACCAGGTGATGTTTTCTCCACCTGAGCTTTGAAACTATACAACATATGAAAACAGTCATTACACTTGCCTTGAATGAAGTCTAGAGCCATCTCCTTCCCATCAAAGACTTTGTGGTAAGGAATCAGAACGATAAACTTTTTGCTAATCTTTGCTCTGAGTTGAGTAGGTCCAATGTTATGATCCTTCCTCACCCAGTCAAGTATAGTAGCAGCAATCCACTTGGTAGTCACCGGTCTAATTTTATCACTTAAAGAAGTATTAGGGCAGTTGTGTTTCTTCGTGTTTACTTTGATTTGCATTCGATAAGAATCCAAATAATTCAGAGCTAGTTATCAGCATAATAAATATGAGAAAGACTAAAACTAAATGTAGCTATTGCAACCTGAAATGGGTGTCCACCCCGCATTGGAGATGCATGTAATCTCCATTTACACACATTACTTTCCCTATAGTGCACCCTAAATATCTTTTGGTCGCTCTTTTCAACGGTAAATTCGAACCCAACTCTGATTGCATAGGTTGCAACTGCATATTTGCACTCCTCCACATTATCAAAGAAGTCCCCTCATCAATTGTAGGATTGTCCCTGTCAAAGTGTATCACTGGCCTGTCCTTGTCTTCGTCGTCGTATCTACATCCCATTTCTACATCTTCACATTCCTCTTACTCATCAGTCCCATAGTTAGGCTCAAATTTCGAATCAACCAAATATTCCCTACTCTCCATCCTATCAGGGTCAGCAACCACGTCTGGATATGCTTTCTCATCATCATCTGCACCGCCACACATTTCAGTGCCTTCATGCTCGCTTGAAAAAGCATCATGCTCAAGGAAAAGCTATAGAGACATCTTGCGGTTACCAACACATATCCTTGCCATCACAACAGGACTAGAAACGCTAATTGGGGTATGCAGAAAAGGAATCACAGTTCTTACCCTTCAATGTGGACGCACGACACCTTCTCCGGGCTCCATACCTCCAAAGCTCTGCACCCCACTTCCTCTTCCCTTGTTTCGTTGTCCTCTGTGCTCTCCAGACTTGAAGGAGATTCCGTGCTCTCTAGCCACGCAGGACCCATCTCCGTGTTCTGAAGCCTCACAGGGTCCATCTCCGAGCGGGATCCAGATCACCAGTGTCGTTGCGCCCCTAACCCAATGGCCAACTCTTGGTTTTCATTTCCAGACGCACCTGGGCGGTGGACGGTGGCAAGGAGACGGGGCAGGGAGGGGAGGGGACGTGAGGGTATGGCAGGGATGGGAGGGCGGGAGGATGACGGCCCAAGGGGACGAGAGGCGGTGGCGGAGTGGCGGCAGGCAGAGTGAGCGGAGTGGAGCTGGTTGCGACAAAGCATGGAAAATTGCACAATACTGTGTTGGTGGGTGGAACCAGCCCTCGAACCTAGGATGCGCACCGTCGAAGGCGGAGGAGGCGGGTCCGCCAGTCAGAAAACATGCCACCTGTCAGCACACTATGCACGGTAGCACTTCACGGAATTTTTTAGCAGGTCCCACATGTCAGTCTGTTTGATCAAAACTTGCATGCAGTGCATGGCTGGTTCATGCGCTAGTTCCGAAAAAAATCCCGTTGATCCAAACTTGAAGTGGCAGTTCCGCTTCTTCTCCCTCGTCTCCTCATCTCCTCACAGTGGTAGTTCCGCTTCGTCTCCCTCGTCTGTTCTCCTCTTCTTCTTCTCCTCACAGTGGTAGTTCTTCTTTCTTCCTCGATCAAAAGGTTCCCGCACGTAAGCCATGGCCAGTAGCCGGATGAAGAGGAACTGGTCCGATCTCCTGGCCGACCAACTTCGCAAGATCGCCGACAACTTGCTGGAGAAAGAGTTGTACGTTGACACCTATGCTGCTTGTCGGGAAGTCTGCACCGATTGGCGCCGCACTTTAAAGGTGCCCGAATCCCATCTCAACAACTGGATCATGATAGATCACACACTTCCAGACGTTGGCGACTTCACCTTCATCAACCTCGCCACTAGTCGTTGCTTCAAGACAAATCTAATGGACGTCCATCGCAGGTTCACATTCACATCCGATATTTATTGGTATTTTCCATTGTAAACATCTTAGTGCTAACTGATGCCCTCTT
Source organism: Avena insularis (assembly GCA_023614405.1). NCBI lineage: Eukaryota > Viridiplantae > Streptophyta > Magnoliopsida > Poales > Poaceae > Avena > Avena insularis. The sequence continues at coordinate 269,439,997 of CM042684.1, read as the reverse complement.
CTTCCAAAAGATTCTGCTTCGTCGGTGTTTCTCATGGCGTCAGCATGCTTGTTCAGAGGTTGGAGCCGTACCAGATTTGGCTTCTGAACCCAATCACTCATAAGTCTAACACTGAGATTCAAGCACACATACCATCTGATCTTCTGCAATCTGTCATCGTGATGGAGTCCCCGACGATGGTGTTCGTTTGCACTGATTATCCAGATCATATTGCATGGGCCGATGAGAGCACCCCAATAGGGCAAATCAATGATTCATTTGGAGAAGGATTGTATTCGCCACCTCCTGCTATGCTTCTGGACCGCATGACGGTATTCCGAGGGGAAGTATATGCATTACTTGAGAATGGAGACATCTTGTCGACCAACATCCAGTTAGAGCAGCGTGCGAGCACTGTCACGATGGCCAAAATAATTTCAGCCCTAGTCTTTGAACAGGTACGCAGAACTTACAAATTTTACCTTGTCGAGTCAGACGATGATCTGCTTCTTGTGTTGAACGGGGATTTTGCCAAAGGGCAACCAGTGTTGTATTGGGTGGACACGGAGAACCACTCTCTCGAGGCTATCGGTGACATTGGAAGTCTTGCTCTCTTTGTTGATTACAATCGTTCTATCTCCATTGACACCAGGTTACACCCCACAGTCAAACCCGGTTGCATATACTACATGAATTATATCAGACTGTACGATCATGAGGTTCAAGCCTGGGAAGAGGAACCAACAATGACGTATGGCTTAAGTCTGGAACATACACCGAGGCCTTACTCTCTGGACGAGATACTGGCAGCACATTGCAGACGGAGAGAGTTCTCTGAATATGTGTTGCAGCACGCGGGAGCCGCCGCCGATGAAATATATAGGGGAGAATGAATCCTATATTCATCCTAGGTTATTTGCTAGCATTTTCAGGTCAATTTTTCGAAGTAGAAATTTGTACTATATTTATATTATTTCGATCAGCAGAATCCGTATTACCTTTCAGACAAAATTGTAATTTATTTAATTTTAGTACTTTCAGAATTCAAAGTATTTATTTTTAGTAGCTTCTTTTAGAATTCTATGTGTTCGACATGGGCATCAACTCAGCGCCGGAATTCAGGTTCCACATGGAAAATTGCACAATAATGTGTTGGTGGGCAGCACCAGCCCTCGAACCTGGGATGCGCGCCGTCGAAGGTGGAGGAGGCGGGCCTGCTAGTCAAAAAACATGCCACGTCGACATCCCCTGTTTCTAATGCCCTTTAAAAAAGAAAACACGCCACGTCATCATCCTCTATTTCTAATAGTGTTGCTACAATCGACGGTACATGGTGGCATATAAATAATATCGTATAAACATAAGGGCACAGTCGTCAACATTTCTAAAATGAAACCCGGTCTCCTAACTGTCCTGGTACATTGCCCGGTGAGGTGGATAGCCACGACCGATCTTTTTAATACGTTCGCACTCTTATGCTGAGAAGGGAAATAAAGATTGAGCGGTTAATGCAACTAGTGTCGAATTATTACCCTCTAAGGAAATGGGAGATGGTTATTTTCATGCGTGCCCGTAGTCCAAACCTACTGTCAGTCTTTCACTCCTCCTCTCCGACAAACCACAGTTCACCTTGCACAGCTCCTCCGTGCTGCACCATCTAGGGTAACATGGCCCCGCCTAAGCAGCCGCCGCCGCCGGGACAGCTGCCAAAACTAGGGTATTTAGCCCCTCTAAGGCAGGCCATGAAGCTCTACTTCAAGGCCGGTCTCCCATTGCCCTGCCACGCGGATGATTCCCTGAATGTGCCAAACCGGCCACGGTGGTGACGGCGGCTTCGTCGGTGCCAGATGCGGAAAGCAGGGCCAAGAGAGCGATGTGGAGAAATCACGCGGTGGCATTACGGCATGCTCTAGGCAGTGGGAACAAGGTACGCATCAAATCGTTCACGAGAGCATGCCGTCGAGGGTACACACCCTCGAACAGGGCAGCGCCAAGGTCTAGGAACTCTCACGTCCATGCTTCGGCGCGGACTACCTTACCGCAGTGGGGGAGGCTGGGAGCACGCCATCCTACGCACCATCGGAGGCCATACCGTGGCGGCGACCAAGTGTCTACACTCAGCATGCTAGATTGTTCGACAGCCGGAGCCAGCGGCGAGCATTAGCTCAGCCCCGGAATTCAGGTTCGAGTTCACACGGACCTACGATCCCAAGAAGGAGATGCCGAATTTCAGTTTTGGAGAAATCATTATGGCAGCGCGGATGGTCCAACTGAATCGGGACTGGCACACGCAAATCGCTCGTGCATGAACGATGCAGATTTCTTGTAGTTTGGCGGGAAGGCAATAGATCAGTTTGGGTTAAATGATCAAAGAACATATGTTCTCTCAAGGCAATTGGCCAGCCAACTTTTCTGGTGGAGATCTGTAGTTTCTTCAGTGTAGAATAGTTAAGTTCAGAATGAAGAATGGCTTTTGTAGATGAAATGCTGACGAATTGTTCTATAAACTAATAGGAAGTTTATCCCACTTTTGTGCAGGTATAAGACCCGTTTGTATGCAAGTACTACTGTTGTAAGCAAATACTATCAAGTATCTATTTCCTTCAATTACTAGTCGTGGTTAAATCCAGTTAACTGACATCTTTTTATCCTAGACTACAGATTTTGCGTCTGCTGTCTGTGCTATAAACCATTTTTCCTTTGTCTTGTGTTGCCTGCAAAATGGTCCTGTAGTTCAACGTGTTACAAATGTAGCTACCTTGTACTTGAAAAGGAGATGGACTACATTTTCCTGGCATCCACAGAATTGACATTGCTCATTGCCAGACCACCCTCTTTTCATGAGGTTGTCCTTGGTTATTCACAGAAATTATAAAGCACGGTGTTCAACTACATCGATTCAAACTATTACACACACACTACATCAAATTCATTACCCACACCTACTACATCGATTCAAACTATTACACACACATACTACTTCAAACTATTACACACACGTACTGCATCGATTCAAACTATTACACATTTTTAGTCGATGCTAACTTCCTGCTACGCTCTCCATACTACAAATTCATTAGCCACACATACCATGGCAATTCACTAGAGCTCTGTCTTCACTCGAGGGAAATCAGAACCACCAGCTCGTCCAAGCCCGGTTCCCCCACCGAAACTGTGTGCGCCGTCGTGAAACGGTGGTGGTCATGTGCCATTGATCCTTCCAGGCCAACACTACAGGCAACAAGGACGCTTTCTGGCAGCCTCTTCGGGGCCGTGAATGCCATGTACCGATTCCAAAACCTCCTCCAGGTGGATGATGACCGGGTTCTTCCAGCAAAGCTGTCGCCCTACCCTGCATGGAATCTGCACCTCGTACATCTTAGGAACATCGTCAAGATCTTTCAGCCACACCTTTACCTCGATGACCCATCTGTTGCTCGGTGGTAGGATTTCCACCAGCTCGCCGCTAAGGCTACTGACGACCTTCTTGAGGGCCTCCGGCTCCCAAGCATCCAATGGGAGGCCGTCAAAGCCGAGTTTGGAGAAGAAACGAAGCTGCCCCAAGCGATTGTCCCACCCACAGGCGCGATGCCAATGCAAGAAGCTCATATTCTCCCCGCAGCACTCGAAAGAACAGGAAGAATGCAGAACACGCTCGGTGTCTGAGTTGTGCTCGAACCGAACGAAAAAATCGAATGGCGGCGCGCATACCTCAATCTTGACCTCATTTCATCTGATCCCAAAAGGAGACCTGAAATCCGACAACAACTTTGCCGGCGACACGGCAGGATGGATGCCCAGCACGGTGGCCATGAGAGCATGGTCGTTGAACTGTTGTGCCAGGGCTACCATGCCTGGGGTGCGCGGCAGCATGCAACTTCCCGAGGCCGGTCGCCGGCCTGGATCGCCCGACAGGACGCAATCCGCCGTGCGAGGACTATCCAGAGGCGAGATATTAGTCCGGGGACGCAAAGCTCCGATATGGCGTACGATGTGATGGCGACGGCTGCGAGCTTCGATTAGAGGCGTGGGAGGTTGACCAGACATGGCAGGGACGCAAATTAGAGCAAGTGTGAGCTCCGATCTGAGACGAGCAACTAGAGCTGAGCAAATGTTATGGGGAGGGGAGCAGGGGAGAAGACCAGAGCAGAGCAAAGAAATAGATCTGGTCCACTCAGGGATCTGGTCCACGCAGGGGTAAGCTAGTCCACGACCGCAAAAGATAACAGGGAATACTGACATGGCGGGCCAAGAAGAGTTGACCAAACGGCGGTATTTGAGTTCAACCGTTTTTCGTCTGGTTCAAACGACCGTTTGGCTGTTAGATTTGTATTCACCCCCATTTGTCCATTCTGGACAATTGGCGATTCTACAACGGCCCCTTCGCATGATTGATGACAACTCGGGTACCACGGTGAACTCACCCGGGAAGTTTGGTACCGCAAACAAACATTCCCGCAGGTGTGGCAGCGCCGCACTCGTGAAAAGGCACCCGCAACAACCATCGAGGATAAATTGCCCAGGCCGTGCATCGTGCACTTCTACATCGACAAGCACGACCGCAACAAAAAATCCAGCCACCTTCTCAAAGACTACCGCGAGTTTCTCAAGCTCCACGAGGATCTGGCTCGGATGAATCGCAACACAGTCAACAGGGGCTATGGAGTCACCCCAGGCGTCGTGGCACATGGAGCTCCTCCACCACTGTCCGGACTACTACCACCCGCGGCCGCGCCAGTCCAGAATCACGGAGGCAAACCATACCCATGACCCGTGGGTAACATGGGGATGATCCAAAAAGGGCATCCCTCAAATCGATTGCAGAAGGCCATCACTCGCCAAGTCAACCTGGCGATAAACTCTCCACCTTCCACCACTGAGTTCCTCAGTGGAAGCGACTCCTGCATCACCTTCGACAGGCGTGACCACCCGCGCCAAGTTCCTCGTCCAGGCCACTGTCCCCTTGTACTCGAGGCGCAAATTGGGGGTTTCGACATGAGCCACGTCTTCATGGATGGCGGCAGCGGCATTAACCTAATGTTAGTGAGTACCTTGCGTGCAATGAGGATCCCTCTGACGTGTCTGGAAGTTTCAGGCACGATGTTCCACGGCATCGTCCCAGGGAAAGGCGTATATCCCCTAGGCAAAATCAACCTCGACGTCATCTTCGGCGCGCTGCAAACTTCCAGCGAGAGCGCATCGACTTCGAGGTCGTCGACTGGCCTTCACAATATCACCGCATCCTCGGACGTGTCGTGTTCGCGAGGTTCATGGCAGTGCCACACTACGCCTATCTGCAGATGAAGATGCCGGGCGCAGCTAACTCTTCTGGGAGGTGCGAGAGGGCCGGCGATCTGAGACCCCAAGAGACCCGCACGATTTCCGAGGCATGCCTCTCTGAGGCCCCTCCCACCGGCTCTCGCCGGTGTCACTCCGGCACCATCGCAGACCATACTATGGGCTCCTCTATTCTTGATTCTTCTGGTGCTGACTGGAAAATCACATATTCTGGAAGTTCCACCGATGGTAAGTTCCTTGTTGGATCTATGGTTCTCTCGGCTAATTGCTGGCTGGTCATTCTCAATGCCAACGGCTTTCCTCTGGAGGGTAGATGCATGGAAAATGGGGAGGTACTCTCGATTGGTTCAGTGGTGAGGTTCCCCTCTCATCTTGCTAGGATTAATGATTTCTCGACTTCATCTCCTGGTTTTCTTGGGATTTCTCATGCTAAAGATGTCAAGGATGAAGATTTGAAACTTATGTGGCACGTTACCTGTTCCTCCTTGCCTTCTGATTCGGACAAAGCTCCTGGTTTTTTGGTCCTCTATTCTCTTGCTAAGAGGGTTGTGTTGCTTAATCAAGATAAGGTGGTGATTGATGCTAGATTCCTTCTTCAAAATGAAAAGATCTTCTCTGGTGTGTCTTTGGATCTTGTGGTTAAAAAGGTGGTAGTGGGTGCTCAAATCCTTGAAGACCCTATTTCCGACAAGGCACAAGCATCATCGGACATGACCAACAAGGGTATTTCATTGGATTTCTCTATAGGGAGAACTTTTGAGACAAATATGTTCAAAAAATTTGGTCATCACATCAATTTCTCAGGAGGTTTCCGTAGAAAATCTTTTTTTCTGGTAGGTTCTTTTGGTCGTGCCAATTTTAATATTGATCTTCATACTATTGGCATTGCACTCCAAGCTTGCTTTGGTGTCCTTGCATCAAAATATCAAGTCAAGATCCTCCAAGACAGAACATTTCGATTTTCAGTAGCTTCACGTGCTGTGGGTTTTGAAATTTATAATTCAAGTACCTTCTCGAATGAATATTTTGTCTTGAAGATCAACCTTTGGGGTGAAGGAGGTCCAAATTGGAGATTTGAGGAAAACTAATATTACAAAGAATTATACAAGGACTGGACTTTTGTGTCATACAAAAAGAAAAAAATACTTCTGTTTTTTATCGAATTGGATCACCGATTGCATCATCAACGGCCCCATGCAATAACGGTCAAATCAAAGGTGATATTAAGAGAAATAAACCTGTCACGTCATTTGCGTAAATTGTGGTTAATGGGAAAGTTACTGAGGGTGCGAAATCACCTGCAGACAACAAATCGCCCTCAATTAATCTACCTGGTCTTTTACCTTTTTTGAAATTCCCAACCTTCCCTTCTTGTGCTTGGCCCAACAAATCATACCTTAATTGGTTCAGGGCCCAAGTCTTGCCGCATGTGTCGTGGCCCAGGGTGTTTGATTGTCTTAAGGATTTTGCCCTCGCCAAAAAAAAGAAAACTCCCGAACCCCCTTCCTCCTCAACTCCCACGCCTGCAGAAACCCCAACTACCTTGCTCCGCTCGTCGCCGGCGACAACCGTTGCCACAATGGCAAACATTCTGCTCGACCCGCAGCCTTTCCTACCACATTGCTTTGAGATTCTGTAGGTGGCTGGCCAGAATCGTGTCAAGAGGTTGGTGGTTCCTCGTCGTCCGAGGGCTCATGAACAGTATGGTATTGCGAACATTCATCCCCTCCCCCTGGTCCAGTTCCTTTTGAAAATATGAGAGATGTGTTACAAGATTTCTTTTTCTGTGAGGCTCGTGTTGAATTCCGTGATATTCAAGACTGTCCAATTGGCTCTACATATGTTCAACTTAACAATGTCAGTGACCGCGACCGTTTAATCGCTGCGGGTCCAATCCCTTTCCAAGATGTTGCAATCTCATTTGCCAGGCACAATGAGAGCATTAACTGGCATAGAACTCAGTTTAACAATGAATGCTGGGTCATGCTTCCGGTCCCTCCTCTTGATCATTGGCATACTGATGATCTGAATGCTGTTTTCTCTGATATTGGAAAGGTGTTGCTTTGGGAAAGAGACCCTGAGCACAAAGGGAGAATCATTGCTAAACTAAGAGTCACTGATCTGTTGGATGTGCCTAAAAGTGTTAGATTCACCATTGGGGACCTTGTGGAAACTGAATCATGGACTTTCTCTATGGAACTTTTAAACAGCAACCTCCTGGGTGGGGGCCCACCTGATGAGGACCCACTACCTGATGATGATGCTGACCCACATCCCTTGCCTGTGGTGGGACCCATTTTTGGTCCTCCTCCTCCACCACCTCCTCCACAGCCTGAAGGTGACATTGGTGGATGGGACCAATGGGTTGATCCTGCACCTCAACAGAATAATGCTAGTTGGGGATAGTGGAATGCAGCTCATCGACCAGTGTTTGCAGAAGGTGTGGACATGCCTATTTATAACTTGGATTTGCCACCACAGGAGGCTAACAATGTTGTTACTGGTTCCATTCCTGTTGCCAACATTTGATCTAACAATGACAATGCTTCTGTCCATGGGGTTGATGATATTGAAGTGGAGCAAGAGACTGCTGAAGTAACCCAAGATGTGGGCATGGGTGAGGGACTACTAAACATACTCCAGAATTACCAGGATGATGAGGAGGTTGGCCAGCTTGCTGATGTGGGGAATCAACAGGATGACTGGATGATTGAAGACACAAACCTTCTCTCTCCCAATGAAGCACATCTGCACGTAGGGATGGTTCTCACCCCTTTTGTCAACTCCTTTTATGTTCTATTTGCTAAGCAATCCTTCTCTAAGCAAGTCTAGAACTCTGGGACAGATTTTTTGCTCCACACATCAACACTTCTTCACCTGGCAAAAACGGACTGCAATGTGACATTCCTGTAAGTTGGTTTAACTTTATCACCCTCACGCTCTTCACTCCTGAAACATTCAGTTGGGCAAAGAACTTTCTTACTTCTCCTCTTTGGGATATTATAAAAGAGCCAATTGCTGAATAAAATACCTTTACTTTCATTATCCCTGATGAATGTGTTGGACAAATGCCTCCTCACTGCCTAAATGATTCTCCATCAAACCTGATGGTGCCCAATGCTCCATCAAAAAAAGAAGGGGGAAGGAACCTCTGGTGGACACTGAGGTGAGAAGAAGTCCAAGAATTGTGGAGCTTAATGGGTGTTTTAAAAGTCATGTGAATTGCTCTGATATTAATTGTCTCTCTTGCAATGCTGCTCCACCTTGTCTCAGCAATAAAGTTGTTAAAAATCTTGCTGATTCGTTTTGCAAGGTTAAGGAGGGTGAACTTGAGAAAAGGATGCTGAAGAAGAGAAGGATCAATGATCTGACCATCAAGCCTCCTGGAAAACCTGGACCAAAGAAGAATGGTTCTGACACAAACCTATCAGGCAAGAAGAAAGGAGGAGCTGCTAAATCCTGTGGACAGCAGTCTAAGAAGAAAGAACCTAAATAATGTTTTTAATGTCTACACAATATTGTCCTTTTGTGTCTGGATCAATTACCCTTGGAACCTGTTATGAGTTGTTTAGAATCTTTATGCTTCTATGTATGAGTATGACATCAGTACTTATGATAAATCCAAGTATGTTTGTGTGACTACATATCGTGTGTCACTCCAAGATTATTTATACCTAGTTATCAATGAATAACAACAGAAATTGGAAGATTCTGAACTAGAATCTCAGAGGAATTTACTCTGAGAAGAAGTAGTTGGCATTAAGAAGAAAAATCATTGAATATGAATGTGATATCATTTGTCCCCAAGAAACCAAGAGGGAAATTTTTGATATGAATTACTTAAAGAAATTCTGTCCAAACAAATTTGATAGCTTTGAATTTCTCCATTCAATTGGTGCTTCTGGAGGGATCATCATAATCTGGAACAGTTCATGGTTTAATGGAACCAGAGCATTCCAAAATGAATTCTGCACTTCTGTCACTTTCTCCTCCAATCTATCTAATGACTCCTGGACTCTTACAAACATCTATGGCGCAAGTCAAGATGATAGAAAAAATGACTTTTTGGACTGGTTCTCCAACATCATGATGCCTAATAATATGGATTGGCTTGTCCTTGGAGATTTTAACCTTATCAGAAGACTTACTGATAGAAATAAAAGTGGGGGGTGTTAATGACACCATGCTTTTTAATGAGGCTATCAGCAACCTGGGGCTTATTGAATTACCACTAAAAGGAAGGAAAGTCACTTTGGAGTAACATGCAGAAACACCCCCTTCTTGAAAGACTAGATTGGTTTTTCACTTCTAGTTCCTGGACCCCCAAATATCCATCTACATTTGTTACCCCCTATCCAAGCCTACTTCTGATCACCTACCTTGTGTCATCACAATTGGAACAAACATTCCCAAGGCACAAATATTTAGATTTGACAATTACTGGCTTCACCATTCTGATTTTATACAGATTGTGCAAAATGCCTGGAATATGCCAGTGAATCATCAAGGCTTGGCAAAAAGGATATGTGCCAAATTGAAGAATGTGAGGAGAGTGATAAAGATTTGGGCCAAGCAATTACCATGTTTAAAAGACCAAATAAATAAGGTGAATGACACAATTGACCTTCTGGACTTGCTTGAAGAGTCTAGAACCCTTACAATCAATGAATGGCACCTCAGGGACCTTCTGAAATCCCACATTATCTCTTTGCTCCAGAATCAAAACACCTATTTGAAACAAAGAGGAAAAATTAAATGGGTGAAATTAGGTGATGAAAACTCAAAGTTTTTCCACTCCAAAGCCACCATCAACTATAGACACAATTATATATCTATGATTAAGAATGATAGTGGGCAAGAACTCTTTACTCACTCTGACAAGGCTGACATGCTATGGAATGACTTCAAAGCTAGAATGGGTTCATCCAACAAAACTGAGATGCATTTCAACCTTGAAGAATTCTATGGAAATGGTATGACTGATTAGATGAAGGACTCACTTGAAAGACCTTTTCTTGACAAAGAAATTGAGGAGGTTATATCTGATTTGCCAAATGACAAGTCCCCTGGACCTGATGGTTTTAACAATGAATTTATCAAAAGCTGCTAGTCTATCATTGGTACTGATATCAAATTGCTAATTCATGATTTCTATAATGAGAAGGTCTCTCTTGAAAGTATCAACTCCTCCTACATTACTCTCATTCCTAAAGTATCAAACCCTTCTACCTCTGCTGATTTCAGACCAATATCCTTATTAAACCGTGTGTTCAAAATCATTATCAAACTGCTGGCAAACAGACTTCAAACTGTTATTTTGGACTTGGTGCATCGAAATCAATATGGTTTTCTCAATAATAGATCGATTCAAGATTGCCTAGGATGGGCTTTTGAAGACCTATTCAAATGTCACAAATCAAAGGAGGAAATACAAATTTTAAAATTAGACTTTGAAAAGGCATTTGATACAGTTGATCACTCATCCATCATAAATATCCTTAAGGCTAGAGGATTTGGCAGAAAATGGATCAAATGGATTGAGATGATTTTTGAGTCTGGTTCCTCTGAAATTCTACTAAATGGAGTGCCTGGAAAAAAAATTACTACAGGAGAGGTGTGAGACAAGGAGACCCCCTTTCACCACTTCTTTTTGTTCTTGCTGTAGACCTCCTTCAATCTATCCTGAATAAAGCCATGCACATTGTAACACCCTCGAATCATCTCTATGCAAGTTTTAGCCCTTTCCGCCAAACCCGCATAGAAACGATTCAAGGACGCCCACCAGGCACTCTCGTGCGGGTGGAAAACAAAGTAATACCATTACACAACAGTCCTAGATGGGACCCACAGAACATATATATATACAACAGCGACTCATACAATACAAAGATCCAAATCACCTTGAAAACGATAGAGCGTCCGACTACGGACATGATGCAAATGGGGATAAGAGCCCTAAAGGACAACCAATGGCGTCCATAACCCTGCCCAGGCCAAACCGGAAGGGTAACCCTGCTAACGACGTCGATCTCAAACCTGCTAAAACAAAAGGGGTGCCGACAAAGGCAAAGGAAAAAGAGGAGCGTCGATCGAGGCCAAGACACGGCGAGGCTAGAATTCGGCGGCTCTCGCCTACATAGGTATGGTGGACTGAAGCGGCAGCGAAGCATGCACTAAACAACCTATAGAGACTCAATACAAATGTCGGCTATTAGAGAGGGATAAGAGAAACCTATTCGGGACCAACCTGATACTACCACCAAACATACCCATCCTGGTATTTCCCCCTCGAGACCACACGAGGAAGTCATGCCGAGGAAACCCACATAGTTGGCAGTTTTATTCATTCCATTATAGTTGAAGCTCTTACTAATATAATATAGATAGCATGAGTCATCCTGATAGCATAAGTAGTGGGCAGTTTTAGTTAACCATTCAGTGGTAGTTGTAGTACTTACTAGTCAGATACAATTAGCATGTGACATCCCAAACCCAGCAGCTGTTGGCACTTGTATTTCATTCCATTGGAGTTGCGATACTTACTAGGCAGGTATAACAGGACACGATACACCCCAGTTCCACCAGTTGTTGGCACTTTTATTATCCATTCCATTGTAGTGAAGCTGATTACTAGTCACATATTAAGTCAAATTTATAGCACTACTTTAGTTATGCTTGTCTATGATCGAGATACTGTGCTCCAAGTCGTCCATAACTGCAGACACGGCTTTCAGAAAGATTTACCCTGCAGGGGTGCACAAATAACAACACACACACGATGAACCTCGAAAAAACCAAATCAAAACCCAACGAGGCTTTCACGACAAAGCAATCACAGGATTCATAAAATATTTCAGGGGGCCACCCCACTAAGCTACCCGCAACGAAGTTGGCCGGCTCCGAGACGGACCCAGGGTTTGTGTTAATGGCTGTAAACGACTGGGAACCCGAAAGTGTGACTGGGCTTGTCGATATCGCGAAAACATTCCATGTTCCAAAATAGTACAGGTGCTCCACGCACAATCGTAAATAAAGCGGTAAAGCATGGCATAAGTACAAGATAGTAATAATAAGAAATGAATCAAGCTCTGGCTAAGGGGGATTCATAGACTCTCCCGGATGTGGATAGTGCGATAGTGAAGGAACAGGTATCAAGTACTTGGGGTCCTACAGGACACAAGTGAGCATGGAAGAACCAAATAACATCTATTTCCCACCGATGCATCTGCATTAGTTCTATCTATTCTCAGCAATTTAATGGTTGTAATTAAAGACATGATCAACTCCACCATAAACATCTGCCAGCATTCCAACAACTGTGGTACTTGACAAAACAAGATCGCACCTGAGCAAGCAACTACGACTCGCAAGGCCAGCTATCTACTAAGCACAGGTAATAGGAGGTGTCCAAGGCAATATAGAGGTTGCACGGGATATAACTGGTGTACGGAAACTAAAGCATCGCGACACGGATAGCAATAGATCAACAGGAGGAAATAAAGACTATAAATGCAAAATAGGTAGAAGGGGAGAGATGCTCGCCTGGGAAACAGAGCCAAAGGTACATAGCCGGAGAACTTGTCGATACTCGCATACACTCCTCGACCTAATCCGCGAACAAGCAAACACTAGAAGAAACACCGGATGCAATATTTAATACTATAGTAGAAGATCCGGCATGATCGTGATATGATGCATGGCATGGCAATGGTGCAATGCAATTAGGCAATATTAAGCGGAACCGGGATCCCGACAATTAAATATAAGGTTCATGTTGTTTAACTACCCCGCAAATTAAATGTGGAATTAACAAGGCAAAGCATGGCATCGGTTCGCTATACAAATTTAAATGGAGTCCGGACTAAGACTAGAATAGCCCACATATATTCTCCATATTTAATTTAGGTGAGTCTACAAAATACCCCCAAACACATGAATATGTATGCCATCATGAACAAATGATATGCAACAGATATATATCATTTATAAAAATAGGGATAGGTAGGGGTCACACATCTAGGGTTGAAGATCTTGGGGTTCCGAAGGCCTTGGGGTTCGACGGGGTTCGAGCGCCAGGATCGGTCTTCAGGGTTTCGGCCATTGGATCCAGAAAGGAGAACTTGATGATCCGTGAGGGAGTTCTTGTCAATGATTCTTCGAGCACCTCCGGGTCGGTACGGTCTTGTCAAGCTTGTCGATCTTGTTCGCCGAGGCGATTCGAAGATCTTGTCGAAAGTCGGGATCGAGGTTGATCTTGGTGAATCCTTATGTTCAATTCTCGCGGGTTCCAACTTGCAGCTTAGAATATCCACACAACAACACCGAACGCCGCAACAAATCATCACAAACCATCTATAGCAGGGAAACACACTGCAGGTCTCGGGCATGTCGTCTGCGGACTTGGGTTAGCACAACAGAGACAACTGGGGCTTGGGCTCCTAAAGCTGCGTGTGACAGAGAACACTGGCTAGTGTCCACGACGTTGAGGCCGACATGGTTGCAAGAGGACGGCGCCAAGCAGAGAGGGCAGCAGCACTCTACAACTTGCAGGTTCGAGATGGTGAGAAGCAGTGCAGGCTCGAGGCAGTGTTGTACAGCGCCATCGCTGCAGATCTTTGGCCGACAGGGCCCCAGGTGGACAAGGCGGTGGCTCCGTGGAGGGGAGCCATGGGGCGAGTAGAGCCGGCGGCGCGGGCAGGCTTCAGGGAGGCCGTGGCGGGCAACGCGATGTGCTGCAAGCCAGAGAGGAGGGCAACATCTCGAGCCAGACGAGCATGTGGTGGAGGGGCTCGCTGGAGGGCGCCGGAGTTTGGCGACGGAGATAGAGGAAGGTGGGCGGAAAAGGATCTCCAGGGCAGTGAGGTTGAAGGGCTCCCGGCCTAGGGAGAAACCGAGCGACGACGAGGAAGCGGCCGGGGCGGAGGTCGAGGCACCGAATGGCGGCCACGGCCAGGCTTGCTGACAAGGCGGCGGAGAGACACGAGGGCAGCCGGAGGTTGAGCAGGGCCGCGAGCGGGTCCATGATGCTCAGGTCGCAGGGTATGGAGGAGGCAGGGCGACGAGGAGCTCGACGCGGGGCGGCAGAAGCGGGGGAGTCAGGCAACTAGATCGCTAGCGGTGGTGGCATAGACGAGGTCGACGCGGGGCTTGGCACGGTGACGATGCGACTTGGCGAAGGAGAGCGGTGGGCCAGAGTATGCTGGCACGAGGAAAACGAGGTCCTGGTGCAACGAGGCGTCCGAGGGCGATGACTAGATCAACGGCGGTGGGGACCTTGGAGAAGCGGGACGAACTCAGGGACACGCACGTGGGGTTGCAGGCGACGGAGGACGACAGGGCTCCCGATGGTAGTGCTCCTGGTGGCCGACGGAGAGGCGGGGTCAAGCTCCAGAGGAGAAGGACTCAGGAAGAGGGGAGGCGACCAGAGGGAACCCTAGCGGCGGCGGTTGCGGGAGGAAAGCGAGGAAGGAGCGGGGATCGTGCGGGGCGTGGGTTCACGATGGGGAAGAAGGGGCGCGTCGGTGGTTGAGAGAGAGCAGGGTGGGACAGGGGTCATGCGAGCATGGGTGGGCAGGTGCGGGCGTTGCCGCTGCGTGCGTGTCATGAATCGCTAGGCGGGGTTGGTCGCCAGCTAGGTCTGGGGCGCGTCGCGGCGTACACGTGCGGGATCGAAGCGGGATTGCGCGCCGCTGCACCCGTTACGGTGCAATGCTTGCGGGTGGGGTGAGACGTGTGGGTGCGGCGGTTCCAGCAGCGGGTGAGGGGTGCGGGTGGGGCTGGTCTAGGGGTTAGGTGGTTCGGTGTGGGTGTAGTTTTGGGCGAGGTGTGTGGGGGGCAGGGGAGTTTAGCAGTAGTGCGATCGATTTGTTTTTGAGAGGTGGCCAGCTGGAGCGTTGGTACGTTCAATTAGGGGCAATTTGTCGGGGTGATCGAGGGTTATTGTTTGGCCTGTTCGGGCTGCCTGGGCTGGCTCCCTAAAAATAATTTAACTATTTTATTTATTACAACAAGGCTTTTAGAATCTGTTTCTAGACGAAACAAAATAATCCGGAGATCTGGGTTTTAATTCGAAATAAAGACGGGGCGTTTAGAAAACAAAACCAGGCTTTTCAAAAATAGTTTTAAACAAAACCATGCATGATGATGATGATGCTCAAATGCAATGTGGCATGATGACATGAGAATGCAGTCATGATGATGCAATGCACAAAAACACAGCGATTTTCTAGTAGTGGTTTTAGCGGGATGCCACACACATGCAACTCTTGACCCCCCAATAGAGGGACCTCCTAACAGTGACTTTCCTATGATTCAATATGGTGATGATACCTTGGTGGTACTTAAAGCAGATGCTACTCAACTATTGTGCTTAAAAGCCCTTCTTCAAACTTTTGCACTATCCACTGGACTCAAAGTCAACTATTTGAAGTCTAGCATGATGCCTATAAATTTATGCAATGATAGGTTGATACACTTTGCTCTGACAATCAATTGTCAAACTGGCAGCCTCCCTTTCACTTATCTGGGATTACCTCTTAGCTTATCAAAGCCATCCATGGAACATTTTCTGCCTATTGTTCAACGGGTTGAAAGAAGACTGTGTGGTATTGCTGACTTTTTGAATTATGGAGGAAAATTACAATTGGTAAAATCTGTACTTTCCTCACTTCCTCTATATTTCATGAGCTGTCTGGAGGTGCCAATTACCATCAAAGATCAAATCATAAAATATACGAGACACTGTCTTTGGAGAAAAAAGACTGAAGATGTTCAAGCCAAAGGACAGGCACTGGTTGCATGGGATAAAGTTTGTTGCCCTAAAAATCAAGGGGGACTTGGAGTTCTGAATCTTCAGATTCAATATACTGCCCCTTCTTCTAAAGAACCTGGACAAATTCTACAATCACCATGATATCCCTTGGGTTCATCTCATTGGGGAAACCTACTATAAGAATGGAAAATTACCTGGAGGAAGCATGGAAGGATCATTCTGGTGGAAATCACATATCAAATTAATTGATAATTTTAAAGCATGGCCAAGAGCAATTTGAATTCTGGAAAATCAACCTTTTTCTGGTCTGACCTTTGGCAAGATGAGTGCCTTAAGAATAAATTCCCACATCTGCTATCTTATGCAAAATCTTCAAATATCAGTGTTCATGATTTTCTACAGGCTGATTTCTTGGAGGATAATTTTCACCTACCTATTTCCCAACAAGCCTACTCTCAGTTTTTAATCTTGGAAGAAAGATGCCTGGAAATCATTCCAACCATTCAGGAGAATCTACATGATAATTGGAGTTACATTTGGGGGTCAGATAAATTTGAAGTAAGAAATGCCTACTCATCCATGATTGGTTACTCCCCTACACCACCTCATTTCTCTTGGCTTTGGACATCCTCTTGCCAGAATAAACACAAGTTCTTCTTCTGGCTTTTGCTTCTGGATAGACTGAATACAAGGAATCTTCTGAAAAGAAAACAGTTTATTTCGCCTGACTACAATTGTGCAATTTCCAACTGCCACTTGGAAGAATTAGTTAAGCATTTATTCTAGGAATGTTCATTTGCCAAAAAATGCTGGGATCATATTTGCAATAATAGGACATCAAATTTATCAGGATTGGAGGCTTTTCCAGACATCAAAGAAAAATTACATCTGCCTTTTGCAATGGAAATCATTGTCATGGCTACCTGGGGTATTTGGATATGCAGAAATGAAAAAAAAATTAATGACAAAAGACCCACACTTGAAAGATGGAAAGCAATCTTCTATCAAGAGATGAGATGGATACAGTTCAGAATCAAAAGAAAAAACCAGGAGAAATTCAAAACCTGGTTGAATCAACACTTAGATCAGAGATAGAGTAGATCTTTACCCTCATTAGAGGTTGCACTTTGTATCTTTTTTGATCTGTCTTAGATCATTAGACTCATTTGTAGTCATCTCATTGTAACATACTCATAACTATATAATGAAAAAATTGCAGTGGGGATTTCCCTACAGTTACACCTCAAAAAAATATGCCGGACCCAAACGGCGTAATCACAATCAACGGGAACTTCGAAAGGTCCGACAGCTGCGACAAGGAATTCAACAGAATCTCCCAGTCCTTCGGCATGCAGGAGGAATTCGCAAGAATAAAGGAGTCGACAGACAATAGTCTGCCTCCCCTGACCAGGCCAAGTTCACCCGACTTGTCCTTCGACTCGTCGGTGAACATGAAGAAAGTCCAGGTCCACCCAACGGACCTGACCAAGATGGCCCTCATCGCCAACAACTTGAGTTCCACATAGGAACTCGCGCTTATCGAATTCCCCTGTGAGCACTGGGAAATCTTGGCCTGATGTCCAGCGGACAGTCCAGGGGTTCCCAGGGAATTCGGCGAGCACGCACTCAATGTAAATCCAGACGCAAGGCCAGTCAAGCAGACAATTCGGCGACTGTCTAACCCAAGAGCATAGGCAGTCAGAATGGATATCAATAGACTCCTCGACGCAAAATTCATACGCGAGATCAAGGAAAGCACTTGACTCGCCAAAATGGTGCTTGTACCTAAAAAAGACACGGATATCCTACGGGTGTGCATGGACTTCACCTCCCTGAATAAGCACTGCCCAAAGGATCACTTCCCGTTGCCGCGAATCAACCAAATCATCGACTCCATCACGGGATGTGAGCATCTCTGCTTCCTCGAAACCTACTCAGGATAAAATCAAATTCGAATGAAGGAGGAAGACCAAGAGAAAACGGTGTTTATGACGCCCTTTGGTGTGTTCTGCTACAACACGATGCCCTTCGGGCTAAAAAACGCAGGAGCCACCTATCAGCAGTGCATGCAAGCATGTCTCAAGAATCAACTTGGTCGCAACATCTAAGTCTACGTTGATGATATCGTCATCAAAACAAAATAGGAAGCCTCTCTAATCGACGATCTACGCGAAACCTTCACCAACCTAGACCGCTACCGGATCAAGCTCAATCCGGACAAGTGAGCCTTCAGCGTACCATCTGGGCAACTACTCGGGTATCTCATCTCCGTTAAGGGGATCGAGGCGAACCCAAAGAAAATAAAAGCCAAACAGGCCATGGAGAGGTCGAAGAACGTAAGAGGCGTCCAGCAGCTGGCTGGGCGAATCGCGACACTCAGTCGATTTATCAGTCGAATGGGCGAAAAGGCACTGCCCTTCTACCAACTTCTCCGCAAAACTGACAACTTTGAGTGGACAAACGAGGCGCAAGAAGCATTCGAAGACCTCAAGCGTCTACTATCCACCTTGCCAGTACTGGTGACTCCACATGAAAAAGAGCCATTGTTGCTCTACATCTCCGCCACCAACCAGGTGGTCAGCACGATGCTCATGCTGGAACGAGCCGAGGAAAACAAGGTCCACAGGGTGCAGTGCCCAGTCTACTACCACAGCGAGGTGCTCACGCCAACAAAACAACGATACCCGCACTACCAGAATCTGGCGTACGGCGTCTTCATGATAGCCAGGTGACTGCGCCACTACTTCCAGGAGCACCCAATCGTGGTGGTCAACGACGCCCCGCTCAGGCATATCCTCAACAAACCTGATGCCACCGGACGAGCCGCGCTTTGGGGATTCGAGCTGTCTCCACAAGACATCACATATGAAAAGCGCGACGCGATCAAGTCACAAGTCCTCCCTGATTTCCTTGTGCACTGGATGGAGAACCAGCTCCCCGAAAAACCAGATATGTCTTATCTCTGGACAATGCACTTCGATGGGTCCAAACGAAAGGACGGGGCCGGCGCAGGTGTCATACTGACATCGCCCTAGGGGTACAAGCTGAAATACATTCTTCGAATTTTGTTCACGGCCTCCAACAATGAAGCCGAGTACGAGGCCCTAATCCATGGGATGCGGATGGCGAAAGCCTGCAGCGCCAAGAGACTCATCATCTATGGCGACTCCAAACTGGTGGTTAACCAAACGATGCACGAGTGGGATGCGCTGAACAACAACATGATCACCTACCGCGACCTCTACGACACACTCGAAGCAGACTTCGACGGTTGTGAACTACGGCACATAGGTCGCGAAAGCAACGAAGAGGCGGACACACTCACCAACATTGGCTCCACCTGTGCCCCTATACCACCTGGGGTATTTCTCGAGCGTATATGCGAATGCTCCATCAAGCCAAAGGCTACAAATAAGAAAGCAAGCGCGTCAACGGACTCGGGGTCTATGCCACCCAATGAGCCAATGGCACTCGACGACCTAGAGCTCGACACAGGACTCGAAGGACCAATGGGTGTCATGATGATCGAGCCATCTTGGACTCAACCCTAAATCACATATCTTCTCAACAAGAGGCTGCCTGATGACCCGACTGATGCGCGACACATTGCGGGTGATCCAAGGCATTCGCCTTCATCAACGGCGAACTATACAAGTGTAGCATCACAAGAGTACTCCAACGGTGCGTCTCCAACGTGGACGGAAGGGATGTCCTCCTCGACATCCATGAAGGGACGTGTGGGCACCATGCTGGCAGTCGCGCCCTTGTCGCCAAAGCTCTAAGAGCTGGATTCTACTGACCCACGGCCATGCGCGACGCCAAGGACATCGTCCAGCGCTGCAATGCTTGCCAGTGATTTGCGGACAAACCGCACGCACCTGGCGTGGAATTCCGGCCAATACCATTGGCTTGTCCCTTTGC
Source organism: Avena insularis (assembly GCA_023614405.1). Classification (NCBI taxonomy): domain Eukaryota; kingdom Viridiplantae; phylum Streptophyta; class Magnoliopsida; order Poales; family Poaceae; genus Avena; species Avena insularis. The sequence continues at coordinate 269,420,028 of CM042684.1, read as the reverse complement.
GCAATGGGACTCGACATGGTCGGCAAGCTCCCTAAATCCTTGCGAGGAGGTTACGTCTACCTCCTGGTCACAGTCGACAAATTCACTAAGTGGATCGAGGCCATGCCGGTGACAAACCAGTCAAGAGCCAGCGCCGTCAAGTTCTTTGAGTCCATTGTCTATCGCTTCGGAGTGCCACACAGCATCATCACGGACAATGGAACGAACTTCACCTCTAAGGAGTTCCAGGGTTTCTGCGAGAACCTGGTAATCAACATAAGCTATGCCTCCGTAGCTCATCCACAGACCAACGGTCAAGTCGAAAAGGCCAACGGCCTCGTCTGCGATGGAATCAAGAAGCGACTCCTCCGGCCACTCGAACAAGCCGCCGTATGTTGGCCAGACGAGCTGCAGTCCGTACTTTGGAGCTTGTCCACAACTCCAAACAACGCCACGGGATACACCATGTTCTTCATGGTGCACGGTGCTGAAGTGGTGCTACCCGCAGAAGTACGCTTTAAAGCCCCACTGGTGGTCGTGTACACCAAGCATGAGTCAACCCTTGCACTCGAAGACTCTGCCGATCTCCTTGACGAGGCGCAGGACATCGCAGCAGAAAGATCGACGATCTACCAGTAGAATTTGCGCAACTACCATAGCAAAAGGCTACACCCCAGATCCTTTGTCGAAGGAGACCTGGTCCTGCGACTGAAGCAGCAAGGGCACCTCAAGCTCGAGTCCCCTTGGGAGGGACCATACATGATTACAGAAGTAGTCCCAGGTGACCCCTATCACCTTAAAGATTTCGAGAGCGGAGTCCCATACTCCAACCCCTGGAACGTCGCACAGCTGCGTCGCTTCTACCCCTAGTCGCTTTTTACATTACAAATAAGACTATTCAGCTAGGCTACTTAGCCACACATTGTACCTCGTACTATTCTGCGAATAAATAAAGCTAAGTGCCCCGAAACTCTGTGTTTTCCCTCATTTGTTCTAGCAATCTTATCACTCGGGGGCTACGCCACCCTTTACATCCTCGTTCTATGAACAAGTCGCAGTATCCCGAGTAGCTGATACAACATCAATCGAACCCTTGATAAAACACCAACCCAGTTACAACGTACCTGATAGGTTAGCAAGGTGCTGAGATAAAATAAGTCAGGCTAACGAAAAGGAACTGCAGAGTACAAATACACTCGCAAAACATATAAGCTAGAAAGCTCTTTATATATCAATAGAAATTAATTACATCCAACATATCCATATGAACTTTACAACACTTGTACAATTATGTGCAGGATATAAACTAAAGCTACTTCTGCAAGAGAAGAACGTTCGACCGTTCCTCGAAGAAATCAACGATTTCTTCTGCTGGGCGATCAAATGCCTGATAATGTGGAACCATGTTCCAGGTCGAACCTTCCGGCGGGGTCGGTGGCCCAGTAGCAACAGCTGCAACGACTACATCTGGCCTATGCAGTCGCACCAGCGATAAAGCAGCCTTGGCACCAGCCACTAACTACTGCTGCACACACTCGTGAACGACACTCAGATCTTGGAACTTTGCCAGAAGAGCCAACAGGCTTGAAGGGACGGTGTCCAGCGGAAACATCGTTTGGTAGATATGCCTAAGGCAGGACTGCGCCTTCTTCAAAAAGTGGAGTACTCGAGAAGCACGATCCTGTAGGGTCGCAAGTGCGATCGCTCAATCATGGTCCACCCAAAAGTACCCACTCGCCTGAAGCTGCTCTTGGGTCAGGTCATTCATCCGAATGGTGATTCGGTCTTTCTCATCCTCCGGATGACGAGCACTAACAACTACACCAAGCAAAAAGGGCAAAGTATGAAGACAAAGAATTACCGCGACTGACTAAAAGAAAAGATAAGAGGGCAGAAAGCTAACACTTGAATTGATCGCCCATCTACGTCACCTCCTCCAATAGATACTGGTCGCGGTTGTTAGCCTTCTCCGCCCTCGACTTCCATACATCCGCGTTACCGTGGAGGATGGGCAACTCACATTCCAGCTGCTTAACGCGATCGTGCAATCACGAAAGCAGGGACAACTCATCCACCCTTGAGCGCGGCTGCGCCAAGGTCTCATCAATGGGTGACGAATCACGAGGATCACTCGAAGGACCACTCGATGTACCCTATCATGAACCAAGAAAAAGCAAATAAGAGGCCGAGGATACATTGACGAAAGGCTTAGAGGCATTCAAACATATCAAAGTCTTGACTGGGGTACCCCCATAAAATCATTGTTCCACAAACAAAAGGCCAAACACTAGAGCTATTACACAGACAAACTACAGAGCATTTTTCTTCGACTTGGATTTGGGCTTCGGGGGCTTCATCGCATCCGTGGCAGTCTTCGATGCCACGGACTTGCCGGCAGTACCCCTAGATGTCGCAGCCTTTGCAGCCTTCGCTTGACACCGCTCCTCGGAATACTTGGTGAGTGTCTCGATAAGCTGAGGACCATAACTTTTGCATTTACTAGCAAAGGGAGCAAACACTACCTGCTGGCCTCCAGCGTCGACAGGCATCGCCTCAGAAATAGCGGCAGGATCCATCTCCACGCCATGGGCTTGCACCATTGCGAGTGCCATGGTGGCGCCGACGGAGCGCTGCGAGTTCTTGAAGTCCGCAGAGATTCCTCCATCCAGGGACTCCACCAAGTCTCCAAGGTTGTCTATCAGTCCGGCCTTGGGAGTTAAGTCCTCACGGATATGGCTGAGTACATCCTTGGCCTTCCCCAACGTCTCCTGGAGGGATCGACGGCGCCTGCCAAAGCATCCTTGCGGCGCAGAGATTGGGCATCAAAGCTCAAGGCACTAGCATCTGCATACACAAAAGTGTTAGTATAACAACCATACGTCAAAGCACAAAAGAGCAAGGCACATACAGATGAAAAAGAAGACCTGAGAGGGACTTGGCAATCGAGAAAAGTTGCTCCTCGAACAACTTCTCCCTCTCAGAAGTGGAGACACAGAGATCCTCCTCTCGCTTCCGTGACTCCTCCAAAGATGCGATCGCCTCGTCGTGATTCTTCGTCGACGCGGCCAGTGTCTTCTCTAGTGCAGCAGCATGGTGAAGTAATTCATTATGCTCAGCTGCAACATACAGGGAATATCACCAAATCGAATCAATGGAATTCGCAAAGACAAAGACAAAGTCAAGACTTACTTTTGACAATGCGATGGCGATTGTCCAGCCGCGCATGCTATCGACCCATGTCAAGGACTTGCTCCGCCAGGCGGGCAGCTTCCTTCATGATGAGCTGCATCAGGAGACAATAAAAAGTTCAAGTAAACAATGCCAAGAATAAATTAGACTGCCAATTACAAGATACCTACATGATCCTCCATAGACTCCGAAGAAGGCTGTCACACGGTCATCCGGGTAACCATCTGATGTTCCCCAGCATGTGGGGAACTCGATGAATTATACCCGAAGTGGGCCGCCAATGGAGGAGAAGGAGATCGCTCGGCCATCTTCTTGGCCTTGGAGTCTGTGACTCTAGACTCCTTTAGAAATTAGACGTCGTCAGAAGACGACGACGCCGCTTGGCTGGAACACACATCAAGCAAAAGCTTCAGCAAGAACAGCAACTCAAAGAAGAAACCAAAACGAGGTTGCGGATACAGAACTTACCAGTCAAATCTATCAAGATCAAAGGATTGCTCCTCTAACTTCGACGATTCCTTTGGTAGTCGAAGATTCTTCCGGGCAGGAGGAGCCATGGATCGCACAGGAACAGCAGGGATTGGCTCCTCTGGAACAACAAAGGGGCCTTCTGGCGTCATTGGCGATGAGGCATCCGAGTCCTCGCTGCGGGAACGCTTGCGAGTGTCCTGGTCTCTAGACTCGGGGGCTCCCTCCTCCTCTTCTATTGGGACGGTCGACTCCGACTCGTCCTCTTCATCCACTTCGCGTGGGATAATGCCCTCAGGAAAAGGGGGCAAGCTGGGAGACACCTTCTAGTCCTACATTCAGAAAATATGACAACATATGTCAAAACATCATAAAAGCAGTCGACAAAGGAAACTACTTCCCAGAACACTTTTACCTCAGGAGGAGGGTTGGAAGCATCAAAAGGGGGCACGACTGGTTCACTCGGGAGATCCTCCTTGACGGTGTATTTGGTCACCAGTCGCACCCTCTTATCAACCTCACCCGTGGAAATGCCATCGGCCGATATGCGAGTGGCATCATTTGCTCCGGCCCAGCAAAACATGGGATGGCCTCTGGCCTACAGAGGCTGGACACAACGATGCAACCATGTGCGAATAAGGGCAGTGCCTCCCTCTTCTTTGCCTATGCAACTCTCGAGGTCGCAGACGCGCTGGTACAGCACTTCCGTCTCCTCGGACTCGCCAGGCATCACTATGTTCTTCCAAGAAAGCCTCCTCTTGCACGGCATTGCGGGGTCGAAGGGCGCGAGTCCAAAGTGCTCTCCGTCGGCCTTATGGTCGCGGATGTAGAACCACTTGTCTCTCCACCCTTGGACAGACACCGTGAGTGTTATATCAAAATAGGTGGTGGAAGAGTCGACATGGATTCTGCAGCCTCCTATGTCGTAGACTACATAACCAGATGTTGACTGGCGTTTTAGCTTGAAAAGCCTCTTAAAGAGGCTGAAGTGCGGCTCAATTCCGAGCCAGCACTCGCAAAGAGTAATGAAGCAGGACATATGAAGAATAGAATTCGGGGTCAGCTGATCCAGCTGGAGCCCGTAGAAGCAAAGGAGGCCCCTGAAGAAAGGATGCAGGGGCAGAGAAAGACCTCGGATGATGAATGCAACGAACATCGGCCGGAAACCAACAGGAGGGCAAGGAATTACCTCCATGCCGGGCACTCGCGAGTCATCCTCCACGGAGGGAAGAACTCCATCTTGACGCATGAGATGAAGCTCAGAGGACTTGATGATGGATGCACGCCATGCGCCATTGGTGACACGGGTTCCCGCGCCCTTCTTCTTCCCAGCGCCAGCGGCGCTAGTTCCGATAGTGGCGGAGCCGCCCTTCTTCTTGGCAACGGCAATGGCGGCGGTAGACCTAGCGGCGGCGCCTCCCCTCTTCTTGCCCATATTGCGATGTCGTTGAGAACGGAGGAAGTAGCTCGGAAAGACACGTAGTTGGTCCAGTGCCGCGAAGAGGATGTGCGCAGGGAAGCAGAGAGCAGTAGCAATGGAAATGGAGGCACGAGGAGAGAAAGGTAGATGGGAAAATTACCGCAGCTGCGCTGCTACTTAACCTCCTCGCGAAAGCCATCCAACGGCCAGCAGAAACCCTACTAGACATGTGGCGCACATCGCCATCGACACGTGGTGAAGCCAAAACATGAACCGTCCCCCACTATCTCCATTATGCGCGGAAATCGAGGAGATGCAGTTAAAACAGAAGATCACGCACACCCGGTCAAATCAAAGTCAGAAAGTGGGACCCACCACTCGTCACGTCCCGTCAAAGCCGCTCACATGGGCAACCAAGGTCATCACATAGTCAGCACTGCATCATTTCAGCAGCAGAAGATTTCGACTACTTTAGACCTTGCTCGAGTCTTCGACCCAACCAAGCACTCGGGGGCTACTCCCATAGGGAACGCTGGTCGCGCACCCTACGATATATCTTTCTGCAGGTATAAGATCATTAAAGGCATAACTACCACTCGAATCTACGATTCGATTCACGATTATGGGTTACTCCCATAGGGAGCACCGGAAGCAAATTCGACTGAAACAAGCAACAAAAGACGACAGCAGTCACAAAAGTTCTTTAGTCCCCTCTTGAGTCTTCGACTCAACTAGGCACTCGGGGGATACTCCCATAGGGAGCGCTGGTCACGCACCCTGTGATTATTTGTACATCGTACTATGTGTTGATAACATCTACAATAGAAGGCTAAGGCGACTCCGCCACCCGAATCATCTCCGTGATGGTAAAAATTCGGATGCCATGCTTACAGCGTGAAGATAAGACCTGAATAAGGCCTGGCAACACATCTGTTGCGCACTACCAGAAACATATTTGTGTCTGCAGGTACGATGAACATGCCTCGACGGACGCGTCGAGTGTTCACACTTATACAGTGGAATTCGACTCCTGTAAGACCTCCGTGGCTTGAGTCGAATTACGCCAGCACTTTCCCGAATTCGAATCTGGGGACTCGAGTGCATTGTTTTGCCCTAAGGTAGTTAACTGATACCGATACATCGGATAAATCAGGCACGTATATCAACAATCCCTATGACACAAACAGAACACTCGAAAATATAATCAGTGATGCACTCGAAAAGACTCCATAAAAGTCCCTAGTCGAATCTGCGATTCCACTAGACACTCGGGGGCTACTGACATGGGTATACCCTACAGGTACTCGAGTTCGGTATATACGGTCCAGATACGACGGAAGCCCATGGTGTTGCCAAGGCCCAAATGAAGAATTCGAGTGGCCCACAGACTCTCGATTTCTTGCGAGACAAGAAGAAGCTTAAGATAGAAAGTTTAAAGGGAAAACCCTAATCTATAACCGACTCCACCTTCTACCCGAGACCTAGCCTATCTATATAAAGGCTAGGAGGGGCGGTGAGGAGGACACACTAAACCCTAGTTTCCACTACTCTCGCCAGATTGCATCTGCGCGCCCCTGTAATCTTCGATTCCTTCGTTAATTCCAAGAGAAGACAAGCAGGAGTAGGGACCTCTACGAGGCCTGAACCTGGGTAAAACTTGCGTCCCTATGTGCTTGTTTGCTAGCCGACTGATGCCTCCAGTGCTCCCTCCTCCAAAACCCAAGTCCATAAAAATGGGCATTCACGAGTTAAACCCTCGTCAGCAAGTATCTAGAAATTGGGATGCCTTGGATGCCAATATGGCCCTTTACAGATTCCATGTTCAAAATATAAGCGGATTCTTCGAGGGATGTGAATTTCATCATGTACCTCGGATTGAAAATGAGGCAGCCGATGTACTGTCTAAGTTGGGCTCATCCCGACAACCAATCCCGCCAAATGTTGCTTTGGAGCAGTGTAACACCCCAAAAATATTATGAAGATTATCAAGTTCTAATCACCCAAGTTTAGGGTTAACAAAAACTTTTATTATTAAATTTAATATGAGTGTATGTGTGAATTGAATTAGTGTATGAATGAGTGCAATTGCCACGTTTGATTGCTACAAATGATAAAGAATGGTTTAAAGATGAATACTACATCATCTAGGCCAATTACAAACAAAATCCAAAGAAAAGAAATTCAAATATGAATCATATGATCAAATGGTCATTTTGACCAAAATTAACCACTAGACCACTTTGGGTGTCTCTAGTAAAAGATTTCTAATAGAAGCTTTCTCAATTCTTTTCACCCCTTGCTAGACCAAGTAAAAGTGAACCCAAGCCCACTTTACAAACCCACATAAACAAATTCCAAATCTATTTAAAGGACAATTCAAAATTGAATCAAGTTCATATGCATAGATCACCACTTCTCAAAAACCACTCAAATCAATTCACCTTGGCAAACCCAAGCAACCATAGACACTCAAGCATGTGACAAACACACTCACCAAATTTCATTCAAAAATTCAAATACTAATTTCATGTGGACATTTGGTCGAGCACCTGGCAGACACAGATCAAAACTTGCCTAATTAATTACTGTTTGAGTAGTAATTGATCACCCCATTTGTCCCCATTTCACTCCCCTGGTATCCCCAACACCTAGCAGCGCAGGACACGCTCCCCTTGGCCGTTTTGCACCAGTGCAGCGCCGCCTGACGCTCACCATGCCGGTCGACCATGGACAGCTCGTAGCAGCCAGTGCCGCCCTCTCCCACGATGTCCAGGAGACAGGCAACCGTCCACCGCCACCCTCTGTCCACCCCTCGATCGCAGGCAAGCCATGGACCATCCGCATTAGCCGTGCCCACTTGCCTGTCTGCCATGCCGAGAGCGCGCCAGAGCGCCGCAGCCGACACGCATGCACACGCCACGCCTCGCCCTCACCTCGCATGCTTGCACTCACTGTGACCCTAGCTATCTCCCAGACATGCTCGTTCGCCGCAGCGAGGACCATAGCCCCTGTGCGCCATCTCGAACGCCGCCGTTTCTTCCCAGACCACCGATCTCGACCGCCCCTTGCCACGCCAGCACTCGCACTACGACCGCCCTGAAGCACCACGCCGAACCCTACCCACGGCCATGCCAATAGCCCTCTGTATCGCTGTCACCGACGAGCATGAGCCATCCTGCTCTGTCCCTCTCGCTGGTGTATAAATAGAGGCCACCCCAGCCTCAATTGGACACACCATTCCACTCCCCACTCCTCAAAGAACCTCCCGCACCTCTCCCCGGAGCAAGGCGAGCACCACATCACTGGAATTCCACCGGAGCCCGCCGCTGCAGTGAAGGAAGGGAGCCGTTGATTGGAGCCACCCTAGGAGCCACCACGACAACCATTCGAACCTCCATCGTCTACAACATCGTTCGCCCCATCGCCAACCCTAGATGGAGCCCAGGTGAGCCTCACACGACCACCACCATCGCTGTTAGGGTTCAGTCTCGCTGGAGTTGTTCGTCGTAGACGATGTATGTCAGCCATTAGATCCTAGTCTAATCGCACGACCTAGATTGAAACTTACCGTTTCGGTTAGATAGAGTCCCTGACTAGTGGGACCGTCCTGTCAGCAGCCCGCTGCGCAAGCGCAGTGCAGTTGGGTCGGCCCATTTAGTTTCCCGCGCAAACCCCGTAGATTCAAATAGAATTTTTCCAATTTAGTTAAAACTAGATTCTATCAGTAGATTCAAAAATCAATTCAAAGAGATTCACTGCACCAAATTACATGATTCCAATTTTGTTAGAAAGATATTCAAATTATCTATCCAAGCCCGTTGGATTCAAACCATTTGAAAATATAGATCACCTATAGTAAAAATAACAAGACAGAGACTTTTTCAACTTCAAACATTTTTCAAAAATCAACCATAAATGCTTTTGAGTTGATTCCAACTCTCAAAAATCACATTTGACAAGATCTATCTGAATATTTAAAAAGATTTAGGTTTACATTCAGTGATCTTGGACTAGTAATAAAAGAATGCTATTTAGGCATTTCTAGTCACTTTAATTGTATTAAATAGTAATTTTAAACTTTATAAAATATGACCAACACTTTAAATCATATTCCCAAGTATTAGAATATGTGGTGATGACATGTGTCCACATGATCCCATATTTTAATTTGAGAATATTAAATCTTAAGTATTTTCAATGAGTAGAAATTACTTTTCCAAAATAAATAAATAAGACTAGGTCTTTATTTCATGTGATGTTGGTGATGATGCTAGATCACCTAGTGTGAGCCTTTGTGTGCTAAATAGAAGTAGTTAAGTATTTTTTGGTGATTGTGTACCTCGTATTCATTTATAGACGATAGTACCGACCCGAGATACGAGGAGGAGGAGTGCTACCAAGAAGAAGAAGAAGAGAACTTCAACCACTAAACTACCCAAGGCAAGCTAACACTTGCAAGTGTCATACATATGCAAGACATCATTAACTATGCAAGCTAGAACTATGCAAGCTAAGACTTGCAAACTAAATAACCTATCCAAGATGCATTAGGCATGCTTGGTTATGCAACTTTGATTATACCAATCCCAAGTTTTACTTGTAAGCTTTATCCTTTTACTTTTACCAAAGTTCTTTACCTTTAGTTAGTGATTTGTGAGTATTGGAAAAATAGGATAGGTACCATAAAGAGTATAAAACTATGCCTAAGTAGTTATACTTAGATGTCGTCAAAAGACATACACTAGAGTTGGATAGTTACACTTGATTAGCACCCCTCATTAGTGAATACCCTCAACTTTAGTGGCTAGTGCTAAGAATAAAAGTTGATCACTTTAGATGGGAATACTTGGTGAAAATGATTATGAAATCCTTGGAATGAGGATTCATTCTATTGAAATGTTTTGACATGTGTTATGGACACAAAAGGATTTGATGATGAAAATGTTGAGGCATGAGCCTTGACCCTTTATAAAAACTGATGGTTGGGTTCGGATGCGATACAATTCCAATTTTACTATACAACCACAATACCTGAATTGGGTAGGGCTTAACTGGATGTTTATATGCCTTAGTATGGGTTCCCTCGCGGAAAGAGGTTGAGCTGAGGCTACCTCATGAATGTGAATGTCCACCTATGAAGTGCCGAGGATGGAAGATGGCCATGGCTGGGAGGCCAAGCTCATAGGGGAGGTGCCTATACTAGAGTGTGTAATTGAAAGGTTAGGATTGATTATCCGCATACTAAGTATGATGATTCAGGGTTATCCCTAACGGATGTATCGAATTTTGTGGTGAAAGTGTACCACCTCTGTAGAGTGTCAAACTATTCGAATAGCCACGTCCGCGGTCATGGACAGTTGGAGTGGCCATACTGTTCCGTTGTCAGATGTTTTCAAAATGACTTGTGAATTGAACTATGACTTTGACTTGACCACAACAGGGTTGTGAATATGAAAACTAAGTTCCCACTTAGGTGATGTAGAACATTACATTAGTTCTCTTTACTTCTTAACCCGATATGAAATAAACCTGGCCTTTTGCAAATAAACCTAGAGCTTAAGATTCCTACTAGAACCACCTTACTTTTGTTAGTGATAGTTTGTGAGTACTTAAAGAGTTCTCATGGATTTGTTGCTGGCTATTCCCGTGGCTAGACTATGAGGAGGACTACCAGGATGATGGACAGCAGGAGGTCTATGACAACTGGGATCATCTCCCATCGTCAGCATTGCCTGTGACCCTGAAGATGGAGCCCCTACTATGTTTACTTTCCGCTGCTTTGATTGTATTAAGACTGGATCATGAGATCCTTTATTTGTAAGACCTTTATTATGGTTTGTAATGGATGATGTACTATGGTACCAATTCTGTTATGTCTCATGAAAATGGTAATCTTGGGATTGTGATGTATGGCATAATAGGCATTTGGGATTAAAAATCCGGGTGTTGACAAGTTGGTATCAGAGCCATCCTGACCATAGGAGACCCTAGTTAGAATGGACGGCTGAACCAAAAACTTAGTTTCAAAACAAAAGAAGTGAGCATTTATGAAAACTATTACCACTCTTATCCTTGAGATTCTTTCAAAAAAATTCATGTTCCTTAGAAATTCTTACAATCATACATAAAGGTTGACACACTTGATCACACCACTAACTTGCTCACCCTAAATTCTTATAGATGGAGGTAAAGTATAGCAAGTTCTACCAGATGGGCAACGGAGGCCACCTGATCTTTGAGAGGGATCTCGATGCACTTGCAGAGTACCTTGAGCGCCTACACCTAGAATTCTTCGGTGCCCAACTCAATGATCAACAAAGAGGAGAACTATCGTGGCTAATAATTGCAGATCTCAGACGCAAGATGGAAGCACCCACTTTGGAGAAGATCCAATTCAGCGTTCGGGAGAATAACTGGCTAGATGGATTAGCCAGGGCTAGGCAAGAAGCTCTTACCCATCTGTGTGGGCAAAACATCAACCAGATCCAGGGAACTCGCTTTGCTCACTACGCAAGGTGTGATTCTATGGGAATGCCTTTGGAGATGCAAGGACACCAGGAGCTAAAGCACCAAGTGTATAATCTCGACTTCATGTTGTATGATATATAGCAAGAGTTGGAGAACGCTCATGCCTACGCCAACCACAACCATGCCATTGCAGTCAAGAAGGATCAAACCCTCGCCATCCTCGCTAGGGAGCGCCAATCAATTCGTCGTCAGCGTGACAAGAAGGATCGCATCATTGATCGTCTTTGCAAGAAGGTGGCCACTCTTGAGAAGACCATCCGTGAGCAGGAGGTCCAGCTTGAAGCGAAGGAGGAGGAAGGTGAAGATATCCGTGGTGATCTCTACTCTTTCCTCAGCAATGATGATGACTACCTGGAGGATGATGCCATGGAGTTCCACACTGATGATGATGATTCCGACTTCATTGATGATGATTAGATGCACTTGAGCACTACCGTAGGAATGAGTTGTACCCGGTCCCATTGTATCGTAGTTTCATAGAATGGTTCCTAAAACCATATGTTTTCTATTTGTGTTGTGTTATGTGTTTGTATTGTGTTCTATGAATGAATGAATGAATGAATGAGAGGAAGTTGTTAGTTTGCAAAACCTGAGTCAAACTCAAAGTTTAAAGATTTTGAAACAAAACCATGAACCTTAGAAATTTCCGTCTTATCTCATTATCTATCTCAATCTTCAAATGACTCGTGGAAATCCCGGACGAAGCAATTCATCTCAGGACCCAATGCTGCAGATCCTGCAAATGCTAGTTTCTGACCGTGAAGCTAGTAGAGCCGAACGTCAAGCCAACCTAGCCACTCTTCAACAGATAGCTCAGATGGCCCACAATAATCAAGGCCACTGAGACCAGGATAACCATGGATCCAAGCTCAAGAACTTTCAGAATACCAACTCACCTATCTTTAGTAAGTCTGAAGAGCCCTTAGATGCTGATGACTGGCTGCAAACCATGGAGAACAAATTAGAGGTCGCAGGAGTTGAAGCCAATGAAAAACTACTGTTTGTCACCCTTTATCTGGTAGGTGATGCAAGAGCCTGGTGGAATAGCACCCGTACCATGAACGGAGGTCAGATGATGACTTGGGATGAGTTCAAAATCAAGTTCAGCAGGACTCATGTGCCCCCGGGTCCGATTAAGAGGATGAGGGATGAGTTCAGAGAATTGAAACAAGGAAGAATGACTGTGGTGGAATACCGTGACAAATTTCTGTCACTAGCTAGATATGCCCCTGATGAGATTGACACAGAAGCAAAGAAGAAAGAGATATTCCTGAACGGACTACATGATGAGATGCAAACCGTGCTAGTCAACATTCCCTTTGATGATATTTAAGCTCTAGTGGACTCTGCCATTCAGATGGAAGGGAAGATCAACCAAGCCAATGACAATCGCAAGCGCAGGATGATGCACCGGCCTGGATCCCACGATACCCAGAAGTATCGCCCCAACCCGTCTGCAGGATATGCCCCAAGAAACAACAGACCCCCGATGTCCCGTCCAGGCTATCCCAACCATGGAGGAGGAAACCCGAGGTCTGGAGGAAACAACAACAATAACCCCGGCAACTCCAATAACTTCAACCGTGCACCTCCCAAGTCCAACAACAACGCCAACAAGAACAATACTGCCCCATGGACTAGAAGCAATGTTGTGCCTATCGCAGGAAAAGACAAGTCCCAGATTACTTGCTTTGAATGCGGAGTCAAGGGTCACTACTCCAACGAGTGCCCCAAGAAGCTTGCAGCAACCACCAATGTGAATGCACCCGCTCAGCAGCAACACAGTGTTCAGCCTGGAAGGAGATTTGCCCCAGGGAACTCGATCAACCGCAACGGCCGTCTGTTCCACATGAATGCTGAAGAAGCCCAGGAAGCGCCAGATGTCGTGCTGGGTATGTTTTCAATTAACTTAGTGCTTGCAAGAGTGTTGTTTGATTCTGGAGCATCACACTCGTTTGTTACAGAAGAATTTGCATGCACTAGTAAGATTCAACCAACAAAATTGAAGCATGTTATGATAGTTCAAATACTTGGTTCAACCTCCAAAGCTAGAAAAATTTGCAAGGCTGTACCTATCAGAATCCATGGAATAGATTTTTATGCTAATCTAAGAGTACTGGGAACCAAAGGTTTGGAAGTAGTACTAGGAACGGATTAGATGTCGAAACATAAAGGATTAATTGACTGTGCCAAGAAAGCCATAACCATGACCAGTAGGACCGGAGTATCAGTAGAGCATGTATTTGAGACATTGCCCCGTCAATTCAAATGCAACAAGAGTCTATCCCAACCAACCCTAGACCAAGTCAAAGTAGTCTGTGAATACCCCGAGGTATTCTCAGATGAATTGCCCGGTATGCGCCAAGATCGGGATATCGAGTTCATCATTGAACTAGTTCCTGGAACTGGACCCATAGCTTAGAGACCTTATAGTATGAACCCACCCGAATTAGTGTAGCTAAAGAAGCACCTTGATGCTATGCTGGAGAAAGGTTTGATTCAACCAAGCACATCGCCATGGAGATTGCTTGTTTTGTTTGTGGATAGGAAAAATGGAGGTAACCGTTTGTGTACGGATTACCGAAAGCTAAATGATGTCACCATCAAGAACAAGTACCCACTGCCGAAGATAGAAGATCTAATTGACCAGTTGACTAGTGCCAGAGTGTTTTCTAAGATTGATCTTAGAACCGGTTATCATCAACTCAAGATTCGTGCAATGGATATTCCAAAGACCACCTTTACCACCAGATATGGATTGTATGAGTACACGGTCATGTCTTTTCGATTAACCAATGCCCCTACTTATTTCATGAATCTCATGAATAAGATTTTTATGAACTTCCTGGATAACTTTGTCGTTGTTTGTATCGATGATATTATGATCTATTCCAAGTCAGAAAAGACCATGAGCTACACCTGAGAACCATCCTTGAAACCCTTAGAGAGCATCAGTTGTATGTCAAGTTTAGCAAGTGTGTATTCTGGTTGAAGGAAGTAGGATTCCTAGGACATATCGTTACGGTAGGAGGAGTCGTTGTTGATCCCGCCAAGATTAAAGATGTTGAAGAATGCAAAGCCCCAACCACTCAAACCCAAGTCTATGCATTTCTTGGATTAGTGGGATATTACCGCAAGTTTGTTGAAGGATTTTCAAGCATTGCAAGATCAATGACCCAACTGTTGAAGAAAGATAAGAAGTTTGAATGGACGGACAAATGTGAAGCAAGTTTTCAAGAGCTCAAGAAGAGATTGATTTCAGCCCCAATTTTGATTATGCCAGATATTAAGAAGCATTTTGATGTGTATTGTGATGCATCCAAGATTGGTCTCGGATGTGTGTTGATGCAAGAAGGAAAAGTTATATCCTATCTATCCCGGCAACTGAAGCAGCATGAGCAAAACTACCCTACCCATAACTTAGAACTAGCAGCCGTAGTTTTAGCCTTGAAGACATGGCGTCATTACCTTATGGGTAACCGCTATGAGATCTATTCGGATCACAAGAGTCTGAAGTATATTTTCACCAAGAAGGAGCTGAATATGAGGCAACGGAGATGGATAGAGTTAATCAAGGATTAGGACCTTGACATTCACTATCACCCCGGCAAGGCCAATGTGGTAGCGGATGCTCTTAGCAGATTGCCGTGTAGATTAAACACCATGATTAAAGAAGCCCAGCCAAGTTTGCATGAAGAGTTGGAGCAGTTTAGAATAGAGCTAGTTAGCAAAGAATTTTTAGCTAGCATTGAACTTCAACCCACTTTGACCAGTCAGATCAAGGAGGCGCAGAAAGGAAATGCAAGTATCAATGGAATCAAGCGTCATATCGGTACATGGAAGGTACCCGGATTCACCGAAGATGAAGAAGGAGTTTTGTGGTACAAAGGACGTATCTGTGTGCCAGCAGATTCAGAGTTGAAGCAGGTTATTATGCAAGAAGCTCATGATACTCTTTATTCTATCCATCCCGGAGGAATGAAGATGTATCAGGATTTGAACGAGCAATTTTGGTGGCACAAAATGAAGAGAGATATCAGAAGCTACATAGCCAAGTGTGATATCTGTCAGAGAGTCAAAGCGGAACATCAGAGACCCGTAGGACTTTTGCAACCATTGCAGATTCCAGAATGGAAATGGGATTCTGTCAGAATGGATTTTATCACCGGTTTGCCTATATCTAGTAGGGGAAATGACTCTATTTGGGTCATAGTGGATAGACTGTCTAAGGTAGCCCATTTTATACCTATCAAGACCACCTACCAGAGTTCGAAGCTAGCAGAGCTGTACACTGATAGAATCATCAGTTTGCATGGAACCCCTAAGACCATAGTATCAGATCGAGGAACCCAGTTTACCTCAAGATTTTGGCAGAAAGTCCAGGAAGGATTAGGAACCAAGCTGAATTTCAGCACAACTTATCACCCGCAAACCGATGGACAAACTGAAAGAGTCAACCAAATTTTGGAAGATATGTTGAGAGCTTGTGTGCTAGAATATGGATCAAAATGGGAAGATTGTCTGCCTTTCGTAGAATTCTCATACAACAACAGTTATCAAGCCAGTTTGCAAATGACCCCATTTGAATTTCTGTATGGACGGAAGTGTCGTACCCCCTTGAATTGGTCGCAAGTAGGAGAGAGTCAGATCTTCGGACCCGACATCCTACAAGAAGCCGAAGAGAAGGTTCACAAAGTCCGTGAACACCTCAAGATCGCCCAATCAAGACAGAAGAGTTATGCTGACAAGAGACGTCGAGACCTGACCTTCAATGTCGGAGATTTTGTGTATCTCAAAGTATCACCCTTGAAAGGAATGCGACATTTTCAACTGAAAGGGAAGTTAGCCCCCAGATATATTGGACCCTTCAAGATTTTGAATTGCTGAGGAGAAGTATCATATCAACTGGAACTGCCAGAAGAGATGTCATCCATACATGATGTGTTCCATATCTTGTTACTTCGCAAATGCTTAAAAGTTCCGTAGAAGGCTGAAGTTTTCAAGAACATCGATCATAGAGCCATCGATATCAACAAGGATCTAACCTATCATGAAGTACCCATTTGTATTTTGGAAGAATCCTTCAGAACCACCAGGACCCGGAGTATCAATTTTCTCAAGATCAAGTGGAGCAACCATACTGAAGAAGAAGCTACTTGGGAGCGAGAAGATCACATTAGGACTGAGTTTCCAAATCTCTTTAGTTCCTAGTTTTTCTTAAATCTCAAGACGAGATTTTGTTTAAGGAGGGAAGGTTTGTAACACCCCAAAAATATTTATCAAGATTGTCAAGTTCTAATCACCCAAGTTTAGGGTTAACAAAAACTTTTATTATTAAATTTATTATGAGTGTATGTGTGAATTGCATTAGTGTATGAATGAGTGCAATTGCCATGTTTGATTGCTACAAATGATAAAGAATGGTTTAAAGATGAATAGTACATCATCTAGGACAATTACAAACAAAATCCAAAGAAAAGAAATTCAAATATGAATCATATGATCAAATGGTCATTTTGACCAAAATTAACCACTAGACCACTTTGGGTGTCTCTAGTAAAAGATTTCTAACAAAAGCTTTCTCAATTCTTTTCACCCCTTGCTAGACCAAGTAAAAGTGAACCCAATCCCACTTTACAAAACCCACATAAACAAATTCCAAATCTATTTAAAGGAAAATTCAAAATTGAACCAAGTTCATATGCATAGATCACCACTTTTCAAAAACCACTCAAATCAATTCACCTTGGAAAACCCAAGCAATCATAGACACTCAAGCATGTGACAAACACACTCACCAAATTTCATTAAAAAATTCAAATACTAATTTCATGCTTCCATTTGGTCGGGCACCTGGCAAACACAGATTAAAACTTGCCTAACTTCTACTGTTTGAGCAGTAATTGATCACCCCATTTTTCCCCATTTCACTCCCCTGGTCTCCCCAACACCTAGCAGCGCAGGACACGCTCCCCCTTGGCCATTTTGCACTAGTGCAGCGCCGCCCGATGCTCACCGTGTCGGTCGACCATGGACAGCTCGCAGTAGCGAGCGCTGCCCTCTCCGACGATGTCTAGGAGACACGCAACCGTCCACTTCCACCCTCTGTCCACCCCTCGATCGCAGGCAAGCCATGGACCAGCCGCCTTAGCCGCGCCCACTTCCCTGTCTACCATGATGAGAGCGCGCCAGAGCGCCGCAGCCGACACGCAAGCACATGTCGCGCCTCGCCCTCACCGTGCGTGCCGTGACCCTAGCTATCTCCCAGACATACTCGTTCGCTGCCGTGTGGACCATAGCCCATGTGCACCGTCTCGAACACCGGCATTTCCACCCAGAACACCAATCATTCCCGACCATTCTCGACCGCCCCTTGCCGCGCCATCACTCGCACTACGATCGCCCAGAAGCACCGCGTCAAACCCTAACCTTGGCCATGCCAATAGCCCTCTGTATCGCCGTCACCGATGAACCCGAGCCATCCCGACCTGTCCCTCTCGTCGGTGTATAAATAGAGGCCACCCAACCTCAATTCGACACACCATTCCACTCCCCACTCCTCATAGAACCTCCCACACCTCTCCCTGGAGCAAGGCGAGCACCACATCACCGAAATTCCACCGGAGCCTGCCGCTGCAGTGAAGGAAGGGCGCCGTTGATTGGAGCCACCCCAGGAGTCGCCGTGACCACCATCGAACCACCGTCGTCTACAACGTCGTTCGCCCTCATCACCGACCCTAGATGGAGCCCAGGTGAGACTCACACGACCCCCACCGTCGCAGTTAGGGTTCAGTCTCGTCGGAGGTGTTCGTTGCAGACGATGCATGTCAGACGTTAGATCCTAGTCTAATCGCACGGCCTAGATTGAAACTTACCGTTTCGGTTAGATAGAGTCCCTGACTAGTGGGACTATCCTGTTAGCAGCACGCTGCGCCAGCACAGTGCAGTTGGGCTAGCCCATTTAGTTTCCCGCGCAGAGCCCGTAGATTCAAATATTTTTTTCCAATTTAGTTAAAACTAGATTCTGTCAGTAGATTCAAAAATCAATTCAAGGAGATTAACTGAACCAAATTGCATGATTTCAATTTTGTTAGAAAGGTATTCAAATTATCTATCCAAGCCCGTTGGATTCAAACCATTTGAAATTATAGATCACCTATAGTAAAACTAACAAGGCAGAGACTTTTTCAACTTCAAACATTTTTAAAAAATAAACCATAAATGCTTTTGAGTTGATTCCAACTCTCAAAAATCACATTTGACAAGATATATCTGAATATGTAAAAATATTTAGGTTTACATACAATGATCTTGGACTAGTAATAGAAGAATGCTATTTAGGCAGTTCTAGTCACTTTAATTGTATTAAATAGTAATTTTAAACTTTATAAAATATGACCAACACTTTAAATCACATTCCCAAGTATTATAATATGTGGTGATGACATGTGTCCACATGATCCCATATTTTAATTTGTGAATATTAAATCTTAAGTATTTTCAATGAGTAGAAATTACTTTTCCAAAATAAGATAAATAAGACTAGGTCTTTATTTCATGTGATGTTGGTGATGATGCTAGATCATCTAGTGTGAGCCTTTGTGTGCTAAATAGAAGTAGTTAAGTATTGTTTGGTGATTGTGTACCTCGTATTCATTTATAGACGATAGTACCAACCCGGGATACGAGGAGGAGGAGTGCTACCAAGAAGAAGAAGAGAACTTCAACCACTGAACTACTCAAGGCAAGCTAACACTTGCAAGTGTCATACCTATGCAAGCCATCATTAACTATGCAAGCTAGAACTATGCAAGCTAACACTTGCAAACTTGATAACCTATGCAAGATGCGTTAGGCATGCTTGGTTATGTAACTTTGATTATACCAATCCCAAGTTTTACTTGCAAGCTTTATCCTTTTACTTTTACCAAAGTTCTTTACCATTAGTTAGTGATTTGTGAGTATTGGAAAAATAGGATAGATACCATAAAGAGTATAAATCTATGCCTAAGTAGTTATACTTAGATGTAATCAAAAGACATACACTAGAGTTGGATAGTTACACTTGATTAGCACCCCTCATTATTGAATACCCTCAACTTTAGTGGCTAGTGCTAAGCATAAAAGTTGTTCACTTTAGATGGGAATACTTGGTGAAAATGATTATGATACCCTTGGAATGAGGATTCATTCTATTGAAATGTTTTGACATGTGTTATGGACACAAAAGGATTTGATGATGAAAATGTTGAGGCATGAGCCTTGACCCTTTACAAAAACTGATGGTTGGCTTCGGATGCGATACCATTCCAATTTTACCATACAACCACAATACCCGAATGGGGTAGGGCTTAGCTGGAAGTTTATATGCCTTAGTATGGGTTCCCTCGCGGAAAGAGGTTGAGCCGAGGCTACCTCGTGAATGTGAATGTCCACCTACGCAGTGCTCAGGATAGAAGATGGCCATGGTTAGGAGGCCAAGCTCATAGGGGAGGTTCCTATACTAGAGTGTGTAATTGAAAGGTTATGATTGATTATCCGCATACTAAGTACTGTTTGAGTGAAAGGTTAGGATCGAATTTTGTGGTGAAAGTGTACCACCTCTGCAGAGTGTCAAACTATTCGAATAGCCGTGTCCGCGGTCATAGACAGTTTGAGTGGCCATACTGTTCTGTTGTCAGATGTTTTCAAAATGACTTGTGAATTGAACTATGACTTTGACTTGACCACAACAGGGTTGTGAACATGAAAACTAAGTTCCCACTTAGGTGATGTAGAACATTACATTAGTTTTCTTTACTTCTTAACTCAGTATGAAATAAACTTGTCCTTTTGCAAATAAACCTAGAGCTTAAGATTCTTACTAGAACCACCTTACTTGTTAGTGATAGTTTCTGAGTACTTAAAGAGTTCTCATGGATTTGTTGCTGGCTATTCCCGTGGCCATACTATGAGGAGGACTACCAGGATGATGGAAAGCAGGAGGTCTATGACAACTAGGATCATCTCCCATCGTCAGCATTGCCTGTGACCTTGAAGATGGAGCCCCTACTATGTTTACTTTCCGCTGCTTTGATTATATTAAGACTGGATCATGAGATCCTTTATTTGTAAGACCTTTATTATGGTTTGTAATGGGTGATGTACTGTGGTACCAATTCTGTTATGTCTCGCAAAAATGGTAATCCTAGGATTGCGATGTATGGCATAAAAGGCATCTGGGATTAAAAATATGGGTGTTCACAAGCACTTGAGAAAACCATCTATTACCCCATCACCGGAGTCTGAATTAATCTATATCCCGGCTCTTTCCGGGTCAGAAGCTACACTTATGGAAATAGACTAGGGGAGCACTTCGGTAAACCCAGGGACTGCTTCGGCAAACCCGGGGACTACCTCAGCAAACCCAGGGACTGTTCAGCTAAAGCCGATAGGAGTTATGTCGGTAGAGGGGATGCAAATTGATGAGGAATTTTTTCCTATCCGAGCTATACCCGCTTGGGCCAAGCCAATATTTGACTTCCTGAAAGAGGGAATCTTGCCGGATGATGAGGTACTCTCAAGGCAAAACTAGAGAAGAGAAAAGGCCTATACCACTATCAATGCCGAACTATACAAAAGAAGTGCAACCACTATGTTGCAACGATGCGTTGATCCGGGAGAAGGGCTTGATATACTCCGGGATATCCACCAAGGAGAATTTGGCCACCATGCATCCTCAAGAGCATTAGTGGCAAAGGCTTTCTAGCATGGATTTTATTGGTCAAGTGCTTTGGAACAAGCAGAGGATCTGGTGAGGAATTGTAATGGGTGTCAGAGGTATACCACCAAAACCCATGTACCAATGTCGGAACTAAAGACCATCCCCATTACTTGGCCATTTGTTGTATGGTGCCTAGACATGGTGGGACCATTTAAGCCGCCTAAGGGAGGAATGACCCATATCTTGGTTATGGTGGACAAATTTACTAAATGGATTGAAGTGAAGCCAATTAGGAAATGTGATGGGGCAACAACAGTAAAATTCCTCAAAGATATAATCTTGAGATATGGCTATCCCCACGGTATCATAACTGATAATGGAACAAATTTTGCTGAAGGAGCATTCGCAAGGTTCTGCTGAGAAAAGAAGATCTGGCTAGATGTTGCCTTTGTGGCTCACCCCATGTCGAACGGGCAGGTGGAAAGATCCAACGGACTGGTGCTGTCTGGGATAAAACCCCGGCTCATAGAGCCGCTGCAAAGATCAGCGGGGTGCTTGATAGAAGAGCTACCACCGGTACTGTGGAGTTTAAGAACAACTCTGAATCGATCAACAGGCTATATGCCATTCTTTATGGTATATGGGGAATAAGTTGTATTACCAGCCGACATAGAGCATGATTCGCCAAGGGTCACCCAATACACAGAAGCCGAAGTACGAGAAGCCCAGCAGAATGATGTTGATCTGCTGGAAGAAGCGAGAGAACTGACCTTGTCTAGATCTGCCATATATCAGCAAAATCTCCGACGCTACCATAGCCGGAAAGTAAACCCCCGAGTCTTCCGGAAGGTGATTTGGTACTCCGGCTGGTGCAGCACACTGCTGGCATGCATAAGTTATGCCCTCCATGGGAAGGACCTTTCATTGTAAGTAAAGATTTGCACAATGATTCCTATTATCTTATTGATGCACAGCCATAGGAAAAGAACAAGGCGGACAGGTCCGGAGAGGAATCTAAGTGACCATGGAATGTAGCACTACTTCGTCCTTTTTACACCTGACAAAGAGGTGAATGTATCCGAGCTACTCATATGTTGGTATGTATGTCGGTAATCAGTTTATTAATGAAACTTCGGCACCCCAAGCAGAAACTCGGGGGCTGCCATAATAATTGTTTTTCTTGCCTTCATGTTTTTTATATGTCGGCTGGGTTAAGTTGCTTACACCTTATCTGGATTAGTAATGTGTGAGCACCAAAAAGCTAACTCTTCGACGTTGCTATTGTCCAACAAGAATTGGCTTCATGGCAAGCAAGAGAACAAGTTTGGAATTGCAAAGACATGAAAAGCGACTAAGGAAAAGAACCTAAGCGAGCTGACATTTATTATTTGGACTAACCCTTATTTACTTTATTCGTCTACTGCCGGATTACTTTGAGCTAATATCCAAGTTTCAAGTATTGTTAAGTCGAATTTTTGAACCTCGGACTCGTAAGTCGAAAAACCGAATCAAGGTAGACGCGAGCCGAATCAAAAATTGGGGGAACAAGAAAAGGAAACTGGGGGACCTTGCCCACGATAATCCGACATTAAGAACTTAGTAGTGAACAACACAAATTGTAGCGAAACCGAACCAAAGTGCTTAAGTACATCTTCACCCGACATTCCGGGGATCTGACAAATAGTGCTAAGTGTTTTTATACTCAAGGAGCAGGAGCAGAAGCCGAATCATCGGCCGACGGAGGAGGTACTTCGGTGTCTGTAGGAGGGGCGCTGGCCTCGGCTTCATCTTCATGATTGGCCTCTGCATCTTCCGAATCTTCGGCATCATCACCAAGTTCGGAGGCCTCATCCTCGCCTTCCTCGTCCTCCCCGCCCTTAGCAGCATCAACGTCATCAAAGACATCCTGATAGCTCGGACCGTCATTCCAGGCGTGGCAGAAGGAATACTGAATGAGCTTGTCGGCACAAGCCTGGTGTTGAGCGATGTACTCCCGATTATTCAACCACCTTGGTCAAGTGCGCATACGCTCAAGCAGCTCCAAGTCTATATCTTCATACCATGAGAGAACGAACTGCAGCGCTGTATCAGCTCCACCATGTGTAGTGGATTGCCGCCACAGATGCAACTGAGTTTCGCACTCCATCAACTTTGCTATAAAAGCAGTGCTTCCTTTGGGAGTGGGCTCAATTGGCTAGAGAGAGTTAAACATGCGCATCGCTGCCGGCATGATATCTGCGCCATAGTTCTTCACTAATTCCATGCAAGCAGCGAGGCTCACCAACATATCTTCTGTCTCATAAGGGATTGACCCGGCAGCAGGACCTGTTGGAATACCACGTTGCTGGCGAGACTTGGTCACAGTGGAAGCAGCGAGGGAGTCAACTTCTGGAAACTTGCTTGAGAACAGAACCACGGAAAACATTGAGCAAAAGCACTAAATCCGGAGAGACGAAAATTGAAAGAGGAAGAGAACTCACGGGAGATCTGGAAGATGAGACGTTGGAGCTCGGCATGGACATTGACGCTGCTAGCCTAGAGTTTGTTTCATATTCTGAGGTCACCGACGTAAGTTTTACATCGGCTTCCTGTAGCAGGTCCCTGTCCTTGGAAATCTGAGTAGTCAGGCGCTCTTTCTCCTTGGAGAACTCCTGATCGACCTTATCCAGCTCAGATTTATGGAGATCCTTGAGCCTTTGGATTTCAGTGTTCAGCCAAGTAATCTCAGAATCTTGGAGGCAGAGATGAGCTATCTTGTCGTCCTTCTTCAACTTAGCTTGATGCTTTCCTTCTTGTTCAAGAAAATGTGTCATCATATCAGGAACAGATACGCTGTCTTCAAGGGCAACTACAATAGTGGGTTAACCCGGCGGAATCGAGGTATAAATATCTACCGGTTCAAGGAAAGAGCGCACAATGGTCAAGAGGACAGGACAAATTACCTTGGACTTCAGCTAGTTTCTTGCGCATGATAGTGTTTTCAGCCTCAACCTCGGCTGCATAAGTCGAATTACAAATTAATAATAAGGATAACAAGCGACTGGGAGGAAAAGGTTTTGAGCAAAGAAAGTTACCCTTCCTCTGGTGATCCGCCAATAGCTTGCCGTATTGGGCGCGAACGTCTTTGTATGAGTCCAGCAAGCGCTGGAACTCAGTAGTTCGGCAGTTGGTGGTGATCTGAGAAACAAGACAATGTTAGTTCACAAGCAAAATAATTCGAAGTATTCAAGATCCAGGCCAAGTGTAACTTAACCCGGCTCTAGGTGTATGGATATTCGAAGTCTACAAGATCCGGGCCAAATGGAACCTAACCCGGCTCTAGATGTGTGCATATTTGAAGTCTACAAGATCCGGGCCAAGTGGAACTTAACCCGGCTCTAGGTGTGTGAATGTTCGAAGTCTACAAGATCCGATCCAAGTGGAACTTAACCCGGTTATAGGTGTGTGGATATTCGAAGTCTACAAGATCTCGGCCAAGTGGAACTTAACCCGGCTCTAGGTATGTGGATATTCGAAGTCTACAAGATCCGGGCCAAGTGGAACTTAACTCGGCTCTAGGTGTGTGGATATTCGAAGTCTACAAGACCCAGGCCAAGTGGAACTTAACCCGGCTCTAGGTGTGTGGATATTCGAAGTATTCAAGATCCGGGACAAGGGAAACTTAACACGGCTCTAGGTGTGTCGATATTCGAAGTACACAAGATCCGGGCCAAGTGGAACTTAACCCTTCTCTAGGAGTGTGCATATTCGAAGTACGCAAAATCCGAGCCAAGTGGAACTTAACCCGACTCTAGGTCTACAGCTATTTGAAAATGATAAGGACTTGACAAAATTCTCTAGGACCATCCGACCGTAATAAATTACTCCCTCGGAGGCTCGGGGACTAGTGGGTATATCTATAGGTATTCATGTACATAGAGCAGCATAGCAGAAGAAAAGGATTACCTCCATCATGCGGCCAGCCAAAGAGATAGCCTTGGTGGCGGAGTTCATCTGAGCACTGAATTCAGCTAGCCTGAACTTCTTCGGTAGATCATCCCTCGGATCAATAAATTCAACATTATTCTAGTTGTTTACATATTCTATAAGAAATGGGCTGTAGCTTTCGCCGCTAGGAGTATGGCTCATCACCAAGCCTTTAGCGTGGGCCTCTCGCCTCGCGGACTGAGCAGCAGTGGGACTGGTATGCAGGACCAGTTGCTTGCTGCCCTCTGATCTAGCAGTGGGAGACCAGGAAGCGGAGTCCTTGGCTGACTCGGCAGCTTTCTTGAGCTTGCCGGATGACGCAGGGCGCTGGATAAGAGTCGAGACTGTAGATCCAGACTACGCCTAGGAACCTGGCTGGAAAATGTCCACAATGGACACTGTAGATCCGAGGGCAGTGGATTGAGGTTTTCTATTTGGAGGCTTGGTTGCGGCTGTTGCTGCTGTAGCTAGCTTTGGTGCCGAGGCTGGTGCTGGTGCTGATGCTGCTGGTGCTGATGCTGCTGGTGTCACTGGTGTTGTTGGTGGTGCTGCTGGTGCTGGTGCTAGTGGTGCTCTAGTGTTGCCGGTACTGGTACTGTTGATGCTGAAGAAATAGAAGATGAAGGAGTTGTTGGGGGCGGTGCTAATGAAGATGGCACCTCGGAGCTAGACTCTGGCGGCATCACGGAGGAGCTGCGAAAATCCGGCATGGCCACATCCTAGGCCGCTCCGCTACCCTCCACGTCGATGTTGCCCTCCTCATGGCGAGGTGGGCTCTGATCAGGCGCAACCGCCGAATCCTCGTGAATAGGACTTAGCGGGCGAACGTCTTCATTTCGGGGGGAGAAGAACGAATCAGAGAAGAAATGTTAGGGACACTCTGGGGAATAACCCGGGGAGCTCTGGGAAATTAGAAAACAACAAGTCAGAAAAGGAGATAGAAAGACAGATAAAAGGCAAAGGCAAAGACAGAACTAGAAAGACCCAAAAGCAAACTGAAAATGACTTACTCGTCTGAGGTTGGGGGTGCCCGAGGTTTGGGTGCCCTCTGGAACATGCTCTTGGATGCTAGCTTGGCCGGGGCTTTCACCCTGGACTTCTTTTGCCTCTTCTTGGGCGGTGGCACCTCCGAAGCTACAGCCGAGGTAGCCACGCGCTTCTGGGAAGGGGAAGGAGATGGATCACCCATGGTGAGAGGGGGAACCTCGAGGACCTGACCGTCCGGGTTAGCTGAAGATTCAGATATAAGTGGGAATGCGTAAGAGATGGGCACCAGATCAAGTACCTCAACAACCTCAACATCCGAGTCATCGTCATCATGCCAATCCCTTAGAGAAGAGGCATTACCAGAGGTGCGTTTGGTGATATCCGGTGTGGGAAAGAAGCTCTCCGGGTCAGGCTCCTCCCGTCGGGCTCGGCACGATCCGCCACCCACTTGCTCCCTAACACTTGGCCATCCTCAAGTGGTTGCTGGAAAATCGTTGAGAACAAAAGTATTGGTGGTTGAGTTAGAGACTGCCCGGCATACCGAGAAAAATCCAGAAAAACAACAAGAGAGAAATTTACCTTTGGAGGCGGGTTGTCCCGGGTATAGGGCGCAAGCGCCCATTCCCATGCCTCGGAGAACTCCTTCTCCATGTTAAAGATGGCCTTGACCCGGCGGAACACCGCCGAGTTGTTGAGCTCGAAAGAGGAAGTGCGGTGGGGGTCGAGGGGGCCGCTCAGGAAGAAGATCTTGTGGGCGCGCTTCTGCAGGAGGGAGACCTAGCTGCAGACAAATGTGATCATGATATCCTTGCCCCACAACCTCTCCTTGAGCAGCTCCTTGATCCAGCGGTCGACCAATTTCGCCAGAGCCGTGGGCCGCTTTGAGACGTTGTCCCACAGAGAGGTGTCCAGGACTCCGAGCTTGAAGGGGAGGAGCCGGATCAAGTCCTCGTCCGTGGTATTCCAGACATAGAAGAAGGTCCGGGCCTAGCCTTTGCAAGACTCGAGCCCGGTGACCCGGGGGAAGGCGGAGTTTTTGCGGGGAGATATGGAGGCTTCCCCGCACTAGGTCAGATGCTTCTCAGCCGGAGTAAGATGCTTATCCGGGAAAATATTCTTCCGCAGACCGAAAAACTTGATCCACATCTCCTTGGAGGGCCAGAGGCCGATGTACCCCTCTAAACCGGAGGCAAAGAATGAAAGATAGGTAATGGCATTGGTGTGGAGATGGTGTGGTTGCAATTGATAGGTGGAGATGAAGTCATGAAAGAAATCAGAAACAGGAAGGCCGAAGCCGCATTGGAAGTGAGAAAGAAAAACAACTAACTCCCCTGGATTTGGAGAAGGGGAAATCTCGTCAGCGGCGAGGCGGCATGCGACACCCACGGGGATGTGGCGCGTCGTGTATAGCCATTCAAGGTCATCTTGACAGACAAAGGCGCCTTCCCAGCCACCGTGCTTATGGGCTTCGTCTTCTTCCTCTTGATGGGTGATGATGGTGGCCTCCTCTTTAGTGATGGCAAGGTCAAGCTCCTCAAGGGTGAAGTCAGAAAAGAAATAGCCGGCCGGGGGGAATCTAGAGGCATAGGTCCCCGTGGTGAGCGTCTCAGGCAAAGGTAGTCACGCGGTGGCTAGGTGCGGCTGAAGCGCGATTCTTGATGCACCTTTGGTGAAGCGGTGGCGAGGCGCAGCAGAGAAGAAAAGAGGTAGGGGGTGCGAAGTGTGGGGAACTTCCCCAAGATGGCCCTTGCCCCCTATTTAACTGCTTGTTGCAGGGCGCGTAGTGGCATCCTTTGCAGCAGCCCAACCGCACGGTGTGGCCGTGTACGCAGCGGATCAACCAATCAGGTGTGAGCCATAGCAAGGGGCACAAGGAACAAAAGATCCTGTGACATGACACGAAGATACAGTTAACGACACGCTACAACGACAGGACGTGCGGAGAAGTTATTCCTGACATTACTACAGTAACCGACGCTGTAAACAGGCGTGGCCCTTAAAATGAGGGAAAGTGATGATTACCCTCCACGTAGGACGTGGGGAAGCGTATGAGGGAAGGAAAGATAACCCAGATAAGTGAGCAAAGACCCGGACAACAAGGAATAACTCAGAACGAGCCAAGGGAATGAGCCAAGGGAGCACCAGCTTCGGGGACTAATGTTGGGGGATACCCCAGGGTAGGGTCATGCCGGGGTATAAAGGCCGAGTTAGCCGAGGTACGGCACGGTCAAAGCAAGTGCAGGCCAGGTCACCTCAAGGCAGGCCGACTTACGGAGTAACCCGGCCCATGCGGCATCTGCCTAGCATTAACCCGGCCGGCATAAAATATATGTCGGCCATGTTTGTCTATCTATTATGCAGGTACCCTCATAGCTGGGTTAGCCAAGCGCTAGCTGGACTACCACTTGGCTTCCAAGAGAAGGAAGGAATCCCCTGCTGGTCAAAAGGTGGCCATTGCTAGCTGTAGTGTGAGCGAAGCGAAGCAGAGGGAAGGACCAGCGGGGCAGAGGCGACCAAGATGATGCGAGCAGTGTCGGCTGGCGTAGCCCGTGTCTGGTGACGCTTAAAGGCATGTATTACGCAGAGGGCTACATCCATAGTCCGGACGAACCGTTAAAGAGAATAAAGATGCATCTAGCTTTAACCAAGGGGCATATTCGGGGAATATGTTGCCACGTCTGCCCGAACTTTGTATCCAGGGCTCCCCTATATAAGGAGCACTAGGGCCTCCATAGAAGGGGATCGATCATTTTTCTCTATCTAAGGTAGAACTCTAGGGCTAAGTTGTGGGGGGGGTAAGAGACTTAGTCTCCTTCTCACGAACAACTTGAGGAGCACTTGTAAACCACCATTGATAGAGGAAACACAACAACACATGTGTGTGGAATCACCACGCTATCCCTCACTGGATTCCCCTAGCGCTCATTGGCCCCATCTTTAGCCTATCCATGGCATCTGCCATGCCACCACCACCACGACAATTGGCGCCCACCACGACAAAGACAATAATAATAAATGCAGCAAGTGGCCCAATCCTTTCTTTAGCAAAGGACAAGCCGGTTGTATTACTTAAGATGACAAAACGTTCTCGAGGACACATGGGAATATCATCAAGTTCTTTCGCTTCATATAGTTGATTAATCTTCTTTAGTTTGATAAGTGTTGTGTGGGTGAACCTGTGCTAATGTACCGACCTTCCTAGGACTAATACATACTTGTGATTATACTCCTTGCAAGCATCCTCCAGTACAAGAAAGTAATTAAGATAAAAACCTAACCACAACCTTAAACTCTGAGATCGTACACTCCCTTGTGCAAAGGTTTCCTAACGGGGGTTCAGGTTTCTGTCACTCCGGCAACCCCACGATTAGTAGCCAAATACACAATGCATTCCCCTAGGCCCATAAAGGTGAAGTATCATGTAGTCGATGTTCACATGACACCACTAGAAGAATAACACCACAACTTAAATAACAAACTATTGAATCTTTCTCAACACAATTCCACTACTAACAACATGACTTCTCCCATATCCTCAAGAACTAAATGAACTACTCATGAGACATCATATGGATCAAGATCAGAGATGAAATAATGATAAGTAACAATCTGAACATAACAATAATTCAATGGTTGCACTCAATAACATCAACTACACCAAGTAATCAATACCAGGAAAGTTTCCCCTAAGAACTATGCAAGATTCAACCCAATTGTTACAGCGGTATGGAGTGGTGATGATGGTGCTGGTGGAGATGATGATGGTGCTGGTGTTGATGACGATGATTTCCCCTCTCCGGGAAGGAATTTCCCCTGCAGATTTCTGCCTGCCAGAGAGCTCTTTCTCTCTCTGCAGTTTTCCACCCCGCAGAGGCGGCGAAATCTTTCTGTGGTCGCTCCCCGAGTCTTAGGGTTTCAGGAGGATTATATACGCAAAAGAGTAGAGACAGAGGTGGGCCAGGGTGGCCACACCACCTGGTGGTGCAGCCAAGGGTGGCCCGCGCCAGGGGGTGGTGTGGGCCCCCTGCGACCCATCTCCTCTCCCCTTCTGGCATCCTTCGTCTTCTGGAAAAATAGGATTTTCCATATATTTTCCGAGATTTTCTAATCTTTGCGAATTTCGCCTCCAAACAGTGCCTTTTCCATCAGAATCCTAACTTCAACGGTCCATCCTCCAAAAGTCATCAACCATGCAAAAATAGATGAAATAACATAAGTATCATCTCTTAATATGAAATATTTCAATGAATAACAGTAAATTATGATATAGAATAGTGATGCAAAATGGACGTATCACTTTCCTTAATGTAAATTTAACCAAGTATGTGTATATGATAAAGACCAAGGGTTTTGTCAATCCAGCTAATGTTGACAAGGTATGCAATCTTCAGAAATCCATTTATGGGTTGAAGCACGCATCTCGAAGTTGGAACATTCGCTTTGATGAGGTAGTCAAATCGTTTGGCTTCATCAAGAGCGATCATGATTCTTGTTTATACAAGAAGTTTAGTGGGAGCAAAGTAAACTTCCTGATCATATATCTAGATGACATATTACTAACTAGAAATTATATACAGATGTTTCAAGAAACCAAGGAATCATTGGAAAGGAGTTTCTGAATTAAGGACTTGGGTGAGGCAACTTACATACTAGGCATCAGTATCTATAGGGATAGCTCAAGGCAACTCATTAGATTGAGTTAGACTACATATTGGGACAAATTGTTGAAAATTTCAACATGGAATCTTCTAAGAAGGGGTTCTTACCGATGTCCCAATGTAAAATTTGCAAGACTCAGTGACCTTTGACAACTAATGAGCGAGGTCGGATTAGTGCGGTAAGCTTCGGCAATCGGATCCATCATGTATGCCATGATTTGTACTAGGATAGATGTTTTATGTGCTCTAAGTGTTGTGAGCAAAAAACAGATAGACCCTAGAGAAATACACTATGTAGTGGTTAAAAATATCCTTAAGTACTTGAGAAGGACCAAGGATGTGTTCCTAGTTTATGGAGGTGAGGTTGAACTCGGTGTAAAGTGTTACATGGATGCGAGTTATCTTACTTACTCAGATTATTCTCGTTCGCAATCTAGATACAAGTTTGCAATGAACGGATGGGCTGTGAGCTGGAAGAGTTCCAAGCAAGACACTGTGTCTGCATCTACCACATAGGCTGAGTATATTGCTGCATCAGAGGCGGCAAAGGAAGCCGTTTGGATCAAGAACTTCCTGATGGCTCTTGGTGTGGTCCAAGGCTTGTCCAATTCGTTAGACGTGTATTGTGACCATAATGGTGCCATTGCACAAGCCAAGGAACCTAGACAACACCAGAAGAACAAACATATACTCATGTGTTACCACCTGATTCACCAGTTTGTCGATCAAGGTGATATCAAGCTATGCAAGGTATACATAGATGCAAACGTTGTAGATCTGTTGACAAAACCACTACCACAGCCTAAGCATGAGGCCCACAAGAGAGATATGGGAATTAGATGCCTAGACATGTGATGTCGGGATGATTGACTCTAGTGCAAGTGGGAGACTGTTGGAAATATGCCCTAGAGGCAATCATGTATGATGTAATTCCTAATGTATTCATAAAGTTATTAAGTTTCCCTAGTATGAAAATCTGATATGTATCATTGAATATGTGATTCGGTTGTGGGACTATATATTCATGTTGTTCATACTAGATGTCCTTGGTTATTGAGGTTGTGCTGGACAAACAACTTAGACTAATGTGAAAGTCGGCTGATGATTAGGTTCCACTTGTCATGGGCTTGGTGATGCTATTCTGACTTACACGGACTCGGCTAAAGAGTTTAGCGAGTCGGACTGACCCATAGTTGAGATGCAACAAGCATGTTATAAATGTGATCCTTTGAGCAGTCTGAAGCAATGGATTCCTTTGACTTGAGGTGATCGCATGATTCGAGTTGTGGATCGCTAACCTAGGTTCTATCAAACACTGTTCCGTAAATGGGCAGTTATAAAGGTAGAGTTCAGGCTGGTTGGGAATCAAGCTACATGACATGGATTACCAAGATGGGATTTTCCCCTCCATAATGAGGAGATATTCTCTAGGGCCTCTCGTATTATATGATTCAGAAGCATGGACAGGCTCAACTTGCTTAAGTGTTAACCAGGAAGTCAGACTAAGTGTTAGTCTAGTGAATTGTATATCACGAAACGATAATATATTTGAGTTGTTTAAGGGATCATGACTACTCGCATATACCACAAAAGATATATCGTGAGGAAAAAGGGAATTGGACAAAATTCATGTTGGAAAGCTTCGTCTTCTGACTTTACCATGCTTGGGAGTTGGCACGTCTTGCTAGAGGATGCTACCAGCTATCGATCTGGAGTGGTGACTTGTGTCATGTACAGGTCTATGTGAACATAAATGGTCACACATGATGGGGATATGCCGAACGGGGTATGCACAGCAGGACGTTCTGATTGGGCCAATGGTCTCGCGAGTGGGCCTGCAGGACGGCGACTGGAATGCGACCAAGGAGAAGGCCCGGCGACTGGAGACTGTGGGCCCAGAAGCGTACCAGAAGCCTAGTCGGATTAGGTCAAAACCTCTGAATCCAAATTCTGTTCGGTTGTAACTTGTAAACCCTAGCGAGGTGCCTCATATATAAACCTCCCTAGGGTATCTTGAGGACTCACGTTCCATCATACACCCCTTCAAGCGACTCGCTGCTTAGATGCCAAGCTCGCCACCCCTGTAACTCGCTCTCTAGTAATCTAATCTAGCAAGAGTAGGTCTTTACCCTCTAGGGGGCCGAACCTGGGTAAACCCATGTGCATCCGCCCCCATCTCGCTCCGCAGATGGCCGCCATCTCTCGCCCCTGATTCAATCAATCGCTGCCTACTACAGCGACTGTCGTGGCCATTTCCACGACAGTGGCGCCCACCGTGGGGCATAGCAGGACCGACCTGAGTTCTGCAGCGAGACCCTCTTCGCCAATCGATCGGTCGCTCGCCACCGGCCACATGATCGCCATCGGCAGGATCTTACAGATCCTGCCTAGCAGCTACATCCCGGCGTCGCGCCCGGTCACCCACGGCACGGTGATGTCGGTCGGCTCCATCAACCTCTTCGTCGGCTTCACCGGCGTGGTCGACCCAGCGACGATGGTGATCGTTGGCGGATCGCCGCCGCACCGCGATCTCCTCTCGGAGGAGTAGGTCGGCTCCATCAGGAGCCTCCTCACCGAGTACGACTCGGCCGCCAGCAGCACGGCCGAGACCAACGCCGCCACGAACGACGAGGCCCTGAACGACGATGTCGACTCCGAGACCCCTGCCTCGATCGACGGATCTATCACCACTGCATCACGAGAGGACTCCATCATGCGAGTCTCCAACCCTGAGGATTGTGAGGACTCCTCCATCCTTGGGATCTTCGACTCCGATTCTGCCTCGGAGTCGCCCGAAGACTTCCGCGCCAGATCCAATCGCTTTAACGCGATCTAAATAGGGGGTAGCATGACCACCCCGCCAGGTCCGTTCTCCACACCGATCCCGCCGACTGCCATGGCCACAGAGGTGGAGGAGGCCTGCCTGCGACTCATGGAGGCACAGCGCAATGAGTTCGCCGAGCGCGAGAAATACCGCCTCGAGTGGGAAACGGTGCGGAGTTATCGCTATATCACCAGCGCCGCATCAGGACCCACCTAAACTCCAACGTCTAGGGCCGCGTCCTGAACTTCAACAACGAAAGCGACCCCGCACACGCGGCCGAGCGTCAGTACTGTGAGAACACGCCACCAGGTGGAAGCAACCGACCACCACCCGGCGCACCGGTGACCGGAGCCCCTCCACCACCCATTGGGCGTGCGCCCCTGCCGGACCAGCCGCGGATCATCATCTCGCCACAAGCCTGCGACGCCAACGGACTCCCACTCTACTCTACTCCAATGGACAACATCGTTGCGGCCGATGCTGCGGTCGCCAACCTCGACGTCCAGGGAGACGGTGCGCTGCAGATCTAGTACGCCAAGGCCCTGTTCACCAAAGCCGTCGAGCAACAAGCCGCGGGAGTCGACCTGCGGGGTCGGATGTATTCCCGCTCCTCAGCAAGCAGGGCGGCCTCAAGCGGCCACCCCACCATCGCCAACGCCGCGACCTGTTCGCCACCGCAACCACTGGCGAACCAACCGCGGGCTGCCAACCCCGCACTCTCCACCAACGAACCGCGACCGGTGAACAAAATAGTCGCCGCCAACAGGCAGCCCATCGACGCCCGCACGCACATCGTCAACAACCAGGCCTGGCGGGCGTGCCAGCCCAATGACTGGAGGCACACCTCGATGTCGGGCGACTTCGAACCTGTGGGGCTCGCTCAGCCGAGTCGGCCCCCAATGCTTCGGGCCTATGATCAAAGGGGAAAAGTACCGCGCCAACTTCAAGGGGCCCAAGGAGATCGAAAAGTATGATCCAATGTACGACCCAGCAATGTGGCTGGACACATACCTCATGGCGATGGGAATCGCCAGCCACACCGACCTGCTCGCCGCTCGCTACCTCCCTCTGGTGATGGAGGGCGCGACCCGGTAATGGATCAACACCCTCCCCGCTGACAGCATCGACTCCTAGGAGTTAATGCGGGATGCCTTCGTCAGGCACTTCGAGGGCTCCTACACTCGCGCCACCATGATAAAAGACCTGGAGCGGTGCATCCAGGGACAATGAGAGTCGACCCGCCACTGGATTCAAAGGTGGCAAGAATTGTGGATCAACGCCTCCGGCATCCACCCGGACATGGTGATACATTGCTTCAAGAACACGTGCCGGTATGAACCACTGGTTGCTAAGATCAAGCGGATCTACCGGACGCTCGACAACATCCACGACCTCCTCGAAATCACCAAGCGCTACACGGAGGAGGACCCAACCAAGACTCCGACGACGAGTCAGGAGGAAGATGCCGCACCAGCGGCCACGACAGCGGGCGACAACGCGACATGCGCTACAGCAACACCTGCATCACCGGCAAGCGCCGCACGGACGGGCGAGTCAACTTCGTCGCCAACACCGGCTACGGCCAACACGACCCCAAGAGCTACCACCGCGACGTAGGAAGTTACCGCGATAGCAGAAACTACCGCGCCAACAACGCGGAGAGGCCGAAATTCGACCTTGCCGCCCTGCTCAACCAGCCCTGCGTCTACCACAGCAGGGAGGGGAAACCCGCCACCCACACCACCACGGACTGCCATTCGCTCAAAGAGATCAAAAAGGCAAGGCAAGCAAGGGAGGACCCCAACAACAACCCACTCGGGACAACGGAAACGCCGGCGGCTTCAGCAACACCGTCGGCTCGCTATACACCTTCACCGGGCTTGGCACCAAACGCGAGAGGAAGGTGCTCGCCCGCGTAGTCGCCATCAATGCGGTGACATAGGTCGACATCCCACGCTTCCTCAACTGGTCCGAATAGAGCATCACCTGGAGTCACCAGGACCACGGTCCCAAGATCGACTACCCAGGATGAGTCACCCTGGTAGTCAGGCCCAAAGTGGCCGACTATTGGTTGCCCAAGACACTGATGGACGGCGGGACCTCCATCAACATCATGTATCTGGACACGTTCAAAAGGCTCCAGCTCCCGGAATAGGCAATCCAGCCGACCCTGACAACCTTCCACGGCATCGTCCCCGGTCGGAAGGCGTACCCGATCGGAAAAGTGACATTACCGGTCACCTTTGGCACTCCAGCAAACTACCGCACTAAGAGAATCGAGTTCGAGTTGGTGAACTTCCGCATCCCCTACCATTGCGTCCTGGGACGCCAAACGTTTGCCAAATTTATGGCGACCCCCCACTACGCATACAACATGATGAAGCTCCCAGGGCCGAGCGGTATCATCATAGTCCACGGCGACCCTGATATGGCCGTGGAATGCGAGGAAAAAGGCGCTGATCTCGCCGACGCTGTCATCGCCGTGGAGACTGGCCACGTGGAGGAGCTGGCGAAATACACGAGCAACATCAACAAGGACGACCCTACCATACTAAAGAAGCCAACCGCCACGAACTCCATGTTCGAGGCAACCACGCATACCCGCACCGTCGAGCTTGTTCCGGGCGACTCCAGCTAGACGGTCACCATTAGGGCGCATATGAGCCCCGCATAGGAAAGCACGCTCATCGAGTTCCTCCATGAGAACCGCGACATCTTCGCATGGAAACCTTCCGACATGCCAAGTGTCCCGAGGGAACTCGCTGAGCACAAACTACACGCCGACCCCAAATTGCAACCAGTAAAGCAGTCGCTGTGGCCCTTCAATGAATAGCGCCGCCGAGCAATCACCGAAGAAGTGCAACGCTTGTTGGCCGCAGGCTTCATTCGGCCAATAAAACACTCCAAGTGGCTGGCAAACCTAGTCCTGGTCCTAAAAAAGAACAACACATGGAGAATATGTATCGACTACACCAACCTCAACAGCGCCTGCCCAAAGAAGGAGTTCATCCTACCGCGCATCGATCAGATCATCGACTCGACCGCGGGATCGGAGTCGCTGTGCTTCCTCGATGCTTACTCCGGTTACAATGAGATCAAAATGGTGGTCGGGGATGAGGAGAAGACGGCGTTCATCACGCCATTCGGCGCCTTCTGCTACACGACCATGACGTTCGGCCTCAAGAACACCGGCACCACATACCAAAGGTGCATGCAGGAGTGCCTCGCGAGCCAAATTGGCCGCAACATTCACGTCTACATCGACGACGTGGTGGTAAAATCCACCCGCCAGGACGACCTGCTCGCCGACCTAGCTGAAACCTTCACAAATCTGAGGAGGAACAACATCAAGCTGAACCCAGGAAAGTACACCTTCGGCGTCCCCACCGGACAGTTATTGGGATACGTAGTCTCCAAGCGAGGCATCAAAGCCAACCAAGATCGACAGCATCACGCGACTCGGAAAAGCCGAGTGCTTGCGCGACATCCAGAAGTTGGTCGGGCGAGTCACGGCTCTCAGCCGCTTCATCCCCCGACTAGGCGAGAAGACCATGCCTCTCTATCGCCTGATGCGCAAGAACCCCATGTTCCAATGGGACGCGGAGGCGGACAATGCACTCAAAGCACTCAAAGAAGTGCTACTCACGGCTCCACTACTTGCCGCCCCAATCGACAAAGAGCCAATGCACGTCTACATGGCGGTCTCCAATCGAGTTGTCAGCGCCGTGATGGTCGTCGAACGGCCAGAGGAGGGCAAGGAGTGCCCCGTACAGCGCCCCGTCTACTACATCAGCGAAGTCCTGACGGACTCACGACAGCGCTACACGCAGTACCAGAAACTAGTGTACGCGGTATTCCGAGCTCAGCGGCGACTCCCCCTTTATTTCCAAGAGCACCCAATCACTGTTGTCTCATCCGCACCGCTGCAGGACATAATACGCAATCGCGAGGCGACTGGGCGAGTCACCAAGTGGGCGTCGAAATCGGCGTCCACAACATCAAATACGAGCCCCGCAAAGAAATCAAATCACAAGCCCTAGGTGATTTCCTCGCAAATTGGGAAGAAGCACAGCAGCCGGAGAAGCTACCATATCTCCACTACTGGTCGCTACACTTCGACAGCTCCAAGAACGCCGACGGTGCAGGGCCGGGGTCATACTGACCTCCCCCAAAGGGGACAAGCTCCGATACGTGCTCCACCTCAACTTCAAGCCCTGCACCAACAACATCGCAGAATACGAGGCCCTCCTCTACGGCACGCGAGCCGCCAAGGAAATGAACATCAACAGCCTACGGTGCTACAGCGACTCCAAACTAGTCGCGTGCTAGGTCGCCGGAACATGCGACGCCATATCTCCAACAATGATCGTGTACCGCCAAGCGATAGACCAGCAGGAAGGACACTTCGACGGCTATTCCGTCGAGTGGATCAACCGATGCAAGAATGAGGAGGCAGACGCCCTTTCCCGCATCGAGTCGGCTCGACAAACGCCACCAGCAGGCGTCCTCGACATCATCCACAAACCTTTGGTCTACCCACCAAAGGAGATCGACATCGAGATAACACTACAACCAGAGCCGGCCCTAGTCGCCATGGTCGCGGAACCTAGCGATTGGACGGCACCATACGTCGCCTTCCTCGAGCACAAGATCCTCCCAAGAAACGAGATGGAGGCGCGAATGATCGTGCGCCGCTGCAAATCCTTCGTCATCATCAACGACGAGCTACACAAACGCAGCATGACTGGCGTGTTCTAGCGCTGCGTACAGCCAGAAGAAGGCCACAAGATACTCCAGGACATTCATGCTGGTGACTGCGGCCATCACGTCGGCGCCAAGTCGCTGGTCGCCAAGGCCATGCGGCACGGCTTCTACTGGCTCACCGCGCACGCCGACGCCACCAACATCGTCAAACGATGCGTCGGGTGCCAGAAGTACGCCAACCAGATGCACCTCCCTGGTGTGGCACTCAAGACCATCCCCATCACATGGCCATTCGCTGTGTGGGGCATGGACATGGTTGGCCCATTCAAGAAGGCCCCATCCGGCTTCACCCACCTCCTGGTCGCGGTCGACAAGTTCACCAAATGGGTTGAGGCCAAGCCGATCAAAAAGTGCGACGGCAAGACGACCACCAAGTTCTTACGCGAGCGAATCTACCGGTACGGCTACCCGCACAGCATCATAACGGACAACGGCACCAACTTCGCCAAAGGGGCCATGGCGGCATTCTTCAAAGAGCATGGCATACGACTCGACCTCGCCTTAGTCGCCCACCCGGAGTCGAATGGCCAAGGAGAACGGGCCAACCAGAGCGTCCTCCACGGGCTCAAGCCACGACTCCAGGTGCCCCTCGAGCGCACCCTAGGATGCTGGGTCGAAGATCTCCCTTCCGTCATATGGGGGATCCGCACGTCCGTCAACCGCTCCACCGGGTTCACACCCTTCTTCATGGTGTACGGCGCTGAAGACGTAATTCCAATAGACCTGGAGCACGACTCACCTCGAGTCGCCAACTACGTCGAGGCGACAAACAAGACCGCCCACCAAGACAGCATCGACCAAATCAACGAGGCACACGACCTGGCTCGCTCCCGCACAGCCATGTACCAGCAGGGACTCCACCGCTACCATAGCCGCCGAGTCCGAACTCGCACCTTCCAGGAGGGCGACCTGGTCCTACGACTAGCTCAAGACAAGAAGGGCATGCACAAGCTCTCCCCCCCCATGGGAGGGGCCATTCACCATAGGACGAGTCCTCGGCAATGATGCCTACTACCTCATCGACATACGAGGCGACGGCCAGCTCGAGGTTGGGAGGCCATGGAATGTAAACCTCCTCCGAAAGTTCTATACATAGAACTGAAACATGTACTCAGCTGACATATATAATGAAATTCATTCGGATCACAAAATTGTGTCTACTCGCCATATCCTTGTGCCACTCGCACTCGTACAATTAGCAATACGCTACCCACGGAAGTCAACCTTTGGTCGAGCGACTGGCACGGCTAAGTAGTGCGGCCCATGGGCATCGAAAATACTCGGGCCTGGGGACATCCACGAATACACCAACCCGGAGCCACCATCGGAGTCGCCTAGCTCGATTGGCCCACCGGGCCAAGATGACCGGTATACGCTTCTCACAGGGACCTGTCCTTCCCATCCTCGTGCAAAGCTACTCGAACGGTTAAGTACCACGCATGGGGACTCCACAAAAATAGAACCCTCATGCGGATCGGGAACATACCAAGTAAGAGAGCTGCCTTGGACTCGCCCAGTGACTGGCTGTCCGAGCCAGGGGAGGAGACGCGTTACAAACAACGCACTAGCAACTTGCAACAGGCATGCACCCACAACGGCTAAGTACCACGCTCGGGGACTCGCCTACAAACAAACCCACCCGCGCTCGGGGACTCGGCCCTTCAGGAGGCGCAAGGGACAAACAATACACCATAAAAGAAAACACATATGTATACAATCGAGTTATACCCCATTAAAGGGAGGACGCGCTCGGGGACTCGCTCAAACAAAAATAAACACACCACACAATCACGATCGCATAAAGAGTCGATTGACTCCTCTTACTCAAAATATTGTTCATATTGCAAAAGTCGCCACTTGACATATATTACAAACTGCCCAGCTATACTATCTATTTCGCAGGCCCTGACGAAGAAGCATCCCCACCACCCTTGAGACGTACAAAAGGTTGCCATGGGTTCGTCGGGTAGGTCGTCAGCGACTTTGACAACACCGGCCGGAAGGGTTGCTCCGACTTCATGTCGTGATGCTCCGGCTTGGGGTCACCAGGCGCCAGTACCATCTCATGGTATGGCAGAAGGCCCCCCATCACCAACACCCGATCAGCAAAAGGGGTGGCCTTGGCAGTCAGCTTCAGCACCTCCGACATCTCCACCGTACCAGTAGCCTAAGGGTAGCCGCTGGTGATGTCGTCAAGGTCGAAATCATCGGGGAAGTGGGCGAGACCTAGGGTTAATGTCGTGGTGGCCCCGCGCATGAAATCCGAGCATGCCATCCACTCCATGATGCCGGGCACCTCCTCCAGATAGCGCCACACTTCCGTGAGTCCCCTAGGAATAACCTCGGTGGGGAATATCCCCTGAAGGACTGCTTGGACGCACAATGCCGAAGCAGTGGCCGCGTTCACCACGGCAGTCACGCAATGCGAGGCGTTGAAGGTCTGAACCACTGGGTCGCTTTGCCCTATCACAGCTGCAACATCAGACGTCAGTGACACTACGGACCTCCCCACTCGGGGACTCGCCAAACATGTTAAGAAAAGAACATAGATTCACCAAGAAGCTTGCGGCAGTGCTCGGTGACGTGCTTCTCCAGGACGGCGTGATAGTTCTGTAGCCCCAGGATGATCGAGTCCACGGCCTTGCACTCCTCTTCAGCCGCAGCGACTGTAGCCTTCTCTCGATCCTCATAAGAAATTGAGGTCGCCTTCGCCTCCTCCAGCTCCTGGATTAGCGAGGCGATTCGCCCACTCGTTGCGTCCAGCTCGGAGACTAGGACGTACCCTTCATGAGCCTTGGAAATCGCAGCGGGAAGACCATCTGAAAAGAAAAGGGACAAATCGTCAACACTCCAGCACACCAACAGTTCACAGTCGAAAAACGAATCAAGTACTTACCAACAGTCTCCTGGAGTCGCCGGTTTGCTTCCTACGCCACGCGCAGATCCCGCTCCAGACGATCCTTCGCGGCCTGTCGATCTGTCGACTCCCTCGGCAAACCCTGCAAGAGTAACAAAACTTAGTACTTACCAAAAAACAATATCATTCCCAAGCCGCTGAAATTCAGTGACTAGGAATTCAGAGGACTGGAGAGTAGAAGAAATTCAGTCCCTAGCCGCTGAAATTCAGCGACTAGGGACTCAGGGACTAGAGAGTAGAAGCAACTCAGTGCCTAGCCGCTGAAATTCAGCATCTAGACACTCGGGGACTGGACGTACCTGAATGATGGTGCCAAGCATCTTGTGAAGCTCTCCGACGTCAGTCGACGGGACCATGAAGGAGGTGCGCCCATGATGAGACCCGACGTCTTCATCAACGATCTCCGGGCTCTGTGGAGATTGGTTGTCCGCCATGCCTGGAAACCCCCTCGCCATGAAGCGTGGGAACGTCGCTGACGCTCTAGCCGAGGCACTGGTTACCGGAGCCGACGCTTCCGTTGCAGGAGCGACCGTGACTAGCTCCGACCGTGCCGCCGCCACCTCTTCGACGACTACAGCGAGGTCGCACTCATTGGCGCTATCCATCGGCACGACCCTTCTGCCTCTTCACGCCCTCCATAGTGGCCACGCCTTCAGCAGGTTTCCTCTTCTTGGGGAGATCGCCCTCTCCCGTGGTGGCGACCGGCGGGATCTTTGCCACTGAAGGGCGACCAATCTTCTTGGCCCCAGACCTGCCAAACCTCCAAAGTCAATACAGAGACAGCATAAAAACGGAACACAACTTGGAATGGAGAAGTCGAAACTTACTTGGCGACTGGGTGAACGTGCAGCCTGGTGCTGATGTGGGCGGGCTTCCTTGATGACGAAGCCACGGTCGCCGGAATGTCCGGCTCCGAAGACGCGACCGCTCTTGAAGGTTGCGGCGATTTCGACACCGCGGCCTCAGCCGCCTCCTGGCCTGGCACCCTCAAAGCCGTTGGCACAATTACCGCCAGAGGAACTTCTATCGCTGCCTTGATGTCCTCGTCCCCCAATCCCTCCATTGGGACCGCATCCTACGGGATCTTGTGCAAAGAATCGGGGGCGTCATCATCATCAGAGTCGGAATCAGACTCAAACACCACCGCCGACCTTGGCGGCAACGCTAGTTTCTTTGCTGGCGACTTCGGCTTGAGCGCGGTCTTCGCTGGCGTGGCCATGCGCCGAGACGTGTGCTCTTGCACGATCTCGTCACCCCCTTCATGATCATCAAGGCTGCGACTCGCCTTGAACTCGCGCTCCTTTTGCATGCGAGTCTTGCGAGCCGTAGGCGCTGGGGGAGGAACCTCCTCCTCCTCGTCGCTTTCGAAGGAATCTCCCTCAGAGGCCTCTTCGAGCTCCCGGGGAACCTCTTCGTCAAGCGGAGGGAGCCAACCCTCCAACACCTGGAACAACTGAGAACAACCACCAATGAGTATCGAACTACGCGACTGCGAGTTACATTGCAGAGATGGCGACTAGAAGGAGAACTTACTATGGGGGCTTCATTCTTCACGAGAGTGTACAGGGCGAGCCGGGTCGATGTGGTCATGAATTCCGCATTGGTGATCTTCTTCAGGGCGGCCTTGTAATCTTCGGTCTCCCATGATTCTTTGCTGGTCCGGGAGGGATCGTTTTTCCCGCTATACTCGTACATCCAATGCGGTCGAGCCGCTAGCGAAACCAGATGCCGCCCGAGCCAGCAGTTGTAGAGGTTGATCGAAGACAACCCCTGATCCTTCAACCTCTAGATCTGGTCCATCATCTCTGCGACGGCCATCCTCTAGTCTTTAGGGAGTTTCTTTGGCGCCAGCCAGCGAGGCTCACTCCTTTCTGCGACGAATTCGAGAAGTGCAACTTTGCCGGAGGGGGTGGATTCCTTCACATAGAACTAGCTCTTTTTCCACTCGCTCGTGGCCTTCTTCGGCAGCAGGAGTTTGACGAAGTTGGCCTTCGACTTCAATTGGAATGTGGCGCTGCTGGCCGGCAACATCAAGCCGCCGGACGCCTCGCGCCCGATGCGGCCATGGAAGATCTCTAGCCACAGCGGGAAATACGGCTTGCAGCCGAGATAGCATTCGCAGAAGGCGACGAAGATCGCCAGCTGCTCGATGTTGTGTGGACCGAGATCCGACGGCTTGATTGCGTAATACGCACAGAAGCACCGGAAGAAGAGTGACGTGGGGAAACCCAAACCCCTATCTAGGTGGCTGGGGAAGCAAATGAACTTGCCGGCTCGTGGCTTCGGCTCGATCTCGGAGGGAGAAGGAACCCGCCAGTTCCCCTTGCGGAGGACTCCGGCGTCCTCGAAGGATTTGAGCTGGGCCGTGGTACTCTTGGATTTCCCCATGAGACTTTTGGAGGCGCCATTGGGGAGGATGTGGAGTCGCTCGGTGTGGAAGGATCGAGTCGAAGGAAGACAGGAGAAATGAATGCACGAGAATGAAGAACACGGGGAAGGATCGACAAGGCTGATTCGTTACTCCCCTTACAAGGGGGCGCTACCCGCCAGATTCAGGGTAGCCGTTACCTGCGGTAATTACGCAGAACTTACCATTAGGATATCCAACGGATAGTTTGACCAGGTTGACGGTCCAACTCCTCCGTTCCACTCACTGGCGACTTACCCTGTCCATTCGCCGAAGCAGCGACTTGGCCGCCGTGACGTTCGCCGGAGTAGCGACTGGGAGCCTGGGGAAAATTTCCTTGGTTTCAGTGGAGTCCATCACCGATTTGACTGGGTGTCCAAATTGGACTCGCCTACTCCGATTGCCAAATGACCACCTGTGTCTGAATCAACGATGGCCTCGGGGACTACTGATGGGGATATGCCGAACGGGGTATGCCCAGTAGGACGTTCCGATTGGGCCAAAGGTCTCGCGAGTGGGCCTGCACGACGGCGACTGGAATGCGACCAAGGAGAAGGCTCGGCGATTGGAGACTGGGGGCCCAGAAGCGTACCAGAAGCCTAGTCGGATTAGGTTAAAACCTCCGAATCCATATTCTGTTCGGTTGTAACTTGTAAACCCTAGCGAGGTGCCTCATATATAAACCTCCCTAGGGTATCTTGAGGACTCACGTTCCATCATACACCCC
This sequence comes from Avena insularis, assembly GCA_023614405.1. NCBI lineage: Eukaryota > Viridiplantae > Streptophyta > Magnoliopsida > Poales > Poaceae > Avena > Avena insularis. The sequence continues at coordinate 269,375,491 of CM042684.1, read as the reverse complement.
TTCAAGCGACATGCTGCTTAGATGCCATGCTCGCCACCCCTGTAACTCGCTCTCCAGTAATCTAATCTAGGAGGAGTAGGTCTTTACCCTCCGGGAGGCCAAACCTGGGTAAACCCATGTGCATCCGCCCCCATCTCGCTCCGCAGATGGCTGCTAGCTCTCGCCCCCGATTCAATCAATCGATGCCTACTGCAGCGACTGCCGTGGCCATTTCCACGACAACACACTTAGGGGAAAGGAGCCCATGTGGATTAGATCCGTGTGGACATTGGGGCACATCATGGATGGGCCTTAAGCGTTGATCCCAACTAGGAGTTTATATAAGTGGAGTGACAAGGGATAATCCCTGACCTAGCCATCACTTTCTCCACTCCCATCTCAGGCTTGATTTGATCTAGCAATCCTATGCCCGGAGCTCCATTCCACATGTGTGGATACCGATAGAGGCGTTGCATGAGTGACACTGAAGGGAAAGGAGTTCATGGTGAATTCAGGAGTGTTGTTTGTGAGATCAGACTGTATTACATCAATTGACGCGCTTCATTGATAATGCTCACTTGCACGTCTAGTGGTAAATCTTGTGGCCTTCTACCTCAGCTAGATCTTGGGAGTACCGCGTAGGGAAAAAGTTTTGTCTATCCCTGCATGACCCATCATTGGTCTGTTGAACACACTTAGTGTTAGCATTAAGGCTACCCATAGGTGCATCGCATGATAATGAGATCCTGCCAAATGGCGGGACAAGAAATGACTTCCACCATACTTAGTTCTGGTTGTAGTATCCTGGGTCACACTCTCGTGGATTCAGTTCAATTTACCTTGCTTGTGGTGGTGGTAGAACCGTTGACTAGGGCGCAGTTGGTGGTGCTCCAGTTGTCGGTGATGGCGCGGACGATGACAGTCTAATCGTAGGTCATGTCTCGGGTGCAATGTTAGTGCTACAACCGTCGATGATAATGTGGGTCGTAGGTAAGTATCAAATTCCTATTTTGCTCTTATTTTTTTGTTCTTCCTTTTGGCATCTAGTGGTTTGCATTTTTTCTTCTCCCTGTTTTATTTTTTATTCTTATGTGTTGAAGAGCAAACGAGTTGAATGTGAACCCACTGATTGTGAAAACATTGGACGCAAACGCATTGCATGTGAAAACAATCGGAAGTAAAACATGTTGACAATGTATATGCGTACATTCTGTCTACTCATGTTCCCATCACAATCAGGTTCTCAAAAACACCCTATTTCAAAACCACCTCTCTCGGCACTGTCTTCCCATGGGGGACCATGCTGGGGGCTGCCACAGGGGTCCATACTAACGTCCCTAAGGTCAAAAACTTCGAGGATGATGTCCTCGGCCACGACAACAATGAGGCACATGAGAATGTGAAGGCCAACGCTTCAAAGAAGACAATGCCGAAGGCAACGGGAAAGTCAACGTTGAGCACTCTAGTGAGAGCACATGTCTCGACGATTCTAACGAGAGAAGTGATGCCATGTGGAGGATGCTATTGGAGGAGGAAAGAGCAAACACACGACAGGAGAAGCACAGGGTGGCTCGTAGAATGGTGCGAGAGGCGACATGGGAGGAGGCTAAGTATAAATAAGATGTGTTGTCATGAACCCTGATCCAATTTTTATGATAGTACGTCATTACCATATGAATGTTAATCAAATACATAATGAAGCTTCAACAATATTATGTTATCTATCTGTTTTATGTCCACCATACTTTATGAGAGAATAGATAGATGAACCCATGAACCCTGATCCAATTTTTAATTATAAGAAATACCTCTACTTGCATTTAATATGCTTTATGTTTTCTACAACTATCAGAAGTAAATAATAGCGCTAGTTTATTTCGGCTCAAACTACTATTCACGTCATCCAAATTCTTTTCGTTCGTGGGATGGACACCACGGAGGACATCCGGCGACGCCACAATGGAGCCATGCTATCCTATGAGGCGGGCAGGGCCGGCCCTGAGGGAGGGCAGGGTGGGCGGCCGCCCCGGGCCCCAGAGATCGAGGGGGCCCCATCCAGGTATAGGAGAAGCTTATGATTATGCGGCAGCGCCATTGGAGGAAGTTTCGAGCTTTTTCTGATCGTGCGTAGCACAGGAAAGAGAAAGGGCCCAAGCGTTACGTTGTTCTAGTGGGCTTAAATTTAGACTTTCTTCTTTATTTGTTGGAGCCTTTTTCTCCTAATGTTAGCTACCGTGATTAAGTGAGGTGGGTCGGATTCCGTTAAAAAAGGCAAGTGGGGCGGGTATAATGGGATAGTCGATGGGCACAGACCGATCAGCAGTGCAGCACACAATTGATGTTCTATTTTCTGCTATAAAATAGTCATTTTCCTTAAGAAATGCCTAATGACCTTTATTAAGTACATAGTACCGTCATAAATTTGATTACATTTTGCAGAATGAATCCTGGAAGATCACCATCCCACACTAAGCATTCCTTTGAACTACAAGCATAAGATAATCTGGCGATAGCTACAATTCAAAATTTTAGTTTTGCCCTAGGCTGGTCGTGGGCGCTATTATATTTGCAACCCTACAAAATACTTCGGATTGGACTATTTGTTTTTTATCTAATGATTGCACAAACCGGTGCTAAAAGCGAAACACTCTACAAAATAGACAATTAAGTACCCTTCAGGTGGTGCCGGCAAACGGTAATCTGGCGATAGCTACAATTCAGAAATTTAGTTTCCGATAGCAGCTCCGAGATGGAAAAAAAACTGCATGTCATGGTGTACCATGCGCGGCACCATTCAACCGTTCCTAGAGATCTCCCAAAGCTTAGCGATGAGTTTGCATCGATACAAGGAAATTGTTCCCATGATATATAAATTGATTGATATCTATATTTTTAAATGTACTATAAATAGCCTGACATCTTATATATATAGATACATTAATTAATATGATGATCATAAGGGCCCCAGAATTTGGGTTCGCCCCGGGCCCCTCAAATCTCAGGACCGGCCCTGGAGGCGGTCCCTGCTGCGGGCCAGGCCAAAAGATTCCGGATCACAGACAAGTGTACCATGCACCGTCCGTCATACCCGTAGTCTCTGGACGGTGGACCACGTGTGTGCCATGGGCCTACCATCACCGTATGCAGGCATGAATGGGAGCTGTGAGAGGCATTCCTAGCGCGATACGCCTCCGCACCCATCGGGTGGCAGAGCCCACCAACAACCAACGTGGCGCCAATAGCCCATGCCTCGAGGGGAGGAGGCGACATGGTGTTGGAGGACACTATGGGCCTGCGGTTTCTCCCTGCGCCTCTATAGACATGTGTGGGTTATCACGCTGGACATGCGAAGAAACGTGGCAATGTAGGCTACAAGCATCCACGGGTTCTCACCATAGAGAACCGACTTGACAGTGTAGACTATAGCGTCTGTGGATTCTCGTGTCAGCGTCACTAAATGTGCTATAAAATGATTTTCTCTAGGCGATGCATCTCATAGTCTTTATCCTCTAACACTTTCACCTTTGCTTAGATTCCTCCCCTCACTAGTCGCGTGCGACGACCCGGTGAACACACCTGGTGCCGGCGATGTGTCTGGCTATGGGCGTGAGCTGAAAGGAGGCGGATATTGACTGACATGGGTGCCGACGAGGTGTGTGGCTATGGGTGTCAGCTGAAAGAAGGCGGATGCTCACCGGCGTGACACGTGACAGTCGCCTGGCCTCCCGCACTTTGGTGCGGTAGTAGGATGGGCCTTCCCCATGCGAATCTGTCAACGAGCACATTGGCCATCATTGGGGTGAGAAAGTGGCGGTGAGGTATGCGCTTGGGCGCTACTCTTCTGACAGTACACTCTCCCTTGATTAAGACACATAGTTTTTCATAGCGGTAATCCATGGAAGTTTGCGTGTTTTGTTGACCTCTGGGGCAGTGGTCCAAGTAGCACGGTCTGTTGTGCGAAAAGACACCACGACGACACTCGGAACGTCCTATTCCGGAAGTGCGGGTGTGGTCATCTCCTCTATTTTCAGCTTTCCTCTTCCTCTAATTTGGTTCTAATGCCTCTTAATCTCTTTCTCTATAGTGTTGTTTACGTGAGTGGACCAGTTCAAGCGCAACAGAGGAGTTGTAGAGTCTAGCAAGAGGCACCAATGCCGCGAGAAATTTCGTAGGTTCACCCACTACCTTCCTCTCTATTTCTCTCTCCTGCTGGGGGAAACAGTGGTGATCTTTCCTCTTTTATTTTGGTCCAATCCAGCAGCATCTCATGGTGGACTCGCGAGAAGAAGGACATGGGTCACATTGTAAGGCAGCAACGCTAGCATACTCTCGCAGTCACCCTTCCCTTCCTCGAGCATTTGCGTCCTTGTAGGTAAGCGTGGCCTCCTTGATCTTTTTTCCTGGAACTCACATCGTCCAGCTACAACTCTACAACTCTGCTCTCTTAGTAGCCTCATGACTCCTCTCGTTTTCTCCGTCGGCAGCGGGGATGACAATGGAGAAGGTAGCAGCAAGCACGGGTAGTGATTATTTTCTATTCTCACTGTTGTAGGTACACAAGCAGCCTTGCTACAGTACTTTCTACTGGATTCGATCTCATATTGCTTACCCTTCATGTGTTTGCAGGATACGATATGTGAGCATCCAGAACATGGTCACTCCGGGTGTGTGGACCTGGCCATGTGTCCGCTATGCTATTAGGAAGCGGTCTCACCGAGCGTGACTGGTGCAGAAGCTGCTCTGGCCGACGAGTTGTGGATGTGCACCATGGAGTTTGGCACCGTCAGCCGGCACATCAAGTTTAGTCCAGCATGGAATTTGGCACCGTCTACCAGCATGTCAACTATGGGCCCCACAAGTTCTCGCGACTTGCGTTCCAGGTGAATCGCTTCACCGTGAAGTGCAAAATGCAGAAGTTCAGAAGGGACGAGAAAGTAGTTGTTTTCGACGCCACATAGAGCAGCTAGATATTAGTATAACACTACAGTCTATATTTTAAGCGTATTTAGGGTTCTCTAGATGTGTTTACACATAGTATTGAATCATATAAAATGAAGACAGGATTAGTACACTATTTATTATTTCGGTTTTAATATGCCACTCTATATGTATTTGTTCTGGGATTGTACAATTATAACAAAGAAAAGTTTATCATCGTGCATCGTGTTAACTCGTTTCATAATATGGTCAGATGAGTTCATCTGCAAGCAACGCGTACCTTCAGTGAGGAACATCCGATAATAAAAATTAAATCGTTACATATAGACGAACATTCTTCTAAATAATAGAAGCCTACTTATCACTCGCACGCTCATTGCATAATCGCAAGTATGCCTCCAACACAATGTAAAAACTCCGCCCGACTTATCCGTTGACTTAGCACCGAGCAAAAAATCAGAGTGGCACGCCCTCTCTCACCGTTTGGCACGTTCCCCAGAATGACCGACATAGAAGGAACGTGCCCCGTATACGACGTGCTTCCGGAATTGCACATATGACTTAAAAGTGTGAAAGTTAGTTCACGAGTGTTCAGTACCAGCTACGCCCCGAGGGGGCGCAAAGAGAGCTTAGTTATTTTTTCCTTCATATCAAACACAGCTTCGCTATATTCAACACTTCTTGAAATGTTATGTCTGACAGCTGTGTCCCGGGGGTGCAACAAAGTCTAGTTAAAAATGAAGACACTTTTACTTTCTACAAACATGAAAAAACAAAAAATAACTTAACATTATTTTTATAATTTCCTACTTTAGTTATAGATTAATGTACTACTATATTTAAGTTTACAATTCTAATACGAACCCTTTTGCTTGACAACCACACGGTTGATGGCGGAACAAAAATCCTCGAGTCACAATTGTGGGGCTAATATGATTCCTACATTACTCTGCACTTAGAGTCCCAACGAGTTGGCACACACATAGTTGGTTTCATCAAGAGTGCACATCTTGTTTTCAGCATCGAACTCCCATGCATATCCGATATCAACACGTGTGTTCCCTTCTTTGTTCACCAAACCTAGCTTGTCCTAGTGGTACCAAGAACAAATTCGCAGCTCGGTGATGCATGTGAATTTCATACATGAACTTTATAGTCTATTGTTACATATTTCAACATATTTGCATCATATTCGTAATTATTACCAATGTTTTTAGCGATTTCGAGGATTTTCTAAGTAATCTCCTCTCTTTTGGTTCTAACTATGTTTAGTAGCAAAACCTTCTATTAGTGTTTTTAACTTCCAGGGAGCTACAAAACTCCAAAAGGGCTAGGTCAACGAGTGTTGTTATATAATTTCAACTACAAATCAGCTAAATAAGGACCCGAGGGGCCCAACGATATTAAAATGCCGGCCCGTTTACTCTAGACTGTGACACCCATAGGGTCTTAGCCGTTGAAGCTCTAATGTTGTCGATTCAACTACCATTACCTTTGTTTTAACCTAAAATATATACCCCACGGCATCCTTCCTTGAGATGCACATAAACGGAGATCGAGAACCAAGTAACTGGCAGTCAGCAGACCTCTATTGGGAGGAGATCGGAGGGGAAACCGCTGCCGAAATCACCTCCCATTGGATCCACCCCCTATGGTGTAGTAATCATCAACATCTACATCAACACAATTTTCATATCCCTATTGTAATCTCTTAGAAAAAATGAAGCGTGATGTAATGTATAATCTTCCCATGATTTATTGTGTCCTTGTGTCTATGGTTGATAGCAATCTGTTCATGGAAATAGTTTTTTTGTAGTTTGCATACAAGTATGTTATTATCTTCTATGATGGTGTTATCTACTAATATATGAGTGTACACATATGTTGGCGGATGCATAAGGTTCTCACCATTGCATGTTGCTAGGACGAGGGATGCCCAGAGGCACTTGACGAAACCATGTCCTAAGTCTTAAATATGCATTCTATATTAATTCATGGTTAACTAACGGGTGGTGGGGGTAATTATGGGAACCTTGAAACTTAGAGTGGTGGTTGGAATTTTTTTAATAATTCCCTTTCTTGCATGGAAACAACCTTAGGTAAATCACTAAGGGTGTAATTTCCCAGTTACATGGCTACAACTATTTATGACTCCTCTCTAGAAGAAACAATAGAGACTATCCATGTGCTTCACTAGTTGTGACAACCAAACGAATGAAATAACAAATTGCTAGAACACTTGCTCCCTTGAGTTACCTTCTGTTACTTTTACTTTTACTTGATTTTACCTTTATTTTTTTACTTGACATGCAATAGTTTTACTTTTTGTATTTACTTTCAACACTTTATAGTTTTCTAGTTAGAAGTAAAATGTACCTTACGCCTTTTAGTTCATCGCATTGCACGAAAAGTCATATAAGTGGGTTATATGGCTCTAGAGAATATATATTTTACCTTCATATCCTCATGTATTTAGCACTCAAATACTTATCGAATTGTGATATAGTGATTCCTCGCTCTTAGGGATTATTAGGTACTTTTTTAGCGTCATTGTCGCGGAGTGTATTGCAAAGCTCCTATTGATTGAATTACTTTTTAGTTTACTTTCAGAAGCTAACATATAAAACTAAAGACCAAAAATAGATAATGGAAGATGCTCTAGAGCCTTGTTGTAAGTCGCACTAACATATGAACGATACACTACTCAAATATGTTAAAAGCTTTAATATTATGTTGGGCAATAATGTTTTGAATGCAACAAATCATGTTGAAAGTGCCAAGGAAGAGAAAAATAAGGAGGATAATGAAGAACAAATGGAGGAAAAATGGAGTAGCTACCCATTTCCACTCCCAACAATGATAACACACAAATTCCCATGAAGAACCCTTCTTATAAAAATTTAAGTAATGATGATCTATATTCGGATAAACCCATACTTGATCAATGTTTTAATTTAAGTGCTTTCTATGGACAATCATATGATAGTGGGGAAAAAAAGATATTTGTAAAGGTTAAATGATTCTATTGGTACGAACCCTCCTAATAAAAATGAATATGACGAGTTTCTCTTTGATAGTGCTATAGATGACGATCCTTTATTGCCTAGTCCTCTACGTGGAACAACTATGTATAATATATGGAAGGATGAGAGTGATATAATTGAGTTAGATGATCCATTATACTCATTCGATGACAAGTCATTATGTGTTGATTCTTCTAGAAACTATGTGGTTGACTTCACCATTAATGCTTGCAAATATTATAAAAGAGGAATATATAACAACCCTCTATTCTTCCTCGTTATTTAAAATGCAAGCTATAATTAATTGTATGCATTGGCTACCAGGAAGTTGCTACTGTTTCTTTATATATAGAATGCCAATGCACAGGAAGAGGGTTAGACTTAAAACGTTAATGGTTTTATGTTTTGTTGTGTAATCCATGTGCTTTCCAATACTATTCGGTCTAATCTCAGATGTGTGTCCTTGTATTATGTAAAATAACTTTATCTACTGTTTTCTAAAAATCAGTCTAGGATTTTAACTAAAGAAAAAACTGGGAAAGTAAAATGAGAAGGATGAGAAATGAAGAAGTTGGGTTCAACCTTGAACATGTATTGTTCATACCAATGGAACCATTGAAAATTATATTGGGAGTAAATAATAACACTAGATTGTTTCGGCTCAAACTATGATGGATGATTTTCTGATTCTTTTTGGGCGCCAGATCGATGCCCAAAAGTACATACAACGACGTTGCAATGGAGCCCTTCTATCATGGGCCCTCTCTATACATGGTTTACCGTGCTAGATAGCCGAGCTGGCAGCATTGGTGGCATGGGAAGTCATGGACGGATGCAGGTAGTCGCAGTAGAGAACCGATCTGGCATCATAGTTTGTAGTCATCGTTCTATGGAGCCTCTCCATGGCCAATCTAGCTACGTGATCCCTCTCCACAGAGGTTTCTCGTGGCCGAAAGCACAACTGGCGACGTAGACTCTAGCTAGTGGCAGATTCTCACGGGTGAGAGATGAGCGGGCAGTGTTAGCTATCGCCGTCCACAGGTTGTCGCGTTCAGTGGTGTCCTCTGCTAGATAAGTTGGCATCAGAGACGGTAGCATTTTATGGTGGATCATGTTGACACTAGAAACATCTCTCACATGTGGCTAGCCCATGCGCGTAGCTTGTTTCTACTTTGTGCATGGAAGGTCCAGGTATAAAACACTTTTATAATTTTCGTTCATACGCAGCAAGTTAGCTTGCTTTCATCTTCCCCATCCCCTACCCTGTTCTACACAATACTGTTCTGTTTCGGTTTTCTCCCATCGTTAGCTTCATGTAACTCTTGGATGGATCTATCCTATGGAAGTGCTACACCCACCAACGGGAAGGACCTATAACAAGTACAAGTGCCTCTTACTTCTCTCCTTATCCTGATGATCCCCTCGCTTACGTTTTAGGTATGTTTGCTTCCTTCCTTTCCTCCTTCGTGTTCGCGTTTATGTTTACTAATGGATTCCTTTTTAAAATACGGCAGCCCATTGGTGTCGCTGCGAGATGGTATTCTTCACAGTGACAACACGTGGTAGCACGACCTCGCGTTCTCTTATGTGTCTTCTCATCTGACACCTGGTATGATTCGTTCCTTTTGCTATGTTTGGGTTTCGGTCTTTTGTGGGTTCCCCGGATTAGTGATATGATAATCCCTTATGCATTCGACTACTACCCCAGAATTAGTGTGTTGATGGCTCAATGCACGGCGCCCAGAAAAATGCTTGTTGGCGGTGTTGATGTAGAGCTTGTTGGGAACCCCAAGAGGAAGGTATGATGAGCACATCAGCAAGTTTCCCTCAGTTATGAAACCAAGGTTTAATCGAACCAGTAGGAGCAAGGAAACACCCCAAAGGTGTTACTAGCTGAACTTTGGCAGGGCACACTACCGGTGCTAGTAGCAACGTGGAGACCTGTACAACACAACCCCAGAACTTTGTCCCCAACTTGCAATGAGGTTGTCAATCTCACCGTGTTTTGCAGAAAACAAAGGATTAAACGTATCGAATGGAAAGAAGTAATAGTTTGCAGAAAGTAAACACAAAGCAGTAAAAGATTGTAGATTGTATGTAAAAGACAAGGATCGGGATCCATAGTTCACTAGAGGTGGCTCTCCTTAGATAGATAACATGCCGCGTGAACAAATTACAGCGGGGCAATTGACAAACATCGAGAAAGCAATACATGCATATACTAATCATCTTGACTCCTTTGAGACTTGATTGGGCATTACAACATAATACATAGACCGCCATCCAACTGCATCTATGACTAATAATCCACCTTCAGGTTATCATCCAAACCCCCTCCAGTATTAAGTTGCAAGCAACAGATTATTGCTTTACGAACTGCGTGTAAAGTAAACAATACGATTGTTCTATGAACAAAGGATTGTTGTTTTCTCCCTAGTAGCAACAACACATATAGTACCTTAGAGATTTCTGTCACTTCCCCAGATTACCAGAGGCATGAACCCACTATCGAGCATAAATACTAACTCTTGGAGTTGCTAGCATCTACTTGGCCAAGATAGCTACTAACAACGAAAAGCATGCAAGATCTCAAATAACAAAGACATGATAGAATCAATAATCAATCTGAAATAGCATCTCAATATCCATCGGATCCCCGCAAACACAACATGTATGGATACAAATAGATGATCTTGATCATGAACAGAGCTCACAAGATCTAAACATGAAAGCACAAAGGAGGAGAACCGGCCATCTAGCTACTACATGGATCCGTAGTCCAAGGATGAACTACTCACGCATCACACTGGAGGCTTGCATGGTGATGAAGAAGGCCTCCAGGATGAATTCCCCTCTCTGGCAGGGTGCCGGGAAGAGCTTCAGGTCCCTCCCGATCTAGGGATGGAGATGACGGCGGCTACAGACTCTGTCGTGGATTTTTGATCGGGCACTTAGGGTTTTCGTCCCGAGGGCAATATATAGGCAGAAGGAGAGGCCGAGGGGGTGCCGGGAGCCACCACACCACCCCCTGGCGCGGGCCAGGCCTGGCCGCGCGGCCAGGTGGAGTGGCCGGCCCCTGGCCCTTCTCCGTCTCGTATTCTGGCACTTGATCCCTTCCGGAAAAATAGGCACTTTCGCTTTTGTCCCGTCCAATTCCGAGAATATTCATTTTCTGACTTTCCTGGAACCAAAAACAGTAGAAAACAGGCAGCTGGCACTGTGGCTCTTGTAATAGGTTAGTCCAAGAAATCATATGAAAAGTACTCCAAAGTTGGAACAAAACACAAGAAAGTGGATAAAACCAAGCATGGAACATCAAAAATTATAGATACATTTGCAATGTATCAATATCCCCAAGCTTAGATCCTGCTCGACCTCGAGTAGGGAAGTGATAAAAAGAAAGAATAAGTTTTGAGGTGACATGCACCATCAAAGACTTAATCAAAGTATTTGCAAAATATTCAAAGCTGGGATCATAGTACTTCAATCATAACATGAAAGACAAAGTTCTAGCAATAAGCAAAGAAACTATGATGCAAGATGAAAAGGCACAAACAAAAGATTCATGAATAACAATGATTTGCAAGACGTTTGTTTGTTTCACATAAAGAAAACATAGCATAATAGTATTCAGCTTGTCCCTCAATAGAGTAGCAAATATAAATGCATAGGACACCTTCAAAGTTCATAAGAGTGACTAGATACAATAGTTTAAAACAAGCAATATCAAAGTATGCATCAATCAACTAGTCTTGGGACAATGCACATAGAACTTAGAATGGCCACTATGCTCTCAAAGAAGGTGCATAAAGCTAGAAGATGGAGACTCAATATAATGGCGGAAGAAAGGCCTTTGTAAAATGAAAGCAAACTAGTAAAACTATTTTTTGTGTTTTTGAAATAAGAAAGAAAACTAGTAAAACTATTTTTTGTGTTTTTTGAAGAACAAAACAAGCAAACTAAGCAAAAAGAAACTAAGCAAAACAAAAACAACAAAGTAAAGAGATTGGTTATGAGGGACTCCCCTTGTGAAGATGTCCTTGACTCCCAAGAACGGCGCTTGAAAAAATGCTTGATGGCTCAATGCACGGCGCCCAGAAAAATGCTTGTTGGCGGTGTTGATGTAGAGCTCGTTGGGAACCCCAAGAGGAAGGTATGATGAGCACAGCAACAAGTTTCCCTCAGTTATGAAACCAAGGTTTAATAGAACCAGTAGGAGCAAGGAAACACCCCAAAGGTGTTACTAGCTGAGCTTTATGCACTACCGATGCTAGTAGCAACGTGGAGACCTGCACAACACAACCACAGAACTTTGTCCCCAACTTGCGATGAGGTTGTCAATCGCACCGTGTTTTGCAGAAAACAAAGGATTAAATGTATCGAATGGAAAGAAGTAAAAGTTTGTAGAAAGTAAACACAAAGCAGAAATAGTTTGTAGATTGTATGTAAAAGAAAAAGGACCGGGATCCATAGTGGCTCTCCTTAATATAGATAACATGCTGGGTGAACAAATTACAAACACCGAGAAAGCAATACATGCATATACTAATCATCTTGACTCCTTTGAGACTTGATTGGACATTACAACATAATACATAGACCGCCATCCAACTGCATCTATGACTAATAATCCACCTTCAGGTTATCATCCGAACCCCCTCCAGTATTAAGTTGTAAGTAACAGATTATTGCTTTACGAACTGCGTGTAAAGTAAACAATACGATTGTTCTATGAACAAAGGATTGTTGATTTCTCCCAAGTAGTAACAGCACATCTAGTACCTTAGAGATTTCTGTCACTTCCCCAGATTAAGGCATGATCCCACTATTGAGCATAAATACTAACTCTTGGAGTTGCTAGCATCTACTTGGCCAAGATAGCTACTAACAACGGAAAGCATGCAAGATCTCAAATAGCAAAGACATGATAGAATTAATAATCAATCTGAAATAGCATCTCAATATCCATCGGATCCTCGCAAACACAACATGTATGGATACAAATAGATGATCTTGATCATGAACGGAGCTCACAAGATCTAAACATGAAAGCACAAAGGAGGAGAACCAGCCATCTAGCTACTACATGGATCCGTAGTCCAAGGATGAACTACTCACGCATCACACTGGAGGCTTGCATGGTGATGAAGAAGGACTCCAGGGTGAATTCCCCTCTCCGGCAGGGTGTCGGGAAGAGCTTCAGATCCCTCCCGATCTAGGGATGGAGATGACGGCGGCTACAGACTCTTTCGTGGATTTTTATCAGGCACTTAGGGTTTTCGTCCCGAGGGTAATATATAGGTGGAAGGAGATGCCGAGGGGGTGCTGGGAGCCACCACACCACCCCCTGGCGCGGGCCAGGCCTGGCCACACGGCCAGGTGGTGTGGCCGGACCCTGGCCGTTCTCCGACTCGTATTCTGGCACTTGATCCCTTCCGGAAAAATAGGCACTTTGGATTTTGTCCCGTCCAATTCCGAGAATATTCATTTCTGACTTTACTGGAACCAAAAATAGCAGAAAACAGGCAGCTGGCACTGTGGCTCTTGTTAATAGGTTAGTCCAAGAAATCATATGAAAATTACTCCAAAGTTGGAACAAAACACAAGAAAATGGATAAAACCAAGCATGGAACATCAAAAATTATAGATACATTTGCAATGTATCATGTGTCGTGGAGCATAATTGACAAGTATCAAAGGAAACATCCATTACATAAGGGATACAAGTCATACCTCAATGCCATTATAGCTACATCATATGGTCATCAGGAATTTGGGAGGATCCAAACATTGAAAAATTAAGACCAGTTTTTTAAAGAAGGTCATATTATGCAAGCACAAAATGGTCATAGATGAATATCACTGATTTAAAGCATTGTATCTAGCCGATTACGACCAATTCATATTATCGTAACATATAATAATAATAGGGATATCTATTTTCATACCCTCGATTCGTTAGTTGTACTCAATTTTCCCCAGCCGCTTAGTTTTTCCTCACTTTTGCCCATCTCCTTGTAAGAAACTCTCACATGATCTGAAACTCGTCGTTCGTTAGCCTTGCCGTTACGTGCTGACATATGGGCCCGCGTTCAGTCGGGTCCCATAGTGGACCCTCTCCATTACATGCTGACGAGTAGGGCCCCGTTCTGTCAGGTCCCGTAGTGTACCCTTGCCATTATATGCTAACAAGTGGGGCCACGTTCAGTCGATTCCCGCTATGAACACCTCTCTCAACTTAGCTAGATCAGCATTGGACCCATATCTTATCCACGTGAGCGTCGGACCCATAGCTTATCCACGTGAGCTCCAGACCCACATCTTACCTAGGTTGGCGTTGCAAGATGGGACCCCGAGCCAGCCCCGCGCCTGTGCCCTTTGTGTAGTTTCATTTTTATAGAGTGAAATGTAATGCATATATGAAAATTATACGAAATTATACACCTTTGAACTCTTTTAAATTGCACTTAGGACATGATAATGTTGTGCTAATAAAATCCTAATCATTTATCATTTCCATGGAGTGAAATATAATGCATAAAATTGCGTATATGAAAATTATACACCTTTGAACTCTTTGAAATCGCACTTAATACGCGATAATGTCGTGCTAAGAAAATCTTGAGAGATTATTATTTTCATAGAGTGAAATGTAATGCACAAACTTGCATATGCGAAAATTATAAACCTTTGAACACTTTTAAATCGCACTTAATACGTAATAATAATGTGCTAACAAAATTTTGAGAGATTATTATTTTCTCCCCCATTTTCATAGATTGGAATGTAATGCATAAACTTGCATATACGAAGTTTATACACCTTTGAACTATTTGAAATCACACTTAATACGTGATAATGTTTTGCTAAGAAAATATTGAGATATTATTATTTTAATAGAGTGGAATGTAATGCACAAATTTTCATATATAAAAATTATACACCTTTGAACTCTTTGAAATCGCACTTAATACATGATGATGTCGTGCTAAGAAAATCTTGAGAGATTATCATTTTCATATAGTGGAATGTAATGCATAAACTGGCATATACGAAAATTATACACCTTTGAACTCTTTAAAATCGCACATAGGTCATGATAATGTTGTGCTAATAAAATCTTGATCATTTATCATTTCCATGGAGTGAAATATAATGCATAAACTTGCGTATACGAAAATTTTAAACCTTTGAAGACTGTGAAATCGCACTTAATAACTAGATAATGATGTGCTAGCAAAATTTTGAGAGATTATCATTTTCTCCCCCCATTTTCATAGAGTGGAATGTAATGCATAAACTTGCATATACGAAAATTATACACATCTGAACTCTTTGAAATCGCACTTAATACGTGATAATATTGTGCTAAGAAAATCTTGAGAGTTTATCATTTTCATAGAGTGGAGCGTAATGCACAAATTATACACCTTTGAACACATTCCCTTCAAATTATATTCAAGTTCATTTTTTATGGAGTTAAAGTACCAGTGGCAATCTCGTTAGTTTTCATGGATAGAGGGGTGCCCCCAACAGATATAGGGGTTATCCTGTCTGCTAGATCACAGAGGATCAACAGTTGGTGGGCACGATCCGTGTGATAACTGTCTCAACCAATCAGAGCGTAGCAGCGAAGATGAGCACAAGTGCGAGAGATTGATACTACGAGAGGGGAAAACTAAGTAGCACTTAAGAACCAATGAAAAAACTAAGTATAACTTAAAAACCAAGGGCAAGGCTGACAAAGAGATTTAAATAGAAAATAGAAAATGATTTAAAAAATGGAAAATGCGTCTTTTATACAATAAAATACATCTTGGCATACATGAAACTATTTGCAATTCAAATATACAACAGTTTGATAATTATTGCCTCAAACAGACAAACTATGTTTTGGGGAGGGATGTTTTGGGAAGAGGCTTGAGTAGAAAGCTATGAACCTTCATAGATAGTAGGTGATTTGAGAAGTGGTGATTTTAAAACTTGGTTTATATACATTTCTTATGGTGGCAGGTCACATAATAAGACTCCCTGGGTAGATGCCACTATGTTTTGCTCTTTTTGAATTGGTTATGCATAAAATGACTCAATTATCTAGCTAAAACCTATTCATTGACTCTATTGACCAACCACCAGAGGGTAAAACTGAGTATATTGCACATGGCAGTGTTAGTACTGGAGGGCAAAAATGAGTACAACCAAACTGCTAGAGGGAAAAAACATGACTCATGGTATGCGTGTGCGGTGCACGGGGTGGTAGCGGACACCTGTGGCCATGCACGATGCAGTAGCATACGCGGTTAAGCGGTGCACGGTGGTGCAACGAAACACTGCTTCCCTTCTCCATTAATAGAGGCTCCTCACTCTCAATCATCACTCACTAGCTCACTCAACCGTCTCCACTGTCCCATCAACTTTTGCAAACCCCCAACAAAACTCCAACCACGCCAGCGATGGAGAAGAACGACACGGTGGCCATCGGCGCCTCCAAGGCTGCCTGCAAGGAGGCCCCGTCCAAGCATCAAAGGAAGCCGCTGTCCCCGTCCCCGCATCCGTTGTAGCCGCCGGCGAGGATGCCCCCGCTAGTCTTGGGCATACCCCGCTCGGCTGGGATCCCTACGAGGAGGTTGATTACATAAGGCTAGAGAACCCCTACGTCACTAGCAACGCCGACCAATGGTCGGAGGTACCAGGGTTTTCTCCCCTTCCCTTGTTCTTCCCCGGTTCCCATTGTTGGATGCTAGATCGTATGTTATTAGGGCTCGGTTCTTCATATTCTTACAGTAGCTAATATTCTTGTGTTAGATCTCGTATTTCGATGAATCCCCCTGTTCGTATTTGAACCCCTCTGTTCATAGATGGGAGCAGTATTCGATTTGGTTTGAGATTTTGGAAATAATCAGGAGATCTCAATCGGTTAATTTATGCAAATAATCAATCCCGATAATCAAAGTATCTCAATCATGTCCTTATTGCACTCTACTGTTTTTTTCCAACAGGATGATAACAGTGACGTCCGCAGTGATGACGAGTCCAATGACACCAAGACTCGTCATGTGCTGAGGAGGCTAAAGTCCGGCCAGTACAACAACTTCTTCGCCGGCGATGTGTACATGTGCCCCTTCTGCCCCACCAGGAGGCTACACGCCACAGACTTCAACTCCCTTGTGAAGCATGTCGAGGACGTGAGGACCTGCAGCGAGTCCGTGAACCTCCACGGATTGATTGCCAAGCACCAGGCGCTCGGTCTTCACCTCCGCAACCTACAGAAGGTGGCTATCGAGGAGGGTCGCATGCCCCCGATCAAGTCCAAGGCACCCAAGGTCAAGGGACTAGGCAGCAAGAAGTGGAGGAGGCGCTAGAGGGAGGAGGCGGAGGCCCTCCTAGCAGAGGCCATGAGGGGCCACTGATCTTGTGCTGTTGCTGCTGTAAAGTAGCTTCTTTTGTCTTGTCTGTGTTGAACTTGTCCACTGGTGCTGCTGAGCAGCCTAATTGACGAACCTCGTTAAGTACCATACTATATAACCTATATTATCTGCTTTATCTGTATTTGCTCTGCTTACTGAATTTATTTATGGTGCTGGTTAGATTTGGTGCTCTAGATTTGCTACCAGATTGGGGAAAAATGAGGGCCAAAAGGAACAATGAATGAAGAGAGAAGATGCTCTAGATTCGCTACCTTTTTGGGCAAAAAACACAACTGTTATCAAGAGAGCGGCAAAAAGGCGCTCTTAAAGAGGTAAATCATAAACCTAACAAAAAGCCTTCTAATTTAGGCGACAGGGCGCATGTAACCACCAAATGTGCCCTACATGGTCCCACACCACGTCCCCCATAATCAACAAGAGATGGATGGTTAGTCCGATGTGTATCCTGGCCCCACCTGTCAGCATGTAATGGTCGAGGCGACGTAATGTAACGCTCAACACAGGACCCGTCCCAACGCGGTCCCACCTGTCAGCATATAACGGTCAAGATTTTGACCTGACGGCATCCCCCGTCCGAGCGCATGTGAGGGTTTCGGAATGGAGGGAGGGGAAAAGTGAGGAAAAACTAAGCTGCTGGGGAAAACTGAGTACAACTAACGAACTAGGAGCACAAAAATAGAAATCCCATAATAATATATTTGTATGTACAAAAATAGTGACTGGACCGCCACATAAGCAATTCGCTAGCTGTCATGTGACATGTCTACCTAGTCATGTACTAGAAGATGACTCGTAAACCCACACATAGACCACCACTAACCTACCTAACTGGCAAACCAAGCAAAAGAAATATGCAGTGTCAACACCTGGATTTTTAATCCCAAATGCCTGTTATGCCATACATCACAATCCCAGGATTTCCATTTTTGCGAGACATAACAGATTGGATATCACAGTACATCATCCATTACAAACCATAATAAGGTCTTACACAAATAAAGGATCTCATGATCCAGTCTTAATACAAACAAGTAGCGGAATAAATAAGCATAGCGGTGGGCTCCATCTTCAGTGTCTCAGGCCATGCTGACGACGGGAGATGATCCTAGTTCTCGTAGCCGTCCTAATGTCCTTCTTCCGGGTAGTCCTCCTCATCGTCTGGCCACGGGAATAGCCAGGGACAAAGCCATGAGTACCCTTTAGTACTCGCAAACTATCACTAACAAGTAAGGTACTTCTAGTAGGAAAGCTAAACTCTAAGTTTATTTGCAAAGTTAAGTTTGAAACCTAAGCTGAGTTCAAAAACAAAGAAAGATAAAATAAAGTTCTAAATCACCTAAGTGGGAACTTAGTTTTCATAGTCACAACCCTGTTATGGTCAAGTCAAGTCACAAATCATTTCATAAGTCATTTTGAAAACATATGATGACGGAACAGTATGGCCACTCCAACTGTCCATGACCGCAGATGCGGCTATTCGAATAGTTTGACACTCTGCAGAGGTGGTACACTTTCACCAAAAATTCGATACATCCGTCAGGGATAACCTTGAATCATCATACTTAGTATGCGGATAATCAATCATAACCTTTCCTTTACACACTCTAGTATAAGAAGCTCTCGTATGAGCTTGGCCTCCCAGCCATGGCCATCTGCCATCCTGGGCACTACATAGGTGGACAACATCAAGAGGTAGCCTCAGTTCAAACCTCTCCCGCGAGGGAACCATACTAATGCATATAAACTTTCGGCTGAGCCTTACCCAATTCAGGTATTGTGGTTGTACGGTATAACTGAAATGGTATCACATCCGAACCCAACCATCAGTTTTTATAAAGGGATAAGGCTCATGCCTCAACATTTTCATCATCATAAACCATTTGTGTTTCTCAACACATGTCAAAACATCTCAATAGAATGACTCATCATTCCAAGGTTTTCATAATCATTTTCACCAAGTATTCCCATCTAGAGTGATCAAGTTTTGAGTTTAGCTCTAACCACAAGTTAAGAGTGTTCACTAAGGTGGGATGCTAATCTCAATCTCATGCCATAGAATGACATCTAGTATAGGCCAAGTTTTATACTCTTTATGCTATCTAAACTACTTTCTAAAATCTCACTAAGCATTACTAAAAGTAAAGAAACTTTGGTAAAGCAAAAGGTAAAACTTGTAAGTAAAACTTAGGATGGGGGTATAAATCAAGAGGTATAACCACATCATCCCTAATGCATCTTGCTTAGGTTGTCTTGTATAATTCTAGCTTTCTAACAATAGCTTGCCTTGATTGGTACAATGATTGAAGTTCTTTTCGTCTTCTTCTGGGTAGACCTCCTCCTCCTCATAGACTTGGTCGGTACTATCGCTATAAATACATACGGGATACACAAAAACCAAAAAATACTTAACTAGTCTATTTAGCACACTAAGTCACACACTTGATGATCTAGCATCATCACAATCATCACAAGATTTAAAGAACTAGTTTCATTTATTTTATTTGAGAAAAGTAATTTCTACTCATTGAAATTACTTAAGATTTAATATTCTCCAATTAAAATATGGGATCATGTGGACACATGTCATCACCACATACACGGGAATGTGATTTAAATGTTGGATCATATTTCAATAAGTTTAAGTTTATTATTTAAATGATTTAAAGTGACTAGAAATGTCTATATAGCATTATTTTCGTACTATTCCAAAGTCACTGCATGCAAACCTATATATTATTACATATTCAGATAGGTATTGTCAAATGTGATTTTTGAGAGTTGGAATCAACTCAAAAGCTATTATGGTTGATTTTTGAAAAATGTTTCAAAGTATAAAAGTCTTTGTTTTGTTATTTTTGCTATATGTGATGTCTAACTCCAATTGATTTAAATCCAATGGGCTTGGATAGAGATTTTAATTATCTTTCTAGCAAAATTTGAATCATGCATTTTGGTTAAGTGGATCTCTCTGAACTGATTTTTACACAAGTGGACAGAATATGGTTTAACTCTGAATAGAAAAACATCTATTTGAATTTGTGGGCTAGCGCGGGAAACTAAATGGGCTGGCCCAGTGACGCTCCACGGCGCAGAGGGAAATTGACAGGCTGGTCCCGCATGTCAGTGGCACTTAAAACCCGAAATGGTACGGGGTAATCTTTGCGCTACGATTAGAACAGGGATCAACAACTATGGTTCATCATCGACGACGAACAGGTCGCCGGCGAGAACGAACCCTAGCGGCTCGGTGGGGGTGCATTGGGGCTTACCAGGGCTCCAGCTAGGTTCGGCGGTGGGGGTAATCGAATTGGTGGACAACAGGGGTTCTAGGCATGGTCGCGGTGGCTCCTGGGGTCATTGCAATCAACGGCCCCCTTTCTCCTCTGCTGCGGTGAGCTCCGGCAAAGATCTGGTGACTGAGGGCTCGAGTGGCTCCGGGGAAAAGTGTGGGATGTTCAGTGGCGAGAGGGGAGGTGAGTGGTGTGTAGAATGAGGCTAGGGGTGGCCTCTACTTATAGTCCGACGAATCGACCGAACGGGATGGGCGGGCGTCTCCAGCGAGGGCAGTATAGCATGCTATCGTCGTGGCTGATGGTAGGGGACGGTGCGCGGTCTGCTGGCATTCCTCTACGGTGTAATGGCGCGGCTAGGGGTGGTGGCAATTGGTCGGGCGTGGCTCGTGCTCTACACGGCAGAGACGATGTTCGACGCGACTCAGCGGGCTATGGTCGAGGGGTGGCGTGTGCACGCTTGTCGGGCGCGGCGCTCTGGCGCGTGCTCGGCATGGCGCAGACACGGTGGGCGTGGTGCTCTAGGAGTGGTCCAGTGTCTGGCAATGCTCGGGGAAGGGACAGGGGCGGCGGTGTGGTCTCGCCTACCTGCTAGGCACGTCGGAAGAGGGCAGGGCAGTCAGCTTGGAGTTGTCCATGCTCGACTGGCGAGCATGGCCTCGGGATGGCTCGGTACTGTTGCTAGAGGCTAAGAGGTAGCTCCTTGATGGCATGGTTGGAACTAGGGGAGACAAGGGGAGTGGATTTAGGCCTTAGTGGCACTTGATCACTGATCTAGAACAGTAATAGTTAGGCAGTTAATTCAGTCCCCACTAAGTGTTCGACACAATGGCCGCAAGAGAATTTTATTTGAATTTTGAGACGATTTTTGGTGGGTGATTTGATCTTATGCTTGGTAGTCTGTGGTTTCTTGGTATTGTTAGGTGGATTTCATTTGAGTGGTTTTTGAAAAAGTGGGATCTATGCATATGTAATGGATTCAATTTTTTAATGTCGTTTAAATTTTCTTGCTAAAGGTTTCTATAAGATTTTTAAATGGGCCTTGGTAGATCTTTACTTGTACTAGCAAGGGGTGAAAAAAGTTGAGAATGTTTCTGTTTGAAATTTACTTCTAGGAACACCTAAAGTGGCCTAGTGGATTAAAATGGCCAAAGTGACCATTTGTTCTTTTTATTCTTATTTGATTTCTTTTTCTTTGGATTTTGTTTATGAATGATCTAGATGATGTGGCATTCACCTTTGAATCATTTTACAACCATTAGACCAATCAAACATGGCATTTTCAAACAATTCTATAATAAGGCAAACACACATGCATTCATAAATATTTTTAATAATAAAAAGTTTTTGATTAACCTTAAATTGGGTGATTTGGATCTTGATAACCTTGATTAAAGATTTGGGATGTTACATACAGGATCTGGGACTCGAACCCACGACCTCCTGTTTCCATAGTGCGCCCCCAACCACCGAGACACCACCAAGTTTGTGAAAGAATATGTGGTTCCACCTACTACTAGTTTTGGAACATACAGGACCCAATACATGGGCTGACAGGGAGGCCCCACGTGTTGGGTTAAAATTTCTAAAATTCTTTGATTATTAAATCGGGCGGGACCCACCATGCCAGCAGACCCAACTCGTCAAGAAATAATACTAGCAAAAAGTAGAAGGCCGAGTAATCAAACTCGTGACCTCCCACCTTCCGTTAACAATGCCTACCACCGCACCACTTCACGTTTTCGTTCAAGACACAAGCGCAGGCTCTATAACTATCAAGTATCGTTCGTGGGCCTAGTCCTCGAGCACCTAAGGCCTCCTACCTATGGCTTCTTGGGCTACTCCCTAGGCTGGACTTGGGCCAATGGTGGCATGCCAGCATGCATAGCTTGCTGGGCCGAGCGTTCCAACTACTTTTTCTCTTTATTCGTTTCTGAATTCTTTTGTATATTTTTATTCATAAATCCAAATTGAGTCAAATAAAATTCATAGATCTTTTCTTTTCTAGAAAAATACAAAGACATATTTTCATATAAAACCTTAATAGGTGTAAATACAGATTTTAATCATGCTTTTGACAATAGGGGTTTGAAATTGAAAATTTTCATCTACGGGTTGAGTCTTGCTAAACTTGCATCGGATCTCTGATAAAACAACATACTTTGAAGCTAGAAATGATGTTTGCAACAAATCATGAGCATTAGATGATGTACCCGTAGTTCAAATCATACCCACTTTCGAGAATTAGATGTTTGGTGGTTGCTTCACAAAAGTCCCTATTTGAGAAACTGTACATGTAACATGGTCTACTATTTTTGAAAAATATGGTGGTACCATTTTTAGTTAGACCTTTGGTGGTTTCTTCATAAAATGCCCAATTTTTTGCACAGTGAAAATAGAAAATGCATTTTTGAGCAACGAAAATGAAAACTTTTTCCTGCAACATTGTTCGCCATCCTAGGATGCACATGCATGCACAATATGGGTACATTATCACAAACTGTGCCGTAATTCTGGTTATAACATTAATCGTTTGGCCTGACAACCATGAAACCTCAAACATGATAGGTCATTTCTGAGAAGTGTTTTTGATATATTTACAATATACCAAGTTTGGTATTTTTTCTTGCAATTATGTCATATAATATGACACCACGTGAAGGATTTAACTTGTTTGGACCGGGTTTGAATTTCTTATGCTGTTTCAAACAATGGTCAAAATGACAGGCATGAAGGTCCTTATCTCGGGGATGAAGCTTGCTAAAATTTCAGTGGATCTTTGATAAAATAGCATATTATGAATCTAAAACCGATTTTTGGAAAAAATCACGAGATTTAGATGATGTAACTATAGTTCAAATCGAACCCACTTCCTACCGATTCAGCAGACATTTGTCTTTTTTGCGAGGGGTGCAAGAAAAGGTTTGATATACTCCGGTTGGGAATTGTCCATGTAACGTGGTCTACTATTTTTTGAAAATATGATCGTACCATTTTGAATTAGAAGTTTGGTGGTTGCTTCATAAAACACCCTATTTTTTCAATTAGAAAATAGAAAATACATTTTTTGAGCGATGAAAAAGATAACTTTCTTCTGCAACATTGTTCGCCATCCCAGGATGCATATGCGTGCACAATATGGGCATATTATCACAAATTGTGTTGTGATTCTGGCTATAACATTGGTCGTTTGGCCTGAAACGAATGAAACCTCGAACATGATAGATCATTTTTGAGATGTTTATTTGATATATTTACAATATACCAAGTTTGGTATTTTTTTCTTGCAACTATGTCACATAATATTATACCACGCGAAGGATTTACCTTGTTTGGACCATTTTTGAATTTCTTATGCGTGTTTCAAAGAATGATTAAAACCAGGGGATGAAGGTTCTTAGCTAGGGGATGAGCCTCGCTAAACTTTCAGTGGACCTCTAATAAAATAGCATATTATGAATCTAAAAATGATTTTAGCAAAAAATTACGAGAATTAGATGATGTACCTGTAGTTCAAATCGGACCCCTTCCTACCGAATCGGCAGACATTTGTCTTTTTCACGATGGGTGGAAAAATGTTTGAGATATCCCGGTTGGGATATTGTCCATGTAACATGGTTAACTATTTTTGAATAATATGGTGGTACCATTTTTAATTATACATTTGGTGGTTGTTTCACAAAACGCCCCTTTTTTTGCACTCAGAAAATAGAAAATGCATATTTTGAGCGATGAAAAAGATAATTTTCTCCTGCAACATCGTTCTTCATCCCAGGATGCACATGCGTGGACAACATGGGCACATTATCACAAACAGTGCAATGATTCTGGCTATAACATTGATCGTTTGGCCCGAAATCCATGAAACCTCGAACATGATAGGTCATTTCCGAGAAGGTTTTTTGATATATCTACAATATACCAAGTTTGCTATTTTTCTGCAACTATGTCATATAATATAACACCACGCATAGGATTTACCTTGTTTGTACCGTTTTTGAATTTCGTATGCTCGTTTCAAACAATGGTCAAAACAGCGGGCATGAAGGTTTTTTGCTCGGGGATGAGCGTCGCTAAAATTTCAGTGGATCTCTAATAAAATAGCATATCGTGAATCTATAAATGATTTTTTCAAAAAATCACGAGAATTAGATGATGTACCTGTAGTTCAAATCGCACCCACTTCCTACCAATTTGGTAGGCATTTGTCTTTTTTTCGAGGGGTGGAAGAAAAGGTTTGAGATACACCGGTTGAGAACTTGTCCATGTAACGTGGTCTACTATTTTTGAAAAATATGATGGTACCATTTTGAATTAGACGTTTGGTGGTTGCTTCACAAAATGCCCCTTTTTTGCACTCAGAAAATAGCAAATGCATTTTTTGAGCGACAGAAAAGATAACTTTCTCCTGCAACATTGTCTGCCATCGCAGGATGCACACGCGTGTATAATATGGGCACATTATCACAAACTGTGCCATGATTTTGGCCGTAATATTGGTCGTTTGGCCTGAAAGTCATGAAACCTCGAACATGATAGGTCATTTCTGAGAAGTTTTTTTGATATATTCACAATATACCAAGTTTAGTATTTTTTTCTTAAAACTATGTCACATAATATGATACCACATGCATGATGTACCTTGTTTGGACCGTTTTTGAATTTCTTATGCTGTTTCAAACAATGGTCAAAACGGCGGGCATGAAGGTTCTTAGCTCGGGGATGAGCCTCGCTAAACATTCAGTGGATCTCTGATAAAGTAGCATTTTGTAAATCTAAAAATGATTTTTGCAAGAAATCACGAGAATTAGATGATGTACCGGTAGTTCAAATCGGAACCACTTCCTAACAATTCGACATACATTTGTTTTTTCGCGAGGGGTGGAAGAAAATGTTCGAGATACCCCGGTTGGGAAATTTTTCATGTAATGTGATCTACTATTTTTGAAAAATATGGTGTTACCATTTTGAATTAGATGTATGGTGGTTGCTTCACAAAACACTCCATTTTTGCACACAAAAAATAGAAAATGCATTTTTTGAGCGACAGAAAAGATAACTTTCTCCTGCAACATTGTCTGCCATCGCAGGATGCACATGCGTGTATAATATGGGCACATTATCACAAACTGTGCCATGATTCTGGCCATAATATTGGTCGTTTGGCCTAAAAGTCATGAAACCTCGAACATGATAGGTCATTTCTGAGAAGTTTTTTTGATATATTCACAATATACCAAGTTTAGTATTTTTTCTTAAAACTATGTCACATAATATGATACCACATGCAGGATGTACCTTGTTTGGACCGTTTTTGAATTTCTTATGATGTTTCAAACAATGGTCAAAACGGCGGGCATGAAGGTTCTTAGCTCAGGAATGAGCCTCGCTAAACATTCAGTGGATCTCTGATAAAATAGCATTTTGTAAATCTAAAAATGATTTTTGCAAGAAATCACGAGAATTAGATGATGTACCGGTAGTTCAAATCGGAACCACTTCCTAACAATTCGACATACATTTGTTTTTTCGCAAGGGGTGGAAGAAAATGTTCGAGATACCCCGGTTGGGAAATTTTTCATGTAATGTGATCTACTATTTTTGAAAAATATGGTGTTACCATTTTGAATTAGATGTATGGTGGTTGCTTCACAAAACACTCCATTTTTGCACACAAAAAATAGAAAATGCATTTTTTGAGCGACGGAAAAGATAACTTTCTCTTGCAACATTGTTCGCCATCCCAAGATGCACATGTGTGCGCAATATAGGCACATTATCACAAACTGTGCCATGATTCTGGCCATAATATTGGTCGTTTGGCCTGAAAGCCATAAAACCTCGAACATACGAGGTTATTTTTGAGAAGTTTTTTTATATATTCACAATATACCAAGTTTAGTATTTTTTTTCTTGAAACTATGTCACATAATATGATATCACGTGCAGAATTTACCTTGTTTGGACCGTTTTTAAATTTGTTATGCTCTTTCAAACAATGGATGAGCCTCGCTAAACTTTCAGTGGATCTCTGGTAAAATAGCATATTGTAAATATAAAAATGATTTTTGCAAAAAATCACGAGAATTACATGATGTACATGTAGTTCAAATCGGAACCAGTTCCTACCAATTCAAGATACATTTGTTTTTTTCACGAGGGGTGGAATAAAATGTTTGAGATACCACGGTTGGGAAATTTTTCATGTAACATGGTCTACTATTTTTGAAAAATATGGTGTTACCATTTTAAATTAGATGTCTAGTGGTTCCTTCACAAAACGCCCCATTTTTGCACACAAAAAATAGAAAAATGCATTTTTGAGTGACAAAAAAGATAACTTTCTCCTGCAATATTGTTCGCCATCCCAGGATGCACATGTGTGTGCAATATAGGCACATTATCACAAACTATGCCGTGATTCTGGATATAACATTGGTTGTTTGGCCTGAAAGCCATTAAACCTCGAACATCATAGGTCATTTTTTAAAAGTTTTTTTTGAGATATTTACAATATACCAATTTCGATTTTTTTTCTTGCAACTATGACACATAATATGATACCACATGCAGGATTTACCTTGTTTGGACCGTTTTTAAATTTCGTATGCCCGTTTCAAAGAATGGTCAAAACGGCGGGCATGAAGGTTCTTAGGTCGAGGATAAGCCTTGCAAAACTTTTAGTGGATCTCTGATAAAATAGCATCTTGTCAATCTAAAAATGACTTTAACAAAAACTCACGAGAATTAGATGATGTACCTGTAGTTCAAATTGGACCCACTTCCTACCGAATCGGCAAACATTTGTCTTTTTCACGAGGGATGGAATTTTTTTAAGATATCCCGGTTGGGATATTATCCATGTAACATGGTCTATTATTTTTGAAAAATATGGTGGTACCATTTTGAATTATACGTTTGGTGATTACTTCACAAAACTCCCCGTTTTTGCACCCGGAAATTAGAAAAATGCATTTTTTTAGCGATGAAAAAGATAACATTCTCCTGCAATATTGTTCGCCATCCCAGGATGTACATGCGTGCAAAATATGGGCACATCATCGCAAACTGTGCCGTGATTCTGGCTATAACATTGATCCTTTGACCTGAAAGTCATGAAACCTCGAATATGATAGATCATTTCTGAGAAGTTTTTTTTGCTATATTTTGAATATACCAAATTTGGTATTTTGTTTGCAACTATGTCACATAATATGACAGACATGAAGAATTTACCTTATTTGGACCGTTTATGAATTTCTGATGCGAGTTTCAAAGAATGGTTAAAACCACGGGATGAAGGTCCTTACGTCGGGGATGAGCCTCGCTAAACTTTTGGTGGATCTCTAATAAAATAGCATATTATGAATCTAAAAATTATTTAAGAAAAAAATCACGAGTATTTGATGATGTACGTGTAGTTCAAATAGGAACTACTTCCTACCGATTTGGCAGACATTTGACTTTTTTACGAGAGGTGGAAGAAAAGGTTTAAGATATCCCGTCTGGGAATTGTCCATGTTACATGGTCTACTATGTTTGAAAAAATATGGTGGTACCATTTTGAATTAGATGTTTGGTGGTTGCTTCACAAAATGCCCCCTCTTTGCACTCGGAAAATAGAAAATTCATTTTTTGAGCTGCGTTAAAGAAAACTTTCTGTTGCAACATTCATCTCAGGATGCACATGCGTGCACAATATGGGCATATTATCATAAACTATGCCGCGATTCTAGCTATAATATTGGTCGTGCGGCTTGAAAGCCATAAAACCTCGAACATGATAGGTCTCTGAAAAGGATTTTTCAGATATTTATAATATACCAAGTTTTTTTTTTTGCAACTATGTCACATAATATAACATCAAGTGAAGGATTTACCTTGCTTAGACTGTTTTTGAATTTCTTATACCCATTTCAATCCAATAGTCAAAACGGCGAGCATGAAGGTTCTTATCTCGGGCATGAGCTGTGCTAAACTTTTAGTTGATCTCTGATAAAATAGCATATCTTGAATCTACAAATGAATTTTGCAAAAAATTATGAGAATTAGATGATGTACCTGTATTTCAAATCGGACCCACTTCCTACCGATTCGGCAGATATTTGTCTTTTTTGCGAGGGGTGGAAGAAAAGGTTTTAGATACACTAGTTGAGAAATTGTACATGTAATGTGGTCTACTATTTTTGAAAAATATGATGGTACCATTTTGAATTAGACGTTTGGTGATTGCTTAACAAAGCGCCCCTTTTTTACACTTGGAAAATAGAAAATGCATTTTTTGAGTGACAAAAAAAATAACTTTCTCCTGCAACATTTTTCGCCATCCCAGGATGCACATGCATGCATAATATGGGCACATTATCACAAACTGCGCTATGATTCTGGCGATAACATTGGTCGTTTGGCTTGAAAGCCATGAAACCTTGAACATGATAGGTCATTGCTGAGAAGTTTTTTTGATATATTCACAATATACCAAGTTTGGTATTTTTTCTTAAAACTATGTCACATAATATGATACCATGGTCAAAACGACGGACATGAAGATTCTTAGATCGGGGATGAGCCTCGCTAATCTTTTAGTGGATCTCTGATAAAATAGCATATTATAAATCTAAAAATGATTTTTGCAAAAAATCACGAGAATTAGATGATGTACATGTAGTTCAAATCGAAACCACTTCCTACCAATTCGACATACATTTGTTTTTTTGGGAGAGGTGGAAGAAAATGTTTGAGATATCACGGTTGGGAATTTTTTCATGTAACATGGTCTACTATTTTTGAAAAATATGGTGTTTCTATTTTGAATTAGATGTCTGGTGGTTGCTTCACAAAACGCCCTATTTTTGCACAAAAAATAGAAAATGCATTTTTGAGCGACAGAAAAGATAACTGTCTCCTGCAACATTGTTCGCCATCCTAGGATGCACATGTGTGTGCAATATAGGCACATTATGACAAACTGTGTCGTGATTCTGGCTATAATATTGGTCATTTGGCCTGAAAGCCATGAAACCTCGAACATCATAGGTCATTTTTAGAAGTTTTTTTTGAGATATTTACAATATACCAATTTTGGTATTTTTTCTTCCAACTATGTCATATAATATGATACCACGCGCAAGATTTACCTTGTTTGGACAGTTTTTGAATTTCTTATGCTCGTTTGAAAGAATGGTCAAAACGGCGGGCATGAAGGTTCTTAGGTCGAGGATGAGCCTCGCGAAATTTTTAGTGGATCTCAGATAAAATAGTATCTTGTCAATCTAAAAATGATTTTAACAAAAACTCATGAGAATTAGAAGATGTACGTGTAGTTCTAATTAGACCCACTTCCTACCGAATCGGTAGACATTTGTCTTTTTCACAAGGGGTGGAAAAAAGGTTTGAGATACCCTGGTTGGGATATTGTCCATGTAACGTGGTCTATTATTTTTGAAAAATATGGTGGTACCATTTTAAATTATACGTTTGGTGATTGCTTCACAAAACGCCCTGTTTATGCACTCGGAAAATAGAAAAATACATTTTTGAGCGACGAAAAAGATAACATTCTCCTGCATTATTGTTCGTCATCTCAGGATGCACATGCATACATAATATGGGCACAATATCGCAAACTGTGTTGTGATTCTGGCTATAATATTGATCCTTTGACCTGAAAGCCGTGAAACCTCGAACATGATAGATCTATTCTGAGAAGTTTTGTTTGCTATATTTTCAATATACCAAGTTTGCTATTTTTGTCTTGCAACTATGTCACATAATATGACACCACGCGAAAAATTTACCCTGTTTGGACCATTTTTGAATTTTATATGCGCGTTTCAAAGAATGGTTAAAACCACGGGATAAAGGTTCTTACGTCGGGGATGAGCCTCGCTAAACTTTTAGTGGATATATAATAAAATAGCATATTGTGAATCTAAAAATGATTTAAGAAAAAACTCACGAGTATTTGACGATGTACGTGTAGTTCAAATATGAACCACTTCATACCGATTTGGCAGACATTTGACTTTTTTACAAGGGGTGGAAGCAAAAGTTTAAGATACCCCACCTGGGAATTGTTGATGTTACGTGGTCTACTATGTTTGAAAAAATATGGTGGTATTATTTTGAATTAGATGTTTGTTGGTTGCTTCACAAAATGCCGCTTTTTTGCACTTGGAAAATAGAAAATTCATTTTTTGAGCCGCAAAAAAGAAAACTTTCTGTTGAAACATTGTTCGTCATCTCAGGATGCACATGCGTGCACAATATGGGTACATTATCACAAACTATGCCACGATTCTAGCTATAATATTGGTCGTGTGGCTTGAAAGCCATAAAACCTTGAAATGATAGGTCTCTGAAATGGATTTTTTAGATATTTACAATATACCAAGTTTTGTATTTTTTCTTACAACTATGTCACATAATATGACATCAAGTGAAGAATTTACCTTGCTTGGACTATTTTTGAATTTCTTATGCCTGTTTCAAATAAATGGTTAAAACGGTGAGCATGAATGTTCTTATCTCGGGCATGAGCTGCGCTAAACTTTTAGTGGATCTCTAAACTTTTATGAAGCTAAAGATTGTTTTAAAAAAAGTCATGAGCATTAGATGATGTACGTGTAGTTCAAATCGGATCCACTTTCTACCAATTCGACACATATTTATCTTTTTAGTGAGGGGAGGAAAAAACAGTTTGAGATACCCCAGTTGGGACATTGTCCATATAACGTGGTCTACTATTTTTGAAAAATATGGTGGTACTATTTTGAATTAGACGTTTGGTGGTCGCTTCACAAAGCGTCCCTTTTTTGTACTCGAAAAATAGAAAATGTATTTTTTTGAGCGACAAAAAAGATAACGTTCTCCTGCAACATTGTTCGCCATGCCAGAAGACACATGCGTGCATAATATGGGCACATTATCACAAACCGCGTCATGATTCTAGCTATAACATTGGTCGTTTGGCCTGAAAGCCATGAAGCCTTGAACATGATAGGTCATTACTAAGAAGTTTTTTTTGATATATTCACAATATACCAAGTTTGGTATTTTTCTTGAAACTATGTCACATAATATGATACCACATGTAGGATTTATCTTGTTTGGACCTTTTTGAATTTCTTAGCCTCTTTCAAACAATGGTCAAAACGGTGGGCATGAAGGTTCTTAGCTCGGGGAATCTTTTAGTGGATCTCTGATAAAATAGCATATTGTAAATCTAAAAATGATTTTTGCAAAAAATCACGAGAATTAGATGATGTACCTGTAGTTCAAATCGGAACCACTTCCTACCAATTCGACATACATTTGTTTTTTTCACGAGGCGTGAAAGAAAATGTTTGAGATACCACAGTTGAGAAATTTTTTATGTAACATGGTCTACTATTTTTGAAAAATATGGTGTTACTATTTTGAATTAGATGTCTGGTGGATGCTTCACAAAACGCCCCATTTTTGCACACAAAAAATATAAAATGCATTTTTGAGCAACGAAAAAGATAACTTTCTCCTGCAACATTGTTCTTCATCCCAGGATGCACATGTGTGCGCAATATAGGCACATTATCACAAACTGTGCCATGATTCTGGCTATAAGATTGGTCGTTTGGCCTGAAAGACATGAAACCTCGAACATCATAGGTTATTTTTTACAAGTTTTTTTGAGATATTTATAATATACCAATTTTGGTTTTTTTCTTGCAACTATGTCACATAATATGATACCACGCGCAGGATTTATTTGTTTGGACTGTTTTTGAATTTCTTATCCTCGTTTCAAAGAATGGTCAAAACGGCGGGCATGAAGGTTCTTAGATCGAGGATGAGCCTCACGAAACTTTTACTGGATCTCTGATAAAATAGCATTTTGTCAATCTAAAAAGGACTTTCACAAAAACTCACGAGAATTAGATGATGTACTTGTAGTTTAAATTGGACCCACTTCCTACCGAATCAGCAGACATTTGTCCTTTTCATGAGGGATGAAAAAAAGATTTGAGATACCTTGGTTGGGATATTGTCCATGTAACATGGTCTATTATTTTTGAAAAATATGGTGGTACCATTTTGAATTATACGTTTGGTGATTTCTTCACAAAACGCCCCATTTTTACACTCAGAAAATAGAAAAATCTATTTTTTGAGCGACGAAAAAGATAACATTCTCCTGCATTATTGTTCGTCATCTCAGGATGCACATGCGTGCATAATATGGGCACATTATCGCAAACTGTGCCGTAATTCTGGTTTAACAATGATCCTTTGGCCTGAAAGCCATGAAACCTCGAACATGATAGATCTATTCTAAGAAGTTTTTTTGCTATATTTTCAATATACCAAGTTTGGTTTTTTTTTTCTTGCAACTATGTCACATAATATGATACCACATGAAGGATTTACCTTGTTTGGACCGTTTTTTAATTTCTTATGCACGTTTCAAAGAATGGTTAAAACCACGGGATGAAGGTTCTTAGGTCGGGGATGAGCCTTGCTAAACTTTCAGTGCATCTCTAATAAAATAGCATATTATGAATCTAAAAATGATTTAAGAAAAAAATCACGAGTATTTGATGATGTACGTGTAGTTCAAATAGGAACCACTTCCTACCGATTTGGTAAACATTTGACTTTTTTATGAGGGGTGGAACAAAAGGTTTGAGATACCCTGCCTAGGAATTGTCCGTGTTACGTGGTGTACTATGTTTAAAAAAATATGGTGGTACCATTTTGAATTAGATGTTTGGTGGTTGCTTCAAAAAATGCCCCTTTTTTGCACTCGGAAACTAGAAAATTCATTTTTTGAGCTGCGAAAAAGAAAACTTTCTGTTGCAACATTGTTCGTCATCTCAGGATGCACATGCGTGTAAAATATGGGCACATTATCATAAACTATGCCACGATTCTAGCTATAATATTTGTCGTGTGGCTTGGAAGCCATAAAACCTCGAACATGATTGGTCTCTGAAAAGGATTTTTTAGATATTTACAATATACTAAGTTTTATATTTTTTCTTGCAACTATGTCACATAATATGACATCAAGTGAAGGATTTACCTTGCTTGGACTGTTTTTAAATTTCTTATGCCTGTTTCAAACAAATGGTCAAAACAGCGAGCATGAATGTTCTTATCTCGAGCATGAGTTGCGCTAAAGTTTTAGTGGATCTCTAATAAAATAGCATATTGTGAAGCTAAAAATTATTTTTGAAAAAAATTATGAGCATTAGATGATGTACGTGTAGTTCAAATCGGATCCACTTCTTTCCAATTCGACGCATATTTATCTTTCTAGTGAGGGGTGGAAAAAATAGTTTGAGATATCCCGGTTGGGACATTATCCATATAATGTGGTCTACTATTTTGAAAAATATGGTGATACCATTTTGAATTAGACATTTGGTGGTCGCTTCACAAAACACCCCATTTTTGCACATGGAAATTAGAAAATGCATTTTGTGAGCAACGAAAAAGAAAACTTCCTCCAGCAACATTGTTCGACATCCCAAGATGCACATGCACGCATAATATGGGCACATTATGACAAACTATGTTGCGATTCTGGCTATAACATTGGTCGTTTCGCCTGAAAACCATGAAACCTTGAACATGATAAGTCATTTCTGAGAATGTTTTTGAGATATTTACAATATAACAAGTTTGGTAGTTTTCCTTGCAACTATGTCATATAATATGACACCATGCGAATGATTTATCTTGTTTGGACCTTTTTTTTAATTTCTTATTCCCATTTCTAACAATGGTCAAAATGACGGGCATGAAGGTTCTTAGCTTCGGGATGCGCCTCACTAAACTTTTAGTGGATCTCTGATAAAATAGCATACTGTCAAGCTAAAAATGATATACCTATAGCTCACATCATACCCACTTCGTACCGATTCGACAAATATTTTTCTTTTTCTTGAGGGATGGAAAAAAATGGTTTGATATACCCAGTTGGGACATTGTCCATGAAACGTGGTATACTATTTTTAAAAAATATGGTGGTACCATTTTCAATTAGACATTTAGTGGTTGCTTCACAAACCTCCCTGTTTATTTCACTAGGAAAATAGAAAATGCATTTTTTGGGCGACAAAAAGAAAACTTCCTTCTGCATCATTGTTTGCCATCCCAAGATGCACATGCGTGCACAAGATGGGCACATTATCACAAACTATCCCATGATTCTGGCTATAAGATTGGTCGTTTGGTCTGAAAGACATGAAATCTCAAACGTGATAGGTCATTTCTGAGAAGGTTTTTTTGAGATATTTACAATATACCAAATTTGGTATTTTGTCTTGAACTTATGTCACATAATATGATACCACACGAAGGATTTACCTTGTTTGGACCTTTTTGAATTTCTTTTGCCCGTTTCAAACAATGGTAAAAATGGTGGCCATGAAGGTTCTTAGCTCGGGGATGAGCCTCGCTAAAATTTTACTGGATCTCTAATAAAATATCATATTGTCAATCTAAAAATGATTTTTGAAAAAAATCACGAGCATTAGATAATGTACATGTATTTCAAATCGGACCAACTTCCTACCGATTCGGCAGACATTTGTCTTTTTTGTGAGGAGTAGAAGAAAAGGTTTCAGATACCCTGGTTGGAAAATTGTCCACGTAACATGGTCTAGTATTTTTGAAAAATATGGTGGAACTATTTTGAATTAGACGTTTGGTGGTTGCTTCACAAAACGCCTCGTTTTTTGGACTAGGAAAATAGAAAATACATTTTTTTAGCGACAAAAAGAAAACTTCCTCCTAAAACATTGTCGCCATTTTAAGAGTCACATGCATGCATAATATGGGCACATTCTGACAAATTATGCTACGATTCTGGCTATAATATTGGTCGTTTGGCCTGAAAGTCATGAAACCTCGAACATGATAGGTTTCTGAGAATGTTTTTTGAGATATTTACAATATACCAAGTTTAGTATTTTTCTTGCAATTATATCACATAATATGACATCACGGGAAGGATTTACCTTGCTTAGACCGTTTTTGAATTCTTAAGCCCGTTTGAAACAGTGGTCAAAACGGCGGACATGAAGGTTCTTAGCTCGGGGATGAGCCTCGCTAAACTTTCAGTGGATCTCTGATAAAATAGCATATTGTGAAGCTAAAAATTATTTTTGGAAAAAATCATGAGCATTAGATGATGTACGTGTAGTTCAAATCGGACCCACTTCCTACCAATTTGGCACACATTTGTCTTTTTCGTCAGGGGTGGAAAAAAAGGTTTGAGATACCCCAGTTGGAACATCCATATAACGTGGTATACTATTTTTGTAAAATATGGTTGTACCATTTTGAATTAGACATTTGGTGGTTGCTACATAAAACGCCCCGTTTCTTGGACATGGAAAATAGAAAATGTATTTTTTGAGCGACGAAAAAGAAAACTTCCTCCAGCAACATTGTTCGCCATTCCAAGATTCACATGCATGCACAATATGGGCATATTATCACAAACTATATGATGATTCTGGATATAACATTGGTCGTTTGGCCTGAAAGCCATGAAAGCTGGAACATGATAGGTCATTACTGAGAAGGTTTTTTGAGATATTTACAATATAACAAGTTTTGTATTTTTCCTTACAACTATGTCATATAATGTGACACCATGTCAAGGATATATCTTGTTTGGACCTTTTTTAATTTCTTATGCCGGTTAAAAAAATGGTCAAAACGGTGGGTATGAAGGTTTTTAGCTCCGGGATGAGCCTTGCTAAACTTTCAGTGAATCTCTTATAAAATAGCATATTGTGAAGCTAAAAATGATGTACTTGTTGCTCAAATCGGACCCACTTCGTGCCGATTTGACAGACATTTGTGTTTTTCGTGAGGGGTGCGAAAAAGGTTTGAGATATCCTAGTTGGGACATTGTCCCTGAAACGTGGTCTACTATTTTTGAAAAATATGGTGGCATCATTTTGAATTAGACATTTTGTGGCTTCTTTATAAAAAAACCCCTTTTTGTACTGGAAAATAGAAAATGCATTTTTTGAGCGACGAAAAATAAAACTTCCCCCTACATCATTGTTTGCAACCCCAAGATGCACATGCATGCACCAGATGGGTAGATTATCACAAACTGTGCCATGACTCCGGCTATAACATTGATCGTTTGGCCTGATAGCCATAAAACCTCGAACATGATAGGTCATTTCTGAGAAGGTTTTTTTGAGATATTTACAGTATACCAAATTTGGTATTTTTCCTTGCAACTATGTCACATAATATGACACCATCTGAAGGATTTACCTTGTTTGGACCTTTTTGAATTTCTTTTGTCTGTTTCAAACAATGGTCAAAATGGTCGGCATGAAGGTTCTTAGCTTGGGGATGAGCCTTGCTAAATTTCAATGGGTCTCTAATAAAATATCATATTGTGAATATAAAAATGATTTTTGAAAAAAATCACGAGCATTAGATGATGTACCTGTATTTCAAATTGGACCCACTTCCTACCGATTAGGCTATCATTTGTGTTTTTGCGAGGGGTGGAAGAAAAGGTTACAGATATCCCGGTTGGGAAATAGTCCATGTAACATGGTCTAGTATTTTTTTTAAATATGGTGGAACTATTTTGAATTAAACATTTGGTGGTTGCTTCACAAAACGTCTCGTTTTTTGTACTCAGAAAATAGATAATGCATTTTTTGAGCGACGAAAAAGAAAACTTCCTCCTACAACATTGTTCTCCATTCCAAGATGCACATGCGTGCATAATATAGGCACATTATCACAAACTATGCCACGATTCTGGCTATAATATTGTTCATTTGGCCTGAAAGCCATGAAACCTCGAACATGATAGGTCATTTCTGAGATTTATTTTGAGATATTTACAATATAACAAGTTTAGTATTTTTCCTTCAACTTATGTCACATAATATGACTGCAAGCAAAGGATTTACCTTGTTTGGACATTTTTAAATTTCTTATACCTGTTTCAAACTATGGTCAAAAGGGTGGACATGAAGATTCTTAGCTTGGGGATGAGCCTCGCTAAACTTTTAGTGGATATCTGATATAGGAGCATGTTGTGAGGCTAAAAATGATTTTTGCAAAAAATCATGAGCATTAGATGATGTACCTGTATTTCAAATCAGACCAACTTCCTATCGATTCGGCAGACATTTGTCTTTTTCATGAGGGTTGGAAGAAAAGGTTTGAGATATCCCAGTTGGGACATTGTCCATATAACATGGTCTACAATTTTTGAAAAATATGGTGGTAACATTTTGAATTATATGTTTGGTGGTTGCTTCACAAAACACCCCATTTTGCACTCGAAAAATAGAAAATGCATTTTTTAGTGAAGAAAAAGTAACCTTCCTCCTGCAACATTGTTCGCCATTCCAATATTCACATGCATGCGGAATATGGGCATATTATCACAAACTATGCCACAATTATGGCTATAACATTGGTCGTTGGCCTGAAAGCCATGAAACCTCGAACATGATAGGTCATTTCTGAGAAGGTTTTTTGAAATATTTACCGTATACCAATTTTGGTATTTTAACTTGCAACTATGTCACATATGACACCACGTGAAGGATTTATCTTGTTTGGACCGTTTTTTAATTTCTTATGCCCTTTTCAAACAATGGTCAAAACGGCAGGCATGAAGGTTCTTAGCTCGGGGATGAGCCTCGCTAAACTTTTAGAGGATGTCTAATAAAATAGCATATTTTGAAGATAAAAATGATTTTTGCAAAAAATCATGAGCATTAGATGATGTTCCTGTAGTTCAAATCGGACCTAATTCCTACCGATTTAGCATTCATTTGCCTTTTTGCAAGGGGTGGAAGAAAAGGTTTGAGATACCCTGGTTGTTACATTGTCCATATAATGTGGTCTACTATTTTATAGAAATATGGTGGTACCATTCTGAATTAGACATTTGGTGGTTGCTTCACAAAATGCTCCATTTTTTGCATTCAGAAAATAGAATGAAATTTTTTAGTGATGAAAAAGAAAACTTCCTCCTACAACATTGTTCGCCATCCCAAGATGCATATGCGTGCACTATATGGGCATATTATCACAAACTATGTTGCTATTCTGGCTATAACATTGGTTGTTTGGCCTGAAAGCCATGAACCCTCGAACATGGTAGGTCATTTCTGAGAAGGTTTTTTTTGAGATATTTACAATATACCAAGTTTGGTATTTTTCCTTGCAACTATATTACATAATATGACACCATACGAATGATTTATCATGTTTGGACCATTTTTGAATTTCTTATGCCCATTTCAAACAATGCTCAAAATGGCGGGCACGAAGGTTCTTAGCCTGGGCATGAGCCACGCTAAACTTTCATTTGATCTCTAATAAAATAGCATATTCTGACGCTAAAATGATTTTTGCCAAAAATCATGAGCATTAGATGATGTACCTATAGCTCAAATCGGACCCACTTCCTACCGATTTGGCGGACATTTGTCTTTTTCACGAGGGGTAAAAAAAGGTTTGAGATACCCCGGTTGGGATATTGTCCATATAACATGGTCTACTATTTTTGGAAAATATGGTGGTACCATTTTGAATTAGACGTTTTTCCACTCGGAAAATAGCAAGTGCATTTTTTGAGTGAAGAAAAAGAAAACTTCCATCTTGTTCGCCATCCAAGATGAACATGCATGCTCAATATGGGCACATTATCATAAACTGTTCTGCGATTCTGGCTATAACATTGGTCGTTTGGCCCGAAAGTCATGAAACCTCGAACATGATAGGTCATTTCTAAGAAGGGGTTTTTGAGATATTTACAATAGACCAAGTTTGGTATCTTTCTTTGCAACTATGTCACATAATATGACACCACGCGAAGGATTTATCTTATCTGGACCTTTTTAAATTTCTTATGCCCATTTCAAACAATGGTCAAAACAACGAGCAAGCAAGTTCTTAGCTCGGGGATGAGCCTCGCTAAACTTTCTGGGGATCTCTTATAAAATAGCATATTGTGAATCT
The DNA here is from genome assembly GCA_023614405.1 of Avena insularis. Taxonomy (NCBI): domain Eukaryota; kingdom Viridiplantae; phylum Streptophyta; class Magnoliopsida; order Poales; family Poaceae; genus Avena; species Avena insularis. The sequence continues at coordinate 269,335,825 of CM042684.1, read as the reverse complement.
AAAATTATTTTTTGCAAAAAATCATGAGCATTAGATGATGTACCTGTAGTTCAAATCGGACCCTGTTCCTACCGATTTGGCAGACATTTGTCTTTTTCATGAGGGGTAGAAGAAAAGGTTTGAGATACCCCAGTTGGGAAATTCTTCATGTAACATGGTCTAGTATTTTTGGAAAATATAGTGGTACCATTTGGAATTAGAGGTTTGGTGGCGGCTTCACAAAACACCCCGTTTTTTGCACTCGGAAAATAGAAAATGAATTTTTTAAGTGACAAAAAAGAAAACTTCCTCCTGCAACATTGTTCACCATCCAAAGATTCACATGTGTGCACAATATGGGCACAATATCACAAACTATGTCATGATTCTGGCTATAACATTGGTTGTTTGGCCTGAAAGCCATGAAACCTCGAACATGATACGTCATTCCTGAGAAGAGTTTTTTTAGATATTTACAATATACCAAGTATTCTATTTTTCCCTTTCAACTATGTCACATAATATCATACTACGCGAAGGATTTACCTTGCTTGGACCATTTTTTATTTCCTTATGTCCATTTCAAACAATGGTCAAAACGACGAGCATGAAGGTTCTTAGCCCGGGGATGATCCTCGCCAAAATTTCAGTGGATCTCTGCTAAAATAGCATATTGTGAATCTAAAAATGATTTTTGCAAAAAATCACGAGCATTAGATGTTGTACCTGTAGTTCAAATCGGACCCACTTCCTACCGATTCGGCAGACATTTGTCTTTCTCGGGAGGTGACGTGGGCATACCCTACAGGTACTCGATTTTGGTATAAACGGCCCAGATATGACAGGAGCCTACGGTGTTATCAGGGCCCTATCCAGGATTCAGGTGACCTACGTAGACTCTGATTGCTTGCATCACAAGACGAAGCGTAAGATAGAAAGTTTAAAGGAACAAACCCTAACTTGTAGCCAACTCGACCTGTTACCCGAGAACTAGCCTATTTATATAAAGGCTAGGAGGGGGCAGCGAGGAGGACAATCACAACCCTAGTTTCTAGAACCATCGCCAGATTGCATATGCGCACCCCCCTGTAACTTTCGACTCCCTCGATAATTTCAAGAGCAGACAAGCAGGAGTAGGAACCTCTACGAGGCCTGAACCTGGGTAAACCTTGCGTCCATGTGTGCTTGTTTGCTAGCCAATTGATGCCTTCCGCGCTCCCTCCTTCTCCAAAACCCAAGTCCATAACAATGGGCATTGATGAGTTTAACCCTCGTCAATTGGCACCGTCTATGGGAACTGGGAGTGCTGATGTCGCGGCTTCTTCGGCCCCGACAACCACGATCTACAACTTTGCAACAGCGGAGATTAGCCAGCTCTTCGGCGCCTTCGACTTCACTGTCCACACGTTGGCCACTCGCCCAGCTTTCGAGTCTGTGGGCGATGGGATCGGCCTAGCGATCGGGAGCTTGCGCTTCCAAGTTGGTCAGCTGGGCACACTTTGCCTCCCTGACCAGCCGACGATCCCCGCGATTTCTCCAGCATCGTGGTTTGCACCACCAATCGGCACCCTAAGCGAGCTCAACGTCCCGACAACAGTTGGGGGCACGGAAAGCGACAACAGTCGCGGATCTGATATGGGTGACCTGGCCACAAAGGATGGAGCCTACGGCACCGGATCTGAAAGTTGTGGGAGCAACATCTTCCCTAATCACATCATGTGCACCGTCATCAATGCAGGCGACACTGGTGTCAATCGCGACAACACCGGAACTGGGCAACCAACGGCGAAAACGGTGGACCCACCAACAGCGCACCCACCAACAATGGGACAGAAGGGGACCCGAACCTCACGGGGAATGAGCGCAATGAAGAGCGCATGCTGATCAAGCTCAATGACAATGAGTGGGCCCACTGTCGAGAGGCTCTATGGGGCAATCCCCTCCCCTTGAACTCATCGCAACCGATGATGATGGGTTACCACTCGCTTCTCAAAGGAGAGTATGATGAGGACATCCCTATAATTACACCTATCCCAATGACTACTGAAGATGCTACAACTATTGCAAGAAAGGATTAGTCCAATGAGATTATAATTGGACCTATTACAAGAGCTCGTGCTAAGCTACTGGAACAACAGGTGAATTTACTCCTAAACGAATCCGGTACTTTGATTGATGAGAACTTTATACTGCCTAAGTCTATGCATTTATGTATGATCAGGTTCGTTGGAGAAACAAGCATGGCGCGAGGATGAGAAGGGCTACAAGAGAAGCCCAACATGATGATCGCCCAAGGATGCACGAGGGAGGAGAGGGAGGAAGGCGCAAGAGAAGATCATCAAGACGAAGGCAAAAAGATCTGCCACGACCGGAGTGTCTGGCTAGATCCACCCGGACTGTCCGGCCTGGTCGAGAGGCAAACTAGCGTGGACATTCAGTATGCAAGTTCGGACACTACACGGACGCCACCTAGAAACTTCAAAGTTTCTGGCCGGACCGGACTGTCCCGCACACTTCACCCGGAGTGTCCGGCCTGACCGGACTGTCCGGCCGAATTCGACCGGAGTGTCCGCCCGCCGACCGAATCTGGTCCGAGTCGGTTTGTATCAGTTTGAGTCATTTGCGTTTAGTTTCGGTTTCTGGTCGCTCCAGCCGCCCTTATAAGCTATGGGACGACCTCTAGTTAGGGTTGAGACCACGTTAAAATATTTTGGAGTTGTTTATTTCATAAAACCTCTAGAATTACCCTGTGTTCGAATCTACCAACTATAATGGAGTGTGATCTGTTGTTCCATTGGGAATTAGTAGATCGCATACTACCGTTCGTGGTCACGGGTGCGTGCGCAAGAGCGTGGTGTTGTGAATATCCTACAAGGTTCGAGAGCTATTTCATTGGCATCAGGGATCGAGCGGGAGAGTTCATAGCTACAGGCTAGTTATCTATCATCCACCATTATCATTGCCATCCGCTTACTGAGAAGATCGGGCCACCCCATATCATCTTGGTATCAGATTTCCAATGTTGCCTCGGTAAGCATCCACAAATCCATCCATAGTTTAGAGAGTGTTTTCGTCCTATACAGAAAAAGCCTTACAAAAAGATTTGCCATAGACTAGATTGCATCGTTTTCAAGTTTTTAGTTGCTGATTGTATCTTCTCGTAGATCCGATCTGCAGGTTTTTACCTCGTAGGAGTCTAGTTTCTGTTTGTGTCTAGGTTTAAGGTTTCACCTTGTTTTCCACTGTTCCCACTGTTACCGTTGCCGCAAGTATTTATCGTTTTTCTGAGTCCACATAGCGTACCTTTGTTTGCATACTGATGAGGGCAAACCTCTAGGGTGGCCCGACCTTCACGGATCTCGTGGTCAAATCGATGGGAAAGCGAGGGGAAAAGGAGAAGGTAGCGGAAGTGGACGCACACCTCGCGAAGAACACGATGAACACACGCAAAACACACACGATACAAGGCCGATTGCTCTCAGCGGTGGCCACCGGTCCGATAGAATCCTCGCAAGGAAAGATCGGTCAACGTGCTCCCGTCAATCCCAAGCGGAGAGGGAAGAACACCTTGGAGAGGGTCTTGACGTCTTGGCAAAGGGACACCTATGCCAAGGCCTTGTACAACGAGGGAGGCGCGATGCAAACTCCAACGAGGTGGTGATGATAGTCGATCCCCTTTGGTAGAAGGGGATGAGGCAAAACTAGAGATTCCACAAAGGGGGTTGTCTTTAGTCTATCATCTATGCCTAAGGGATACATGAGGGGGTGGGGGCTCTATTTATAGGCCAGCCACAAGTTCAGGGGTAGTTTGGGCATAAAACTAGGGTTTGGTGCGAAATAGAGGGGTACATGGGCCAAGGGCCCAACTGTTGGCTCGCAGGTCCATCACTTGGGCCGGACAGTCCGGGTCGGAGTGACCGGACAGTCCGGGGTAGCCGGACACTCCGGGTAGTGTCCGAACTGGCCTTCTGAATGTCCATGCCAGGTTGGGGCTGGGGTAGGCCGGACGCTCTGGCCGAGTCGCGCCAGACACTCCGGCTGCGCCGGACACTCCAGCTGGTTCCGGCCGGACTCTCTGGGGCGATGACGGCGGAGACTCTCGTTCTGGAGCTGGCTGCTCCTAGTCCATCTTCTTGGTTGACTTGGGGACGATCTTGGGGACTTGGCGTTGTGGATGTAGTAGCATCCGCAGGACCGGCTGCATCACATACCATAGACACAGCCTATCTACAGCATCTGTGCCTAGGAATGTACCCACGAGACTAGTTGCTTTGCTCCGATAGGCTGCTCATTAGGGTTTGAAGTGCAGAAATTTTTCGACAGGCAAAACCGGACTATCCGGCCGAATCACACCGGACTATCCGGCCCAACCGGATTCTCCGGCGCATATCAACCGGACTATCCGACCCAGTTCTGTTATAAGTTGCTGTGCTCGTTTGCATTGAGTAATATAGTTGAAAAAAAATCAAAAAAAAAGAGAGAGAAAAGAAAAGAGAATCAATATAAAAAAAGAGCAAAGAGCTACAAGCCTGACAAAAAAAAGAGATATAGAAGTGTGCAATATTGGAGGCCTTGTTGTGTATAGCACTAGTAGATTGAGCAATCTTGTGCCTGTTCTATTTGAGCTATTTCTAGCGTCTCTCTTGTGCATTGCAATATTCCTTTTCATAAGTTGCTTTGCCACGTTTATCTCCACTGTGTGTGTTTCTTGGGTATTTGTACGATCAGCACTAGGACTTGTTTGCGGTGTAGATATGGTACCATACCTATAGCTCCACCTTAAATAACCTGTGTGCCCTGTGATCGTTCTCTATACCTTTGATATTCACTTCATCACATCAAGTGCATCAGTCTTTGATTTCGATTGGTAGAGCATCTCTATTCACTTTGGAACGGTAAGATCTCCTTTCTTATTAGTTGTGAGTGAGTTGTGAGAGTTTCCACCATACAGATTTTGATTTTTGCACTAACCTACTAATCATGTCTTCTAGTGATGATGATGTTGTGTTGCAGAAAAAGAAGGATGAGGAGCTCGTCAATTGGCGTGAATATGAGGCTTTGAAATCCCACTTGACACGTGTGTTTACTAACACGACAGATGCCATTGACAAGAATCTCCAAGATATGAATATGAGATTGGATCAGCATGTTGGGACATTTGATACTATCCAAACGCAAGTGGCTACGCTCAATGTCAATGTCACTACTTTGCAGCAGTCCATTGAGGGTTTGACAGCCGCCTTGCATAGAAGGGAAGATCCTCAACATGATGATGCCTTTGATGATTTCGATGAGGGTAGCGCTGTTGATGCTGCTCCACATGTTGGCAGGGGACGTGCTATTCCCCCTGTCCATGCACCTGCTCATGGTCGTGGGTTTGCCCATCTTGGGCGTGGTCCACGTGTGCCCAACCAAGCTACTGATGACGGTTTGGGCAAGCCAAAATTCTCGATTCCTAAGTTTGATGGTTCCATTGATCCTAAAGATTACCTCACCTGGGAATTGAAGATTGAGAAACTCTGGCGATTATTTGACTATCAAGAAAATAAGAAGGTCAAGCTTGCAGCATCTGAATTTGATGGTTATGCTTTGCGTTGGTGGGATGCTCTTGTGCAACATAGGAGGGAGGACAATGAACTTCCTGTGATGGATTGGCGCGAGATGAAGCAAATCATGAAGGCACGTTTCGTACCAACCAACTACTTGTGATCAGTTTTTGATAAATTGATGCAATTGAAGCAAGGCACCATGACAGTTGATGAGTACTACATGGAGATGGAGATGCTTATGCAGCGTGCTCGAGTTCGTGAGTCCATTGAGATGACCATGCAGCGATTTCTAAACAATCTGAAGTTACCATTCAAGAGCATTGTTCGTCATCACAAGTATGAGACCATGAATGAGTTGTTGCATCATGCTAGAGAGGCCGAATCCCAGTTGGCAGAAGAGGCGAAGTCACGCGCTTGTTTTCCATCCTCCAGCAGATTTTCAACCAGATCTACACCTCGTATAGTCACGCCATCAGCTGCTGCTCCATTTACACCATCGGCCAAACCAGCAAGTACACCTTCGTTTGGTTCTCATGCTCAGAAACCCGCTATTCCTACTGCTAGCTCGGGTTCCAACATGTCTACTGCAGGTACTCGTGATGTAGTGTGCCATACTTGTGGAGGTAGAGGTCACTACAAGAAGGATTGTCCAAACAGCATGGTAATGTTTGTTAATGAATAAGGTGAAGTAGAAAGTGGAGATGAAGCTTCTGAGGATGATATTGATGACGGTGAGGATGGTGCTGATGCATATGCTGAGCGTGCACCCACTATTGTCGTATCTTCACGTGTACTTAGTGTGCAACCGGTTGAGGAATCCCAGCGTTGCAACTTGTTCCAAACAAAAGCTCTAGTTGGACCAAACAAAGCTTGCAAGGTAATTATTGATGGAGGTAGCTGCAGAAATCTTGCAAGTAAGGAACTATGTGCCAAACTGAATTTGACATATTTACCTCATCCCAAGCCATACTACATACAATGGTTGAGCAACAATGGTGAGGTGAAGGTAAATCATATGGTACGTGTGAATTTTCAAATAGGGCCAATACAAAGATTCTATTGATTTTGATGTGGTTCCTATGACTGTTTGTCACCTACTATTGGGTCGGCCTTGGCTCTATGATCGCCATGTGCAACACAATGGCCGAGCCAATACATATCACTTGGAATTCAAAGGAAAGAATATTACTATGCAGCCAATGACACCACAAGAAATTGTTAATGATTCTCGCCAGAAGATAGAGGTGAACTTGAAGGAAGATACTACCACTTGGCGAGACTGTGTAACAGCTGTTCCTGATGTAATTGAGCCTAAATTGAGTGATATAACAAAAAGTGAGAGAGTGCCTGGTTTATTGATACTAGCCACCAAGGAGGATATGAGAGAGTTTTGTGAGGATCCTACAGCCATGCCACTTGTGCTCATGTATAAGGGCGAGGTATTGGTTTCTAACGATATGACCCCTATTTCTCTTGGTGTCTCTTCTGTTTTGCAGGATTTTGGGGATGTGTTTCCAGAAGACGTACCCACAGGTTTGCCCCCATTGTGTGGTATAGAACATCAAGTGGACCTAATTCCTGGTGCCACACTTCCCAACCGTGCACCTTACAGGACTAATCCCGAAGAAACTAAGGAAATTCAGAAGCAAGTACAAGCGTTGCTGGATAAAGGGTACATTCGTGTCTCTCTTAGCCCTTGTGTTGTTCCTGTTATTTTAGTTCCTAAGAAAGATGGTACATGGCGCATGTGTGTTGATTGTAGAGCGATTAATAACATCACTATTCGATATCGTCATCCTATTCCACGCTTAGAGGATATGCTCGATGAATTGGGTGGTGCTGATGTTTTCTCTAAAATTGACTTGCGTAGTGGTTATCATCAAATTAGGATGAAAGAAGGGGATGAATGGAAAACTTCTTTCAAAACTAAATTCGGTTTTTATGAGTGGTTAGTTATGCCGTTTGGTCTTACTAATGCACCTAGTACTTTCATGCGTTTGATGAATCATGTTTTGAGAGAGTTTATTGGTCATTTCGTGGTTGTTTACTTTGATGATATACTCATATACAGCCACACCGAATCTGAATATTGCACTCATATTAGACATGTTTTGCAAGTGTTACGTGATAATAAACTGTATGCTAATCTTGAGAAGTGTACATTTGCAAAAGATAAGGTCATATTCCTAGGATTTGTTGTTTCTAAGCATGGAGTAGAGGTAGATCAATCTAAAATTGAATCAATTCAGAATTGGCCTACTCCGATGAATGTTAGTCAAGTGCGTAGTTTCCACGGTCTCGCTGGTTTCTATAGGCGCTTTGTGAAAGATTTTAGCACCATTGCTGCACCATTAAATGATTTGACAAAGAAAGGTGTTCCTTTTGTATGGGGCGCGGCTCAAGACATTGCATTTGATACATTAAAACGTTTGCTTACTTCTGCACCATTACTTGCATTACCTGATTTTTCGAAGCAATTTGAAGTTGAATGTGATGCTAGTGGTATAGGCATAGGTGGCGTTTTGATGCCAGAGGGTCGCCTATAGCTTATTTTTCTGAGAAATTGACTGGTGCTTGTTTGAATTATTCTATCTATGATAAAGAATTGTATGCACTTGTTAGAGTACTTGAGGTTTGGCAACATTATTTGTGGCCAAAAGAATTCATCATACATTCTGATCATGAAGCATTGAAATACTTGAAAGCTCAATCAAACTTGCATAGAAGATTAGCTAAATGGGTTGAGTTCATTGAGTCTTTTCCTTACATCATTAACTATAAGAAGGGAAAAGAAAATGTTGTTGCTGATCCTCTATCTAGGAAGAGCATGCTATTAACCAATTTTGATGTTAAAATTCCTAGATTAGAAGCTATTTGTGCACTTTATGCAACTAACCATGATTTTGCTGAACCATATCGTTTGTGTGCTCTTAGAAACGCATGGGATAAGTATCATATACATGATGGATATTTGTTTCGAGCTAACAAACTATGTATTCCAGAATCATCGTTGCGTTTGTTCTTAGTGCAGGAATCACATGCTGGTGGTTTGTTGGGTCACTTTGGGCGTGAGAAGACATTGGTCATGCTTGCTAATCATTTTTATTGGCCCAAGATGAGGCGTGATGTGTACAGATTTGTGAGCCGATGTATTACATGTCACAAGTCGAAATCTAAGTTGAAGCCTCACGGTTTGTATACACCTCTCTCTGCACCGACTATACCATGGGAAGACATTAGTATGGATTTTGTGCTAGGTCTACCTAAAACTCAGAGAGGTCATGATTCTATATTTGTGGTAGTGGATAGGTTCTCTAAGATGGCTCATTTTATTGCCTGCCACAAAAGCGACGATGCGTCGCATGTTGCTAACCTGTTTTTCAGGGACATCGTGAGATTACATGGAGTACCAAAGACGATTGTTTCTGACCGTGATGTGAAGTTCATGAGCTACTTTTGGAAGACCTTATGGGGCAAGCTAGGAACGAAGTTGCTATTCAGTACTACATGTCATCCCTAAACAGATGGTCAAACGGAGGTGGTGAATCGAACATTGTCACATCTAATAAGGACCATGATTAAAAAGAATCTGCGGGAGTGGGAAGAGTGTTTGCCACATGTTGAGTTTGCTTACAACAGGGCTGTGCATTCAACTACTCAGCTTTGTCCTTTTGAGGTGGTGTATGGTTTCACGCCATTGACGCCACTTGATATGTTGCCTCTGCCATTACATGAGAGAGTTGATATGGAGGCATCAAAACGTGTTGATTATGTGAAGAAAATACATGAGAGGACTCGAGAGGCTATTGAGAAGAAAGGAAAGAACATTGCTGCTGCAAGGAATCAAGCAAGGAAAGAAGTGTTGTTCGAGCCTGGAGATATGGTTTGGGTGCATCTACGCAAGGATAGGTTCCCACTACTTCGAAAGTCAAAATTGAAGCCACATGGTGCTGGTCCTTACAAGGTGTTAGCCAAGATTAATGATAACGCCTACTCGGTTGATATACCTATTGAGGAGTTTGGTGGAGTTAGCAATAGCTTCAACGTTGCTGATTTGTCACCATATGCTGGACAAGACCTTGGAGCGTCGAGGTCAACGCCTTTTGAAGGGGGGAGATGATGAGGACATCCCTACAATTACACCTACCCCAATGACTACTGAAGATGCTACAACTGTTGCAAGAAAGGATCAGTCCAATGAGATTAGAATTGACCTATTACAAGAGCTCGTGCTAAGCTACTGGAACAACAAGTGAATTTACTCCTAAACGAATCTGGTACTTTGATTGATGAGAACTTTATACTGCCTAAGTCTATGCATTTATGTATGATCAGGTTCGTTGGAGAAACAAGCCTGGCGCAAGGAGGAGAAGGGCTACAAGAGAAGCCCAACATGATGATCGCCCAAGGATGCGCGAGGGAGGAGCGGGAGGAAGGCACAAGAGAAGATCATCAAGACGAAGGCAAAAAGATCTGCCACGACCAGAGTGTCCGGCTAGATCCCGGACTGTCCGGCCTGGTCGAGAGGCAAAGTGGCGTGGACATTCAGTATGCCAGTTCGGACACTACACGGAAACCACCTAGAAACTTCAAAGTTTCCGGCCAGACCGGACTGTCCGGCACACTTCACCCGGAATGTCCGGCCTGACCGGACTGTCCGGCCAAATTCAACAGGAGTGTCCGCCCGCCGACCGAATCTGGTCCAAGTCGGTTTGTATCAGTTTGAGTCGTTTGCGTTTAGTTTTGGTTTATGGTCGCTCTAGCCGCCCTTATAAGCTATGGGACGACCTCTAGTTAGGGTTGATACCACGTTAAAATATTTTGGAGTTGTTTCTTTCATAGAACCTCTGGAATTACCCTGTGTTCGAATCTACCAACTATAATGGAGTGTGATCTGTTGTTCCATTGGGAATTAATATATTGCATACTACCGTTCGTGGTCATGGCTGCGTGCGCAAGAGCGTGGTGTTGTGAGTATCCTACAAGGTTCGAGAGCTGTTGCATTGGCATCAGGGATCAAGAGGGAGAGTTCATAGCTACAGGCTATTTATCTATCATCCACCATTATCATTGCCATCCGCTTACTGAGAAGATCGGGCCACCCCATATCCGAGTACAAGTGCTATCAACAAGTAATCATGCAACTCGACGCGGTGGATGAGTCGAGCCTTCAATGGGCCCAACTCTCCATGGGAGGATCCTCCTCCAACGGCAATGACTACGTGGCCGCCAATCAGCGATCTCGACTGGCCCACGTCACCGACAAGGAGCACGAAGAAGCCGCGAAAGTCCTTGACTTTGGCTCTATGACTGTGTATACGCGGGGCAATGTGCTCCCAAAGACACCGCAAGCAACGGTGACTGCGGCCACCATGTACCTCCTCAACAACCAGCCACCGGCTGGGGATCCGCGAGCTACCATGGACCGATCTATGATCGAGGGCTTGGGGCTAGTCGAAGCTTCCCTCGTCAAGGAGCCAACACTAGAGCCGAAGAAAACTAAATCTCTAGACAAGTACTACTATTCATACTCCTCCAGCGACAATAGCCACGATCTGTCATGGAGACGTTGCTCACGGCGGCATGACCGCGACTACGACGCGCGTGATTACATCACGCGGCGCAAGGTCGACAATATGCGCGCAAGGCATGCTCATTTGACTGACTTGGAAGACGATGAGGTAGAGCTCTGCGGTGCTAGATGCTTCAGCAGAGCCATCAGGCAGAAGCGAATGCCTAAAGGGTTCAAGCTCCCATCGAAGAACCTGAAATCTGACGGCCTACAGGACCCGAATATTTGCTGGAAGATCACATCTCCTCCGTCAGCCTACATGTTGGAATCTTCAAGCACGGCCATGCAATGCCTACAGCTGCTGCTGCAAGGCGCCGCCCGCGCATGGCTCCACAATCTCCCGTGCGGATCGATTCGCAGCTGGGAAGAGCTGGTCTACATCTTCGTGCGAAACTTCAAGGGCACTTACAAAAGGCCCGCATCAATCGAGGAGCTATGAGGCTGCCACCAGAGGTCTGGTGAGTCGCTGCGCTCGTACATCCAGAGATGGTCCATAATCAAGAATTCCGCAGAAGATATCTCTGAGGATTGCGTAGTCGATGCGTTCAATAGTGGCGTTCGCCACAGAGAGCTCAGGGAGGAGCTGGGCTGCTCGAAGACCAAGAAAATCCACCACTTGATGGAAATCGCGAATCGGTGGGCCGACGAAGAGGACTCGGTAAAAAATCGTGTCTACTCCGATGATGATGACAACCTCGGGCGCAGACGCGATCAACGAAGGAAACGTCCAATGCGCGTCTACATGGACTGCAAAGAGGTCGACATGGTCATAGCCGGCTATGCCAACAAACGCAACAACAACCACAACAGCGGATACCGCAGCGGTGGATACCGCGACAGCGGGAAAACCACAAAAGTGTGGCAGCAGCGCACTCGTGACGAAGCACCGGGACTATCCATCTAGGACAAATTGTCTGGACCGTGCAATATACACTTCTACATCGACAAGCACGACGGCAAGAAAAAGTCCAGCCACCTTCTCAAGGACTGCCGCGAGTTCCTCAAGCTCCACAAAGGCCTGGCCCAGATGAATCGCGACGCGATCAACCATGGATACGGAGCTGCCCCGAGTGCCATGGCTCACGGAGCACCACCGCCACCACCTGGACCACCACCACCCGCGGCTGCACCAGTCCAGAATCATGGAGGCGAGCCATATCCGCGAGCTGTGGGCAACATGGGGATGATCCAAAAAGAGCGCCCCTCAAATCGAGTGCAGAAGGCAATCACTCGCCAAATCAACTTGGCAATAAACATTCTGCCCTCCACCACTGAGTACCTCAGTGGAAGCGAGTCCTGCATCACCTTCGACAAGCGCGACCATCCGCGCCAAGTACCACGCCCAGGCCACTGTCCCCTCGTACTCGAGGCACATATTGGGGGCTTTGACATGAGTCGCGTCTTCATGGACGGCGGAAGCGACATCAACCTTATGTTCGCAAGTACCTTGCACGCAATGAGGATCCCTCTGACATGTCTGGAAGTTTCAGACACGACATTCCACAGGATCGTCCCAGGAAAGGGCATATACCCCTTGGGCAAGATCAACCTCAACGTCATCTTCGGCATGCCGCAAAACTTTCGGCAAGAGCGCATCGACTTTGAAGTTGTTGACTGGCCCTCACAGTACCACTACATCCTCGGATGTGTCATGTTCGCGAGGTTCATGGCGGTACCACACTACGCCTATTTGTAGATGAAGATGCTAGGCCCAAATGGCATCATCACAATCAATGGAAGCTTCGAGAGGTCCGATAGCTGCGACAGGGAATTCAACAGAATCTCCTAGTCCTTCGGCATGCAAGAGGAACTCGCAAAGTTGAAGGAGACGACAAGCAACAGTCTGCCTCCTCTGAGAAACCCAAGCTCACCCGACCTATCCTTCGACTCATCGGTGCATACCAAGAAAGTCCAGGTCCACCCAACTGACCCGACCAAGATGCCCTCATCGCCAACAACTTGAGCAAAATAAGTCGGTATGGAGATCAACAAACTCCTCGATGCAAATTTCATACGCGAGATCACTTCCTATTGCCACGGTATGGAAAGCACCTGGCTCGCTAACATAGTGCTTGTGCCTAAAAAAGACACGGATATCGTGTGGATGTGCGTGGACTTCACCTCCTTGAATAAGAAGTGCCCAAAGGATCACTTCCTATAGCCACGGATCGATCAAATCATCGACTCGCACATCAAATTAATCGATAATTTTAAAGGCATGGCTAAGTGCAATCTGAAATCTAGAAAATCAGCATATTTTTGGTCTGATCTTTGGCAATATGAGTTATTTAAGAATAAATTCCCACATCTGCTGTCTTATGCAAAGTCTTCAAATATCAGTGTTCATGAATTTTTACAGGCTGATTTCTTGGAGGATAATTTTCACCTACCTCTTTCCCAACAAGCCTACTCTGAGTTTTTAATCATGGAAGAAAGATGCCAGGAAATCATTCCAACCATTCATGAGAATCTCCATGATAATTGGAGTTACATTTGGGGGTCTGATAAATTTGAAGTGAAAAAGGCCTACTCATCCCTGATTGGTTACTCCCCTTCACCACCTCATTTCTCTTGGCTTTGGATATCCTCTTGCCAGAATAAACACAAATTCTTCTTCTGGCTTTTGCTTCTGGACAGACTGAATACAAGGAATCTTCTGAAAAGGAAACAATTTATTTTGCCTGACTACAATTGTGCAATTTCCAACTGTTTCTTGGAAGAATGAGTTAACCATTTATTCTGGGAATGTTCATTTGCAAAAAAAAATGCTGGGATCATATTTGCAGAAACAGAATAGCAAACTTATCAGGATTGGAGGCTTTTTCAGACATCAAAGAAAAGTTACATCTGCCTTTTGCAATGGAAATCATTGTCATGACTACCTGGGGTATCTGGATCTACAGAAATTAGAAAAAATTTAATGACAAAAGACCCACACTCGAAAGATGGAAAGCAATCTTCTATCAAGAGATGAGATGGATACAGTTTAGAATCAAAAGAAAATACCAGGAGAAATTCAAAACCTGGCTGAATCAACACTTAGATCAGAGATAGAGTAGATCTTTGCCCTCTTTAGAGGTGGCACTTTTCCTTTTTTTATCTGCCTTAGATCAATAGACTCATATGTAATTTTCTCATTGTAACATACTCATGCCCATATAATTGAAAAAAATTGCAGCGGGGATTTTCCCTACTATTTCACCTCAAAAAAAATCATCGACTCCACCATGTGATGTGAGTGCCTCTGCTTCCTTGATGCCTACTCAGACTATAATCAGATTTAAATGAAGGAGGAAGACCAGGAGAAAACGGCGTTTACAATGCCCTTTGCTGTGTTCTGCTACAACATGATGCCTTTCGGGCTGAAAAACGCAGGAGCCACCTATTAGCGGTGCATGCAGGCTTGCCTCAAGAACCAACTTGGTCGCAATATCCAAGTCTACGTTGATGACATCGTCATCAAAACCAACGAGGAAGCCATGTTAATTGACGATCTCCGCGAGACCTTCGCTAACCTCGACCGCTACCGGATCAAGCTTAATGCGGACAAATGCGCCTTCGGCGTGCCATCTGGGAAACTGCTCGGGTATCTCATCTCTACGAGGGGGATCGAGGCAAACCCGAAGAAAATAAAGCTCATACTTGCCATGGAGAAACCGAAGAACGTAAAAGGCGTCCAACAGCTAGCTGGGCGAATCGTGGTGCTTAGTCGATTCATCAGTCAAATGGGTGAAAAAGCACTGGCTTTCTACCAACTCCTCCACAAAGCTGGCAAGTTCGAGTGGACAAACGAGGCGCAAGAAGCATTCGAAGATCTCAAGCATCTACTATCCACCTCGCCAGTACTGGTGACGCCTCGCGAAAAGGAACCACTACTGCTCTACATCTCCGCCACCAACCAGGTGGTCATCATGGTGCTCGTGGTGGAACGAGCCAAAGAAAATCAGATCCACGGGGTCCAGCGCCTAGTATACTACCTCAGCGAGGTGCTCACGCCAACAAAGCAGCGGTACCCGCACTACCAGAAGCTGGCGTATGGCGTCTTCATGACAGCCAGGCGACTACGCCACTACTTCTAGGAGCACCCAATCGTGGTGGTAAACGATGCCCCGCTCGGGCATATACTCAATAATCCCGACGCCACCGGACGAGTCGCGCTCTAGGAATCGAACAGTCTCCACGAGACATCACATATGAGAAGCACGACGCGATCAAGTCGCAAGTTCTCCTGGACTTTCTCATGCACTAGATGGAGAACCAGCTCCTTGACAAGCCATATATGTCCTATCTTTGGACAATGCACTTCGACGGGTCCAAGCGAAAGGACGGAGCTGGCGTAGGTCTCATACTGACATCACCCCAAGGAGACAAGATGAAATATATTCTGCGAATGCAGTTCACCGCATACAATAACGAAGCCGAGTACGAGGCCTTAATCCACGGGATGCGGATGATGAAAGCCAACGGCGCCAAGAGGCTCATCATATACGGCGACTCCAAGATGGTGGTCAACCAAACAATGCACGAGTGCGACACACTAAGCGACAACATGATCTCCTACCGCGACCTCTACGACACACTCGAGGGAGACATTGATGGTTGCGAGCTGTGACACATAGGCCGTGAAAGCAACGAAGAGGCGGATCTACTCGCCAACATCGGCTCCACCTGCGCCCCCATACCACCTGGAGTATTTCTCGAGCGCATCTGCGAGTGCTCCATCAAGCCCAAGGCTCCAGAGAAGAAAGCAAGCACGTCAACAGACTCGGGGGATACGCCACCCAATGAGCCAATGGAACTCGATGACACGGAGATTGGTACGGTACTCGAAGGCCGAATGGAGGTCATGATGATCGAGCCATCTTGGACATTGCCCTACATCACATACCTACTCAGCAAGAGGTTGCCAGATGACCCAACTAATGCGCGACTGATGACCCACAAGTATAGGGGGGGTATCGCAGTATTTTTGAAAGAAGTGAAACCCAATTTATTGATTCGACACAAGGGGAGCCAAAGAATATTTATAAGCCTTAACAACTGAGTTTCCAATTCAGCTGCACCTGGAAACAATCTTGCTCATAGCAGTTTATCAGTAGCAACAGTTTTGTAGTAGGAATAGTAAAGTAGCAGCAGTAGTAAAGTAAAGACAGCAGTAACAATAGCAGTAAATAGCAAGATTCGAGTGCGGTAGGCATAGGGATGGATGGACGAGAGTTGAATGGACAATACAATTCACATGGCAATCAGAACATAGGGCAATTGCAGATAAATAAGATAAAGCATCCAAGTACTAGATAATCCTAGGCATGTGTTCCATATATAGTCATACGTGCTCGCAATGAGAACTTGCACAACATCTTTTGTCCTGCCAGCCCGTTTGCAGCGGGGCCTCATGGGAACTACTGGCAATTAAGGTGCTCCTTTTAATAGAGCATCGGAGCAAAGCATTAACACTCCATGAACACATGTGATCCTCACATCAAAGCCATTCCCTCCGGTTATCCTGATTTCTGTCACTTCAGGGCCATTGGTTCCGGACAACAACGTGTGTATACAAGTTGCAGATAAGACCATAAACAATACTATCATAATGAATCAATAACATGTTCAGATCTGAAATCATGGCACTCGGGCCCTAGTGACAAGCATTAAGCATAACAAGTCGCAACAAAGTCATAAATCACTAATAGAAGATACTAGGCACCATGCCCTAACAATCTGGTGCCATTACATGAATGATCTCATCCAATCCCTACCATCCCCATAGCCTACAGTAGGGGATTACTCACTCATAGATGGGGAAACATGGATGGTCGATGGAGAAGCGATGGTGATGATGACGGCGATGATCTCCTCCAATTCCCCGTCCCGGCAGGGTGCCAGAACGGAGTTTCTGGTGTTGTTTCATGGAATCTGGTGGTGGCGGCAGAGCGGAACTCCTTCTAGAAAAACGTCGACGTCCTTGATTTTTTAGGTCAGAAGGCTTCTTATAGGCGAAGAGGGAGACCGAGGGGGTGTCTGGGGCAGCCAGACCACCCCCTGGCGCGGCCTGGGCTTGCCTGCGCGGCTAGGTGGTGTGGCCTAGGCCCATCCCTCCTCCGTCTCGTATTCTGGCTCCGAGAGTCTTCTGGTGAAATAGGATTTTTGGCATATTTTCCGGGATTTTTCCTGAAAGTTGATTTTCTGCACAAAAAGTAGACACCAAGGCAATTCTGCTGAAAACAGCGCTAGTCCGCGTTAGTTGCATCCAAATCACACAAGTTTAGAGGAGAAACAATAGCAAAAGTGTTCGGGAAAGTAGATACGTTTTGGACGTATCAACTCCCCCCAAGCTTAGCTTATTGCTTGTCCTCAAGCAATTCAGTTGAAAACTGAGTGCGATAAAAGAACTTTCACGAACACATTTGCTTCATAAGATGTATATATTCTCAGCATGTGATCAACTATTTAGACAATTCATAATAAGGAGTATGCAACTAAGTTCACTTAATAGGCAATCCAAGCTATGAAGAGATTCCAACTTAAAAATAATAAGTAGCAAGAAACATAAACATAAGCACCATTACAATGCTCATAACAAGGTATGATAGAGTGGTATCTCGCTTGCCTTTTTATTGTGAATGCCAAGGCACCTCTGAAGTTCAGGTGAAGACTAGAAGTAAAGATACAAGCATCAAAGTCATAACACAAATAATCAAGTTTTGAGGCAAGCACATTACACTAAGAATGACAATTATGCTCTCAAGAAGGTGCTCATAGAATATGTGGAGACTCAACAAGGAAAACGAAAAAGGTTTTGAAAAGTTTGAAAGGCTTCCAAATGCTAAAAGTATGGTACTCGTTAGCTTTGAGATCTCATTGCCCCTATCATAAGCATCTTTAATATGGTTAAGGTGAAAGTGAGGTCTAATCTGAGTTATATGCTTGACAGACTATAAAATGGAAATCCCATGTCCCTTGAGTACGAGGGCCGCTCCTCATGCTACTCAACTTTAGTTACCTCTAAGTTCTTGTCATCGTAAATACGTGTGTATCATAGAGAACCGCCAACGGGGTACCCCTTGCCCGATGATACGGAAGAATCCCCATATCAAAATGACAAGGCAAGCAGATAATGAGTATCTCAGCAATCTTCTTATTTACCATGGGAAAATGGTCCTTTTTTCTCTCTTTCCTCTTTTCTCAAATCTCTTTTTTTCTTTTCTTTTTTCTCAATAGCTATCTCTCTCTTTTTTTATAAGAAGAATGCTTCATAGATATCATTATGGTTACGCTGCAGGTTTCCACCATGACGGCATGGATTAGACCAGCGACCCAGGCGTTTCTCTAACACACATACATAACTCCATGGACTTACAAGCTCCCCTTTTATTTCACACCGACGACATCCGCAAACAAAAGAGCATCGTATCAACTGGGTATATATTTACAGGTGTTGAAAGCGTTCCCCGTGACAACACGGTTCTGCTAATCCCCAGCCTATAATTTGCAAGCATATAACTTTCATGGACAGTCACAATGGTTCAGGTTTATTAAATGAAGAAAATAAAGTGTGCCATCAAGTTCGTGAGAGCTTTACTAACTAACTTTCTCATAACAAGCAAACATTTTATTCGGAAGAAAACAAGGCATATTGAATATGCACGGAAATAGAAAATGATGCTAATAGGTAGGTATGGTGGACACTTTGGCAATATTTGGTTTTAGGGAGTTGGAAACATGAGTAAAACATACTTAGTGAAAGTGAAGGCTAGCAATAGTAAGGGAGCGACCAACGAGAGAGCAATAGCTGTCATAATCATGCTTGCAACAAAATAGGACCAATCATGGCATGAAAGTGATTCAGGACCCTCAAGGCAAAAATAATTCATCGAGGCTTAACTGATTATTTCAGTCATATGCATGCGTGAGCATGTGCCAAGTCAATTCAGATGAAACATTCAGAGGAGGATACTATGGTGTCATACCAAGTTGTGAATAGAGTAATGCAGGCAAACATTCATAGGACATGCTACAAACTATTAGCAAGCTGGAACTAATCATATGAAAGCAAGAACTACAAAGCATCCATAAATAACATACACCCTACATGAACAGACTAAGCATGCCCACAATGATGAGTATATGTACAAAAATGAAAACAAATAGAGTTCATTACCAGCCTCTTACCACACCTCAAGTTGTCATTAATCCTCATTATTGCCCTTCACTTGTGTGGCTTGAATAATAATATGAAACCAAATCCCACTAAGGACTACTGAACCTTGCAACAAACTCACAAAGCCAAAGAATAACAACAAATATTTTTGGTGTTTTCGAATTTTTAAAATAAGAACCAAAAAGGAAGAATAAGCAAAGCAAAATCTTTTTGGGTTTTTTGAATAGTTCAAACAAAAAAAAAAGGGAAAAGCAAACCAGGGAAAAAAGAAGAAGAAGCAAACCAAAGAAAAACAACAGAAATATTTTTGGTCTTTTTGTGTTTTCGAAAGCAAAAGCAAAGAAAGAACGAAAACTAAAAAGAGAACGAAACATGAATATACAAAGTACCGACGCAAAATGATATGGAGATAAGTGCGATGTCGGTGTACCTCCCCCAAGCTTAGGCTTTTGGCCTAAGTGGGTATCAATCCATGTACGAATAAGGGTTCCAAGCAGGCGGGTCATGATAAGAATGATCGTAGTTGGGCCCGTGGGAAAAAGAAGAAGCTCCCCAATCATAAGCAGGCTGCTGATATGAAGACTCCCCCTCATTTGAGGGCTGGAGCGAATCATCTGTGACCTCCCTTCTAGTATCCTGCTCCTACTGAGAGAGCTCTCCCAAATACGTATCATACTCCTCCATGAGAGACCATCCTACCCTGTTATCAAGGTTAAACAAAACAGGTGCAGGCAAAAGAACAACACGCTCGGACTTGCTCCTTCTCCAACTAGATTTGAGATAAGTTATTTCATAAGATAACTCACTCAAGCCAGCCCATGAAGAAACAAATTTATGCTGTATCATGGAATTAAGATCAAGCCTTTCTATGGGAAACTATAGGTATAGATGATGAGGCACTAAACCATGCAGTGCTAGTAAACGAGAAGCAATTAGGCCCCCACAAACTCCACCTTTCTCGCGGTTGGCGGCAAGACGGAAAGCTATCAAAGCACCCAAGTTGTAAGACCTATCTCGTTTAAGAGCAGCAGAGATAAATGCTAGATCATATGAAGATAACTTATTGGCAGTTTTCCTAGCAAGAACACACTTGGCAATAAAGTAGGCAAAGTAGCGAATGGAGGGGAGATGAATGTTACGGATTTTTCCACTCTCCTTCGAGAAGCTGCTCCCTTGGCAAATTTCTGCGTATAAATCCATGAGTGTTGCAGGTCGCTCTTTAATCCTTCCACATGATCCCCACCGAGGTACCTTAATAGCTGCACAGAAGTCATCGAGAGAAAGGTCGGCAGCAATACTGTAAATTTTATAGTGGACCATGGGGTTAGGCAAAGAGTAACTAAATTGAAAGTCCTGCACCACAGACATGGTTAGCTTCACAAATTGACAAGGTTCATCTTCCAAAACGTGCTCCAACCCTGCATTGGAAACCAAAGTGTGGAAATCCTAGAGAATTCCTGCAACTCTCATAAATTCAGAACATGGGTAAATGGAAGGAAAAACTTCCTCCTCCCGATGAACCTTCATGACCTTAGGCACCCATAGTTCATGTTGGTTTAGTTGATGCTCATCCATCTTCTATTCTGAAATTTAAACACCTATTAAACAAGTGATTGCAAAGTGAATATAACGAAGGGTACTACTCATAGGGACTTGCAAGAGGCGTAAACATGCATCAAAACTGTATCTCTAAGCATCAAACAAGCTTACAAGCTCTCATAACCTGTCACCTATAGCAGCAAAATACTCAAGATATAATCCACTAAACACAAATCTACTTGGACAAGCGGAGGAGTCACATACCGGAGAACAATTGCTCCAAATTTCAGCAACAAAGATGGGCATAGCAAGGAGATCGAAGAAATCGAGAGCAAGCACAGCAAGAACGTGATTTTGAGCAATGGACTAGAGTTTCCTCAGGAGAGAGAAGAAAGTGGCAAGTGAGAGAGTGAGTGGAGGGCTAGGGGTGGCCCACACCATGGCATGGCGCCACCCAGGGCAGGCCACGCCACCAGGTGGTGTGCCTGCCTGGTGGGTCCCCCTGGTACCTTCCAGGAACTCCTCTGCCCCTTTTTTCATGTAAAAATTTAATATGAATTTTCTGGAATTTTTCGAGACACTTTATTTTTGGGCAATTTTCAGGCATAGAAGAATTATTTTCTGACAGACAGGCATGGAAAAATGATGCAATGACAAAACAAGGCTAGAACTACAGGAGTTCTAAGACACTCTAACATGCAAGCAACTAACAAAAAAAGGAAAACTAAACAAAAACAAAAACTAAAATGGATAGAATAGAAGTAAGCAGAGATAATCATAGTGAAAACATTGTTTTGTTCAATGAAATCCTTTTGTTAATAAGGTTGATCAGGTCTTGTTACCAAAACAATTCCATATGAGGCAAAACTTTGTATTCCACTAATTATTATGTTACCTCAACCTTGATAGCAATGGTCCTAATCATAATAGTTTCAAATTTTTCTCTTGGTATGGGACAATATATCTCTCTAACTTGAATGTCCTCAACATGTTCAATTGAATTCAAACCATAAGTCTTTTCAATCTTCTTGGGGAAATAGACGGTGTGTTCCTTGTCATTAACATTAAAGATCACCTTTCCTTGATTACAATTAATAACAGCTCCTGCAGTATTAAGAAAAGGTCTCCCAAGAATAATAGACATATTATCATCTTCAGGCATTTCAAGCACAACAAAATCAGTTAATATCAAGAAATTATGAGCCACTTGAACAGGTACATCCTCACATATACCAACAGGAATAGTGGTAGATTTATCAGCCATTTGCAAGGATATATCAGTTGGTATCAGTTTTTCAAGTTGAAGTCTCTTATAGAGAGAGAAAGGCATAACACCCCAGCTCCCAAATCGCACAAAGCAGTTCTAACATAACTATTCTTAATAGAGCAAGGGATAGTTGGAATCCCTGGGTCTCCAAGTTTCTTTGGAACCTAACCATTAAAGGAATAATTAGCAAGCAAAGTAGAAATTTCTTCATTAGGGATCTTCCTTTTATTCGAGACAATATCCTTCATATACTTTGAGTAAGGAGGCAATGTAATAGCACCAGTCAAAGGAATTTGCAGGAATAAAGGTTTCATCCACTCACAAAACTTATTATAGTGTTCATCTTCCTTTGACTTGTGTTTCTTATCAGGGAAAGGCATAGGTTTTTGGACCCAAGGCTCTCTTTCACTACCATGCTTCTTAGCAACAAAATCTTCTTTAGTGTATTTAGTATTCTTATGTGCTTTTCAGGTTCTTCTTCAACTTTTTCTTCATTAGGAGCTTCATTTTCTTCATTACCACTTTCAGTTTCAGCATCAGAGATAGATATACTATTGGGATCTATAGCAGGTTCAGAGGGTTCTACAACAGTTTTATGTTCCTTTTTTTTTTCTTACGAGTAGAGCCATGCTTGTTGTCTCGTGTATTAACAAGCTCGTTGGGGAACCCCAAGAGGAAGGTATGATGAGCAGATCACCAAGTTTTCCCTTAGTTATGAAACCAAGGTTTAATCGAACCAGTAGGAGCAAGGAAACACCCCAAAGGTGTTGCTAGCTGAGCCTTGGCAGGGCGCACTACCGGTGCTAGTAGCAACATGGAGACCTGCACAACATAATCACAGAACTCTGTCCCCAACTTGCGATGAGGTTGTCAATCTCACCGGTTTTGCTGAAAACAAAGGATTAAATGTATCGAATGGGAGGAAGTAATAGTTTGCGGAAAGTAAACACAAAGCAGTAAACAGTTTATAGATTGTATGTAAAAGAAAGGACCGGGGTCCATAGTTCACTAGAGGTGGCTCTCCTTAAGAAAGATAACATGCTGCGTGAACAAATTACAGCGGGGCAATTGACAAACATCGAGAAAGCAATATATGCATATACTAATCATCTTGACTCCTTTGAGATTCGATTGGGCATTACAACATTATACATAGACCGTCATCCAACTGCATCTATGACTAATAATCCACCTTCAGGTTATCATCCGAACCCCCTCCGGTATTAAGTTGCATGCAATAGATTATTGCTTTACGAATTGCGTGTAAAGTAAACAATACGATTGTTCTATGAACAAAGAATTGTTATTTTCTCCCTAGTAGCAACAACACATATAGTACCTTAGAGATTTTTGTCACTTCCCTAGATTACTAGAGGCATGAACCCACAATCGAGCATAAATACTAACTCTTGGACTTGCTAGCATCTACTTGGCCAAGATAGGTACTAACAACGGAAAGCATGCAAGATCACAAATAACAAAGACATGATAGAATCAATAATCAATCTGAAATAGCATCTCAATATCCATCGGATCCCCGCAAACACAACATGCAGAATTACAAATAGATGATCTTGATCATTAACGGATCTCACGAGATCTAAACATGAAAGCACAAAGGAGGAGAACCAGCCATCTAGCTATGACATGGACCCGTAGTCCAAAGATGAACTACTCACGCATCACACCGAAGGCTTGCATGATGATGAAGAAGGCCTCCAGGGTGAATTTTCCCCTCTCCGGCAGGGTGCCGGGAAGAGCTTCAGATCCCTCCCGATCTAGGGATGGAGATGACGGTGGCTACAGAATCTTTCGTGGATTTTGATCGGGTACTTAGGGTTTTCGTCCCGAGGGTAATATATAAGCGGATGATGAGGCCGAGGGGGTGCTGGGGTCGGCCAGACCACCCCTTGGCCCGGGCCAGGCCTGGACGCGTGGCCAGGTGGTGTGGCCAGCCCCCAGCCCTTCTCCGTCTCGTATTTTGGCATCTGATGACGTCCAGAAAAATAGGCACTTTGGATTTTGTCCCGTCCAATTCCGAGAATATTCATTTTCTGACTTTCCTGGAACCAAAAAAAACAGAAAACAGGCAGCTGGCACTATGGCTCTTGTTAATAGGTTAGTCCAAGAAAGCATATGAAAAGTACTCCAAAGTGTGGACAAAACACAAGAAAGTGGATAAAACCAAGCATGGAACATAAAAAATTATAGATACATTTTCAATGTATCAACATCCCCAAGCTTAACGCCTGCTCGTCCTCGGGTAGGTAAGTGATAAAAAGAAAGAATAATTTTTGAGGTGACATGCACCATCAAAGACTTTATCAAAGTATTTGTAAAACATTCAAAGTTTGGATCATAATACTTCAATCATAACATGAAAGACAAGGTTCTAGCAATAATACAAAGAAACTATGATGTAACATGAAAAGGCACAAACAAAAGATTCATGAATAACAATGCTTTGCAAGACGTTTGTTTGTTTCACATAAAGAAAACAGAGCATAATAGTATTCAGCTTGTCCCTCATAGAGTAGCAAATATAAATGCATAGGACACCTTCAAAGTTCATAAGAGTGACTAGATACAAATAGTTTAAAACAAGCGATATCAAGTTATGAATCAATCAACTAGTCTTGGGACAATGCACATAGAACTAAGAATGGCCACTATGCTCTCAAAGTAGGTGCATAAAGGTAAAAGGTGGAGACTCAATATAATAATGGAAGAAAGGCCTTCATAAAAGGAAGTAGGGATTCAAGTCTCATAAAGAGCTTCCAAAAATTATGGTACTTATAGCTTTCAGCTCTCGTTGCCCCTATCATAAGCATCTTGAAGTGATTAAAGTTAAAGTGAACAAACATGCTTGACGAAGTATAAGTTAGAAATCTCATGTCCCTTGAATACGAGGGCCGCTCCTCATGCTACTCAAGTTTAGTCACCGGTAAGTTCTTGTCATTGTAAGTACATGTGTATCATAGAGAACCGCCAACAGGGTACCCCTTGCCCGATGATACGGAAGAATCCCCATATCAAATGACAAGGCAAGCAGACAATGAGCATCTCAGCAATCTTCTTATTTACCATGGGAATATGGTGCTTTTTTCTCTCTTTCCTCTTTTGATAATCTCTTTTTTTTTTCTTTTTCTCTTTTTTTCTCAATATAGGACTCTTGTTTTTATAAGAAGAATGCTTCATAGACAGCTCATTATGGTTACACTGCAGGTTTCCACCATGCCAGCATGGATTAGACCAGCGGCCCAGGTGTTTCTCTAACACATATACATAACTCCATGGACTTACAAGCTCCCCTTTCATTTCACACCGATGACATCCATAGACAAAAGAGCATGATATCAACTAGGTACAAGTACCAAGTGTAATGTTGAAAGCGTTCCCCATGACAGCATGGTTCTGCTAATTCCCAACAAATATGTGCAAGCATATACAACATAGACGACAAAATGGTTCAAGTTTATTAAGGGCAAGAAAAGTAAAGTGTGCCATCAAGTTCGTGAGAGCTTTAATTACTAGTTTTATCATAACAAGTTTAATTTGGAAGGTAAACAAAAGCATGAATATACTTGGAATAGCATAAGATAGTAGGTATGTATGGTGGACTCTTTGGAATAACTTGGTTTAGGGAGTTGGATGCATGAGTGGATGTCATACTTGGTTGTGGAGGCTAGCAAAAGACTGGGAGCGACAAACTAAGAGAGCAATAATGGCCATAATCATGCAGAGCGATAAAACATCATTGAACAAAGCATAAAGTGATACTACAAGTTGAAAACTAAAGGATCATAAAGGCTATGGTGACTTGAGATAGTCATAACATGGTGTGAGCATGCGCCAAGTCAACCCAAATAAAGCATCAAAGGAGAATACAACTATACTCTGCTTTAATATGCTAAAACAACGCATGATTCATACAAGGCACATTAAGAAATCTCAATTGTTTATAACAAGTCATGCTACAGCAAAGAATACTAAGCATAAATCCAAAATAATATCAAGCATGGCATGACAAAGCATAGGCCATAGTAAAAAACGAGCTCTTTTTACCACATAAGCATGAACTTTCCTACTCTTTTCCAAACCAAACCAAACCAAACTATTTGAAAACCAATATATGAAAGAGGGGGTATAACAAATTTATTCAGTAAACTAAGAAAACCAAGCAAACTAAAACCAAAAACGAAAACAAAAAAGAAGACGCTCCAAGAACAACGCAACTATGCATGAAACAATAAAAATGAAGTGTTTGGAACAAACCAGGGATTTTTATTCATGAAGAAGGGGATGCCTTGGGCATCCCCAAGCTTTGACTCTTGTACCTCTTGAATATTTCTTGGGGTGACGCGGGGTGGCATCCCCAAGCTTGAGCTTTAGTCCATTCTTCATCTTATTACATCATTCTCTCCATACACCTGAAATTTTTCCTTCATACAAAACTTCACACAATCTTTATTAGCAACATTACTGCACTCCAGATAATAAGCCTTAAGGTTCAGTTCCAACACTAAACTTCCATTAGAACACTAGCTACTGAAGTACTTCCCTCAAAAATCTCAATTCCCCAAAAGAACTCAAAAAGGAACCAACAAGAAGCAAATGCAGAAAATGGTAGAAATCTGTCAAACCAGACCAGCAGGTAAAGACGAATTTTTTCGAAGACCTTCTGTTGCTCAAATCAAAAAGTGTTGAAATAACGAAAGTTAGATGACAACCTGGGGCAGAAGCAAAAAAGTTCACGCCTCAAAAAGATGTCCAGTGATTTTACACGAATATTTACGGTGAAGCATAGAAATCTATTTTGGGACAGCAACTTTCCCAATCATTACTTCTCTCTCATTAGAGGTTACTCTTGGCACAAAAAGCAAATAAAAAGGATAAGGAGCAGTTATTACCGAAGTAATAACTTCCAAGACTCATCTAAAACTTTTGGGTTATCTCCCAAGAAGTACTTTTCTTTAACGCCTTTAAGTTAGGCATAAGAAGCAAGAAAAAGAATCAAGTGTTCTCAAATGAAGAAGCATTAAGATCAAATTTCTTGCCCTTACCTCTCTTACTTTTATTCTTAACCTTGGGGAAAATATGATTGTTTGGTGGAGAAGAAAGGTGCATGGTCCCCTTTCCCACATCTATTATTGCTCCAAGGAGTTCTAATAGGGACCTTCCAAGCGTAATTTGTCATTTTCCTGCACATTCAATAACAAGATAATCAGTAGAAACCATTTTCCAAAGGATCTTTGTAAACACTCCTTCAGCTATTCCAATAGGTAATATGGTAGCATTATTAGCAAGAGATATTTCTTTTCCCCCTTCAGTAAGCCCCCAAAGGTTCAAAGATTCATAAATATCTTTGTGCATAAGACAAAATTCAGACATGATATCACAGCGAGCTTGAAAAGTTTCATATTTATATAAATCTTTACTGTGGGAAGCCACTTTGATGGTTCAGAATTTATTGGAACATAATCATGATGCTCCCTAAGCGTATTCTAGCAATGTTTCAATCTAGTAGTGCTGGTCTAAAGAGTGTTTAATCTAGGAAATATGCTTGCGAAAGAAATATCATTTTGGCTAGGCAAGTTGTAAGCGAGGATCAATTTCTTTATAGCATTAATAGCATCATCCTCATTACATTGGAGGAAATCTCCTCCCACAACAGCATCTAAAGCATATCTATAGCAAAGAGCAATTCCGAGGAAAAAACTGCTAAGGAACAAGCTTTGAGTCATTTTAGGCTCAGTTTTTTCATGTAGATCAGAGATTCTAGACCAAGCTTCCTTAAAGCTTTCCTAAATTCCTTGTTTAAAAGTGAAAATCATTTCCTCAGGTGACATAGTGATTGGAGCAAGGCTAGACATAGTGGCAACGTAAGAAAGGAACTAATTTTTTGTGTGTTTTCAAATAAGAAAGCAAACTAGTAAAACTAATTTTTTTTGTGTGTTTTTGATAAAGAAACAAGCAAACTAAGCAAAAAGAAACTAAGCAAAACAAAATAACAAAGTAAAGAGATTGGTTATGAGGGACTCCCCTTGTGAAGATGTCCTTCACTCCCCGGCAACGGCGCTAGAAAAGTTTTGCTTGTTGGCTCGTGCATTAACAAGCTCGTTGGGGAACCCCAAGAGGAAGGTATGATGAGCACAGTAGCAAGTTTTCCCTCAGTTATGAAACCAAGGTTTAATCGAACCAGTAGGAGCAAGGAAACACCCCAAAGGTGTTGCTAGTTGAGCCTTGGCAGGGCGCAGTACCAGTGCTAGTAGCAACGTGGAGACCTGCACAACACAACCACAGAACTCTGTCCCCAACTTGTGATGAGGTTGTCAATCCCACCGGTTTTGCTGAAAACAAAGGATTAAACATATCGAATGGGAGGAAGTAATAGTTTGCAGAAAGTAAACACAAAGCAGTAAACAGTTTATAGATTGTATGTAAAAGAAAGGACCGGGGTCCATAGTTCACTAGAGGTGGCTCTCCTTAAGAAAGATAACATGCTGGGTGAACAAATTACAGCGGGGCAATTGACAAACATCGAGAAAGCAATATATGCATATACTAATCATCTTGACTCCTTTGAGATTCGACTGGGAATTACAATATTATACATAGACCGTCATCCAACTGCATCTATGACTAATAATCCACCTTCAGGTTATCATCCAAACCCCCTCCAGTATTAAGTTGCAAGCAACAGATTATTGCTTTATGAATTGCCAGTAAAGTAAACAAAACGATTGTTCTATGAACAAAGGATTGTTGTTTTCTCCCTAGTAGCAACATCACATCTAGTACCTTAGAGATTTCTGTCACTTCCCCAGATTACTAGAGACATGGACCCACTATCGAGCATAAATACTAACTCTTGGAGTTGCTAGCATCTACTTGGCCAAGATAGCTACTAACAATGGAAAGCATGCAAGATCACAAATAACAAAGACATGATAGAATCAATAATCAATCTGAAATTGCATCTCAATATCCATCGGATCCCCACAAACACAACATGCAGAATTACAAATAAATGATCTTGATCATTAACGGAGCTCACAAGATCTAAACATGAAAGCACAAAGGAGGAGAACCAGCCGTCTAGCTACTACATGGACCCGTTGTCCAAAGATGAACTACTCACGCATCACACTGGAGGCTTGCATGATGATGAAGAAGGCCTCCAGGGTGAATTCCCCTCTCCGGCAGGGTGCCGGGAAGAGCTTCAGATCCCTCCTGATCTAGGGATGGAGATGATGGTGGCTACAGACTATTTCGTGGATTTTTGATCGGGTACTTAGGGTTTTCGTCCTAAGGGCAATATATAGGCGGAAGGAGAGGCTGAGGTGGTGCTGGGGTCTGCCAGACCACCCCTTTGCACGGGCCAGGCCTAGCCACGCGGCCAGGTGGTGTGTCCGGCACCCAGCCCTTCTCCGTCTCGTATTCTAGCATCTGATGACTTCTGGAAAAATATGCACTTTGGCTTTTGTCCCGTCCAATTTCGAGAATATTCATTTTCTGACTTTCCTGGAACCAAAAACAGCAGAAAACAGGCAGCTGGCACTATGGCTCTTGTTAATAGGCTAGTCCAAGAAATCATATGAAAAGTACTCAAAAGTGTGGACAAAACACAATAAAGTGGATAAAACCAACCATGGAACATCAAAAATTATAGATACATTTGCAATGTATCAAGCCACTATTTTCAGCTTGTTGAGAATCCTGCTCAATTCTTTTGGGATGCCCCTCAGGATATAGAGGATCCTGGGTAGCAGCACCACTTCTAGTTTTAATTTCATAAGCATGTTTTTCTTTAGTAGCGTTAACTAGCAAGTCTTTTTGCACTTTAATGAGTTGATCTATTTGAGTTTGAACCATTTGAAAGTGTTTAACAATCATTTTAACATCATTAGAGGTTCTCTCCACAATATCTTTTAGCTCAACAATAGCTCTAGTGTTTTCCATTAGATGATTTTGCACCCTTTTATTCAAATTATCTTGATTAACAATAAAGATATCGAATTCTTCTAAGCATTGATCAGGAGGTTTAGAGTAAGGGATATCACCATCATCAAAAGTGTTGGAGAGAGTGTACCTCAATAGTGGATGAATGGGGAATAGGCTTACATAATTATTCAATAGGAGGTAAATTCTTGACATCTACAGCTTTAATTCCCTTCTCCTTAAGACATTTCTTAGCTTCCTTCATCACTTCATCATTTAACTCAATAACTCCCCTCTTCTTTGATGTTGGAATAGGCATCTGAATAGTTGGTTCAGGTATAATTACTTCAGGTATAGCTGGTTCAGCAGGAGTCCAATCTTCATAGTTCTTGCTTATTTTAGCCATTAATTCCGCAGCTTCCTTGGGAGTCCTATTCCTGAAAACACAATTAGCACAACTATCTAGGTATGTCCTAGATTCTTCGGTTAGTCCATTATAAAATATATCAAGAAGCTCATTCTTAGGTAATGGACTTCCAGCTTGTGCATGAATCAAAGCACAAAACCTTGCCCATGATTTAGGCAATATCTCTTTTTCTCCCTGTTTAAAATCAAAAAGTTCCTGCAAAATAGCATGTCTAGCACTAGGAGGAAAATAGTTTTGCAGGAAAGTACTAATCAAGCAATCAGGGCTATTAATAGATCCAGGAGGTAAATTACTAAACCAAGTCTTAGCTTCTCCTTTCATTGAAAAGGGGAAAATCTTAGCAACAAAGTAAGTACGCATGTTAATATCATCAGAAAACAAGCCACTCATGGTAGAAAGTTCATTCATATGTGCTACCGCACTCTCATTCTTAGTCCCACAAAAAGGTTCTTTCTCAACAATAGCTATGTAAGATAGATCAAGAGAGAAATCATAATCTTTATCTTTAATGTTTATGGGAGAAGCAGCAAACTTAGCCATAGGAGACAATTTGGGTCTAATAGTACGCCTCTCAAGGAGACTCTTAGCAGCGCTCCTATCATGGGTGTTTTTGCATTCTTTAATATATTCATCGTTCATCTCAACATAACCATCTTCAATATCATAACTCTCACTAGACTCAGGTGAACTAATAGGTGTATTAGTGTCTTCATTAGGAGTTTCAGTATCTCCAGCTATAGTTCTAGCAATCGTAGCATCTAGGAAAGGACCTAATGAACCACTCTTATCAAGCACAGTAGAAGCAGTATCATAAGTATCAGAAGTTTCAGATTCAGTAGTAGTAGCAGTGTGTGTGTAGCATGCTTATGTGGTGGTGTAACGAGCTTACTCATAACAGATGGTGAATCAAGAGCAACAGAGGTGTTCAGAACCGTACCTCTTCTTGTAGTGGATGGTAAAATAGGAACCTTGCCATCATGAGACTTACCCATGATGGATGGATAGCAGCGAACAATACATAATCCAAGTGAACTTGATAAATAAAGCTATGCACCCCGGCAACGCCGCCAGAAAATAGTCTTGATGACCCACAAGTATAGGGGGTGTATGATGCGCTCGACTTCAACGTAGAGCTCGTTGGGAACCCCAAGAGGAAGGTACGATGAGCACAGCAGTAAGTTTTCCCTCAGTTATGAAACCAAGGTTTAATCGAACCAGTAGGAGCAAGGAAACACCCCAAAGGTGTTACTAGCTAAGCTTTGGTAGGCGACTACCAAGCTAGTAGCAACGTGGAGACCTGCATAACACAACCACAAAACTTTGTCCCCAACTTGCGATGAGGTTGTCAATCGCACCGTGTTTTGCGGAAAACAAAGGATTAAATGTATCGAATGGAAAGAAGTAAAAGTTTGCAGAAAGTAAACACAAAGCAGAAATAGTTTGTAGATTGTATGTAAAAGAAAAAGGACCGGGATCCATAGTTCACTAGAGGTGGCTCTCCTTAATATAGATAACATGCTGGGTGAACAAATTACAGCGGGGCAATTGACAAACACCGAGAAAGCAATACATGCATATACTAATCATCTTGACTCCTTTGAGACTTGATTGGACATTACAACATAATACATAGACCGCCATCCAACTGCATCTATGACTAATAATCCACCTTCAGGTTATCATCTGAACCCCCTCCAGTATTAAGTTGTAAGCAACAGATTATTGCTTTACGAACTGCGTGTAAAGTAAACAATTCGATTGTTCTATGAACAAAGGATTGTTGTTTTCTCCCTAGTAGCAACAACACATCTAGTACCTTAGAGATTTCTGTCACTCCCCCACATTACCAGAGGCATGAACCCACTATCGAGCATAAATACTAACTCTTGGAGTTGCTAGCATCTACTTGGCCAAGATAGCTACTAACAACGGAAAGCATGCAAGATCTCAAATAACAAAGCCATGATAGAATCAATAATCAATCTGAAATAGCATCTCAATATACATCGGATCCCCGCAAACATAACACATATGAATTGCAAATAGATAATCTTGATCATGAACGGAGCTCACAAGATCTAAACATGAAAGCACAAAGGAGGAGAAACCAACCATCTTGCTACTACATGGATCCGTAGTCCAAGGATGAACTACTCATGCATCACACCGGAGGATTCCATGGTGATGAAGAAGGCCTCCAGGGTAAATTCCCCTCTCCGGCAGGGTACCGGGAAGAGCTTCAGATCCCTCCCGATCTAGGGATGGAGATGATGGCGGCTATAGACTCTTTCGTGGATTTTTGATCGGGTTCTTAGGGTTTTCGTCCCGAGGGCAACTTATAGGCGGAAGGAGAGGCCGAGGGGGTTCCGGGAGCCACCACACCACCCCCTGGCGCGGGCCAGGCCTGGCCGCGCGGGCCAGGTGGTGTGGCCAACCCCTGGCCCCTCTCTCTCGTGATTCGCACTTGATCCTTCCGAAAAATAGGCACTTTGGCTTTTGTCTCGCCCAATTCCGAGAATATTCATTTTCGACTTTCCGAACCAAAAACAGCAGAAAATGTGCAATGTGCACTGTGGCTCTTGTTAATAGGTTAGTCCAAGAAATCATATGAAAGTACTCCAAAGTTGGAACAAAACACAAGAAAGTGGATAAAACTAAGCATGGAACATCAAAAATTATAGATACATTTGCAATGTATCAGTGTATCGCAGTATTTTCGAGGGAAGTGAAACCCAATTTATTGATTCGACACAAGGGGAGCCAAAGAATATTTATAAGCCTTAACAACTCAGTTGTCAATTCAGCTGCACCTGGAAACAATCTTGCTCACAGCAGTTTATCAGTAGCAACAGTTTTGTAGTAGGAATAGTAAAGTAGCAGCAGTAGTAAAGTAAAGACAGCAGTAACAATAGCAAAGAAAGATGATTCGAAAAGTAGGCGTAGGGATGGATGGACGGGCGTTGCATGGATAAGACAATTCACATAGGAATCAGAACATAGGGAAATTGCAGATAAATAAGATAAAGCATCCAAGTACTAGATAATCCTAGGCATGTGTTCCATATATAGTCATACGTGCTCGCAATGAGAACTTGCACAACATCTTTTGTCCTGCCAGCCCGTTTGCAGTGGGGCCTCAAGGGAACTACTGGCAATTAAGGTGCTCCTTTTAATAGAGCACCGGAGCAAAGCATTAACACTCCGTGAACACATGTGATCCTCACATCAAAGCCATTCCCTCTGGTTATCCCTATTTCTATCACTTTGGGGCCATTGGTTCCGTACAACAACGTGTGTATACAACTTGCAGATAAGACCATAAATAATACTATCATAATGAATCAATAACATGTTTATATCTGAAATCATGGCACTCGGGCCCTAGTGACAAGCATTAAGCATAACAAGTCGCAACAAAGTCATAAAGCACTAATAGAAGATACTAGGCACCATGCCCTAACAATCTGGTGCCATTACATGAATGATCTCATCCAATCCCTACCATCCCCATAGCCTACAGCGGGGGATTACTTACTCATAGATGGGGAAACATGGATGGTCGATGGAGAAGTGATGGTGCCAATGATGGCGATGATCTCCTCCAATTCCCCGTCCCGGCAGGGTGCCAGAACAGGGTTTCTGGTGCTGTTTCGTGGAATCTGGTGGTGGCGGCGGAGCGGAACTCCTTTTGGAAAAACGTCGAACCCCCCTGAGTTTTTAGGTCAGAAGGCTTCTTATAGGCGAAGAGGGAGACCGAGGGGGTGTCTGGGGCGGCCAGACCACCCCCTGGCGTGGCCTGGGCTTGCCCGCGCGGCCTGGTGGTGTGGCCTGGGTCCAGTCCTCCTCCGTCTCGTATTCTGGCTCCGGGAGTCTTCTGGTGAAATAGAATTTTTGGCATATTTTCCGGGATTTTTCCTGATAGTTGATTTTCTGCATAAAAAGTAGACACCAAGGCAATTCTGCTGAAAACAGCGTGAGTCCGCGTTAGTTGCATCCAAATCACACAAGTTTAGCGGAGAAACAATAGCAAAAGTGTTCGGGAAAGTAGATACGTTTTGGACGTATCAGCGACACATCGCACGACGATCTAAGGCATTCACCCTCGTCAAGAGCGAACTATACAAACGCAACATCACAGGGGTACTTCAACGGTGCATCTCCAACGGGGACAGAAGTGTCGTCCTCCTCGACATACATGAAGGCACTTGCGGACACCATGCTGGCAGTCGCGCCCTCGTCGCCAAAGCTCCACGAGCTAGATTCTACTGGCCCACGGCCATGCACGACACCAAGGACATCGTCCAGCGCTGTAACGCGTGCCAGCGATTCGCGAACAAACCGCGTGCACCTGGCGCAGAACTCGGGACAATACCATTGGCTTGGCCCTTCGCACAATGGGGACTCGACATGGTCGGCAAGCTCCCAAAGTCCTCGCGAGGAGGTTATGTCTACCTCTTAGTCGCCGTCGACAAATTCACCAAGTGGATCCAGGTCATGCCATTGACAAATCAATCGGGAGCTAGCGCTGTCAAGTTTTTCGAGTCCATCTTTTACCATTTTGGGGTGCCACATAGCATCATCACGGACAACGGGACGAACTTCACCTCCAAGGAGTTCCAGGAATTCTGTGCAAACCTGGGAATCAACGTTAGCTCGTCGGCTCACCCTCAGACCAATGGTCAAGTCGAAAAGGCCAACAGCCTCGTCTGCGGTGGAATCAAGAAACAACTCCTTCGGCCACTCAAACAAGCCACCGGATGCTGGCCAAACGAGTTGCAATCCGTACTTTGGAGCTTACGCACAACTCCAAACAGCACCACGGGCTACACCCTGTTCTTCATGGTGCACGGTGCTAAGGCGGTGCTACCCACAGAAGTGCGCTACAAAGCTCCGCGAGTTGTTGCTTACAGCGAGCAGGAGTCAACTCTCGCACTCGAAGACTCCATCGACCTCCTCGATGAGGCACGCGAGATCGCAGCGGAGAGATTAATGATCTATCAGTAGAACCTCCACAACTACCATAGCAGAAGGCTACCCCCCAGATCCTTTGTCGAAGGATATCTAGTCCTGCGACTAAAGCGACAAGGGCACCTCAAACTCGAGTCCCCCTGGGAAGGACCTTATGTGATTACTGAAGTAATCCCAGGTGGCGCCTACCGCCTCAAAGACCTAGCAAGCGGAGTCGCATACTCCAACCCCTGGAACGTCGCGCAGATGCACCGTTTCTACCCTTAGTCATTTTTACATTACAAATAAGGCTATTCAGCCAGGATACTTAGCGACACATTGTACCCCGTATGATTCTGCGAATAAATAAAGCTAAGTGCCCGAAAACTCTGTATCTTTTCCTATTTTCTTGCAATTTTGTCACTCGGG
Organism: Avena insularis; assembly: GCA_023614405.1. Taxonomy (NCBI): domain Eukaryota; kingdom Viridiplantae; phylum Streptophyta; class Magnoliopsida; order Poales; family Poaceae; genus Avena; species Avena insularis. The sequence goes on along the minus strand of CM042684.1, from coordinate 269,300,014 downwards.
GGCTACGCCACCCTTTACACTCTCGTTCTACGAACAAATCGCAGTATACTGAGTAGCTGACACAATACCAATCAAACCCTTGATAAACACCAACCCAGTTGCAACGCACCCGTCAGGTTGCCAAGGTGCTGAGATAAACACACGTCAGACTAACGAAAAGGAACTGCAGAGTACAATACACTCGAAAAATATACAAGCTAGCAAGCTCTTCACATATCAATGGGTATTAAATACACCCAACATAGTCATATGAACTTTACAACACTCATACATCTATGTGCAGGATACAAACTACGCTACTACTGCAGAAGATGAACATTCGTCTACTATTCAAAGAAGTCGATGATGTCCTCTGTTGGACGATCAACCGCCTGGTAGTTCGACACCATGTTCCAGGTCATCCCTTCTGGTGGCAGCGGCGGTCCAGAAGCAATGGATGCTATGTCCACATCTGGTCGATGTAGTTGCACCAGTGACAGGGTAGCCTTCGCACTTGCAACCAGTTGCTGCCGCATGCACTCGCGTACCATGGTTCTATCTTGAAACTTCACCAGAAGAGCCAACAGGCTTGAAGGGACGGCGTCCAGCGGAAACATCGTCTGATAAATGTGCCTAAGACACGACTGCACCTTCTTCAAGCATTGAAGCACTCGAGAAGAACGATCCTACAGGGTCGCCAACGCGACGGCACGGTCATGGTCCAGCCAAAAATACCTACTAGCCTACAGCTGCTCCTGGGTCAGGTCATTCATTCGAATGGCCACCCGGTCCTTCTCATCCTGCGGATGACGAGTGCTAACAATTACACCAAGCAAGCAGCAAAGTCTAAAGACAAGGCATCGTCGCGACTGACTAAAAGACAAGATGAGAAGACAAAGAGCTAACATTTAAACTGCTCATTCAATTGCACCACTTCCTCCAATAGATACTTATCGAGGGTGGTGGCCTTCTCAGCTTTCGACTTCCACACATCCACGTTACCGCAGACGATGGGAAACTCACACTCCAACTGCTTAATGCGGTCGCACAGTCGTGAAAGCAATGACAATTCCTCCACCTTTGGACGCGGCTACGCTGTGGTTTCATCGGTGGGAGGAGAATCATGAGGACCACTCAAATGACCACTCGAAGGACCCTAGGTACAATCAAGCAAGAGGCAAATGAGACTAATCATACATCAATAAAAAGAGGACTGCATTCAAATTTGATAAAAGTGTCAAGGGGGCACCCCCACAAAATGTGGACCAACAAAAGAAGCTACAGCTATTACAAAGGGTAACTACAGAGAAATCTGCTTATTCGACTTAGACTTCGACTTCGGGGGCTTCATCGCATCCATGGCACTCTCTGACGCCACAGACTTGCTGGTGGTAGCCCTAGATGCCATGGTCTTTGCCGCCTTCGCTCGTTGCCGCTCCTCGGAGTATTTTGCGATTGTCTCGATGGCCCATATTTACCGCAGCTACTAGCAAAAGGAGCAAACACTACCTACTGGCCTCCGGTGTTGACAGGCATCGCCTCGGAGATCGCGGTGGGATCCAACTCCATGCCATGGGCTTGCGCCATCGTGAGTGCCATGGTGGCACTGATAGACCGCTGGGAGTTCCTAAATTCCATGGGAATACCTCCAACGAGGGATTCCACCGGGTCATCAAGATTGTCGATTAGGACAGCCTTGGGAGTCAGGTCCTCCCGGAGGCGACTCAACACACCTTTAGCCTTCCCCAGCGTCTCTTGGAGGGAGACACCACGATCCTTGACTGCGGCCACGGCGCCAACAAGCACATCCTCACAACGCAACGCATGGGCGTCGAAGCTCAGACCGGCAACATCTGAAGAATACGCGGTCTCAGCACAAGAGAAAGATAACCAAGATAAGGAAAAATACAAAGGGAAAGCAGGCAAGTACCTGAGAGAGCCTTTGCAGTCGAGAAAAGCTGTTCCGCGAACAACTTCTCCCTCTCAGCTGCGGAAGCGCGTAGGTCTTCCTCACGCTTTCGCGGCTCCTCCAGGGCTACGATTGCTTCGTCGCGGTTCTTCACCGCCGCAACAAGCCCCTTTTCGAGGGACGTAACGCGACGGAGAAGTTCATTATGTTCACCTGCAAAAGGCTGAACACGACAAAGTATATGAGCCCACATATCCCAGTGCAAAGGAGATTAAAGAGACAAAGTCAAGAAAAACCTTCGACTGAGCGGTGACGATTGTCCAGCAGGGCGTGTTGTCGATCCAAAGCAAGGATTTGCTCCACAAGAAGAGCAGATTCCTTCACAATGAGCTACACAAGAGAAACAAAGACTCAGCGTCAGCCAAAAGTACAAATTCGACTGCTAAACAGCAAAACGAAAACTCACATGTTCCTCCAGGGACTCCGAAGATGCCTGTCGGGCAATCGTCCGTGCAACCATCTAGTGCTCCCCAGCATGTGGGGAACTAGAAGAATTGGCGCCAGAGTGGGCCGCCACTGGAGGAGAAGGAGACCGTGCGGCCACCCCCTTGGTCTTGGAGTCTGTGACTCCAGTCTCTTTCACAAATTGGCCGTCTTCGGAAGATGACGATGCCGTTTGACTGCAAAACACGCCCGGCACCACTTTAGAAAAGCAACTTCAAAGAAAACAAAGGTGAACTCGCGGATGTTAAAAGCTCACAAGTTGAATTTGTCGAGGTCAAAAGAGTCATCCGACGACTCCTTCGGCAGTCGCAGCTTCTTCCGATCAGGAGGAGCCATGGTGCGCACATGCACGACAGGAATCGGCTCCTCTGAAGCAGCAGAGGGACCTTCTGGCGTCATCGGCGAGGAGGCGTCAGAATCTTTGCTGCGGGAACGCTTGTGAGTGTCGTGGCCACTGGACTCGGGGGCTTCCTCCTCTTCTTCAATTGGGACGGTCGAATCCGACTCGTCCTCTCCCACCCCTTCACGTGGGATAACCCCTTCAGGCAAAGGAGGGAAGTTGGAGGCCACTTTCCAGTCCTGCAATCATAAGAAACATCATCACATATTACGCACTTGTTAACCAATCCAAAAAATACAAGACTACTTCACAGGAAAACTCTACCTTAGGCGGATGATTGTTGGCATCGAAAAGGGGCACGACTGATTCGCCTGGGAGATCCTCCTTGGTGGTGTACTTGGTCACCAGTCGCAACCTCCTATCTACCTCACCCACAGAAATGCCCTCCGCCGATATGCGAGTGACATCGCCAGCACCAACCTAGTGGTACATCAGATGGACTCTAGCCTGCAGATGCTAGATGCAGCGGCGCAACCACGTGCGAATGAGAGAAGCGCCACCATCTTCTTTGCCTATGCGGCCTTCGAGGTCGCAGACACGCTAATACAACATCTCCGTTTCCTCGGACTCGCCATACATCACAAAATTCTTCCAGGAACGCCTCCTCTTGCAAGTAGCCACGGGATCGAAGGGCGCGAGTCCATAGTGCTTTCCATCGGCCTTCTGGTCGCGGATGTAGAACCACTTATCTCTCCATCCTTGGACAGACGCGGTGAACTTGATATCAAACTAGGCGAAGGAAGAGTCGACGTGGATCTCGCAGCCCCCTACATCGTAGACTACCGAACCCGACCCAGACTAACGCTTGAGCTTAAAAAGCTTCTTGAAGAGACCAAAGTGTGGCTCGATTCCGAGCCAGCACTCGCACAAGGTAATGAAGCAGGCAATATGGAGAATCGAATTTGGGGACACCTGATGCAGCTGGAGCCCATAGAAACAGAGAAGACCCCTGACAAAGGGATGCAGGGGAAGAGAGAGACCAGTAGGTGGAACGGGAATTACCTCCTCGCCAGGCACGCGGGAGTCGCCTTCCGCGGAAGGAAGTGCTCCATCTTGAGTGAGATTGAATATCTCCGCGGGCTTGATGGAGGATGGGAGCCAGGACTGTAACACCCCGTCCACTCCTGGGCCCGGGGGGGTGTCACTCCTGGTAGCTTAATAGGATATCTAGACTGGCCCCACAAACCAACACTAGTATTTTCTATGCACTTTGTCCTCACTCGTGCGCACCCGGTTACCCACTTCCTGATCGGTCACCCATCCTACAATTGCTCTAGGCCAAGCACGCTTAACCTTAGAGTCCTTTTCGAATGAGCTTCTGGAAAAGAATTTGCAACTTGTTGATATGGGTATCCTATCAATCCTATTAAGCCATGTGCCTGGATCTCACATACACCCACCCTTTAGAAGATCGATGCCCTCATCGATCAAGCACACCCCAGGAACGTTCCCTCTTGGAACACGTATGTGCGTCCAGTGCCGGCACATGTGCCATGCCGTGTCCACTCCGGGCCACACGCGCCATGCTCCACATGTCCCGCCACTGACCTGCACACACCCGTGTAATCGCAAGGGTTGGCTCTGATACCACTTGTAACACCCCGTCCACTCCTGGGCCCGGGGGTGTCACTCCTGGCAGCTTAATAAGATATCTAGACTAGCCCCACAGACCAACACTAGTCTTTTCTGTGCACTTTGTCCTCACTCGTGTGCACCCGGTTACCCACTTCCCGGTCGGTCACCCATCCTAGAATTGCTCTAGGCCAAGCACGCTTAACCTTAGAGTTCTTTTCGAATGAGCTTCTGAAAAAGAAGTTGCAACTTGTTGATATGGGTACCTTATCAATCCTATTAAGCCATGTGCCTGGATCTCACATGGACCCATTGGTGACGCGAGTCCCCACGCCCTTCTTCCTAGCACCGACGGTGCTGGTGCCCACGGTGGCGGCGCCTCCCTTCTCCTTGGTGGCGGCAATGGTGGCCGCAGATCTAGCGGCAAAACCTCCTTTCTTCTTGCCCATCTTTCGATGGTGATGCGAGCGTAGGAAGTAACTGGGGAAAACGAGGAGCTGGTCCAGTGCCACGAAGAGGAAGTGCGCAAAGAAGCAGAAAGAGCAACAATGGCGAATGAGGCACGAGCAAGAAGAGATATGAGGAAAAATTACCCCGGCTGCGCTACTACTTAACCTCCTCGCGGATGTCATCCAACGTCCAGCAGAAACCCTATTGGACGCGTGGCGCACATCGCCATTGATGCGGGGCAAGGTGAATCATGAACCGTCCCCCACTACTCCCATTACACGCGGAAATCAAGGAGATACAGTTAAAACAGAAGATTACGCACACCCAGTCAAATCGAAGTCAGAAAGTGGGACCCACCGCTCGTCACGTCCCGTCAAAGCCGCTCACGCGGGTAACTGAAGTCATAACGTCATCTTCACTGACATCATAGTTTCCAGCAGAAGAAAATTTTGACTACTTTAGTCCTTGCACGAGTCTTCGACTCAACCAAGCACTCTGGGGCTACTCCTAACAGGAGCACTAGCCGCGCACCTGAAAGAAATTTTATGTAGGTGTATAAGCTTCACGAAAACCCACCACTCGAATCAACGATTCGATTGTGAACTACGGGTTACTCCCATAGGGAGCGCTGGAAGCACATTAGACTAAAACAAGCAACAAAAGACGACAGCATTCGCAAATGTTTTTAGTCCCCACTCGAGTCTATGACTCGAATAGGCACTCAGGGGCTACTCCCATTGGGAGCACTGGTCGCGCACCCTATGATTTATTTGTACATTGTACTGTGTGTTGATAACATCCACACTCGAATGCTATGTCGACTCCGCCTCATATTTTCCATACAAAGATATTACGTCTCCTGGGCCACCTGAATCATCTCTGCGGTGACAAAAATTCGGATGTTGCACTTACAATGTGAAGATAAGACCTGAATAAGGCCTGGTAATGCATCTGCTACGCACTACCAGAAATATATCCGTACCTGCGGGTGCGATGAACATGCCTTGACGGAAGCGTCGAGTGCTCACATTTATACACTGGAATTCGACTCCTGTAAGACCTCTGCAGGCTGAGTCGAATTACGCCAGCACTTTTCCGAATTCAAGTCCGGGGACTCGAGTTTAAGTAGATTGCGTTGTTTTGCCCTAAGGCAGTTAACTGATACCGATACATCGAATAAATCAGGCATGTATATCAACAATCCCTATGACACAAACATAACACTCAAAAAAATACTCAGTCATGCACTCGAAAGACTTCATAAAGTCTCCAGTGGAATCTGCGATTCCACTGGTCACTTAGGAGCTACTAACATGGGTATACCCTACATGTACTCGAGTTTGGCATATACGGTCCAGATACGGCAGAAGCCCACGGTGTTGCTAAGGCCCAATGCAGAATTCGGATGACCCACGGACTCTCCGATTACTTGTAGCGCAAGAAGAAGCTTAAGATAGAAAGTTCAAAGCACGAACCCTAATCTGTAAACGACTCGACCTACTACCCGAGACCTAGCCTATATATATATAAAAGCTAGGAGGGGGCAGTGAGGAGGACAATCACAACCCTAGTTTCCACAACCGTCGCTAGATTGCATGTGCGCACGCCTGTAACTTTCGACTCCCTCGATAATTCCAAGAGCAGACAAGAAGGAGTAGGGACCTCCACGAGGCCTGAACCTAGGTAAACCTTACGTCCCTGTGTGCTTGTTTACTAGCCGATTGATGCCTCCAGCGCTCCCTCCTTCTACAAAACCCAAGTCCATAACGATGGGCATTGATGAGTTAAACCCTCGTCAGTGACTGTCTCAATGAGACGAGGCCCATATTTATTGCATCTAGTGGCGAAAGGCCGGAAGACTACTTGTTGATCATCTGCATCAACAGGAATCGCCTCGGAGATCATGCTCGGGTCCAACTCCGCACCATGCGCTTGAGCCATCGCAAGTGCCATAGTGGCCGACAGACCGCTGCGCATTCTTCAAGTCCATTGGGACGCCTTCTGCGAAGGACTCCACTAGGCCATCAAGAGTTTCGATCAAACTGGCCTTAGGAACCATATCCTCACAGAGCTGGCTTAGCACGCCTTTGGCCTTCTCGAGCGTATCTTGGAGGGAGACACTACGGTCCTCGACTGTGGCCACGGTGCCAGCCAAGGCATCCGCACGGTGCAAGGCCTTGGCATTGAATCTTACGCCGGCTGCATCTGCATACACAAAGTATCAGCACAACAACATGAAATCCAATAGGAAAAAATACAAGTGAAGCTAAACAATACGTGAGAGAGATTTTGCAATAAAGAAAAGTTGTTCTTCGAACAACTTCTCCCTTTTGGCAGTAGAAGCACGCAGGTCTTCCACACGCTTCTGTGACTCTTCTAGAGCCACGACTGCCTCATCGCGCTTCTTCTTCACCGTGGAAAGTCCCTTCTCGAGGGAAGTGATGCGACGGAGAAGCTCATTATGATCACCTACAAAGGACAGAGCATGACAAAAACTGAGTTTAGAAATTTCTACTTAAGCAGAGCGAAGAGAAAAGATTAGTACAAACCTTTGACTACACGGTGGCGATTGTCCAACAGGGTGTGTTGTCGACCCAAGGCAAGGATTTGCTCCGCAAGGCGAGTGGAATCCTTCACGATGGGCTACACCAAAAGAAACAAAGATTCAACATTGACAAAAGGCAAAAATCACAATTTGTCTGCTAGCGGCAAAAAGATACTTACGTGTTCCTCCAGGGACTCCGAAGATTCATGTCAAGTGGGCGTCCATGCAACCATCAGGTGCCCCCCATTATGAGGGGAACTCGAAGAGTTAGTGCCAGAGTGGTCCGCAACCGGAGGAGAAGGCGACCGTACGGCCACCTCCTTATTCTTAGAGTCTACGACTCCAGATTCTTTCACAAATTGGCAGTCATCGGAAGATGACGCCGTAGTTTGACTACAAACATGACCAACACCACTTCAGAAGAGAAACTTCAAGGAAAACAACACGAACTCGCAAATATTAAAATCTTACCTGTCAAACTTGTCAAGGTCGAAGGAATCATCTGACGACTCCTTCGGCAACATCAGCTTCTTCAGTGCGGGAGGAGCCATGGCACGTACATGCATGGTGGGGATCGACTCCTCTATAGGATCTGGAGGACCCTCCGGTGTCGTCGGCAAGGAGGCACTACGAGAGCGCTTGCGAGTGCCGTGGCCACTAGTCTCGGGGGCTTCCTCCTCTTCCTCAATCGAAACGGTGGAGCCCGACTCGTCCTCTTCCTCCGCTTCGCGTTGGATAACTCCTTCAAGCTGAGGAGGCAAGATGGCAGGCACTTTCTAGTCCTACAATCAAAAGAAGCGTCACCATATATCAAGCACCTGAGAAGCAATCGAAAATCTAGAACACTTCATAGGAAAACTTTACCTCAGGTGGAGGATTGTTGGCATCGAAAGGAGGCACGACTGACTCACCTGGGAGGTCCTCCTTGGCAGTGTACTTGGTCACCAGTCGCAACCTCCTATCTACCTCACCCAAAGAAATGCCCTCCGCAGATATGCGAGTGACATTGCTAGTACCAATCCAGCGGTACATCGGATGGGCTCTGGCCTGTAGAGGCTGAACACGGTGGCGCAACCACGTGCGAATGAGTTCAGCACCACCTTCCTCTTTGCCTATACAGATTTCGAGGTCGCAGACATGTTGATATAGCATCTCCGTATCCTCAGACTCGCCAGGCATCACGACATTTTTCCAGGAACGGCTCCTCCTGCAAACCGCCACGGGATCGAAGGGCGCGAGTCCATAGTGCTCTCCATTGGCCTTCTGGTCACGGATGTAGAACCACTTATCTCTCCACCCTTGGACAGATGCGGTGAGTTTGATGTCGAAATAAGTGACATAGGAGTCGACGTGGATCCCGCAGCATCCTACATCATAGACTACAGAACCTGACCCCGACTGACGTTTGAACTTGAAGAGTTTCTTGAAGAGACCGAAGTGTGGCTCGATTCCGAGACAGCACTCGCAAAGGGTGATGAAACAGGCGATATGGAGAATAGAATTTGGGGATAGCTGGTGCAGCTGGAGCCCGTAGAAGCAGAGAAGACCCCTAACAAATGGATACAGGGGGGGAGAGAGACCACGAATGATGAACGCAAGGAACATCACTCGAAAACCCGCAGGAGGACTGGGGATTACCTCGTCGCCGGGAACGCGTGAGTCATCCTCTGCGGCGGATAGCGTCCCGTCCTGGCACTGGATGAAAAGCTCCGACGGCTTGATGATGGATTGGCGCCACGGCCCATTGGTGACACGAGTCCCCACGCCCTTCTTCTTCCCGGCGCCGGTGCTGCTGGTTCCCACGGTGGCGGCACCTCCTTTCTTCTTGGTGGCGACAATGGGAACCGCAGATCCTGCGGTGGAGCCTCCGTTCTTCTTGCCCATCTTGGGCTGGTGATGCGAGCGCAGGAAGTAGCTGGGGAAGACGCGGAATTGGTCCAGTGCCGCGGAGGAGATGTGTGCAAAGGAACAGCAAGAACGGAAATGGCGGAGATGTGCGAGCAAGAAGAAGAGGTGGGGAAATAATCGCACGGCATGCCCCCTACTTAATCTCCTAGGAGATGCCATCCAACGGCCAGAAGAAAATCTACCAGACACATGGCATACATCAGCATTGACGCGTGGCAATGGCAAACCACAAACCATCGCCCACTTCTCCCATTATGCACGGAAATCGAGGAGACGCAGTTAAAACAGAAGATTATGCACGACCAGTCAAATCCAAGTCAGAAAGAGGGACCCACTGCTCGTCACGTCCCGTCAAAGCCACTCATGCGGGCAACTGAGGTCATCCTATCGTCATCACTGATGTCATCAACTTCAGCAGGAGAACACTTTGACTACTTTAGTCCTTACTTGAGTCTTCGACTCAACCAAGCACTCTGGGGCTACTCCTAACAGGAGCGATGGCTGCGCACCCGAAGAAAATAATAAATATATCCAAGCATCATGAAAAACTCATTTGAATCAACGATTCGATTATGTACTTCGGGTTCCTCCCATAGGGAGCGCTGAAAGCACATTTGACTGAAACAAGCAAAAGACGATAGCAGTCGCAAAATACATATAGTTCCCATTCGAGTCTACGACTCGAATAGGCACTCGGGGGCTACTCCCATAGGGAGCGCTGGTCGTGCACCCTATGATTATTCTTTTTCTTATATGTTACACCGTGTCTTGATAACATCCACACTGGAATGCTATGGCGACTCCGCCTCATATTTTCCCTGCCAAGAGATTGCGTCTCCTGGGTCACCTGAATCATCTCCACGATGACAAAAATTCAGATGTCGCGCTTACAGTGTGAAGATAAGACCTGAATAAGGCCTGGAAACGCATCTGTTGCGCTCTACCATAAAATATTTGTGCCTACAGATACGATGAAATATGCCTTGACGGACGCGTCAAGTACTCACACTTACACACTGGGATTCGACTCCTGTAACACCTCCGTGGCCTAAGTCAAATTACACCAGCACTTTTCCGAATTCAAGTTCGGGGACTTGAGTTTGAGTAGATTGTGTTGTTTTACCCTAAGGCAGTTAACTGATCCCGATGCATGGGATGAATCAGGCACGTATATCAACAATCCCTATTACGTCAATCAAAGCACTTGAAAATATGCTCAGCTATGAACTCGAAAAGACTTCATGAAGTCTCCACTCGGCATATAAGGATATGTCGGAGTTTAGCCCACCATGGAGCTTTGGATCAAGTTCTTTGGTCTTCTCAAAAACGTCATCCCTGACCCTCATCTGGCCCCAGCCGACAAATCTTTGACTCAATGAGGTGGAGCTTCTATCTCTCCCTGCAAAAACTCTGCTTTCCCCCGAGTCACCGGCCTCGAGTCCTGCAAACGCTGGGCCCGGACATACTTTTATGTGAGGAACAACACAGATGAAGACCTGATCCGGCTGCTCCCCTTCAAGCTGGGTGTTCCGGATACATCTTTGTGGGACCGGATCCCAAGGAGGGAAACTGCCTTGGTGGACCAGGTGGATAATCAAAGGTGTTGGGGCTACGCAGCGAGGACGTGATGATCACCTTCGTCCGCAGCGGGATCAAGCCCCTGTAGAAGTGCACCCACAAGATCTGCCACATGAGTGGGCACCTTGACCCCAACCGAACCTCCTCGTTTGAACTTAATAACACCAAGATATTTCGCCGAGTCAAGGCTATCTTCAAGATAGATAAGGAGTTCACGGAGGAGTGGAAATGGAGATTGGAGCACTTATGTCGGGATAAGCTGCCTCCTCCGGTACATTTCTTTCTTGATCCATTTTTCGAATCTTGTAGTATGTCAGACTGTACGATTACTTGATCCTTTAGTAATTTTGCTCTCACTTGTTTCTTTAGCAGACCATGGAAGACAGTAAGGAGCAGTCCCTTAAATGGGGGAAGGACCGACTAATCTCGGACGCAGTGGAGCCACATATAGAGATGTTCTTGCCCACTCCGGATGGCTCCAAGTGAACCTCTAGTAAGGCCTCTTCTTTAAGGGATTGGCCTGATGATGATGACGACTCCAATATTGAAATTATGGAGGTACTTGATCAGACGCCCCTCTCTTATGCTTTTCTGGTCACCTTGGCTTCAGCTAATCCAGCTGGGCAGGTCCATACTGATCCGCCCCTTGCTGTGGGTGAGCCGGTTCCTGCCTAATCCCAGAAACGCCAGGCAACCCCGGTTTCTTCTTCTGAGGCGCCCCCAGCCAAGAAAAGGCATAAGAAACCCGGTGTCAAGGGTGCCAACAAACCCGTGCCCAAGGCCATGGTCCCGAGAGCGCACAAGCCCAGGGAACCTCCAACCTCATCCGAGTAAGCTTCTCCTTGCCCATCTTTTTCCGATAGAATAACTTTAGTCTCATATGTTCTTGCTTCTGTTTGTACTTGTTTCCTTTCTGACTTGGCAGGGCTGCCAGGGTGATCCCCCAGAGTAGTTCCAGCACTGCTTCGCCTCTCCGAGATGAAGGAAATATGCCCTTCGAGGCAATAATAAAGTTGTTATTATGTATTCCTTGTATATGATAGATGTTTATTTTGCATGCTATAATTTTATTGATAGGAAACATCAATGCATGTGTGTTTAATAAACAAAAAGGGTTCCTAGTTATGCCTCTCTTATAGACTAGCTTGTTGATTAACAAGATGATCAAGGTTTCCTGATCATGGACATTGGATGTTGTTAATAACAAGGTCACAGCATTTGTGAAATGATGTGATGAACATTCATCCGAAGTATAGCATTACGATCAAGTCATTATGTTTATATTGCTATAACATCATACGAAGTAATCTTTATCCTTAGACCATGAGATCATGTTAATTGCTAACACCGGAAGAGTATCTTGATAACATCAAACGTCACACCGTAACAGGGTGACTATAAAGATGGGTTCAGTACTACGAAGGTGTTATGTTGAGGCTCATGGATCAAGAGTGGAATTTGACAATCCAGATGACGGATAGATATACTCTGGGCCCTCTCGGTGATATCACATTAGGATAGCTTGCAAGCAAGTGATGTGATCACTAGAATGTTATATCACGGGAACGAGAAAAGAGTGCATGTCGGTAACGAGATCAAACTAGGTATGGAGATACCGATGATCGAATCTCGGACATGTAATATATCGAGAGACAAAGGGATTTAGTTACAAGCGTTAAAGGTTCTCACGATCACAGGAGTCATCGTTGAATGTGTAGGAGTCAGTACGGATCTCCAGGTCCCGCTGCTGATTATTGATCGGAGAAGGGTCTTGATCATGTCTGCATTATTCGCGAACCGTAGGGTGGCACACTTAAGAGTTACCGGACACCATTTTGGAGCACATATGTTTCAGACGAAAGAATTGCAAAGTGCAGGAATTGTTTCAATAGAAACCGGAAATTGTTTCGGGTGAAATTGCAGAAGGTGGTTCTGCATGTGATATTGAAATATTGCAAGGGGCTATATGTGAATGTTTGTTAATTAAAGTAATTAACAAAATTCTGAATAAATTTAATAAAAGAGTTTTATTAAATGAGAGAGCATTAAATTTGGAGAAATTTAATGCATTTAAAGTGGAGACTTTAAAAGGGAATGTGAAGAGGCATTTTAATGTGGAGGGGTTACCACCACATGAATGGGGGAGGTGAGGGGTCACCCCCCCATGCGCCGGCCATGGAGAGAGGGGGCACCCCCTCCTCCTATAAAAGGCCACCCATTCCCTCCTTCATCCACACACCTCCTTGTGAAGGATCTCTCTCCCCCTCTAGAATTATTCCCCCATGGTCTCGGATTAGCGAGATACATGTTCCTGGTGGCATTTCGTCTGGAAGGAGTTGTTGCTTCCGCTGGATCGCTAGAGCGAGGAGGTGGAGGTTGTCCGGTGGCTTGAACGTGTGTGCGAGTGTGGATGCGCTGCTGAGTTGCGGCACTCGGACTTCCTCACGATCTTGAGATCGGCAAGTGTACGACTACATCAACCGTGAGTTCCTACTCATTAACAAAGCTCGTTGTCTTCGAGGGTAAGTTCTCCATGGATGTATGTCCAGCCGTTGCTCTGTATCTAGTAGATAGATCTTGGCGTATAGTTCTCATCGTAGGAAATTTTTTGTTTTCTATGTTGCGGACCTAACAGTGGTATCAGAGCCTGATCTATGCGTAGGTGCTTTGCACGGGTAGTACACATATGTTTATATGTGGGCGATGATGATCATGTTATTGCATCTTCTATGTACTTTGGATATTGGTGGCATAGTGGGATGAAGCAACCCGGACCAACCTTACAAGTCATCGTACATGAGACCGGTTCCACGACTGATATGCAACTAGTTTTGCATAAGTGCCTAGCGGGTGTCTGTCTCTCCTACTATAGTCAATATCTGATTTACAACGAGTTGCTAATAACTTGGTTATCCTCGTTGTGGTTCATGTTCGTAGGTAAGACCGGTTCTATCTCCGAAAGCCCTAAGCCACGTAAAACTTGCAATTGATAAATTAGAGGCGTCTAGTTTAGATCGTTGCTGGGCTAGTGTATTGATATGGTATTGTTGTAAGTAGATGTATGATAGATACTCTTACAACTCACTTAACGTGTAAGTTCCATAGACCTTGGCCTTACACACAAAGGAATGATAGAGATCATACCACGATGCAAATGATAGAGATCAAAAGCATGGACTATATCACCTCACTTCACACATTAGCATCTTATATTGCTAGTTTGGCGCTTTTGGTAGCATTATAAGATGATCCCTCATTTAGATATCAAGATAAAATGTGTTCTTCCTTAAGTATGCACCGTTTTGTGGATCGTGTTTTGAGGCATCACGTGATGATTGGGTGTTCTCGACTCTACGCTTTCATACAATCGGTGTAAGACAGTTTTACACACGCAAATACTAAGGTTCTTACTTGACGAGCCTAGCATGTACGTATGGCCTCGAACACGGACCGAAAGGTTAAGCATGAGTCATATAGTTGATATGATGCCCATATAGATGCTCGCCTTTGAAGCTACACCGACTCACGTGATGATCGGACTTGGTGTAGTGGATTTGGTTCATGTAATCACCAAAAGGACACGAGGGATGTCGTTTTTGAGTGGGATTTCATTAGTAATTTGGATTAGTTGAACTCAATCTATCATAAACTTAGTCTAAATATATTTTACAAATTCTGTTGTAGATGGCACCACCTGCTTTTAATTTCAATGTGTTCATGGAGAAAGAGAAGCCTGCTGCGAATGGTAGCAACTTCACCAACTGGGCTATGAATTTGAGGATTCTCCTCACTGCTGCACAAAACAATATGTGCTAGAGGCGCCGCTAGGTCCCCCACCAGCTCCTGATGCCCCTGACGAGGAAAAGAACGTCTATATAACTCATCAGGAGGACCACAACTTAGTTCATTGCAGCATACTGTATGGGCTAGAGCCAGAACTTCGAAAACGTTTCGAAAATGGCAATGCCTTTGATACCATGGGAGAATTGAAAATGATTTTCGATACCCATGCTGCCGTAGAGAGTTATAATGCTTCTGAAAAGTTCTTTAGCTGCATGATGGAAGAGAACAGCTCCGTTAGTGAGCATGTACTCAAAATGTCTGGGTACGCCGATAAGCTTGTGTCCTTGGGAATAAAGATTCCCATTGACTTAGGCATACATCGTGTTCTCCAATCTCTGCCACCTAGCTACAAGAGCTTCGTGATGAACTATAATATGCAGGGCATGAAGAAGTCCCTTCCCGAGCTTCTGTCAATGCTTAAGACTGCAGAAGTGGAGATTAGGAAAGAACATCAAGTGTTGATGATCAATAAGATCACCGGTTTCAAGAAGGACAAGAAAGGCAAGCAGAAGGGAAAGACGGGCGGCAAATCTGTTGCCACGCCTAAAAAGAAACCTCGAGCTGGCCCTAAGTCTGACACCGAGTGCTACTATTGCAAGGGATCGCCATTGAAGCGAATCGCCCCAAGTATTTGGCGGACAAGAAGGCCGGCAAGGCAAACAAAGGTATATGTGATATACATGTTATTGATGTGTACTTGACTAGTACTCGCAGTAGCACCTGGGTATTTGATACGGGATCGGTTGCTAATATATGTAACTCGGTTCAGGGGCTGCGGAACAAGCGACAACTAGCAAGGGATGAGGTCACGATGCGGGTCGGCAATGGATCAAGAGTTGATGTGATCGTCGTCGGAACGCTGCATCTCCATATGCCGTTGGGATTAGTTATAAACCTGAATAATTGTTATTTGGTGCCTGCACTAAGCATGAACATTGTATCCGGATCATGTTTGATGCAAAGTGGTTATTCGTTTAAGTCTGAAAACAATGGTTGTTCGATTTATATGAATAATATCTTTATGGTTATGCACCTATGTTGAATGGTTTATTTCTGTTGGATCTCGATAGTAGTATTACGCATATTCATAATGTTGATGCTAAAAGGATTAAACTTGATAATGATATATCTACATATATGTGGCACTGCCGTCTAGGTCATATTGGCGTTAAACGCATGAAGAAACTCCATTCTGATGGACTTTTGGAATCACTTGATTTTGAATCATTTGATACATGTGAGCCATGCCTTATGGGCAAGATGACTAGAACGCCGTTTTCCGGTTCAATGGAACGGCGATGATTTATTGGAAATCATACATACAGATGTGTGTGGACCAATGAGTGTGTCGGCGCGAGGTGGATATCGTTATTTTGTTACTTTCACGGATGATTTGAGTAGATACGGGTATATCTATTTGATGAAACATAAGTCTGAAACCTTTGAAAGGTTCAAAGAATTTCAGAATGAAATGGAAAATCATCGTAACAGAAAGATCAAATTTCTGTGGTCCGATCATGGAGGAGAGTATCTTAGTTACGAGTTTAGCACACATATGAAAGACTGTGGAATAGTTTCACAACTCACGCCTGCCGGAACACCACAATGTAATGGTGTGTCAAAACGTCGTAATCGTACTTTATTGGATATGGTTCGATCTATGATGTCTCTGACTGACTTGCCACTGTCATTTTGGGGTTATGCACTGGAAACCGCTGCATTCACTTTAAATAGGGCACCATCTAAATCCGTTGAAAAGACACCGTATGAATTATGGTTTGGAAACAAACCTAAGCTATCATTTCTTAAAGTTTGGGAATGCGATGTTTATGTGAAGAAACTTCAACCGGATAAACTCGAACCCAAAGCGGAAAAATGCGTCTTCATAGGATACCCTAAGGAAACGATTGGGTATACCTTCTATCACAGATCCGAGGGCAAGGTCTTTGTTGCCAAGAATGGATCCTTTCTTGAGAAGGAGTTTCTCGCGAAAGGTGTGAGTAGTCAGAAGGTAGAACTCGAAGAGGTTACTGAACCTTCTCTTCATGAAATGGCGAGTAGCGCAGCTCCAGAAGTTGTTTCGGAGTTGACTTCACCTAATGAAGAGAGAGCTAATGATATTGATCATGACACTCCGAAAGAGGACACTACCGAACCTCGCAGGTCAAGCAGGACATGTGCAGCTCCTGAACTGTACGGCAATCCTGTTATGAATTTCATGATAGATGAAATGGATGACCCTGTGACGTATGAAGAAGCGATGATGAGCCCGGATTCCAACAAATGGCTAGAATCCATGAAATCTGAGATGGAATCCATGTACGAAAACCAGGTTTGGACCTTGGTGGACTTACCTCACGATCGAAAGGCCGTTGAGAATAAATGGATTTTCAAAAGAAAACTGATGTCGATGGTAATGTAACCATCTATAAGGCTCAACTTGTCGCAAAGGGGTTTCGACAAATTCAAGGAGTTGACTACGATGAGACATTCTCTCCCGTAGCGATGCTTAAGTCGGTTAGGATTATGTTAGCAATTGCTGCATATTTCGAT
Source organism: Avena insularis (assembly GCA_023614405.1). Classification (NCBI taxonomy): domain Eukaryota; kingdom Viridiplantae; phylum Streptophyta; class Magnoliopsida; order Poales; family Poaceae; genus Avena; species Avena insularis. Next base: position 269,282,773 of record CM042684.1, on the reverse strand, counting down.
TATGAAATATGGCAGATGGATGTCAAAACTGCGTTCCTCAATGGTAATATTGAACAAGAGTTGTATATGATACAACCTAAGGGTTTTGTCGATCCTAAGGATGCTGATAAGGTGTGCAAACTTCAGCGATCCATCTATGGACTGAAGCAAGCATCCCGGAGTTGGAATCTCTGCTTTGATGAGGTGATCAAAGAGTTTGGATTTGTCCAAACTTATGGAGAGGCTTGTATTTACAAGAAAGTGAGTGGGAGCAATGTGGCATTTCTGATATTATATGTGGATGACATATTATTGATTGGAAATGATATAGATCTTTTAAACAGTGTTAAAAGTTATCTAAACAGCAAATTTTCGATGAAGGACCTTGGTGAAGCTTCATATATATTAGGCATTAAAATCTATAGAGATAGATCAAGATGCCTAATTGGGATATCGCAGAGTACATACCTTGATAAGATATTAAAGAAGTTTAATATGGACGAAAGTAAGAAGGGGTTCTTACCTATGTTGCAAGGCAAGACATTGAGTAAGACTCAAAGTCCGGCTACGGCGGAAGAAAGAGAGATAATGGATAAGATCCCCTATGCCTCAGCCATAGGCTCTATAATGTATGCCATGTTATGTACAAGACCAGATGTGGCACATGCTATTAGTTTGACTAGTAGGTACCAATCTGATCCAGGTTCGGAACACTGGATAGTGGTCAAGAATATCCTTAAGTACTTGAGAAGAACTAAGGATATGTTTCTTGTATACGGAGGTGAAGAAGAGCTAGTCGCTAAGTGTTATGTCGATGCTAGTTTTGACACCGATCCGGATGACTCTAAGTCTCAATCCGGATACGTATTTCTCTTGAACGGAGCAGCAGTTAGTTGGAGGAGTTCCAAACAACCTGTGGTGGCTGGATCAACAACGGAGGCGGAATATGTTGCTGCTTCAGAAGCGGCACCGGAGGCAGTTTGGATGAAAAAGTTCATTACGAAACTGGGTGTGGTTCCCAGTGCGTTGGACCCGATGGTGATCTATTGTGACAACAATGGAGCCATAGCCAACGCAAAGGAACCAAGGTCTCACAAGAATTCCAAGCATATTAAGCGCCAGTTTCACTCCATCCGCGAGCATGTCAAGGATGGAGATATAAAGATTTGTAAAGTGCACACGGACCTGAATGTAGCAGATCCGTTGACTAAAGTACTCCCTAGGGCAAAACATGATCAACACCATAACTCCATGGGTGTTAGATTTATCACTATATAAACTAGATTATTGTCTCTAGTGCAAGTGGAGATCAAGGAAATATGCCCTAAGAGGCAATAATAAAGTTGTTATTATGTATTCCTTGTATATGATAGATGTTTATTTTGCATGCTATAATTGTATTGATAGGAAACATCAATACATGTGTGTTTAATAAACAAAAAGGGTTCCTAGTTATGCCTCTCTTATAGACTAGCTTGTTGATTAACAAGATGATCAAGGTTTCCTGATCATGGACATTGGATGTTGTTAATAACAAGGTCACAACATTTGTGAAATGATGTGATGAACATTCATCCGAAGTATAGCATTACGATCAAGTCATTATGTTTATATTGCTATAACATCATACGAAGTAATCTTTATCCTTAGACCATGAGATCATGTTAATTGCTAACACCGGAAGAGTATCTTGATAACATCAAACGTCACACCGTAACAGGGTGACTATAAAGATGGGTTCAGTACTACGAAGGTGTTATGTTGAGGCTCATGGATCAAGAGTGGAATTTGTCAATCCAGATGACGGATAGATATACTCTGGGCCCTCTCGGTGATATCACATTAGGATAGCTTGCAAGCAAGTGATGTGATTACTAGAATGTTATATCACGGGAACGAGAAAAGAGTGCATGTCGGTAACGAGATCAAACTAGGTATGGAGATACCGATGATCGAATCTCGGACATGTAATATATCGAGAGACAAAGGGATTTAGTTACAAGCATTAAAGGTTCTCACGATCACAGGAGTCATCGTTGAATGTGTAGGAGTCAGTACGGATCTCCATGTCCCGCTGCTGATTATTGATCGGAGAAGGGTATTGATCATGTCTGCATTATTCGCGAACCGTTGGGTGGCACACATAAGATTTACCGGACACCATTTTGGAGCACATATGTTTTAGACGAAAGAATTGCAAAGCGCAGGAATTGTTTCAATAGAAACCGGAAATTGTTTCGGGTGAAATTGCAAAAGGTGGTTCTGCATGTGATATTGAAATATTGCATGGGGCTATATGTGAATGTTTGTTAATTAAAGTAATTAACAAAATTCTGAATAAATTTAATAAAAAGAGTTTTATTAAATGAGAGAGCATTAAATTTGGAGAAATTTAATGCATTTAAAGTGGAGACTTTAAAAGGGAATGTGAAGAGGCATTTTAATGTGGAGGGGTTACCACCACATGAATGGGGGAGGTGAGGTGTCACCCCCCCCCCATGCGCCGGCCATGGAGAGAGGGGCACCCTCCTCCTATAAAAGGCCACCCATTCCTCCTTCATCCACACACCTCCTTGTGAAGGATCTCTCCCCTCTAGAATTATTCCCCATGGTCTCGGATTAGCGAGATACATGTTCCCGTGGCATTTCGTCTGAAGGAGTTGCTGCTCACTGGATCGCTGGAGCGAGGAGGTGGAGGTTGTCCGGTGGCTTGAACGTGTGTGCGAGTGCAGATGCGCTGCTGAGTTGCGGCGCTCGGACTTCCTCACGATCTTGAGATCGGCAAGTGTACGACTACATCAACCACGAGTTCCTACTCGTTAACAAAGCTCGTTGTCTTCGAGGGTAAGTTCTCCATGGATGTATGTCCACCCGTTGCTCTGTATCTAGTGGATAGATCTTGGCGTATAGTTCTCATCGTAGGAATTTTTTTGTTTTCTATGCTGCAGACCCAACACGAGATGCCCCTCCTTCTCCTCGCAATGACGATGCGCACCCTCTAAGCCCCATTGTGGAAAGCTTAGCGGCTGCTCCGAATGCTAGCTCACCTTGTCAAGAGGAGGGAAATGTCAGTGCTGAGGGAGGTGGCGCTGCCGAGGATACGTCAATGCCAGATCATCTCAACTCCTCTTCAGCGCAGCCGCAACCAGTTACTTCTGAGGCTCCAGTTTCATCGGCACCGACTCAAAACTCTTCTCCACCAGTACTAGCATCGGCAAAGACCAAGACCAAAGACCAAGCACCAAAGACCAAAGATCAACAACAACTCTAGCACCGAAGCCAGTATCGGCACCAGCTCCAGAACCAGCAGCAACACCAGCACCCAAAAAACCTTAGGCAACTTCTTCCGGGTCTACTCCTTACATCAAAGACATATTTCAATCAGCATCTCATGCCTAGTCCGGGGCGCAAGCCTCGGCTCTTCTATAGCGGCCCAAGTTCGATAGCAGAGGCAAGAAAGCTGCTGAGGTTGCCAAGGACCAAGCTTCCCAAGGCATAAACATCGAGTCTGGACAGCGTACTCTCGTGTACATGAAAAAGAAGGGTAGCTCCGCCTACGGGTCATCTATTGCCGAGTCTGAGGGTAGCAAGCAGCTTACTCTACACACTAGTCTAGCTGCTGCACAGATGACTAGGAAGGAAGCGCATTCTAAAGGCTTGGTCGTCGCCCAGACTATCTCGAGGGAAAGTTATGGCCCCTTGTTTGAATATGTCAATAACTGGAATGAGGCTGAGTTTGTCAACCTCAACAAGGAGATCCAAGAGAAGTTTGGCACCGCCGAATTTAGCACCCATATTAACACTGCTTCAAAGGCAATTACTTTTGCAGGCCGAATGATGGAGGTAAACCTCGTCGTTATACCTTTACATATATGCGAGTACCTAGAGATATATCCACTAGTCCCCGAGCTCTAGGGGAGTAATTGTTACTCGGACGGATGCTCTTAGAAAACTACCTCAGGTCCTTAGTAGATTAAAAAATTCACACACCTAGAGCCGGGTTAAATTCCACTTGGCCCGGATCTTGTAAACTTAAATTATTCATACACCTAGAGTCGGGTTAAGTTCCACTTGGCCCGGATCTTACAAACTTCAAATATTCACACACCTAGAGTCGGATTAAGTTACACTTGGCCCGGATCTTGCAAATTTCAAATATTCACATACTTAGAGCCAGGTTAAGTTTCACTTGGCCCGGATATTGCAAACTTCGAATATTCACACGCCTAGACCCGGGTTAAGTTCCACTTGGAACGGATCTTGCAAACTTCAAATATTCCACCTAGAGCCGAGTTAAGTTCCACTTGGCCTGGATCTTGGAAACTTTGAATATTCACACACCTAGAGCTGGGTTAAGTTCCACTTGGCCCGGATCTTGCAAACTTCGAATATTCATGCATCTAGAGCTAACACTATTCTTTTTCAGATCACAATGAACCGCCGCATCGCCGAGTTCCATCCGCTTCTGGATACCCACAAAGATCTTCGCTCGAAGCACGAGAAACTTGCCGTTGAGCTAAAGAAGAAGAAATGTAAGTGATTTCACTTAGGATTTTTTGCTTTCGCCTTTCTGTGTTATTTGTTGTCTGTATTAACTTTTTATCCAGATTGCACAGCCGAAGTTGAAGCTGAGAACATCATTATGAGGAAGAACTTGGCTGAGATCACAGGTAACTCGTCTTGGTCATTTAGCCTATGTCCATTTTTATTCTAACTTGACAGATAATTTTAGCTCAGCTCTGCCGGGTCAACCAACTATTGCTGTGACACTTCAAGATAGCATGCATATGCCTGACATGATGCTTCACTTTATTGAGCAAGCAGGCAAGCATCAGGGCAAACTTAAGAAGAAGGACGATGAGATCGCCAAGATTCTCCTCAAACATGATGAAATAATTGGGCTGAATGCTGAAATCCAAAAGCTCAAAGATCTCCATAAGGCTGAGCTGGATAAGGCTGACTAGGACTTCTCTGAAGAGAAAGAACGCTTGAAGACCTAGCTACATAAGAGCCAAGATTTGCTGAAGGAGGCCGACACAAAGTTCTCATCAATGAACGCCGAATGTGAAATGCTCAAGCAGAAAAATGCTAATTCACTTGCTAAACTGGGTTGGATCGTTGGCCATATCGCACGTGAGTTTCCTCCCCCTTGCCATCATTTCTTTGTCCGGGTTTGGCCCTTGTATTTGTACTGAAATCTCCTTCGTATCCCATTTTCAGGAAAATTCCTAGAATCTGATGCCATCGCCAATGCTGTAGTTGATAAGTTTTGCGTGCAGTGAGGTACTCCGGTCGGTCCTTCCACTGATCCAATTCCTTATGGTATGGAGGACATGCTAGTGACCCTTGCTGCACAACCAGAAGTCGTGAAGAACTATGGCGCAGATATTATGCACATAGCCGTCTGGATCTTCCGTGCCTTGTGGCCCAATGACGATACTCCCGAAGGTTCGAGCACTTTACTTGAAAAACTGATGGAATGTGAGACTCAGTTGGACCTCTGGCGAGGGTCTACTGCACGCGCCAGAGCTGATACGACATTGAGCTTCGTACTTTCTTGGTATGAGACTTTGGATTTGATGGTGCTTGACCGCATGCACACCGGATCAAAATGGACTAATGATCCGGAGTGTATCGCTCAACGCAAGGCTTGCACCTATAACCTGATCCAGTAGGCCTTCTACCATAGCTAGAACGAAGGTCCGAGCTTCCTTGGCCTCGTCGACGACGCCTATGTTTTGGATGGAACACACAGCAAATAAGAAGAGGCCTCTGAGCTCGGCGAGGATACTGAAGATCTAGAGGTTGCTGGTGCCAATCCAGAGGATGAGGCGGAGACCAGAGCTCCCCCTACTGATGCCGAATTACCCCCTCCTGCGTCCGATGATCCGGCTCCTACTGCTGCTCCATGAGCCAAAAAACTTTAACATTTACCAAATCCCCGGTATGTCGGGTGCAGATGTATTAAGCACAATGATTGTGTTTTGCTACTAAGATTTTAACGTCGGATTAACTTGGGCGGAGTCCCTGAGTTTCCTTTTCTTGTTTCCCCAATTTTATGATTCGGCTCGCGTCTACCTTGATTCGGTTTTTGACTCACGAGTCTGAGGTTCAAAAAAATGACTTAACAATACTTGAAACTTTGGGATTAGGTCAAAATAATTCAGCATAACATAAGTAAGATAAATACGGGGTTAGTCTGAATAACAAATGTCAGCTCGATTACATTCCTTTCCTTAGTCATTTTTCATGTGCCTTGCAATTCCAAACTTGTTCTCTTGCTTTCCATGAGGCCAATTCTTGTTGGATAGCAGCAAGTCGAAGAGTTAGGTTTTTGGTGCTAGACACTACTAATCCCGCTAAGGTGTAAGTAATTTAAGCCAGGCGACATATAAAAGTAAACACATAAAAGATAATTATTAAGGCAGTCCCCTAGTTTGTGCTTGGGGTGCCGAGGCTTCATTAATAAACTCATTGCCGACATACATACTGACATATGAGAGACTCAGATACATACATTTCTGCTAAGTGTAAAACGGACGAAGTAGAGCTACATTCCATGGACGCTTAGATTCCTCGCTGGACCTATCCGTCTTGTTCTTCTCCTGTGGTTGTGCATCAATGAGGTAATAGGAATCATTGTGGAACGCTTTGCTTACAATGAATGGTCATTCCCATGGAGGGGATAACTTATGCATGCCAGCAGTGCGCTGTACTAGCCGAAGTACGAGATCACCTTCCCGGAAGACTCAGGGGTTTACTTTCCGGCTATGGTAGCATCGGAGATTTTGCTGATATATGGTAGATCTGGAGAAGGCCAGTTCTCTCGCTTCTTCCAGCTGATCGACATCATTTTGCCGGGCCTCTCGCACTTCGGCTTCTGTGTATTGGGCTACCCTGGGAGAATCATGCTCTATGTCGGCTGGTAGTACAGCTTCTGCCCCATATACAAGAAAAATTGGCATATAGCTTGTTGATCGATTCAGAGTTGTTCTTAAAATCCATAGTACCGCTAGTAGTTCTTCTATCTAGCACCCTGTAGATCTTTGTAGTAGCTCAATAAGCTGGGGTTTTATCCCGGACAAAACTAGTCTATTGGATCTTTCCACTTGCCCATTCGAAGCGGGGTGGGCTACTGATGCAATATCTAGCCGAATCTTCTTTTCTCAGTAGAACCTCGCAAATGCTCCTTCAACAAAATTTGTGCCATTATTAGTTATGATACTGTGGGTATAGCCATATCTCAAGATTATATCTTTGAGGAATGTAACAACTGTTGCCTCGTCACATTTCCTGATTGGCTTTACCTCAATACATTTGGTAAATTTATCTACCATAACCAAGATATGAGTCATGTTCCCTTTTGCCGGCTTGAATGGCCTGACCATATCCAAACACCATACCGTAAATGGCCAAGTGATAGGTATAGTTTCCAGTTCTAACGTAGGCATATGTGTCTTGGTGGCGTACCTCTGACAACCATTGCATTTTCTTACAAGATCTTTGGCTTGCTCCAAGGCACTTGGCCAGTAAAATCCATGCCGGAAATATTTTTCCACTAACGCTCTGGATGATGCATGATGCCCACATCCCCCCGATGGATATCTCGGAGGATGTCAAGCCCTTCTTCTGGGTTAACGCATCGTTGCAGAACACTTGTGACACTTCTCTTATATAGTTCAGCATTGATAATAGTGTATGACTTTGCTCTCCTTTGGATTTTCCTCAAAAGTATCTCATCACTCGGCAAAGTTCATTCTTTCAAGAACCCAAATATTGGCTTTGGCCATGTAGGTATAACTCGAACAGAAAAAAGTTCCTCGTCAATTTCCATCGCTTCCACCGACATAACTCCAGCCAGATCAGTCCAAATAGTCCTCAGGTTCTATGAGGTTGTCCCCGGGTTTGCTGATGTGTTGCCCCCATCTATACCCATAGGGATAGCCTCTGATCCGGAGTGAGCCGGGACATAGATTGAGTCGGATTCTGGTGAAGGTGTGATAGATGGTTTTCTCAAGTGCTTCAAAGCAACGGCTGGCGGGATTGGCTGCCGAGATGAACCCAATTTAGATAATACGTCGGGTGCCACATTTTCAAGCCTAGGTACATGGTGGAACTCACATCCTTCAAAGAACCCACTTATATTTTGGACATGAAATTTGTAAAGGGCCATGTTTGCATCTAGAGCTTCCCAATTGCTAGACACTTGCTACACCACCAAATCCGAATCTCCAAAGCATTGTATCCGACGTATCCCCACTTCCTTTTCTACCTTAAGTCCATGCACAAGCGCTTCATACTCGCAACATTATTTGATGCGCTAAAATGGATCTAGAGGACATATTTCAGCTGATCCTTCTTGGGCGAGGTAAGTACTACCCCGGCCCCCAGTCCTTCCTTTAGCTTTGACCCATCAAAGTGCATATTCCAATAGTTTGAGTCCGACAAAGGTGGTTCATATTGCATCTCGGCCCAATCCACGAAGAATCCGCCACTGCTTGAGATTTAATTGCATCTCTTCTATCAAATTGTGGTGCGTATGGGGCTAACTCAATTGCCCATTTTGCAATTCGGCCATCGGCGCCTTTGTTGCTCATTATCTCGCATATTGGCACTTTGCATATCACTTTTATAGGGTGTTCCTCAAAGTAGTGTTTTAGCTTCTTGGTTGCCATATACACGCCATATGCCATCTTTTGATAGTGAGGGTAATTCTACTTCGAGGCTGACAATACCTCGCTTAGGTAGTACACTGGCATCTACACCGACTTACCCTCCTCATCACGTTCCACTAATATCACCGCACTTACGACTCGGTTGGTCGCTGCTATATAGAGCAACATTGGCTCTTTAGATAGTGGTGAGGCTAAGACTAGTGCAGCAGATAGCATCTTTTTCAACTCATGAAATGCACTATCAACTTGTGGTGTCTAGGTAAATTTATCTGCCTTTTTCATTAACTAGTAGAGGGGCAACGCCTTCTCTCCCAGCCGACTTACAAACTGACTTAACAATGCCAGGCAACCTGTGAACTTCTGCACATTGTTAAGACACTTCGGCAGTTCCATTCTTTCTATGGCTCGAATTTTTGTGGGATTGACCTTGATACCTCGGCCAGATATGAGAAAACCGAGTAACTTCCGTGCCGGCACACCAAAGGTACATTTTTTGGGTTAAGCTTCTTCCAGAACCTCCTTAGGTTCACGAATGTTTGTCGGATATCATCGAGGAGCGTTTTGCTTTCCTTAGTTTTTATCACAACATCATCCACATAAACTTGCACATTTCGACCAATTTTGTCATGTAAACATTTTTGGATGCATTGTTAATACGTTGCTCCTGCATTACGTAAACTAAATGGCATAGTGCGATAGCAATAAGCCCCATACGAGGTGATAAACTCAGTCTTTATTTGATCATCTGGGTTCAAAGGTATCTACTGAAAGCCAGAATAAGCATCTATGAATGATAACAACTCACACCCAGCAGTTCAATCTATGACATGGTCTATCCTTGGCAGTGGATAGGGATCTTTTGGACACGCCTTATTTAGGTTCGTGTAATCGATACACATACTCCACACCACAGCCACATTCAGATCATCCTTCTTCTTTTCCACGAGCACCGGATTAGAGAGCCAATCCCGGTAAAGTACTTCCATGATAAATCCGACTGCAAGGATCAGAGTTATCTCATCTCCAATGACTATTCTCATGTCTTTGGCAAAGCGACATTGAGGTTAATTCACCGGCTTTGCCCCAGGACTCACATTCAAAGAGTGTTCGGCCAACTCCCTCGGCACACCCTGCAGGTCCTTTGTAGGTCAAGCAAAGATATCCTAATTCTCACGGAGGAAGTTGACAAGCTCGCTTTCCTATTTGTCACTTAACCCGATACCAATAGTTACGGTGCACTCTAGGAACTGGTCATAAATAGGTACCTTCTTTGTATCCTTTGTCGCTTGAAATGAAACACTCCCATGCGGGTTAGTTAGATCTGGCATATGCTGCTGCGCGGACAGAGCCAACGCAGCCACCTCCTGAATTTTCCTCTTCTCTTGAGAAATCACAAGTGACTCGTCCAGGTTAGACCTAGGTGAGGCACACTCAATGGAACGCCTGAAGTCCCGAGCTATGGTGATAACTCCCCTTGGCCCTGACAACTTCATCTTTAAGTAACTGATGTGAGTACTTGAAAAAACCTTGTTCAAAGCTGGCATGCCGACTAACACATGATACACACTTTCCAAGTTCACAACCTCAAACTCCAAGTTCTCAGTCCGGCAGTTATCCCTTGTGCTGAATAACCCATCAATTTGGACCTTACCGATGGTCTCACATGAGATACCCGACACAATGCCATGGAAAGTGGTCCTTGTTGCTTGGAGCATATTTTCCAATATTCCGAACTTGTGCATGGTATCCTTGTACATGATGTTAATGCTACTGCCATTTTCTATCAGCACCTTGGAAAACCTCACGTTGATATTTGGCCAAATGAACATCGGATCCAACACCAGCGCATATGATCCAGGACTCGGGATGAGCCTAGGGTAATCCTTGATGCTCCAGGTAATTTCTTGTTTTGCCCAAGGCATATACCTCGTCACAGCTCGCATTACCGTGTTCACCTCCATATGTCGGTGTTGCAAGCTCTTTCTATCAGTTTCATCTATGGTGAATGATTATACCCCTTGCAAGCATCCGCAAGTACAAGAAAGTAATTAATGTAGAAACCTAACCACAACTTTAAACTCTAAGACCCTGATGTCCCTTGTGCAATGGTTTCCTAACGGGAGTTCAGGTTTCTGTCACTCCGGCAACCCCTACGATTAGTAGCCACATACATAATGCATTCCCCTAGGCCCATATAGGTGAAGTGTCATGTAGTCGATGTTCACATGACACCACTAGAAGAAATACACCACAACTTAAATATCAAACCATTGAATCTTTCTCAACACAATTCCACTACTAACAACATGACTTCTCCCATGTCCTTAAGAACAAAACGAACTACTCACAAGACATCATATGGATCATGATCAGAGATGATATAATGATATGTAACAATCTGAACATAAATGATAATTCAATGGTTCACTCAATAGCATCAACTACAAGGAGTAATCAACACCGAGAAAGTTTCCCCTAAGAACTATGCAAGATTCAGCCCAATTGTTACAGCGGTATGAAGTGGTGATGATGGTGCTGGTGGAGATGATGGTGGTGATGATGATGATGATGATCCCGATGAAGTCCAGCTTGATGGTGGTGTTGATGGCGACGATCTCCCCTCTCTGGGAAGGAATTCCCCCGGTAGAATTCTGTCTGCTGGAGAAATCTTCCTCTCTCGGTGTTTTCCGCCCCGCCGAGGCGGCGAAATCTTTCTATGGTCGCTCCCGAGTCTTAGGGTTTCGGGGGGATAATATACGCCAGAGGGGAGAGCCAGGGGTGGACCAGGGCGGCCACACCACCTGGTGGCGCGGCCTAGGGTGGCCCGCGCCAGGGGGTGGTCTGGGCCCCCTGTGGCCCATCTCCACTTCCCCTTCTGGCATTCTTCATCTTCTGGAAAAATAGGATTTTCCATGTATTTTCCCGGATTTTCTGATCTTCATGAATTTTGCCTCCAAACAGCACCTTTTCCATCGTAATCCCGATCGCAGCGTCCATGCTCCAAAAGTCATCAACCATGCAAAAATAGATGAAATAACATAAGTATCATCTCTTAATATGAAATATATCAATGAATAACAGTAAATTATGATATAGAATAGTGATGCAAAATGGACGTATCAACTCCCCCCAAGCTTAGACTTAGCTTATCCCCAAGCGAAACTGAACTCAATAAACATGACCTCAGGTTTATGGAGTGAAGAGTTGATAAAATAATACGGACAAGAAGCATCACATTCATCAATACATAAGTCATAATAGAAGACAACTCACTATTATATAACTTAACTTGCAATAATTAAAGGAAACACAATAAAGATACATAAAGTAAATCATAGTTGGTAATGGCAAACTTAGCTCTTGGTCGAAGAATAGTTGACAATTTGCTGGAGTTCACAAATAACTAGTTTTCAATGATAGCTTTCAAAGTAGTAATCACCAAGATAAGAGCAATGTGCAAAACAAGGAACATAAGAGACATGATTGAATAAATCATCATATGAATGAATGAAACACAACAACTCATAATACTTGCTGAGATAGAAGGGAATAGGTTTATTGACTCAACTAAAAAGTAAAATCAAGGCCCTTCGAAGAGGGAAGCAGGGATTTCAAGTTTCATAAAGAGCTTCCAAAAATTATGGTACTTATTAGCTTTCAGCTCATATTGCCCCTAACATAAGCATCTTTAGGTGATTAAGGTTAAAGTGATCAAATATGAGGATATGCTTGACAAGTTGCAAGTTGAAAATCTCATGTCCATTGAATACGAGGTCCGCTCCTCATGCTACTCAAGTTTAGTCACCGGTAAGTTCTTGTCATAGTAAGTACATGTGTATCATGGAGAACCGCCAACGGGGTACCCTTGCCCGATGATACGGAAGAATCCCCATATCAAAATGACAAGGCAAGCAGACAACAAGCATCTCAGCAATCTTCTTATTTACCATGGGAATATTATTCTTTTTTCTCTCTTTCCTCTTTTTTTTCTTTTTCTCTTTTTCTCAATCTCTATCTCTTTTTTATAAGAAGAATGCTTCATAGATGCTCGTTATGGTTACACTGCAGGTTTCCACCATGACAGCATGGATTAGACCGGAGGACCAGGCGTTTCTCTAACACACACACATAACTCCATGGACTTACAAGGTCCCCTTTCATTTCACACCGACGACATCCATAGACAAAAGAACATGATATCAACTAGGTACAAAGTACCGGTGCAATGTTGAAAGCGTTCCCCATGACAACATGGTTCTGCTAATTCACAACTTACAAAGCGCAAGCATATACACAACATAGATGGGAACAATGGGTCAAGTTTATTAAATGCAAGAAAGCAAAGTGTGCCATCAAGTTCGTGAGAGATTTAATCACTAATTTTCACATAACAAGTTTAATTTGGAAGGTAGATAAAAACATGAATTTACTTGGAATAGCAATAGTGCAAGTAGGTAGGTATGGTGCACACAAATGGCGTAGGTTTTGGTTTAAGGATTGGATGTACGAGAAGCATTCCCTCTCAGTACAGGTTTTTGGCTAGCAAGGCTGGGGTAGCAAGCATAAGAGTTGAAGGAAAGAAACAAACATACAAGTGACAAAAACAAACATGCAATCTTCCTTGGAAGCACAAAACATCTTAACTAGAGAATACTAAACTTATGAGCAAATCAAAAAAGAAAGATGATGAAATTATATTTCTTTTAAGAGTACTTTTATCTTTTTCATTCAACTCTCAAAATAGTGTTGCTACTGACCGAGCCAGGTTTGCCAAAACCAACTAAATTAACTCCATGATCCCAAAGTGATACCAATACTAACAACAAGATCAATCATATAACCATGTATTGAAAACTAAAACAAGATATGCAAAAGAGTAAATGATAGAACTTCTCATTAATATTCCATAACGGCAACTCACACCAAGGGATACATAGATATCTAACGAGAGGGGGGACACTTCCATAATGCAAACCATCCTATACGATAACTTCTCTATTCATGATATGACTCTACTAAAAAGCTAAAAAGATAGCAGATACTGATATGATACCGCGGCACTCCCCCAAGCTTGGAACAAACCAAGGGGATGCCAAAACCTGATGACAAATTACTCCTTCGGTGGTGGTGGTATTCTCTCGATGAGCTTTTTGATTAATTTACCCAAATCCTCAGTCTCAAAGGTGAGAGTACGAATCAACTCCGAGTTTTGCTCAATGTGGCTCATGATCATGTCGGGTTGCGAATTCCGGCTCTTGCGATTCTTTCCCCACTCTTCCTCCTTGAAGTCTTCTTTTCTTGCATGGCTAGAATGAGGCAAATCCCAATTGGAGGGTAGTTTCTCCTTGGGCATACTCTGGTATTGATGTTCATGGATAAGGTTATGGAAAGGATTCTTGGTGCGTGGAGGAAGTTACCATGGAGCCAAACAGTGACGTGGAGGTTTCCCTCCAGTTGACATCCGTGCAGTTCCTTTCGATCTTGGCAGGGTTTGCCAATACTCCAATGATTGTAATGGTCGTGTCGGTGTGCAGATGTTGTCTTTGCTTTGCCTCCTCTTCATCTTCACTCTTGATCTCCTTATCCTTCCCGGGGTCTTGGAGATCTTCCTCCATAGGCTCCTTTCCCTTATCCTTGGCGGACACCATTGTGCTTCTAACTTTCAAGAATAGTTCATGGCAGAAACAGATCGAAACGAAAACACGACGAGAACACGATATATGAACCTCGGGGGATCTGGGGGATTATATATTACGAAGTTTTACAACAAAAGGAGGGTACTGGGAGAAAACGGGTCGGAGACGGAGTCCGGGGCGGCTACCCCACCTGCTGGCACGGCCAGGGGGGTGCGCCAGGGGGTGGTGTGAGCCACCCTAGCTATCTTTCACTTCATAGCTTTCCTTGTTGGATAAAAACTCCAAAAATACAACTGGATAGAATTTTCGCAGAACTTTTCTTACCAGATCTGTTACCTATTCGAAAACGGACTCTGTAGGTCTCTGAATTTGGTCTTTGATAAATTTTTCTGGAGTTACCACTTGAATAGCATCAATATCTTCATTGTAAGAATCTCCAGCAATATAGTGCTTGAGTCGCTGACCATTCACCACTTGTGTAGTGTTATCTTTTAAAGAAGAATTTTTTATTGCTCCTGAACGATACACTTCTTCAATAACAAAAGGTCCTTCCCATTTTGAAAGTAGTTTCCCTGCAAAAAATTTGAGACGAGACCTATACAATAGAACTTTCTCACCAACATGGAATTCTCTCTTAAGAATTCGCCTATCATGCCATCTTTTAACTTTTTTCCTTAAAGAGTCTAGCATTCTCATATGCTTCACTCCTCCATTCATCCAACGAACTTAAGTCAAATAATCTTTTTTCACCAGCTAGCTTACAGTCTCTATTAAGTTCTTTAACTGCCCAATAAGCTTTGTGTTCTAATTCTAAAGGCAGGTGACAAGCGTTCCCATAAACCATTTTGTAAGGAGACATCCCCATAGGATTTTTATAGGCAGTCCTATAAGCCCATAAAGCATCGTTCAACTTTTTAGCCCAATTTTTTCTAGATCTATTAACAGTCTTTTGCAAGATGGATTTAATTTCTCTATTTGATAACTCTACTTGTCCACTAGTTTGGGGATGATAAGCTGAAGAGATTCTATGATTAACATCATATTTAGGAAGGGTCTTTCTAAAACCACCATGAATGAAATGAGAACCTCCATTAGTCATAAGATACCTAGGCACTCCAAACCTAGGAAAGATAACATCCTTAAGCATTTTTAGGGAGGTCTCCCCATCAGCACTCTTCGTAGGTGTGGCTTCTACCCACTTAGTGACATAATCAATGGCAACAAGAATATGAGTATAACCTTTTGAGGGAGGAAAAGGACCCATAAAGTCAAATCCCCAACAATCAAAGGGTTCAATAACTAGAGAGTAATTCATAGGCATTTCATTGCGTCTAGAAATATTACCAACACGCTGACACTCATCACAGGATAAGACAAATTTTCTTGCATCTTCAAAAAGGGTAAGCCAGTAGAAACCTGATTGTAGCACCTTTTACGCAGTTCTATCTCCCACATGATGTCCTCCATAGGCACTACCATGACATTTCTGCAAAATCTCTTTTTGTTCATATTCTGGAACACATCTTCGCATAATACCATCCACTCCTTCTTTATATAAATGTGGGTCATCCCAAAAATAATGCCTCAAATCATAAAAGAACTTCCTTCTTTGTTGAGCTGTGAAAGTTGGAGACAAATACTTGGAGACAATAAAGTTAGCATAATCAGCATACCAAGGGCACCCTTGCGAGCTTACCCCTACTGCAGCCAACTGTTCATTTGGGAAACTATCATTAATAGGAATAGGATCAAAAGAGATGTTTTCCAATCGAGATAAATTATCAGCTATAGGATTTTCAGCACCTTTTCTATCTACAATATGTAGGTCAAACTCTTGTAAGAGTAGCACCCATCTAATAATCCTAGGCTTAGCATCTTTCTTCATCATAAGGTACTTAATAGCAGCAAGATCAGTATGAATGGTAACTCTTGAGTCAACAATATAAGGTCTAAACTTATCACAAGCAAAGACAATGGCTAAGAATTCTTTTTCAGTAGTAGCATAATTCCTTTGAGCACCGTCAAGAGTCTTACTAGCATAGTGGATAACATTTAACTTTTTATCTATTTGTTGCCCAAGGACATCACCTACAGCAAAATCACTAGCGTCACACATTATTTCAAAGGCTAAGCTCTAATCAGGTGGTTGAATGATAGGAGTAGTAGTTAAAGCCTTCTTTATATTTTCAAAAGATTCCTTACAATCATCATCAAAGACAAAGGGTACATCTTTTTAAAGAAGATTAGTGAGGGGTTTTGATATCTTAGAGAAATATTTAATAAACCTTCTATAGAAACCAGCATGACCAAGGATACTACAAATACCTTTGACGTCTCTTAGACAGGGCATTTTCTCAATTGCCTCAACTTTAGCTCTATCATCTTCTATGCCTCTTTCAGAAATCTTATGTCCAAGGACAATCCCTTCATTCACCATGAAGCGACATTTCTCACAATTAAGAACAAGTTAGTTTCTTCACATCTCTTCAAAACTTTATCGAGGTTGTGTAGACAATTATCAAAAGAAGTTCCATAGACGGAGAAGTCATCCATGAATACTTCCACAATTTCCTCACAAAAACCATGAAAGATAGCAGACATGCATCTTTGAAAAGTAGCAGGAGCATTACATAAACCAAAAGGCATACGTCTATAACCATAGGTTCCATAAGGGCATGTAAAAGTAGTTTTTTCTTGATATTGTTGTTTAACAGCAATTTGAGAGAAACCAGAGTATCCATCAAGAAAACAAAATTGGGTCTTTTTAGACAACCTTTCTAACATTTGATCAATAAAAGGAAGTGGGTAATGATCTTTCTTAATAACTTTGTTAACTTTCCTGAAATCAATGCACGTCCTATAATCTAGTACTATTCTTTGGGTA
Organism: Avena insularis; assembly: GCA_023614405.1. Lineage (NCBI taxonomy): Eukaryota > Viridiplantae > Streptophyta > Magnoliopsida > Poales > Poaceae > Avena > Avena insularis. Next base: position 269,265,599 of record CM042684.1, on the reverse strand, counting down.
ATAAGCTCATCATTATCATTAGGAACAACGGTAATTCCCCCTTTTTAAGGGACATAATGAATAGGACTAACCCATTCACTATCAGCAATAGGGTAAATAATACCAGCATCAAGGAGTTTCAATACCTTGTTTCTTACCACTTCCTTCATCTTAGGATTTAAATGATGTTGGTGCTCTACCAATGGCTTTGCATCTGGTTCTATTTTGATAGCTTGCTGACATATAGTAGGAGAAAACCCTTTTAAATCATCCAGAGTATAGCCCATAGCCCCTCGGTGTTTCTTCAATACCTCCAATAATCTTTCCTCTTCCTTCCCTAAAAGTTTAGAGCTAATAATAACAAGATATATTTTATTATCATCAATGTAAGCATACTTAAGATCGGCAGGTAAAGCTTTTAGATCGAAGAACGGATCCTTTTTAGGTGGCAACGTGATACCCAAATCTTCCATAGGCAAGTTATGCTTAAGCATCTTAGGTTGACAACGGAGAATCTCGTCAATCTCATTTCTTTCTTCCATGAAGATTTCACTTTCGTGGTCTTTCATAAATTGCTGCAAAGCATTGTTAGGAGCAAGAGAAATAGAAGCAAGTTGTTCAACTCTAAAATCCTCATTATGGGTTTCATTTTCACAAGGTTCTTTAGTAAATTTCGAAAAATTAAACTCATAAGATTCCCCATCAAATTTAGTCAAGATTTTCTCTCTTTTGAAGTCTATAATGGCTCCACATGTACTCAAGAAAGGTCTACCAAAAATGATGGGATAGGTTTTACTAGCAGTTGAACCAAGTACTAGAAAATCAGCAGGATATTTAATCTTACCACAAAGAACTTCTACGTCCTATACAATACCAATTGGAGAGATGGTCTCTCTATTCGCAAGGTGAATAACCACATAAATCTCTTCTAGTTCGCAGGGATTGATTTCATGCATAATTTCTTTGTAAAGCTCATAAGGGATATCACTTGAACTTGCACCAATATCACATAAACCATAATAGCAATGATCACCAATTCTAACAGAAAGCATAGGGACACTAGCCTTTTTAGTTCTATCAGGATGTGAGACAATATTAGAAGCATCCTCACAGAAGACTATGTGTCCATCTTCTACAGTTTTAGTGACAAGGTCTTTCACAATTGCTACAACAGGTTCAATGTTTATTTGTTCATCAGGTTTTATAGTTCTCTTTGCACTTTTATTGATTACACTAGTTATCATAGGATGCTCCTTTTCCTTATCCGGGAAGGGTATTTTCTCGATATAAGGTTCAGGTAGGATGTGATCAGTAGTGCAAAATTCAGTACTCCTAACAGGAACACAATCAACAATATCTTTATATGGTGCATGATACTTGTTCCATCCCTTTTTCAGAATTTCAATATAAGAAGCAAAAGACTTAAAACAATTTGTAATAACTTGAGAATCAAGACCATAAGCATTACTAATATTTTGAAAGTCATCAGTTCCCATAAAAGATTCAGTGCATTCATAATCATAATTTATACATGAATTTCTTCCTTTGTCATTCTCCCATGCTTCATCATTATCTTGAATACTGTCTAGAAGATCCAATTTAGCTTCTTCTTCCATGCGTGTAAATGATCCAGGACAAGAAGCATCCAATAAATCCTTATCATGAAGAGAAAGCCTTGCATAAAAGTTATTGATAATAATATTGTTGGGGAGCTCATGAATGGGACATTTGAGCATTAGTAACTTTAATCTCCCCAAGCTTGAGCTTTACTCTCTGCATCAAGAGGCCAAAAGTTGTATATTTGATTCCGATCTTTATGAATCTCACTAGGAGGATAAAACTTTGAATAAAAGAGAGGTACTATTTCGTCCCATTCAAGAGCTTTCCCATTCTTTAGCAGCTTATACCAGTCCTTAGCTCTTCCTTTCAGTGATAATGAGAATAACTTCTTCTTGACTTGATCTGTTGTAATACCTGCACACTTGAATGACCCGCATAATTCGTGTATAAAGAGCAAATGATCACCAGGATGGACAGTTCCATCTCCAACATAATAGTTATCCATAACACGATCAATAATTCTTTTAGGTATTTTAAAAGTATCATTCTCAGTAGGTGGTGGTTCATCTACTACCTTAGTAGTGGTAGTAGCATTACAAAATAAGAAACTCAGCGAATTATCCATATTGAAAATAAAGCAACTAACAGAAGTAAACAATACTCACAGTAGAAGTTTCCTTTACCAGTTCCACTCTCCAATAGCGCTTCACTCCCCAATAAGGCCAGAAAATAGTCTTGATGACCCACAAGTATAGGGGGTGTATCGCAATATTTTCGATAAGTAAGAGTGTCGAACCCAACGAGGAGCAGAAGGTGCTGGCGAGTGGCTACGAGCAGGAATTCTCAGTAAATACATAGAAAATGGATTTTTAGGGTTTTTTGATAATGCAAGTAAATAAAGTACAAGTAAATAAAAGACAATAAGAATAAATGCAGCAAGTGGCCCAATCCTTTCTTTAGAAAAGGACAAGCCGGTTGTATTACTTAAGATGACCAAACATTCTCGAGGACACATGGGAATATCGTCAACTGCTTTCGCTTCATATAGTTGATTAATCTTCTTTAGTGTGCTAAGTGTTGTGTGGGTGAACCTATGCTAATGTACCGACCTTCCTAGTACTAATACATACTTGTGATTATACCCCTTGCAAGCATCCGCAAGTACAAGAAAGTAATTAAGGTAGAAACCTAACCACAACTTTAAACTGTAAGACCCTGACGTCCCTTGTGCAATGGTTTCCTAACGGGGGTTCAGGTTTCTGTCACTCCGGCAACCCCTACGATTAGTAGCCAAATACACAATGCATTCCCCTAGGCCCATATAGGTGAAGTGTCATGTAGTCGACGTTCACATGACACCACTAGAAGAAATACACCACAACTTAAATATCAAACCATTGAATCTTTCTCAACACAATTCCACTACTAACAATATGAATTCTCCCATGTCCTCAAGAACAAAACGAACTACTCACAAGACATCATATGGATCATGATCAGATATGATATAATGATATGTAACAATCTAAACATAAATGATAATTCAATGGTTCACTCAATAGCATCAACTACAAGGGGTAATCAACACCGGGAAAGTTTCCCCTAAGAACTATGCAAGATTCAACCCAATTGTTACAGCGGTATGAAGTGGTGATGATGCTGCTGGTGGAGATGATGGTGGTGGTGATGATGATGATCCTGATGAAGTCTAGCTTGATGGTGGTGTTGATGGCGACGATCTCCCTCTCCGGGAAGGAATTCCCTCGGCAGAATTCTGTCTACCGGAGAGATCTTTCTCTCTTGGTGTTTTCCGCCCTGCAGAGGCGGTGGAATCTTTCTGTGGTCGCTCCCCGAGTCTTAGGGTTTCGGGAGGATAATATACGCTAGAGGGGAGAGCTAGGGGTGGACCAGGGCATCCACACCACCTAGTGGCGCGGCCTGGGGTGGCCCGCGCCAGGGGGTGTAGGACCCCTGTGGCCCCTCTCCACTTCCCCTTCTGGCATTCTTCATCTTCTGGAAAAATAGGATTTTCCATGTATTTTCCCGGATTTTCTGATCTTCGCGAATTTTTCCTCCAAACAGCACCTTTTCCATCAGAGTCCTGATTGCAGCGGTCCATGCTCCAAAAGTCATCAACCATGCAAAAATAGATGAAATAACATAAGTATCTATAAAATATATCAATGAATAACAGTAAATTATCATATAGAATAGTGATGAAAAATGGACGTATCAGTGAACACGCAGTAACTTTGGTGATGCTCTCTATACTCATTCCTGCTGTCATGGCCATGATACCCTTGGTCTTGTTGTTGTTAATTATTCACCTGATGCACTACATCCCTTCTCTCATGGTTCTCATACCTCAGTGGAGGTGGAGGCAACACTAGTTGCTGTCCATTCCCTAGTGAGCTGTTGATGTCAGGGTGCATCGTTCCGAGGTGCTTCGTGCCAGGGTCCATCATGCCGAGGTGCATCGTGCCGAGATGCCTGAGCATTCCCCGAGCTACTCTGCTCCAGCTTCCTCGTCCACTCACATTGCCGGGTTGTATGATTCGTCGGGTTATTCGGACATGGCGTGTGGAATTTGCACGGCTAATCCAACATAGACTCGAATGTATATCTTGGACTATTCTTTCTTTCCTACCACCGTTTTTTTTGCTCCGGCGTCCAAGGTTTCTTGCCTTCACCCTTTTGCTACCACTGTTGCCCTCCAGTTTTCTGGTGCTGGCTAGCACCGGCATTATGCTAATCCTGATACACATCTGCCACCTACTGCGAGTTGTACCTATAATCCGACCGGTCGTCTCTTCTCTTACCCCAGAAGTCATTGCGCTGCGATAATCCGGCACCCTCTCGGGGGTAATACTCATCATTGGACTCACTTGACATCATCCGAGGCTGGGTTGGATCACCCAAGGTGTACGAATCAGCAATCCAAATCATCTCGGGCAACGTGGATGGTATATCTCTCTGTAATTTTTGGCACAACATACTTGCATATCTGCACCCTTGGGCGAACCACGCAATAGCTTGTGATTCAATTACCCCTTCACAGCAATTTCGCACGTTACACCAGCGAGTCAAGAACTCCTAGTCAGGCTCATTCAGTCTTTGCTTGCATAACGCTAGAGTTTGTTGCCTTTTCAGCGTCTTGTAGGTGCTCGAGAAGTTGCTGATGAACAGCTCCTCAAAATCCAACCAACAATTAATGCTTCCTGGCGGCAAATTGTTCAACCAGACCCTTGCTGGTCCTTCCAACTTCTAGGGCACATATCTCATAGCCCATATCAAGTTACCCATGGCAATGTTCACCGCAGTTGCATAATCAATGAGCCAATCATCCGGCTTGGTGCTGCCGTCTTATGTTTTCGTTCCTCTAGCTAACTGAAAGTTCGGCACTGGAGACTCCCTCATGATCCGTGGTCCAAAACATGCTGGACCCGGAGGACCTTGCACCTCAATCATTTCCGACCTATAGATCTGGTTCAACCTCAGCCTTGCATCATCCGGCTGCAAGTTCCTGCTTCCCAATCTCGATTCAATCACATGATGCTCCAGCCTAGGAAAGTCGGCGTCAGCCATTGCCGAATAACCATCATTGTATTTATCTTGACCCGGACGAGCATTTTGCTGCTGCATTGCTGGGCCAGCACTTCTCTCCTGCCGAGGTGTATATTGCTGCTGCTGATGCCGAGGTACATTTTGCTCTGCTCCCGCTGTATTACACTCTCCGGCATTACCATTGGCAGTGTTTCCTCGACCAACATTGCCTTGGTCACGGTTACCCTGGCCAGCTTCACCCTGGCTAGCACTGTGATGATCCTCATCAATTTGCACTGCTTTTCCTTCCCCTGCCCTTACCGGGTCATACGGGACCATCTGTTCGTCTTTTCTCCCCGAGGTTACCACCTCCTCTCTTCTAGGGCCATCATGAGGTGATGATGTAGCACCAGCGGACTTTGCCAGGTTATTCCTTGCCGAATGTACTATGTGCGATGCTCTGGGTTACGCCGGGTTTGCCTTGTTTATCTCCTCATTATGATGACATGCTACCCTTAGAAAATTGTTAACTCTTTCCTGTTGCCTTTATCGGGCTTCTCCGGTCAAACCCTCTAACTATGATGCAGCTGCATTGGTAGCTCTTAGGTTTTTCGCCGGGGTGCTATACCTCTCCAGCCCTGCTGTGACTAGTGTAACTGTCTGACCAGGTTTAGGCACATACTCCTTGTCAATCTCAGTGATCCGGTTCCTACCTCGGATCTTCACTCCATCTATACGGTTTGCCTTTGCATACTCCCACAGAGTGATGTTCAGTGATTGCTATAACTCAGCTACCTTTTTCGCCCCAGCTAACATTTTCTGCCTAGTCTCTTCTAGCTCGGCCTGTGCCTGAGCTGGATCTACCACTGGTGCTATAGGTGTTGCTTTGCTATCTATAGCCTGCTGCAGTACATTTTCTGGCCTCTCTAATGGAGGTAATCTGGATCTTGCCTACTTTGGCATAGCCTCCGGCTCTAGCGACGGATCCTTGCTTGCTCCTACATTAGGCGCCGTCAACATGACCTCGGCATAGCTACCGGGGTGAGTTTTACGCGAGCCGCAAGCTGCGCTAAGAGGTGGTTTGCCTCCCTCGAGGATGTGCTGCGGGTGAACACAGGACTCGTCGACGCCGACGTAGGTCTTGTGGGTGCCAAGCTTGATGAAGAGGCCATTGCACGGTGGAGGGCGGCTGCCGAAGCTACCAACATTGTCGCTGACATAATCCAGCACTGAACAAGCTCGGAGACGATGCGTTCACCGGTGCCGATGATGTTTTCCGTCTGGATTTTTACCCCTGCTAGCGCCGCTAGCCCCACGGTGGGCGCCAACTGTCGTGGTGGTGGCACGGCAGATGCCATGTATAGGCTAAAGATGGGGCCAATGAGCACTAGAGGAATTCAGGAAGGGATAGTGTGGTGATTCGACACACAAGTGATTGTATTTCTCTCTTGTTGATGAATGATTACAGAGGATCCTCGAGCTGTTCGTGGGAAGGAGACTAGTTCCCTTACTACCCACACCTAATCTCTAGGGCTCTCCCTTAGTAAAAATGGCCGACCCTCTCTATGGCGGTCCTGCCCCTCCTTATATAGGGGGTGCTAGGTTACAATCTAGGGCATACGTGGAGGTATATTTGTAACACCCCGTCCACTCCTGGGCCCGGGGGGTGTCACTCCTGGCAGCTTAATAGGATATCTAGACTGGCCCCACAGACCAACACTAGTCTTTTTCACAAGACTTTGTCCTCACTGCGCACTGCTACCCGTTTCCCGGTCGGTCACCCATCCTAGAATTTCTCTAGGCCAAGCACGCTTAACCTTATAGTTCTTTTCGAATGAGCTTCCAGAAAAGAAGTTGCAACTTGTTAATATGGGTATCCTATCAATCCTATTAAGCCATGTGCCTGGATCTCACATACACCCACCCTTTAGAAGATCGATGCCCTCATCGATCAAGCACACCCAGAACGCCCTCTTGGCAAGCGTCAGTGCCGCACATGTACCATGCCGTGTCCACTCCGGGCCACACACGCCATGCTCCACATGTCCCGCCACTGAACCGCACACACCCGTGTAATCGCAAGGGTCGGCTCTGATACCACTTGTAACACCCCGTCCACTCCTGGGCCCGGGGGTGTCACTCATGGCAGCTTAATAGGATATCTAGACTGGCCCCACAGACCAACACTAGTCTTTTCTCACGACTTTGTCCTCACTGCACCTGCTACCCATTTCCTGGTCGGTCACCCATCCTAGAATTTCTCTAGGCCAAGCACGCTTAACCTTAGAGTTCTTTTCGAATGAGCTTCCAGAAAAGAAGTTGCAACTTGTTGATATGGGTATCCTATCAATCCTATTAAGCCATGTGCCTGGATCTCACAATATTCCCCGAATATGCTCCTCGGTATAGCAAGATGCCTCTTTTACACTTTAACTGGCTAGTCCGGACTCCGGCGCAACCTTATCCGACACTGGTGGCGTCAGCTGACATTGGCTACTTCACCCTTGTCGGCCACGCCTCGCTGGTCCTCTCTTATGTCCACTCTGCTCACGCAACAGTGGACAGTGACCACCTTTTGACCAGCAAGATTCCTTCCTTATCTTGTAAGCTAAGTGATAATCCGGCTAGCTCCTGGCTAACTCGGCCACTTGGGCACCTGCAAACAAGGTAGATCAAACATAGCCGACATATGTTTTAGGCCGACCGGGTTAGCGTTACGTGAACATCCATCGGGCCGGGTTATTCCGTAAGTCGGCCTGCCTTGAGGTGACTCGGCCAGCATACGCTTTGATCTTGCCGTACCTCGGCTAACTTGGCTTTTATACCCCGGCGTGACCCTACCCGGGGTATATGCCCCCAACACCCTCCCACCCGTGTAGATCTAGTGCCCTCCCTTGGTTAGAATGTTGTGATTAATAGAGTAAATTCATTGATCCACAATGAACGGTGACCTCAGCTTCCGCATCAAGCTCGATTGGTCCACCAGCGACAACGAGGACCAGGTCGCATTGTAGCTCTAGTCCCAGCTCATGGTTGCGCTGCCCCCGCCGCACATCGTCGCTATCGATCTGAATCCGGCCAAGGCCGCCCTCACGCTGCACCGCGCCTCCCTCCTCCTCCATTAACCCCAAGCCAAACTCACGCTAGAATTGCTCCTCTCCTATGGCGGCCTAGGCTTCGTCATCCGCTACTTCCCATGGGCTTTCAAGGTATATTTTGTGCCACCGATCCACTCCAGCCATCCTCTTGTCTGTGATAAATTCGTTTAGATACAAATACAGATTTAGTACCCCTTCATGTCCTTTCTTGGTATACATTTTGCTTGATCTATTATAGCAAGTGGATATGATTTCGGACTTGTTCTGCTTGCACAAAACAGTACTCTAGACGAACTAAAAATGGAAGATAGATATTCATTGGTCACGAGTAGAGAACTAGAGATTATACAACCCATATTTATTTTGGTTGATCATTTTTTTAGAACTTCATTGTTACAGATATGCTCGTTTGTACAGAAACGTAGGGACACAGTAATTTGCTCCTGAATACTATACTATGCTAGAGTAGCTTACTGGGGAAGTCAGAACTGACTTTGTGCATCATTCATAGACATGAATATATCAAAACGCTTATGCATAAAACCACTGGAGATATATTTTACCCTGTTAATAGTACTCATCAGCTAAACACTACACACTTGGAGTTATTGACTATATATATTTTATAGTTGTTGTATTCTATAATTAGTATGTGTGTATCTGCAGCTTGCTGAAACAAAGTGATAACACCTTGCACTAGTCCGTATCTTCTATGCTCTGTTATATTTTACAACATTAGACCATCGATGCTCTGTTATAAATATCTGGTACCTTGCACTTGTTTCTTATTTGCTTACTTCCAATAACATTAGATATGCTACCATGTACTTTAAGAACTATGTATACTCAATAAGTAGCTACTAGATCACGTAGGCGCGTGTTGCCGTGCCCATCTATTAGAATTTTTTAGGCATTGGTGAAAATATATTTAGAGTTAAGAACACAACAATAGCTGGCCATAAAGAAAGTAAAAAAAGGTGATCAAACTTAATAAGATCGGTCTATATACAACAACTAATAACAATTAGAATATAGTTTCAAATAACAGAATGAAAATGCAAGGAATTTACTGTAGTATTTTTTATAGGTGAAAAGAAAAATAATACATGAAGTTCCTTATTAAGAAATAGTAAAACCGAAAGAGCTACAAGCCGTCGTCGGGTCCCGCAATGGATGTTCTAGATTGAGCGGTCATCCGGCCATCACTAAAGGCATTTATTACCCTCCACCGCACGTATGACAGCCAGCCCGGCTGCTACTCCGGAAATTGATCTGGCCATCCTGTCACCAATCGGACCAAATGGATCTGAGAAAGAAACGGCCCAGCTCGTATAGTTCGTTCTCCTATTTTCTTCCCAGCCCATCACGAGAAACTGAGACGTCTCCCCTTCAACTCTCCATGGTAGCGGCGGCGTGCGCTACAATTCGGCTGACGGGTGGCGGAATTGTAGCGATCCCCTCGACGCCCGGTGGTGGCATCGCCAGTGCCAGACTGACGGTGGCAGTCGAGGCTGATCCCACATACACGTCGTCTTCATTGTATCTGCAGTTCTGCAACTTCTACAGCTTCTCGCTAGAATTAGGGGATAGATGGTTGTGCCACGGCAGCCATATATATCACCATATCAACCACGGCAGCATTGCTAGTTGTGCCGAAGGCGGCGACCTTCGTGAAAGGCAACACCAAGGACCTAGAAGAATTAGTGCCATCATTGGCTCCTCCATCTCCTTCCAGTCCCGCGACCTCGCTCGACTATAAGTGCCTCCACGATCTCAATCTCTAACCTAAATACATGTTTTTATACGGCTTCTGATTAATGGTCTATCAGCCAGGCTTTGTCCCAGGATGGGAGTGGTGCCTTTGCATGACTGCCCGGGGACACTCAACTGCAATCTGATTAATCAGATCCTCTATGCCAGAGAATTAGGGGATAGATGGAGATAGAGCTACCTTACAACTATTCTATGCAGGGAATACTGATTTTTTCTTTTTCAAGAAACAACACTGCGTTTACAATGGAAGTTTAATGAAATAAGCCCATAATTTCTTGTTTGGCTATGTTATTTGGGTTATGTGCAACTGGTTGTAACTAAAATTGTGAATTAGGAATAGTTTTCTTGGGATGGTTAAGCTTAACTGAATCATCTGATTGTACTGGTCGATAATATGGGTCAGTCATGTGGTTTGTTAGTACTTGCTGATGTAATGTATTATTTATATAACATGAACTTATTTGTCCTCTTTCATTCTTTGTCAGTGTTGGTTAAGGGCTACGAAATTTAGAATTTTGAGGTAAGATATGCTTTTCATATTAAGTTGCATTAGATCAAAACATAGTATAATGTCTGCCCTTGATATATGACCTTCTTCTAAGTGCTCACTATCCCTGATGCCTTTTAGTTTCTTTTCGCTAAGTACATGCTTTAAATCTTCAATGTATGCCTTACTTATTTATTTTTCTATTTGAAATTAGATATGATTATTATTTAGCTGCTAGGCCGACTATTTTTCTTTTGGTCTGTTTTGGTTTCAGTGAAAAATACATGCATGTTGCTTTATGCGGGGGATGCAAGAGAATATGAGGAGGCGACAGTGGTAGCCTTCTTGGCCACCAGCCAGAAACAAGAGTAATCAGGATTCGCGAGTGGCAAGCTGCAGCGATACTCAACATATAGGCACATTGCCATGAAATCCATTGGTATTTCACCTCTTCTCATTTCCCATCCCTACAGTTTGCCCCTTTCCTAGGATTTGATTAGAAACCAGTCTCTGGTTGCACGCGAAGTAATCAAACCAGCAGCATATATTAGCCTTTATTGTCTCTTTATCTTTGTCTTGTGGTTATCTTTTGCCCTCGTTGATTGATTTCTGTTTTCACATGCGTTTGAAACAAACTTGTCGACTTCTTACATCTAAAACTGGGAAGTATGGTCATGCAAGGTTCCACTTTGGTGGTACTGACATCTTCAACGGCAAAACCTAAATATATTGTTATATCTCTTCCAACCGTTGTCATTATATTTCTTATCTCATCCGAGTTTACATGCCTTTTGCTGATACTAACATATGAGTGTCTTATGCTTATAGGTTCTTCATGTGAATCATTCCCGAATATTAGGTCCATAATATAGCTCAGGATGGATTTGTGAGGTTCTTCATACTGAATAAAATATAAATTTTCTATGGCTAAGATTGCAGTAAGAAAATAATAAATCAATCTAACAATTCAATTCCAAATGTATGTTGTTCAGGACTTTTCGGTCATCTAAAGTTGTATCTGCAAAATATCATCTAAAGAAGTAATATTTATGTTTACGACTTAACTATTGTAAAAAGAGCTAATTATTGACAAATCTGTTGATAAGACATTGTCCTATCTTCTCAAGCCTTCCTTTTTTTGTCATCCGCAGCGGCAAGGGGCACACCTAATTGGACTGTCCTCTTTTGTTGATGAGGAAGGAGTTAAGTTGATAAGGGATGAATTATGACAGATATACATTGTTATCCTTCTCAGGTCATTTCAGTCCCTTATTTTTTTCCTTTTTAGCCCAAAATTATAATTTTTTGTAGTGCTGCAGCCGAATGACAAATCTCTGTATATACAGATACCATTAAGGATCTATGTTGTAGTTACTACTTGTCTGATTTGCACCCTTTATTTGGAGAAAGTTTAATATGAACTATTCATTTTTTATCATGTCTTTCTACAGTCTCAAAATTTTCAATCATTTCTATCATTCTTTTTTTAATGGGGACGAGCGCGACAATGTGCGCTTTGATGGTCTAGTGTACCTAGTGACCTGATGAGCTAGAAGAGGGTGGGTTCGCCAGACCAAATTCAGCACTCCCGATATACGGACAACAGGGAGGGACACGGCGCCGGGATTGCCAAGCTTTGCTGTACGCCAATTTCAAAAGCAGCATCAGAAACTTATCATACTCTTGTAGAATTATCTTGAACTCTAATAAGTTGCAGAAATAATATCTGAACAACTGCACTAAGCTTTGGACATATGCTAGCATTTTGTACTAAACGATGTAAAAATGCTAATTTCGCGAAAGAACAAACACGTGGAAATAGCAAATAAAAGATGACTGAAAAATTGAATAAGAGGTCCTTGTTGCATCACAGGACAACTCGTAGCAGCATCTCATGCAATTCTGCATATCATTTGTATAGAATCTGAAGTTAGCTTCCATATTGTATTCACAGTCGCAAATAGAAAGGAATGTATGGTAATCTGGTTGATGAATTAATGGTCAGAAATCACCGGCATGTGTGAGTTTATAGTTTAATCAACAAAAATACAAAGAGCTTGCAGAAAAAAGTTCACCGCAACATGGTTAGTACTCACTCCGTCCGGAAATAAGTGACTTGAATTTATCTAGATTCGTATGTATCTATACGTGGATCCTAAACTCGGGCCAGAATGCACGACCCTCGGGAGAATATCATTTTGCGGTCTGAAAGTTGGATCGCCCAGGCAACGCGGTACCCAAGTTGCTTACAATCAGCTGCGTTGTCCAAAGTTGGCGTGCCAAATACTCAAAGGGTCTTTTTCGGCACGAATTCAACTTTATGTTTCAATACAAAATATCAGGCTAACGGCCGTTAAGTTGGACCCCCTGTCAGCTTTCGCCGTTATGTCGCTGCCGTCGTGGCTGCCATGTAGGCTTGCAGCGTTGGCGCATGCATCCTTTACGCGTCTTCTTCTTTCTCCGGGGCGGCAATCTGTGGTCGCGGCCGTGGCGCGGAGCTAGGACTTGGACGAACCTGCTCGGCCCCGTTCTCCTCCCCATCCTGAATCAGAGCTCGCCCTCACCATGGCCGCACCCATGGCACGGCGCGGGGATGGGAATTCATTTCCGGGTGAGATCTGTCACCATGCCGACCATGCTCGGTCCTGTTGGCCTCCTTCAGAATCCGAGCTCGCCGTCGCCATGGTCGCACACGCACCAGCCACGAGGCCATCCTCTCTGAACCCCAAAGCCGCATCCACCCAGTTCGGCACAACGCCAACAAGGTAAAAATGCATCAAGTTTTCTTCTTGTGATTGTAGAAAAACATGTATATACCGTGGCCGTAGCATACTCTAACAATGTACACATGTTATTTACTAGATTTTTATTTGAAATTAGTAGCTCCGTGATGACGAAACATAGAGAACCTAAATGGAATAACGATGATGACCATGTTCTGTACTTTGCATTGCATCAACAAGTGCTCGCTGACGAAGAAAGTTACCAAGAGAGTGGAGTTCATCAGCCATTGCCAAAAAATATGTGAACAAATCAATAAGCGATTCAATGCAAATACGCGCAGAAAAGCTAGATCTATGTCATCAATCATCAATAGATGGCACATTCTAGTGATGCGTTCAAATGCGTACACCATATATCATTTGCTTGAAGTGGTTGTTATCTTGAGCAAAAATGCCTAGTATGTATATTACCTTTGTATGTTCTATGCTGCAATTCTATTGTTATGAGCGTGGAAAGAAAAGTTGGGCTTACTGAATATTACGCAGTTAGGTCTAACTTAGTCTTACACAAATAAGCACAGCTTAGTCTTCACACAAATAAGCATAACTAATGATAAAGATAAAGACAAATGGTTCATCGGATCTGCCAGTATGAGCACTAGGTCCCTAGAGCTGGTGGTATCGTCGGAACGAACCAGAATGCTGCGTTTGGCCGTCTGGCATTCTCCATCAAATCGTACGACCCCACTGATGAGCCAATTGTAGGCCCCCTCCCCCGACATGGATTCGGCTCCAGGTCGGATCTAGAGTGCCAACATGATAGGCGCGTGAGTGTGCAGCAAACACATAGTCTGCTATAAACACTGGAAGTGCTGGCACCTCAGCAACAACACCAGCATGTTCTTCCTGGACTCCGACAACAGCCTCAGCAGGTATTTCGTCAGCTTCACCAGCAGCAGCCTCAGCAGGTATTTCGTCAGCTTCACCAGTAGTAGCATTAGCAAGTATTTCGTCAGCTTCACCAGCAGCAGCATCACCAAGTATTTCGTCAGCTTCACCAGGAGCAGCAGCAGCTAGTTCTTCGTTAGCTCCACCACAACCAACACAAGCAGCAACAGTAGGAGCCAGGGCTGCCTGAGCAATTACAGGTTCAATAGTTCCAGGGGCTCCGACAAAGAAAGGGTAGGTGTACCCGTGGACGGTGCACAATTAATTCGATACCATATTTGCATGAAGGAGCTCCGAGCTTTTTCTTTGATCCCAAGAAACACAGATTGTCCCTTCAGATTGTCGACTCTGCTCCATACTTGCTCTAATGGGTCTTTGGATGGGCATGCGGACCTCAAGAAAACGTGACACCGCAGCGATGGGTATGAAGAAAGTTGTGTCCCCATATGTTCTATTGTATCACCAACGCTGTTTAGTGCTCCCCTGATATGAATCCACATGAGTTCGTCATCATGTTCTGTGTCGCCTCCGAGAGGTGCCAGGAACCAGCGTCGTGTCCCAAGTTCAGCATCTACTACTACATCTTCGATGACGGCAGCTGGAATGATGCGCGGGGCTGCGTGGGTACCTGCGTGTTACTTATAGTCAATAAGCAGAATTTTGAATGGGATTTTACATGCTATATGACACCATGACTCACCCCAAATGGACGGTTCCCAAACACGCATGTCACCACTAGGTTCAGTGACCGCATAAATGCGTTGCGGTTTGTACGAAGAGTAGATGTAGGTGAAGACGGCGTCGACATACTTCTCCGGCCGTAGGAATTCATCGCGCAAGACTGTCATTCCTTGTCTTCTAGGCATCTAATGAATGTGATTGCCTTGTCGAACACCGCTAAGAAGTTGTACTCCCAGGTCTTCCACGCCCCTCCCGCAGTCTATGTGGGAGTTGTACATTCAGGAGGTCAAGTTCTGCCATGTTGAACCTGTAAGCGAATTCGAAAATGGGCGGCGGCCACCCGTTGTTGAATGCAGTAATGTCGTCACCCTCCAAAGATGGCAATGCAAGTCTCACCAATCTGTAGCCATTTTTTAGAGTCCAGGTACTCCCATCCTGTGATAAAAGGACCAGCAACTCGCCGTTGCCACCCACCCAGTTCTGGTCATCTTCCATTTCCGTCTCTTCTTCTTCCTTGATATTCACCACTACTGATTCGGACCACTTATCCAGCAGCATCAGTTTTGCATGAATATTCTGCAGAGTTTGTTATCAGTTGGTACAATCACCTAGCCTGGATTCCATTGCAAATACAATTTGACAACTGGACCTTCAGATTAAAGTACACAAAATATCGCCTAAATACGTGTGTCTCCTCAGATATTGCCTAAATTGTGTCTGTCTCACTACGAAGATACTCAATATATGGAGTAGTAGCAGAGCCCTAGAACAAACTCCTGACGATGATCATAAATAGCTCGGGGCATAACAGCCTTAAATCGTCTAATTTGTTTGTTTTTATTTTAGGAAACAGAATATCACCTAGCATGCATTCTATTGCAAAATCGAAATTGACAACTCGTCTATCACCTAAAGTAAGACTATGTCACTACGAAAATACCAGAATATCAGGTATGACCAGAGCTTCCGCTGTACAGAATAGTATTAAATGGTTCGATTTGTTCAAACCGTGCATGCACACAACACGTTCGACGAAAGGAACATAGGATTCCGATGAGAGTTCGGCACATATGAATCAACGATATGACTGAACGAATAAGCTAGATACTGGAACTTACGTGGCCATCGCGGTCGTTTGGCCATTTGCTGTTATCGGGGTAAAGAAGGCCTGGCGTGCCGAACGGTTGTTCGTCCATGTCCCGCATCGTGAAGTGGTAGCTAGGGATGCAGCGAGCGAGGCGGCCGGCAGAGATGATGTCCAACCCCGAGGTGATCCTATGCACGTTCGCGGCGCTGAGGTTCGGCCATCCCCAATCCTCGCGGTGGCGGTCGTCCTGACCATCCGCGTCGTCGTCGCATGCCTTTCGCCACCGGTTCTCGTCCGCATTGAAGACAAGGAAGGGGGGTGTAATTATTGAGGGCGGGCACCAGAACCGTCTAGAGGAAGTGAAAAAATAAAACGTAAGAGAGAAAGTTGCGGCCCGCCTGTCAGTGAGTGAAGGTCGGCACGCGCAAACGTGCCTACATTTGACTTGGATTGTGCATGGCAGACTTCGATTCCACCGCATGCAGTGGCGCAGAACAAATTTTAGGAAGCGCTGGCGTCGACGTGTAAAACTGCCATTTTTCTCCACATTCACCCTACTACGAACGGTCGTGCACCATTCCAGATATTGGTAAGGGAGGTTCCAATCTTTCACTTCTCCGTCTCATTTCCTCCTCCATGGCCTCATCGTCTTTCTCCTCCACGGCCTCATCCATTTGCTCCACCACCGCATCACCCTCTTCATCTGTATCCTTTCCCTCTTGCCTGTAGTCATGGACTCTCCGGATGTCCGAAATGACGGCAGGCAAGAAACTACGCACTTCGACATCGAAGTACATGGCGGGAAGACGATCGACGTCGTCTACACCACCGACCCTCGGACGGTGAGGAACACTCTGAATAATTACACGAGTTGGCTGCAGTTCGAAGAAGATAGGTCCGTAGGTCTTGACCTCGAGTACAACCACGATCACCGTAGGATCGCCGTAGTGCAACTCTCCATGAAGGTGCACATCCTCGTATACCAGCTTTTTTGCGAGAAGGGGGCTGACGGGATCTGGTAGACTTTGCTGTCTTTTTGTTACTGAACCGTCTGTTTGTAAAAGTTATTGCTATATTATTTTTTTGAATTCATTTTCATACAGGTGGGGCGAAAGCATTAGGGATCTGTTTCATGACTTTCTCGTGAACCAGCACATAACATTTACTAGTGTTGACATCACGAATGACACTAAACTGCTTGAAAGCCTGACTGTCAACATTAGAATCCCAAAGGAGTGCAGAGTGGCCATCCAGGAAATTTACTGGATCCTAGGGACGAAGGGCGGCAAGACCAGGATGGCCGCTCTTTCCTCTGAACTCATCGACCCATGGTACGCTGACATGAAGGGCAAATTGCCGAGATGTTCATGGAGGAGTTTAGGGCACGATTACTGGGAGGATAAGCCACTTTCTGAACCTAATCTGAAGTACGCTGCAATTGACGGGTATGTTAGCCACGAGTTGTACTGCCAGATTGTAAAATATCATTCCAGGCATCGCATCATTGAACCACCACCAAGGCAGGTTGTTTGCCCCAGATGCCGGAGTGTAGATGAATCTACAAACCGGGGCAAGCGATCGAAGGAATCCTGGGATCGGTTGCCTTCTCCAACAGGCTGGGATGTAGACTTTTAGTGCATGATTGTTGTGTTTATGAAAACATGTTATTTCAGAAGTACGCTATGTGAGCAATTACGAGCTGCTGTGTATTACCTTTGTCAAACTATAATCTGGGTTTGATTATGACTGTATCCTTCGCTATAATCTGGGTTTGGTTATGACTTATGACTGTATCACACCTTATGCATGTCAGTCCTGGATTCTGCCGCATGCAAATGACATAGATAGAATTTGTCAGAATGAATGTTGAGCATACAAAAGAGGGAATGTAATTCATACAGGTTAAGTAGCTAATAGCACAGGGATCATACGAGCTTGGTTCTTACACACAGAATGCTTAGAAAATACATGCGAGATAAAACTAGGAACGAAATGTGAAACTAGTAGTGGTAAACAACACACTCACCCACCCGCCAGCTCCTATTGAGCGTCTCGTAGCATACATACGCGTCCCTGGCTGCATACTTGATCGCATCGTAATCCAGGTGCCTCCACTCCCATCGCTCATGCAGGTGCTTCGGGAACTCGACTTTCATGCGGGCGTACTCGCGGTCGACGATGTCGGCAGCGAGTCTAGCCATGCCGGCTTTCCCCGTACCGCCATCCGGGTACCTCCACAAACGTTGGAGATCGACGTGATTGACGACATGAACGAGGAGATTCCGCTCTAGCTTCGGAGTGTCGTTCTTGATATCGACGCTGGCGAAGTAGATCTCCCTCCTTTGTAGGAACTCGCGAAGCTCCAGGCATACATATTTGGCCCTACATACGTGGTATAGGACGCAGTGGTTGCGCATGGACAGCTACAAAAGCGCCATCCTTTTCCTATCTCCGGTATACTCGAGGTCAAGGCCGATGATCTTGTACCTGTCCATTGGCTCCTGTAGCCACCGCGCATACATTGCGATGACCTTGGCGACCTCCTCTGATGCATTTGTGTGGATGACCGTCAGCTTGGTGGTACCATGGGTGATGACGGTGTACTCATCGGTGAAGTCGCTCCCATCGCCGAACACGCTGTACTCTGCGTCCATGGAAGCAGCTAATGCGGCAGCGGTGGCCTAGGGCCGATAGCGGTGGCTAGGATTGGGCGTGGCGGTGGAGTGATCTGTTGCGGTGGTATGGCCCGGCGGAGGCGGTGCCTGCAGCAGCGTCCATGGTTCTTGCGGTGGCTGCGACGACGGCGGAAGGAATGAGTTGGAGATTTTTGCACAGTGATGTGCTGAGGAGACAGAAGGCGATGCTTAAATTGCGTTTACCAATATTCTGGTCATACCCATGTGGAGGCAAGTTTGACCAGGCGAGCACAGTTGGTTTCCAATCCTAGCGATTGAATTCGGCGTCTGTCCCGGTAGGCGATAGGACAGGTGTGTGACATGGCTTTGGCGTGGCAGAGACCGGTCACGTAGACCACCGTCCCGTTGCTGATCCGTAGCGGATGCGCGGTGCTGACACGACGTAACGTGACATGTCACGACAAAAGAAAGTGTACAACTATTATTCCTAACAAGTTTAAGAAGTGTAAGCATAGACATGGACCTAGCATCCCTGCACCCTGGGGCAGCCGCCTAGCCGATCAGGCCTGCCGATTGCACAAAGCTTGTCCAAAATTTGCCAAAATGAAGCTCGTTTGCCCATGCTTCTATAAGTTTCTCTATAGGACACTTGTGTAAGCATGCACTATCAAGCAACTTTGCAACACACGTGTCGGTGGAAAAGCATTAGGTTTCAACACACCACATAGTTTAGGGATTTAGAATAGCTATATTGTGGAGATCTAGCCAAATTGCATGGTAAAGCCAAATTCAGCTTTTTGTAAGATTTAGCTATAGCAACATTGTGTCTTGTTTGTCCTCACTTTTGCCGTCTCGATATTCCGAAGCCCTCACATGCGCTCGGAGGGGGGTGCCGTCTGGTCAAAGGCTTGGCCATTACGTGCGCCCTGACGCCTAAATTAGAAGTTTTTTT
This sequence comes from Avena insularis, assembly GCA_023614405.1. NCBI lineage: Eukaryota > Viridiplantae > Streptophyta > Magnoliopsida > Poales > Poaceae > Avena > Avena insularis. Next base: position 269,246,132 of record CM042684.1, on the reverse strand, counting down.
TTGTTATTTGGCATTTTTAAGAGCGCCTTTTCCCCTCTCTCTCTAACAGTTGTGTTTTTTTTGCCCAGAAAGGTAGGGAATCTAGAGCATCTTCTCTCTTCATTTATTGTTCCTTTTTCCCTCGTTTTTCCCTAATCTGGTAGCAAATCTAGAGCAGCAAAACAAACCAGCACCATAAATAAATTCAGTAAACAGAGCAGATGTAGATAAAGTAGCTAATATAGGTTATATAGTACGGTACTTAACGAGGTTCGACAATTAGGCTGCTCAGCAGCAGTAGCAGTTGATAGGTTCAACATAGACAAGACAAAAGAAGCTTCTTTACAGCAGCAGCAGCATCAGCTGATCAGTGGCCTCTGCCAGGAGGACATCCGCCTCTTCCCTCTAGCGCCTCCTCCACTTCTTTCTGCCTAGCCCCTTGACCTTGGGCGCTTTGGGTCTGATTAGGGGCATGCGACCCTCCTCGATAGCCACCTTATGGAGGTTGCGGAGGTGAAGACCGAGCGCCTGGTGCTTGGCCATGAAGCCGTGGACATTCACGGACTCGCCGCAGGTCCTCATGTCCTCGGCATGCTTCACGAGGGAGTTGATGTCCGTGGCGCGGAGCCTCCTGGTGGGGCAGAAGGGGCACCTGTACACGTCACCGGCGAAAAAGTTGTTGTACTGACCGGACTTTAGCCTCCTCAACACATAACGAGTCTTGGTGTCCTTGGACTCTTCATCGCTGCGGAGGTCGCTGCTATCCTCCTGTTGGAAAAAAACAGTAGAGTGAAATAAGGACATGATTGAGATACTTTGATTATCGGGATTGATTGTTTGCATAAATTAACCGAATGAGATCTCCCGATTATTCCCCAAATCTCAAACCAAATCGAATACTGATCCCAACTACAAATAGGGGGATTCATCGAAAATCAAGATCTAACACAAGAGGATTAGCTACTGTAAAAATACGAACAACCGAGCCCTAATAACATACGATCTAGCATCCAACGATGGGAACGGGGGAAGAACAAGGGAAGGGGAGAAAATCCTGGTTACCTCCGACCATGGGTCGGCGATGCTGGTGTCGTAGGGGTTCTTCGGCCTTATGTAGACAACCTCCTCATAGGGGTCCCAGCCGAGCGGGATCTGTCCGAGACCGACGGGGCTACTTGGCGGATCGCGGGACGGGACGGGGGCTCCTCGCCGGCGGCCTTGGAGGCGCCGATGGCCACCGCACCGTTCTTCTCCATCGTCGGCGTGGTTGGAGTTTTGTTGGGCGTTTGCAGAAGGTGATGGGACAGTGGAGACGGTTGAGTGACCGAGTGTGTGATAAGTGGGAGTGGGGAGGCCTCTATTAAAGGAGAAGGGAAGCGACGTTTCATTGCACTACCGTGCACCGCGTACGCTAATGCACCCTGCACGGCCACACGTGTCCGCTACCGCCCCGTGCACTGCACACGCATACCGTGAGTCGCGTTTTTTTCCCTCGTGTCTAACCCTGGCGATTCAGTTGTACTCATTTTTGCCCTCGAACGTAACACTGGCGGTTTGGTTCCATTTTTAAATCATTTTCTATTTTCTATTTGAATACCTTTGTCATGCTTGCCCTTGTTTTTTAAGTACTTAGTTTTGTCCTTGGTTTTTAAGTTCTACTCAGTTTTGCCCTTGGTTCTTAAATGCTGTTTGGTTTTCCCCTCTCTTTGTATCCATCTCTCGCACATGTGCTCATCTTTGCTGCTACGCTCTGATTAGTCGAGGCAGTTGTCACACAGATCATGCCCACCAATCGTTGATCCTCTGTGATCTAGCGGACAGGATAACCCTTATATCTGTCGGGGGCACCTCTCTATCCATGCAAAATAACGAGTATGCCACCGGAACTTTAACTCCATAAACAGATGAACTTGAATATATTTTGAAGGGTACGAAAATAGAAATCCCCATAGTTTAAGGGTCTAGATACGGTAAGAGAACTAAATATTATTAGTGGTCGGTCCAGCACAGTGACGGGTTGGTCGGCTAGAAGTTGCTGATTCCTAAGTAAGGGGACACTAGGCCGGTCTTGACATACTCCCTCGGGAATTTGCCATAAGCAGCGTGCTTAGCCTTGGTCGCCGACTTGTGTTTACTAGCAGGGCTTTTACCACTGCCAACTGCATGCGGAATCAAGCTGGCAATCCTCGGGTTGGCTCCTTTCTTACAGAAAGGGCACCTGAGCACCTCAAGTTGAGTGCGGAAAGGGATTATCCCGCTCTTGAGTTTCTTCATGACACGGCGGCTCTTGTTGTCCCTGGTCTCCTTGTCAGAGTCCATCTCACTTGAATCCACCTGTAATGTATGGAATACAAACCGAAATGTGCAAAATAATAAATATATATTCCTTCCACCATTCCGAGTTACTGTCGATGCAATAACATGTCTATACAGGTTTAGCAGTTCATTACGGCCGTCTCCCCAGCTCGCTCCTAAATTAATGTGGTTTGTGTTCTTGGTAACTTATTAATAAACAAATAATGTGGATTCATTCAGAACAGACTAGATCTCTCCATGTACCGGTTCGTACGTTGCATCTAATTATTAGGACTAGATTTTTTATGACGCCGGGATATATTAAGCTCGGGCAGAAAATATGAAACATGTAGAAATAGATGTACCTCTAGGTACACGAGCGGAGCATGTTCGTCGAACTCCACGCCCTCATCGGCGCATCCGAAGTCATCAGCACCGGCGAGCACATGGTCCCCCAAGGGGTTGAACTGCACGTCCTCCTCGCCTTGTGCTGCGTGATGCTCCTCCAGATCTTCCGCGTGAAGCACCACACCGGCGGCGATGCCCGGACACTCACCCCCATGCACTGGTTCCATGGAGAAGGTTCGTGCAAGTATGTTCAAGATTGTGGGGTTTTTCTAGATAGGGAAGAGAGAGTAGTGGATGAGTGTGAACGGAGGACCCGATAGGCTGGGTTTTTAATGCGGGGATGTTTAGACCTCCTCGAGGGCCCCGATAGGCAGCTCTTCTGGCTGCGGCTGCCGCGTGGAAGGGTCGTGTGGTGGGGGCCCGTTGGAAGTGAGAGTGCAGGCGTGCTGCGTAGTAAAAATGGTATAGCCCGTGGGCCATGGATGACCAATTTCCGTGCAGTAGACTTGTAGCCTTTGCAGACTAGATTAAACATGACATGACCACTCGACGACTTTTTCCATGGACAGCATCGTGTTCCTTCTTGTAGAAGTCTCGTTGAGGGAGACCTCCGTGCTGTCTCGCACTGTCCTATGAAGGGCACGACGTGTGCAACGAGCCTCGTTGGATCACACATGATCAACGGTTGGTGCGCATGATCCGCGTGACAACTGTGACAACCAATCAGGGCGTAGCAGACAGAGTGGTCACAGGTTTGGGCTTCTACAAAAGAGAGAGAGGGGGCAAAACTAGGTAGTATCAAAAACCAAGGGCAAAGCTGAGTAGTATAAAAATGAAAAGTGGGTGTCTTTTACAATGAAATACATCATGCCATACATCAAATTATGCCAAGATAGATCCACAAGAGTTCATTGCATGTGTGTTCTTTCCACAAACCACATATGTATCCACTAGAGTCATTGCATGTGTGTTCCTGTCATGAACCACATTTGGATCCACTAGTGTCATTGCATGTGTGTTCTTTCCACAAACCACTTATGTATCAACTAGTGGTCATTTCATGTGTGTTCTTTTCCACAAACCACATATGAATGCACTAGAGTCATTGCATGTGTGTTCTTTTCACAAACCACATATGGGACCCACTAGAGTCATTGCATGTGTGTTCTTATACTAAAACAACCGTTAGAGTCATTGCATGTCTGTTCTTTTCCACAAACCACATATGGATCCACTAGAGTCATTGCATGTGTGTTCTTTTCACAAACCACATATGGACCCACTAGAGTCATTGCATGTGTGTTCTTTCCCGAAACCACACACGGATCCACCAATGGCATTGCATGTGTGTTCCTGACATGAACCACATATGGACCCACTAGAGACATTGCATGTGTGTTCTTTCCACAAACCACATAAGGATCCACTATAGTCATTGCATGTGTGTTATTTTCACAAACCACATATGGATCAACCAATGGCATTGCATGTGTGTTCTTTCTGCAAACCACACATGGATCCACCAGTGTTATTGCATGTGTGTTCTTCCCACAAACCACATATGGATCAGCCAGTGGTCATTGCATGTGTGTTCTTTTCCACCAACCACATATGCATCCAGTAGAGTCATTGTATGTGTGTTCTTTCCACAAACCACACATGGATTAACCAATGGCATTGCATGTGTGTTCTTTTCACAAACCACATATAAATCAACCAATGGCATTGCATTTGTGTTCTTTTCACAAACCACACATGGATCCACCAGTGTCATTGCATGTGTGTTCTTTCCACAAACCACTTATGGATCAACTAGTGGTCATTGCATGTGTGTTCTTTTCCAGAAACCATATATGGATCCACTAGAGTTATTGCATGTGTGTTCTTTTCACAAACCACATATGGACCCACTAGAGTCATTGCATGTGTGTTCTTATACTAAAACTAGCACTAGAGTCATTTCATGTGTGTTCTTATACTAAAACCAGCACTAGAGTCATTGCATATGTGTTCTTTTCACAAACCACATATGGATCCACCAGTGTCATTGCATGTGTGTTCTTTCCACAAACCACATATGGATCAACTAGTGGTCATTGCATGTGTGTTATTTTCCACAAACCACATATGGATCCACTAGAGTCATTGCATGTGTGTTCTTTTCACAAACCACATATGGACCCACTAGAGTCATTGCATGTGTGTTCTTATACTAAAAGCAGCACTAGAGTCATTGCATGTGTGTTCTTTTCTAAAACCACATATGGATCCACCAGTGTCATTTCATGTGTGTTCTTTCCATAAACCACACATGGATCGACCAGTGATCATTGCATGTGTGTTCTTTCCACAAACCACACATGGATCAACCAGTGTTCACAGCATGTGTGTTTTTTCCACAAACCACTTATGGATCAACCAGTGGTCATTGCATGTGTGTTCTTTTCCACAAACCACATATGGATCCACTAGAGTCATTGCATGTGTGTTCTTTTCACAAACCTCATATGGACCCACTAGAGTCAATGCATGTGTGTTCTTATACTAAAACCAGCATTAGACTCATTGCATGTGTGTTCTTATACTAAAACCAGCACTAGAGTCATCGCATGTGTGTTCTTTTCACAAACCACATATAGATCCACCAGTGTCATTGCATGTGTGTTCTTTCCACCAACCACACATGAATCGACCAGTGGTCATTGCATGTGTGTTCTTTCCACAAACCACATATGGATCCCCCTGAGTCACTGCATGTGTGTTCTTTCCACAAACCACACATGGATCAACCAGTGTTCACTTCATGTGTGTTCTTTCCACAAACCACTTATGGATCAACCAGTGGTCATTGCATGTGTGTTCTTTTCCACAAACCACATATGGATCCACCAGAGTCATTGCATGTGTGTTCTTTTCACAAACAACATATGGACCAACTAGAGTCATTACATGTGTGTTCTTATACTAAAACCAGCACTAGAGTCATTGCATCTATGTTCTTATACTAAAACTAGCACTAGAGTCATAGCATGTGTGTTCTTTTTGACAAACCCATATGGATCCACCAGTGTCATTCCATGTGTGTTCTTTCCACAAACCACATATGGATTAACCAGTGGTACTTGCATGTGTGTTCTTTTCCACAAACCACATATGGATCCACTAGAGTCATTGCGTGTGTGTTCTTTTGACAAACTAGATATGGACCCACTAGAGGCATTGCATGTGTGTTCTTATACTAAAACCAGCACTAGAGTCATTGCATGTGTGTTCTTTTCACAAACCACATATGGACCCACTTGAGTCATTGCATGTGTGTTCTTTCCACAAACGACATATGGATCCACAAGAGTCATTGCATGTGTGTTCTTTTCACAAACCACATATGGACCCACTAGAGTCATTGCATGTGTATTATTTCCACAAACCACACATGGATCCACCAATGGCATTGCATGTGTGTTCCTGACATGAACCACATATGGACCCACTAGAGTCATTGCATGCATGTTCTTTCCACAAACCACATATGGATCCACTAGAGTCATTGCATGTGTGTTCTTTTCACAAACCACATATGGATCAACCAATGGCATTGCATGTGTGTTCTTTCCACAAACCACCCATGGATCAACCAGTGTCATTGCATGTGTGTTCTTTCCACAAACTACATATGGATCAACCAGTGGTCATTGCATGTGTGTTCTTTTCCACAAACCACATATGGATCCACTAGAGTCATTGCTTGTGTGTTCCTGTCATGAACCACACATGGATCAACTAGAGTCATTGCATGTGTGTTCTTATACTAAAACCAGCACTAGAGTCATTACATGTGTGTTCTGATATGAAAACCAGCACTAGAGTCATTTCATGTGTGTTCTTTTCACAAACCACATATGGATCCACCAGTATCATTGCATGTGTGTTCTTTCCACAAACCACATATGGATCAATCAGTGGTCATTGCATGTGTGTTCTTTTCCACAAACCACATATGGATCCACTAGAGTCATTGCATGTGTGTTCTTTTCACAAACCACATATGGACCCACTAGAGTCACTTCATGTGTGTTCTTATACTAAAACCATCACTAGAGTCATTGCATGTGTGGTATTTCCACAAACCACGCATGGATCAACCAGTGGTCATTGCATGCATGTTCTTTCCATAAACCACACATGGATCGACCAGTGGTCATTGCATGTGTGTTCTTTCCACAAACCACACATGGATCCCCCTGAGTCATTACATGTGTGTTCTTTCCACAAACCACATATGGATCAACCAGTGTCATTGCATATGTGTTCTTTCCACAAACTACATATGGAACAACTAGAGTCATTACATGTGTGTTCTTTCGCAAAGCACATAAGGACCCACTAGAGTCATTGCATATGTGTTCCTGTCAAGAACCACATATGGATCCACCAGTGTTCATTGCATGTGTGTTCCTGTCATGAACCACACATGGATCAGCCTGTGGTTATTGCATGTGTGTTCTTTTCCACAAACCACTTATGGATCCACTAGAGTCATTGCACGTGTGTTCTTTTCAGAAACCATATATGGACCCACTAGAGTCATTGGATGTGTGTTCTTATACTAAAACCAGCACTAGAGTCATTGCATGTGTGTTCTTTTCACAAACCACATATGGACCCACTAGAGTCATTGCATGTGTGTTCTTTCCACAAACCACTTACGGATCAACCAGTGTTCATTGCATGTTTGTTCTTTTCCACAAACCACATATGGATCCACTAGAGTCATTGCATGTGTGTTCTTTTCACAAACCACATATGGACCCACTAGAGTCATTGCATGTGTGTTCTTTCCACAAACCACACATGGATCCACCAATGGCATTGCATGTGTGTTCCTGACATGAACCACTTATGGACACACTAGAGTCATTGCATGTGTCTTCTTTCCACAAACCACATATGGATCCACTAGAGTCATTGCATGTGTGTTCTTTGCAAAAACCACATATGGATCAACCAATGGCATTGCATGTGTGTTCTTTCCACAAACCACACATGGATCAACCAGTGTCATTGCATGTGTGTTCTTTCCACAAACCACATATGAATGAACCAGTGGTCATTGCATGTGTGTTCTTTTCCACAAACCACATATGGATCCACTAGAGTCATTGCATGTGTGTTCTTTCCACAAACCACACATGGATTAACCAATGGCATTGCATCTGTGTTCTTTTCACAAACCACATATGGATCAACCAATGGCATTGGATGTGTGTTCTTTTCACAAACCACACATGGATCCACCAGTGTAATTGCATGTGTGTTCTTCCCACAAACCACTTACGGATCAACTAGTGGTTATTGCATGCGTGTTCTTTTCCACAAACCACATATGGGTCCACTAGAGTCAGTGCATGTGTGTTCTTTTCACAAACCACATATGGACCCACTAGATTCATTACATGTGTGTTCTTATACTAAAACTAGCACTAGAGTCATTGCATGTGTGTTCTTATACTAAAACCAGCACTAGAGTCATTGGATGTGTGTTCTTTTCACAAACCACATATGGATCCACCAGTGTCATTGCATGTGTGTTCTATCCACAAACCACATATGGATCAACCAGTGGTCATTGTATGTGTGTTCTTTTCCACAAACCACATACGGATCCACTAGAGTCATTCCATGTATGTTCTTTCCACAAACCACACATGGATCAACCAGTGTTCACTGCATGTGTGTTCTTTCCACAAACCAGTTATGGATCAACCAGTGGTCATTGCATGTGTGTTCTTTTCCACAAACCACATATGGATACACTAGAGTCATTGCATGTGTGTTCTTTTCACAAAACACATATGGACCCACTAGATGCTTTGCATGTGAGTTCTTATACTAAACCAACACTAGACTCATTGCATGTGTGTTCTTATACTAAACCAGCACTAGACTCATTCCATGTGTGTTCTTATACTAAAACCAGCACTAGACTCATTGCATGTGTGTTCTTTTCACAAACCACATATGGACCCACTAGAGTCATTGCATGTGTGTTCTTTCCACAAACCACTTACGGATCCACCAGTGTTCATTGCACGTGTGTTCTTTTCCACAAACCACATATGGATCCACTAGAGTCATTGCATGTGTGTTCTTTTCACAAACCAAATATTGACCCACTAGAGTCATTGCATGCGTGTTCTTTCCACAAACCACACATGGATCCACCAATGGCATTGCATGTGTATTCCTGACATGAACCACATATGGATCCACTAGAGTCATTGCATGTGTGTTCTTTCCACAAACCACATATGGATCCACTAGAGTCATTGCATGTGTGTTCTTTTCACAAACCACATATGGATCAACCAATGGCATTGCATGTGTGTTCTTTCCACAAACCACACATGGATCAACCAGTGTCATTGCATGTGTGTTATTTTCCACAAACCACATATGGATCCACTAGAGTCATTGCATGTGTGTTATTTCCACAAACCATGCATGTATTAACCAATGGCATTGCATGTGTGTTGTTTTCACAAACCACATATGGATCAACCAATGGCATTGCATGTGTGTTCTTTTCACAAACCACACATGGATCCACCAGTCTCATTGCATGTGTGTTCTTTGCAAAAACCACTTATGGATCAACCAGGGGTCATTGCATGTGTGTTCTTTTCCACAAACCACATAAGGATCCACTAGAGTCATTGTATGTGTGTTCCTGTCATGAACCACACATGGATCAACTAGAGTCATTCATGTGTGTTCTTATACTAAAACCAGCACTAGAGTCATTGCAATTGTGTTCTTATACTAAAACCAGCACTAGAGTCATTGCATGTCTGTTCTTTTCACAAACCACATATGGATCCACAAGTGTCATTGCATGTGTTTTCTTTCCACAAACCACATATGGATCAACCAGTGGTCATTGCATGTGTGTTCTTTTCCACAAACCACATATGATCCACTAGAGTCATTGCATATGTGTTCTTTTCACAAACCACATACGGACCCACTAGAGTCATTGCATTTGTGTTCTTATACTAAAACCAGCACTAGAGTCATTGCATGTGTATTCTTTTCAGAAACCACATATGGATCCACTAGTGTCATTGCATGTGTGTTCTTTCGACAAACCACACATGGATCGACCAGTGGTTATTGCATGTGTGTTCTTTCCACAAACCACACATGGATCCCCCTGAGTCATTGCATGTCTGTTCTTTCCAGAAACAACACATGGATCAACCAATGTTCACTGCATGTGTGTTCTTTCCACAAACCACTTATGGATCTACCAGTGGGCATTGCATGTGTGTTATTTTCCACCAGCCACATATGGATCCACTAGAGTCATTGCATGTGTGTTCTTTTCACAAACCACATATGGACCCACTAGAGTCATTGCATGTGTGTTCTTATACTAAAACCAGCACCAGAGTCATTGCATGTGTGTTCTTATACTTAAACCAACACTAGAGTCATTGCATGTGTGTTCTTTTCACCAACCACATATGGATTCACCAGTGTCATTGCATGTGCGTTCTTTCCACAAACCACATATGGATCAACTAGTGGTCATTGCATGTGTGTTCTTTTCCACAAACCACATATGGATCCACTAGAGTCATTGCATGTGTGTTCTTTTCACAAACCACATATGGACCCACTAGAGTCATTGCATGTGTGTTCTTATACTAAAATCAGGACTAGAGTCATTGCATGTGTGTTCTTATCACAAACCACATATGGACCCACTTGATTCATTTAATGTGTGTTCTTTCCACAAACCACATATGGATCCACTAGAGTCATTGCATGTGTGATCTTTGCACAAACCACATATGGACCCACTAGAGTCATTGCATGTCTATTCTTTCCACAAACCACACATGGATCCACCAATGGCATTGCATGTGTGTTCCTGACATGAACCACACATGGACCCACCAGAGTCATTGCATGGGTGTTCTTTCCACAAACCACATATGGATACACTAGAGTCATTGCATGTGTGTTCTTTTCACAAACCACATATGGATCCACTAGAGTCAGTGCATGTGTGTTCTTTTCACAAACCACATATGGACCCACTATATTCATTACATGTGTGTTCTTATACTAAAACCACACATGGATTAACCAATGGCATTGCATGTGTGTTATTTTCACAAACCACATATGGATCAACCAATGGCATTGGATGTGTGTTCTTTTCACAAACCACACATGGATCCACCAGTGTCATTGCATGTGTGTTCTTTTGAAAAACCACATATGGATCAACCAGTGGTCATTGCATGTGTGTTCTTTTCCACAAACCACATATTGATCGACTAGAGTCATTGCATGTGTGTTCCTGTCATGAACCACACATGGATCAACTAGAGTCATTGCATGTGTGTTCTTATACTAAAACCAGCACTAGAGTCATTGCATGTGTGTTCTTATAGTAAAACCAGCACTAGAGTCATTGCTTGTGTGTTCTTTTCACAAACCACATATGGAGCCACCAGTGTCATTGCATGTGTGTTCTTTCCACAAACCACATATGGATCAACCAGTGGTCTTTGCATGTGTGCTCTTTTCCACAAACCACATATGGATCCACTAGAGTCATTGCATGTGTGTTCTTTCCACAAACCACATAAGGATCCACTATAGTCATTTCATGTGTGTTATTTTCACAAACCACATATGGATCAACCAATGGCATTGCATGCGTGTTCTTTCCACAAACCACACATGGATCCACCAGTGTCATTGCATGTGTGTTCTTCCCACAAACCACATATGGATCAGCCAGTGGTCATTGCATGTGTCTTCTTTTCCACCAACCACATATGCATCCAGTAGAGTCATTGTATGTGTGTTCTTTCCACAAACCACACATGGATTAACCAATGGCATTGCATGTGTGTTCTTTTCACAAACCACATATAAATCAACCAATGGCATTGCATGTGTGTTCTTTTCACAAACCACACATGGATCCACTAGTGTCATTGCATGTGTGTTCTTTCCACAAACCACTTATGGATCAACTAGTGGTCATTGCATGTGTGTTCTTTTCCAGAAACCATATATGGATCCACTAGAGTCATTGCATGTGTGTCCTTTTCACAAACCACATATGGACCCACTAGAGTCATTGCATGTGTGTTCTTATACTAAAACTAGCACTAGAGTCATTTCATGTGTGTTCTTATACTAAAACCAGCACTAGAGTCATTGCATATGTGTTCTTTTCACAAACCACATATGGATCCACCAGTGTCATTGCATGTGTGTTCTTTCCACAAACCACATATGGATCAACTAGTGGTCATTGCATGTGTGTTCTTTTCCACAAACCACATATGGATCCACTAGAGTCATTGCATGTGTGTTCTTTTCACAAACCACATATGGACCCACTAGAGTCATTGCATGTGTGTTCTTATACTAAAAGAAGCACTAGAGTCATTGCATGTGTGTTCTTTTCAAAAACCACATATGGATCCACCAGTGTCATTTCATGTGTGTTCTTTCCATAAACCACACATGGATTGACCAGTGATCATTGCATGTGTGTTCTTTCCACAAACCACACATGGATCCCCCTGAGTCATTGCATATGTGTTCTTTCCACAAACCACACATGGATCAACCAGTGTTCACAGCATGTGTGTTCTTTCCACAAACCACTTATGGATCAACCAGTGGTCATTGCATGTGTGTTCTTTTCCACAAACCACATATGGATCCACTAGAGTCATTGCATGTGTGTTCTTTTCACAAACCACATATGGACCCACTAGAGTCAATGCATGTGTGTTCTTATACTAAAACCAGCATTAGACTCATTGCATGTGTGTTCTTATACTAAAACCAGCACTAGAGTCATCGCATGTGTGTTCTTTTCACAAACCACATATAGATCCACCAGTGTCATTGCATGTGTGTTCTTTCCACAAACCACACATGAATCGACCAGTGGTCATTGCATGTGTGTTCTTTCCACAAACCACATATGGATCCCCCTGAGTCACTGCATGTGTGTTCTTTCCACAAACCACACATGGATCAACCAGTGTTCACTTCATGTGTGTTCTTTCCACAAACCACTTATGGATCAACCAGTGGTCATTGCATGTGTGTTCTTTTCCACAAACCACATATGGATCCACCAGAGTCATTGCATGTGCGTTGTTTTCACAAACCACATATGGACCAACTAGAGTCATTGCATGTGTGTTCTTATACTAAAACCAGCACTAGAGTCATTGCATCTATGTTCTTATACTAAAACTAGCACTAGAGTCATAGCATGTGTGTTCTTTTTGACAAACCCCATATGGATCCACCAGTGTCATTCCATGTGTGTTCTTTCCACAAACCACATATGGATTAACCAGTGGTCATTGCATGTGTGTTCTTTTACACAAACCACATATGGATCCACTAGAGTCATTGCTTGTGTGTTCTTTTGACAAACCAGATATGGACCCACTAGAGGCATTGCATGTGTGTTCTTATACTAAAACCAGCACTAGAGTCATTGCATGTGTGTTCTTTTCACAAACCACATATGGACCCACTTGAGTCATTGCATGTGTATTCTTTCCACAAACCACACATGTATCCACCAATGGCATTGCATGTGTGTTCCTGACATGAACCACATATGGACCCACTAGAGTCATTGCATGTGTGTTCTTTCCACAAACCACATATGGATCCACTAGAGTCATTGCATGTGTGTTCTTTTCACAAACCACATATGGATCAACAAATGGCATTGCATGTGTGTTCTTTCCACAAACCACCCATGGATCAACCAGTGTCATTGCATGTGTGTTCTTTCCACAAACCACATATGGATCAACTAGTGGTCATTGCATGTGTGTTCTTTTCCACAAACCACATATGGATCCACTAGAGTCATTGCATGTGTGTTCTTTCCACAAACAACACATGGATTAACCATGGCATTGCATGTGTGATCTATTCAAAACCACATATGGATCAACCAATGGAATTGCATGTGTTTTGTTTTCACAAACCACACATGGATCCACCCGTGTCATTGCATGTTCGTTCTTTCCACAAACCACATATGTATCAACCAATGGTCATTGCATGTGTGTTCCTTTCCACAAACCACATATGGATCCACTAGAGTCATTGCTTGTGTGTTCCTGTCATGAACCACACATGGATCAACTAGAGTCATTGCATGTGTGTTCTTATACTAAAACCAGCACTAGAGTCATTACTTGTGTGTTCTTATACGAAAACCAGCACTAGAGTCATTTCATGTGTGTTCTTTTCACAAACCACATATGGATCCACCAGTATCATTGCATGTGTGTTCTTTCCACAAACCACATATGGATCAATCGGTGGTCATTGCATGTGTGTTCTTTTCCACAAACCACATATGGATCCACTAGAGTCATTGCATGTGTGTTCTTTTCACAAACCACATATGGACCCGCTAGAGTCACTTCATGTGTGTTCTTATACTAAAACCATCACTAGAGTCATTGCATGTGTGGTATTTCCACAAACCACACATGGATCAACCAGTGGTCATTGCATGTATGTTCTTTCCACAAACCACACATGGATCGACCAATGGTCATTGCATGTGTGTTCTTTCCACAAACCACACATGGATCCCCCTGAGTCATTACATGTGTGTTCTTTCCACAAACCACATATGGATCAACCAGTGTCATTGCATATGTGTTCTTTCCACAAACTACATATGGAACCACTAGAGTCATTACATGTGTGTTCTTTCGCAAAGCACATAAGGACCCACTAGAGTCATTGCATATGTGTTCCTGTCAAGAACCACATATGGATCCACCAGTGTTCATTGCATGTGTGTTCCTGTCATAAACCACACATGGATCAGCCTGTGGTTATTGCATGTGTGTCCTTTTCCACAAACCACTTATGGATCCACTAGAGTCATTGCACGTGTGTTCTTTTCAGAAACCATATATGGACCCACTAGAGTCATTGGATGTGTGTTCTTATACTAAAACCAGCACTAGAGTCATTGCATGTGTGTTCTTTTCACAAACCACATATGGACCCACTAGAGTCATTGCATGTGTGTTCTTTCCACAAACCACTTACGGATCAACCAGTGTTCATTGCATGTGTGTTCTTTTCCACAAACAACATATGGATCCACTAGAGTCATTGCATGTGTGTTCTTTTCACAAACCACATATGGACCCACTAGAGTCATTGCATGTGTGTTCTTTCCTAAAACCACACATGGATCCACCAATGGCATTGCATGTGTGTTCCTGACATGAACCACATATGGACACACTAGAGTCATTGCATGTGTGTTCTTTCCACAAACCACATATGGATCCACTAGAGTCATTGCATGTGTGTTCTTTGCAAAAACCACATATGGATCAACCAATGGCATTGCATGTGTGTTCTTTCCACAAACCACACATGGATCAACCAGTGTCATTGCATGTGTGTTCTTTCCACAAACCACATACGAATGAACCAGTGGTCATTGCATGTGTGTTCTTTTCCACAAACCACATATGGATCCACTAGAGTCATTGCATGTGTGTTCTTTCCACAAACCACACATGGATTAACCAATGGCATTGCATCTGTGTTCTTTTCACAAACCACATATGGATCAACCAATGGCATTGGATGTGTGTTCTTTTCACAAACCACACATGGATCCACCAGTGTGATTGCATGTGTGTTCTTCCCACAAACCACTTACGGATCAACCAGTGGTTATTGCATGCGTGTTCTTTTCCACAAACCACATATGGATCCACTAGAGTCAGTGCATGTGTGTTCTTTTTCACAAACCACATATGGACCCACTAGATTCATTACATGTGTGTTATTATACGAAAACCAGCACTAGAGTCATTGCATGGGTGTTCTTATACTAAAACCAGCACTAGAGTCATTGGATGTGTGTTCTTTTCACAAACCACATATGGATCCACCAGTGTCATTGCATGTGTGTTCTATCCACAAACCACATATGGATCAACCAGTGGTCATTGTATATGTGTTCTTTTCCACAAACCACATACGGATCCACTAGAGTCATTGCATGTATGTTCTTTCCAAAACCACACATGGATCAACTAGTGTTCACTGCATGTGTGTTCTTTCCACAAACCAGTTATGGATAAACCAGTGGTCATTGCATGTGTGTTCTTTTCCACAAACCACATATGGATCCACTAGAGTCATTGCATGTGTGTTCTTTTCAGAAAACACATATGGACCCACCAGATGCTTTGCATGTGAGTTCTTATACTAAACCAGCACTAGAGTCATTGCATGTGTGTTCTTATACTAAAACCAGCACTAGAGTCATTGCATGTGTGTTCTTTTCACAAACCACATATGGACCCACTAGAGTCATTGCATGTGTGTTCTTTCCACAAACCACTTACGGATCCACCAGTGTTCATTACACGTGTGTTCTTTTCCACAAACCACATATGGATCCACTAGAGTCATTGCATGTGTGTTCTTTTCACAAACCAAATATTAACCCACTAGAGTCATTGCATGTGTGTTCTTTCCACAAACCCACATGGATCCACCAATGGCATTGCATGTGTATTCCTGAATGAAACCACATATGGATCCACTAGAGTCATTGCATGTGTGTTCTTTCCACAAACCACATATGGATCCACTAGGGTCATTGCATGTGTGTTCTTATACTAAAACTAGCACTAGAGTCATTGCATGTGTGTTCTTATACTAAAACCAGCACTAGAGTCATTGCATGTGTGTTCTTTTCACAAACCACATATGGATTCACCAGTGTCATTGCATGTGTGTTCTTTGCACAAACCACACATGGATCGACCAATGGTCATTGCATGTGTGTTCTTTCCACAAACCACACATGGATCCCCTTGAGTCATTGCATGTGTGTTCTTTCCACAAACCACACATGGACCAACCAGTGTTCACTGCATGTGTGTTCTTTCCACAAACCACTTATGGATCTACCAGTGGGCATTGCATGTGTGTTCTTTTCCACCAGCCACATATGGATCCACTAGAGTCATTGCATGTGTGTTCTTTTCACAAACCACATATGGACCCACTAGAGTCATTGCATGTGTGTTCTTATACTAAAACCAGCACCAGAGTCATTGCATGTGTGTGCTTATACTTAAACCAACACTAGAGTCATTGCATGTGTGTTCTTTTCACCAACCACATATGGATTCACCAGTGTCATTGCATGTGCGTTCTTTCCACAAACCACATATGGATCAACTAGTGGCCATTGCATGTGTGTTCTTTTCCACAAACCACATATGGATCCACTATAGTCATTGCATGTGTGTTCTTTTCACAAACCACATATGGACCCACTAGAGTCATTGCATGTGTGTTCTTATACTAAAACCAGGACTAGAGTCATTGCATGTGTGTTCTTATCACAAACCACATATGGACCCACTTGATTCATTTAATGTGTGTTCTTTCCACAAACCACATATGGATCCACTAGAGTCATGGCATGTGTGATCTTTTCATAAACCACATATGGACCCACTAGAGTCATTGCATGTCTATTCTTTCCACAAACCACACATGGATCCACCAATGGCATTGCATGTGTGTTCCTGACATGAACCACACATGGACCCACTAGAGTCATTGCATGGGTGTTCTTTCCACAAACCACATATGGATACACTAGAGTCATTGCATGTGTGTTCTTTTCACAAACCACATATGGATCCACTAGAGTCAGTGCATGTGTGTTCTTTTCACAAACCACATATGGACCCACTA
Organism: Avena insularis; assembly: GCA_023614405.1. Lineage (NCBI taxonomy): Eukaryota > Viridiplantae > Streptophyta > Magnoliopsida > Poales > Poaceae > Avena > Avena insularis. Next base: position 269,228,678 of record CM042684.1, on the reverse strand, counting down.
GATTCATTACATGTGTGTTCTTATACTAAAACCACACATGGATTAACCAATGGCATTGCATGTGTGTTATTTTCACAAACCACATATGGATCAACCAATGGCATTGGATGTGTGTTCTTTTCACAAACCACACATGGATCCACCAGTGTCATTGCATGTGTGTTCTTTCCAAAAACCACATATGGATCAACCAGTGGTCATTGCATGTGTGTTCTTTTCCACAAACCACATATTGATCGACTAGAGTCATTGCATGTGTGTTCCTGTCATGAACCACACATGGATCAACTAGAGTCATTGCATGTGTGTTCTTATAGTAAAACCAGCACTAGAGTCATTGCATGTGTGTTCTTATAGTAAAACCAGCACTAGAGTCATTGCTTGTGTGTTCTTTTCACAAACCACATATGGAGCCACCAGTGTCATTGCATGTGTGTTCTTTCCACAAACCACATATGGATCAACCAGTGGTCTTTGCATGTGTGCTCTTTTCCACAAACCACATATGGATCCACTAGAGTCATTGCATGTGTGTTCTTTCCACAAACCACATAAGGATCCACTATAGTCATTGCATGTGTGTTATTTTCACAAACCACATATGGATCAACCAATGGCATTGCATGCGTGTTCTTTCCACAAACCACACATGGATCCACCAGTGTCATTGCATGTGTGTTCTTCCCACAAACCACATATGGATCAGCCAGTGGTCATTGCATGTGTCTTCTTTCCACTTCTTTTCCACCAACCACATATGCATCCAGTAGAGTCATTGTATGTGTGTTCTTTCCACAAACCACACATGGATTAACCAATGGCATTGCATGTGTGTTCTTTTCACAAACCACATATAAATCAACCAATGGCATTGCATGTGTGTTCTTTTCACAAACCACACATGGATCCACCAGTGTCATTGCATGTGTGTTCTTTCCAGAAACCACTTATGGATCAACTAGTGGTCATTGCATGTGTGTTCTTTTCCAGAAACCATATATGGATCCACTAGAGTCATTGCATGTGTGTCCTTTTCACAAACCACATATGGACCCACTAGAGTCATTGCATGTGTGTTCTTATACTAAAACTAGCACTAGAGTCATTTCATGTGTGTTCTTATACTAAAACCAGCACTAGAGTCATTGCATATGTGTTCTTTTCACAAACCACATATGGATCCACCAGTGTCATTGCATGTGTGTTCTTTCCCCAAACCACATATGGATCAACTAGTGGTCATTGCATGTGTGTTCTTTTCCACAAACCACATATGGATCCACTAGAGTCATTGCATGTGTGTTCTTTTCACAAACCACATATGGACCCACTAGAGTCATTGCATGTGTGTTCTTATACTAAAAGCAGCACTAGAGTCATTGCATGTGTGTTCTTTCAAAACCACATATGGATCCACCAGAGTCATTGCATGTGTCTTCTTTCCACAAACCACATATGGATCCACTAGAGTCATTGCATGTATGTTCTTTTCCACAAACCACATATGGATCCACTAGAGTCATTGCATGTGTGTTCTTATACTAAAACCAGCATTAGAGTCATTTCTTGTGTGTTCTTATATTAAAACCAGCACTAGAGTCATTGCATGTGTGTTCTTTTCACAAACCACATATGGATCCACCAGAGTCATTGCATGTGTGTTCTTTCCACAAACCACACATGGATCCACCAATGGCATTGCATGTGTGTTCTTTCCACAAACCACATATAGATCCCCTAAAGTCATTGCATGTGTGTTCTTTCACAAACCACACATGGATCAACCAGTGTTCACTGCATGTGTGTTCTTTTCACAAACCACATATGGATCAACCAGTGGCATTGCACGTGTGTTCTTTCCACAAACCACATATGGATCCACTAGAGTCATTGCATGTGTGTTCTTTTCACACACTACATATGGACCCACTAGATTCATTGCATGTGTGTTCTTATACTAAAACCAGCACTAGAGTCATTGCATGTATGTTCTTATACTAAAACCAGCACTAGAGTCATTGCATGTGTGTTCTTTTCACAAACCACATATGGATCCACCAGTGTCATTGCATGTGTGTTCTTTCCACAAACCACATATGGATCAACCAGTGGTCATTGCATGTGTGTTCTTTTCCACAAACCACATATGGATCCACTAGAGTCATTGCATGTGTGTTCTTTTGACAAACCACACATGGATCAACTAGAGTCATTGCATGTGTGTTCTTATAATCAAACAAGCACTCGAGTCATTGCATGTGTGTTCTTATACTAAAACAGTAGAGTCATTGCATGTGTGTTCTTTTCACAAACCACACATGGATCCACCAGAGTCATTGCATGTGTGTTCTTTCCACAAACCACATATGGATCCACCAGAGTCATTGCATGTGTGTTCTTTCCACAAACCACATATGGATCCACTAGAGTCATTGCATGTGTGTTCTTTTCACAAACCACATATGGACCCACTAGAGTCATTGCATGTGTGTTCTTATACTAAAACCAGCACTAGAGTCATTTCATGTGTGTTCTTATACTAAAACCACATATGGATCCACTAGAGTCATTATATATGTGTTCTTTCAAAAAACCACATATGGATCCACAAATGACATTGCATGTGTGTTATTTCCACAAACCACACATGGATCAACCAGTGGTCACTGCATGTGAGTTCTTTTCCACAAACCACATATGGATACACTAGTGTCATTGCATGTGTGTTCTTTCCACAAACCACATATGGATCCACCAATGTCATTGCATGTGTGTTCTTTTCCACAAACCACACATGGATCAACCAATGTCATTGCATGTGTGTTCTTTCCTCTAACCACACATGGATCCACCAGAGTCATTGCATGTGTGTTCTTTCCACAAACCACACATGGATTAACCAATGGTCATTGCATGTGTGTTCTTTTCACAAACCACATATAAATCAACACTAGAGTCATTGCATGTGTGTTCTTTTCACAAACCACATATGGATCCACCAGTGTCATTGCATGTGTGTTCTTTCCACAAACCACTTATGGATCAACTAGTGGTCATTGCATGTGTGTTCTTTTCCACAAACCACATATGGATCCACTAGAGACATTGCATGTGTGTTCTTTGCACAAACCACATATGGACCCACTAGAGTCATTACATTAGTGTTCTTATACTAAAACCAGGACTAGAGTCATTGCATGTGTGTTCTTTTCACAAACCACATATGGACCCACTTGAGTCATTTAATGTGTGTTCTTTCCACAAACCACATATGGATCCACTAGAGTCATTGCATGTGTGTTCTTTTCACAAACCACATAAGGACCCACTAGAGTCATTGCATGTCTATTCTTTCCACAAACCACACATGGATCAACTAGTGGTCATTGCATGGGTGTTCTTTCCACAAACCACATATGGATACACTAGAGTCATTGCATGTGTGTTCTTTCCACAAACCACACATGGATCAACCAGTGTCATTGCATGTGTGTTCTTTCCACAAACCACATATGGATCCACTAGAGTTAGTGCATGTGTGTTCTTTTCACAAACCACATATGGACCCACTAGATTCATTACATGTGTGTTCTTATACTAAAACCACACATGGATTAACCAATGGCATTGCATGTGTGTTATTTTCACAAACCACATATGGATCAACCAATGGCATTGGATGTGTGTTCTTTTCACAAACCAGACATGGATCCACCAGTCTCATTGCATGTGTGTTCTTTCCAAAAACCACATATGGATCAACCAGTGGTCATTGCATGTGTGTTCTTTTCCACAAACCACATATTGATCGACTAGAGTCATTGCATGTGTGTTCCTGTCATGAACCACACACGGATCAACTAGAGTCATTGCATGTGTGTTCTTATACTAAAGCCAGAACTAGAGTCATTGCATGTGTGTTCTTATAGTAAAACCAGCACTAGAGTCATTGCATGTGTGTTCTTTTCACAAACCACAGATGGAGCCACCAGTGTCATTGCATGTGTGTTCTTTCCACAAACCACATATGGATCAACCAGTGGTCTTTGCATGTGTGTTCTTTTCCACAAACCACATATGGATCCACTAGAGTCAGTGCATGTGTGTTCTTTTCACAAACCACATATGGACCCACTAGATTCATTACATGTGTGTTCTTATACTAAAACCAGCACTAGAGTCATTGCATGTGTGTTCTTATACTAAAACCAGCACTAGAGTCATTGGATGTGTGTTCTTTTCACAAACCACATATGGATCCACCAGTGTCATTGCATGTGTGTTCTATCCACAAACCACATATGGATCAACCAGTGGTCATTGTATGTGTGTTCTTTTCCACAAACCACATATGGATCCACTAGACTCATTGCATGTGTGTTCTTTTCCACAAACCACATATGGACCCACTAGAGTCATTGCATCTGTGTTCTTATACTAAAACCAGCACTAGACTCATTGCATGTGTGTTCTTTTCAGAAACCACATATCGATCCACCAGTGTCATTGCATGTGTGGTATTTCCACAAACCACACATGGATCAACCAGTGGTCATTGCATGTGTGTTCTTTGCACAAACCACACATGGACCCCCCTGAGTCATTGCATGTGTGTTCTTTCCACAAACCACACATGGATCAACTAGTGCTCACTGCATGTGTGTTTTTTCCACAAACCACTTATGGATCAACCATTGGTCATTGCATTTGTGTTCTTTTCCACAAACCACGTATGGATCCACTAGAGTCATTGCATGTGTGTTTTTTCTCAAAACACATATGGACCCACTAGATGCTTTGCATGTGAGTTCTTATACTAAACCAGCACTAGAGTCATTGCATGTGTGTTCTTATACTAAATCCAGCACTAGAGTCATCGGATGTGTGTTCTTTTCACAAACCACATATGGATCCACCAGTGTCATTGCATGTGTGTTCTATCCACAAACCACATATGGATAAACTAGTGGTCATTGTATGTGTGTTCTTTTCCACAAACCACATATGGATCCACTAGAGTCATTGCATGTGTGTTCTTTTCCACAAACCACATATGGACCCAGTAGAGTCATTGCATCTGTGTTCTTATACTAAAACCAGCACTAGACTCATTGCATGTGTGTTCTTATACTAAAACCAGGACTAGAGTCATTGCATGTGTGTTCTTTTCACAAACCAGATATGGACCCACTTGAGTCATTTAATGTGTGTTCTTTTCCACAAACCACATATGGACCCACTAGAGTCATTGCAGCTGTGTTCTTATACTAAAACCAGCACTAAACTCATTGCATGTGTGTTCTTATACTAAAACCAGGACTAGAGTCATTGCATGTGTGTTCTTTTCACAAACCACATATGGACCCACTTGAGTCATTTAATGTGTGTTCTTTCCACAAACCACATATGGATCCACTAGAGTCATTGCATGTGTGTTCTTTTCACAAACCACATATGGACCCACTAGAGTCATTGCATGTCTATTCTTTTCACAAACCACATATGGATCAACCAATGGCATTGCATGTGTGTTCTTTCCACAAACCACACATGGATCAACCAGTGTCATTGCATGTGTGTTCTTTCCACAAACCACATAACGATCCACTAGAGTCAGTGCATGTGTGTTCTTTTCACAAACCACACATGGACCCACTAGATTCATTACATGTGTGTTCTTATACTAAAACCACACATGGATTAACCAATGGCATTGCATGTGTGTTATTTTCACAAACCACACATGGATCAACCAATGGCATTGGATGTGTGTTCTTTTCACAAACCACACATGGATCCACCAGTGTCATTGCATGTGTGTTATTTCCAAAAACCACATATGGATCAACCAGTGGTCATTGCATGTGTGTTCTTTTCCACAAACCACATATTGATCGACTAGAGTCATTGCATGTGTGTTCCTGTCATGAACCACACATGGATCAACTAGAGTCATTGCATGTGTGTTCTTATACTAAAACCAGCACTAAAGTCATTACATGTGTGTTCTTATAGTAAAATTAGCACTAGAGTCATTGCATGTGTGTTCTTTTCACAAACCACACATGGAGCCACCAGTGTCATTGCATGTGTGTTCTTTCCACAAACCACATATGGATTAACCAGTGGTCTTTGCATGTGTGTTCTTTTCCACAAACCACATATGGATCCACTAGAGCCAGTGCATGTGTGTTCTTTTCACAAACCACATATGGACCCACTAGATTCATTACATGTGTGTTCTTATACTAAAACCAGCACTAGAGTCATGGCATGTGTGTTCTTATACTAAAACCAGCACTAGAGTCATTGGATGTGTGTTCTTTTCACAAACCACATATGGATCCACCAGTGTCATTGCATGTGTGTTCTATCCACAAAGCACATATGGATCAACCAGTGGTCATTGTATGTGTGTTCTTTTCCACAAACCACATATGGATCCACTAGAGTCATTGCATGTGTGTTCTTTTCCACAAACCACATATGGACCCACTAGAGTCATTGCATCTGTGTTCTTATACTAAAACCAGCACTAGACTCATTGCATGTGTGTTCTTTTCAGAAACCACATATCGATCCACCAGTGTCATTGCATGTGTGGTATTTCCACAAACCACACATGGATCAACCAGTGGTCATTGCATGTGTGTTCTTTGCACAAACCACACATGGATCCCCCTGAGTCATTGCATGTGTGTTCTTTCCACAAACCACACATGGATCAACGAGTGTTCACTGCATGTGTGTTCTTTCCACAAACCACTTATGGATCAACCATTGGTCATTGCATGTGTGTTCTTTTCCACAAACCACGTATGGATCCACTAGAGTCATTGCATGTGTGTTTTTTCTCAAAACACATATGGACCCACTAGATGCTTTGCATGTGAGTTCTTATACTAAACCAGCACTAGAGTCATTGCATGTGTGTTCTTATACTAAAACCAGCACTAGAGTCATTGCATGTGTGTTCTTTTCACAAACCACATATGGATCCACCAGTGTCATTGCATGTGTGTTCTTTTCACAAACCACATATGGATCCACCAGTGTCATTGCATGTGTGTTCTTTCCACAAACCACATATGGATCAACCAGTGGTCATTGTATGTGTGTTCTTTTCCACAAACCACATATGGATCCACTAGAGTCATTGCATGTGTGTTCTTTTCCACAAACCACATATGGACCCACTAGAGTCATTGCATCTGTGTTCTTATACTAAAACCAGCACTAGACTCATTGCATGTGTGTTCTTTTCAGAAACCACATATCGATCCACCAGTGTCATTGCATGTGTGGTATTTCCACAAACCACACATGGATCAACCAGTGGTCATTGCATGTGTGTTCTTTGCACAAACCACACATGGATCCCCCTGAGTCATTGCATGTGTGTTCTTTCCACAAACCACACATGGATCAACGAGTGTTCACTGCATGTGTGTTCTTTCCACAAACCACTTATGGATCAACCATTGGTCATTGCATGTGTGTTCTTTTCCACAAACCACGTATGGATCCACTAGAGTCATTGCATGTGTGTTTTTTCTCAAAACACATATGGACCCACTAGATGCTTTGCATGTGAGTTTTTATACTAAACCAGCACTAGAGTCATTGCATGTGTGTTCTTATACTAAAACCAGCACTAGAGTCATTGCATGTGTGTTCTTTTCACAAACCACATATGGATCCACCAGTGTCATTGCATGTGTGTTCTTTTCACAAACCACATATGGATCCACCAGTGTCATTGCATGTGTGTTCTTTCCACAAACCACATATGGATCAACCGGTGGTCATTGCATGTGTGTTCTTTTCACAAACCACATATGGACCCACTAGAGTAACTGCATGTGTGTTCTTATACTAAAACCAGCACTAGAGTCATTGCATGTGTGTTCTTTTCAGATACCACATATGGATCCACCAGTGTAATTGCATGTGTGTTCTTTCCACAAACCACACATGGATCGACCAGTGGTCATTGCATGTCTTTTCTTTCCACAAACCACCCATGGATCCCCCTGAGTTATTGCATGTGTGTTCTTTCCACAAACCACATATGGATCAACCAGTGTCATTGCATGTGTGTTCTTTCCACAAACTACATATGGATCCACTAGAGTTATTGCATGTGTGTTCTTTTCACAAACCACATATGGACCCACTAGAGTCATTGCATATGTGTTCCTATCAAGAACCACATATGGATCCACTAGTGTTCATTACATGTGTGTTCCTGTCATGAACCATACATGGATCAGACAGTGGTTATTGCATGTGTGTCCTTTTCCACAAACCACTTATGGATCCACTAGAGTCATTGCCTGTGTGTTCTTTTCAGAAACCACATATGGACCCACTAGATTCATTGGATGTGTGTTCTTATACTAAAAACAGCACTAGAGTCATTGCATGTGTGTTCTTTTCACAAACCACATATGGACCCACTAGAGTCATTGCATGTGTGTTCTTTCCACAAACCAGTTACGGATCCACCAGTGTTCATTGCATGTGTGTTCTTTTCCACAAACCACATATGGATCCACTAGAGTCATTGCATGTGTGTTCTTTTCACAAACCAAATATTGACCCACTAGAGTCATTGCATGTGTGTTCTTTCCACAAACCACACATGGATCCACCTGACATGGTTATACCCGACGGGTACATAACTTCAGCATACCTGGTCCAGCCCAAGGAAGGCCCACAACAGACATACGCTGGCCCATGAAGATTTTCGGGTGGCCAAGGCCCATGATGCCTTCGGATCCTTGGAGAGCAAGACTAGAGTTTGAATACAACTTGTAACCTACTCGTATCGGTACCTGAGACCTAGCCTCCCCATATATAAAGGCTAGGAGGGTCCAACGAGGAGAGAAAACCTACAGACAGATCCATACTTTCGTACACGCCTCCACGCCAGATCGAATCTGTGCACCCTGTAACTTTCGGTTCCGCCGTAATCAAAGAGCAGACAAGCAGGAGTAGGGTTTTCCCTCCGGGGGCCTGAACCTGGGTAAATCTCGTGTCCCCTGGTTGCTTGTCTGTTAACCGTGCCACGATCTCCAGCATCCCCATCTTCTCCAAAACCCAAGTCCATAACAATGGGCATTGATGAGATTAAACCTCGTCAATTGGCGCCGTCCATGCATAAGTCCGCACTCACCGGACTAGGACTAATCGGAGCTGCGCTCCACGAAGATGCTCCTACGGAGCCGAAGAAGAAAGCTCCGGCCAGGCGCGACCGGAGCCCCACTCCCTCATCCGAAGATGAAGAAGAACACGACCTTCCTCGAAGGAAGAAGAGCTCGCACCGCCACAAACACGACTACGACGCCAGAGACAAGCTTACATAGCGCAAGATCGACAAAGCACGTGCCAAACGCGCATGTTCATCCGAATCTGAGATGGATGAAGACGAAGGAGAACTCTGCGGGGCTCGATGCTTCAGCAGATCCGTCCGGCGAACATAGATGCCACGCAACTTTAAGCTTCCTTCGATACTCGAAGTTCAACGGCACGCAAGATCCAAAGTCCTGGCTCAGCGACCATCCACATCCGCTGCTTCACAGAGGCAACAAAGAAACTGCAATGCCTTCAGCCGTAGCCGACAAAGGGCGCTGGTCCTGCTCAGCAGCCTATCATCGGGATCTATCCGGTTGGGAGGAGCTCGCCTATAGCTTCATCCAAACTTCAAAGGCACTAGCAAAAGGCCCGCCTCAATCGAAGAGCTGCGAGCCCGCACTCGGAGAACGGGTGAATCTATTCGCCAGACATACTACGCTGGTCTACGACCAAGAACTCGCGCAGACACATCTCAAGAGCGGGCCATCGACGCTTCAGGACGGCGCCAAACACCCAGACTTCAAGGAGAAACTTGGACGTGTAAAGCCCAAGACACTCGACCAGCTCATGGAAATCGCCAACAGCTAAGGCAGATGGCGAAGATTGCATCCAGCGGGCGCAATCAGATGAAGAGGACGAATACGGCCGAAGACGCGAACGCCGCAGCAAGAGGAGACCGCGCGTCTACGAGGACCGCGACGGACCCGACATGGTCGCAGCCGGCTACGCCGACCGCCATAACAACATCAGCCGCAGCAGCGGAGGATACCGCAGCGGAAACTTCCGCGACGACCGACGACCAACGCAGTCGTGGCAACGCCGCGACCGCGACAACGGACCTTCAACACTCGACAAACTTTCGGGTCCATGCACACTCCTCTTCGACATTGACAAACAAGATTGGAAAACGAAAGCTAGCCACATGCTCAAGGACTGCCGCGAGTTCCAGAAACTCAGCGAAAGCATGGTACAGATGAGGCAACAAGCTCCAATTCCTGCGTTCGGAAACGCACTTGCGCCAGGCGAAATAGCACATGGAGCTCCTCCACCGCCGCCTATTGGAGGACCACATCAACCAGTCCCACCAGCGCAAAACAATGCCGGGGTCGCTTACCCCCCACCAAAAGGAGCACTCAATATGATACAGAAGGGACGTCCCACAAACAGGGTGCAGAAGAAAATCACCCGACAAATCAACATGGCCGTGACAACTCCGCCTGCAATCCCTGAGTACCTCAGCGGATCGGAGTCCTGCATCACATTCACCCGCGCGGATCGCCCTTGCCAGATCCCTCGCCCAGGTCATGCTGCCCTGGTGCTGGAGGCGCAGATCAGAGGCTTCGAGATGAGTCGTGTCTTCATGGACGGCGGCAGCGGCATCAACCTAATATTCGCAAGCACTCTAGCATCTATGCGGACCCCGCAATGCAGCCTGGAACAATCAGACACGACGTTCCACGGCATTTTCCCAGGGAAGGGCATCTTCCCCCTAGGCAAAATAGGGCTTGACGTCATCTTCGGGACACCGGACAACTTTCAGCAGGAGCGCCTAGAATTCGAAGTGGTGGACTGGCCGTCGCAATACCACGCCATCCTAGGACGCGTAGAATTCGCAAGGTTCCCGTCATTCCACACCACGATACCTACTACTCAAGATGCCGGGACCAAGGGCGTCATCACAATCCACGGAGCTTCACCCGATCGGACCAATGCGACAGGATTTCAACAAAATCTCCCGCCTTCGGCATGCAAGACGAGCTTGTAAGGCTCGCGAGGTGATGTATAATGGGCTACCCCTCACCAAGCGAACGCACCGATATGTCTTTCGACTCCACCATCAACACCAAAAAGTACAGGTCCATCCAACGGATGCCTCCAAGACGGTGCTAATCGCCAACGACCTCAACACCGATAGGAAAGCGCTTCGTCAATTCCTCCATGAGCGCTGAAATTACTGGTGTCCTGCGGACATGCCAGGAGTTCCCAGGGAATTCGCCGAGCACGCACTCAATGTCTTCCGAGACACCAAACCAGTCAAGCAGTCCATTCGAAGACTGTCGGAGCCACGAGCCGAAGCTATCGGCAAGGAGATCAACAGATTACTCGCAGCAGACTTCATCCGGGAAATCAAGGAAAGCGAGTGGCTGGCAAACACAGTGATGGTCCCGAAGAAGGACACGGACATCCTGCGGATGTGCGTGGACTTCACGCCATCAACAAACACCGCCTAAGGACCACTTCCCTCTCCCTCGGATCGACCAGATCATCGATTCGACTGCAGGTTGTGAGAAACTCTCCTTCCTCGACACCTACTCAGGCTATAATCAGATTCGACTCAAGGTAAAAGATCAAGAGAAAACGGCGTTCATCACACCATTCGGAGTATACTGCTACAACACAATGCCTTTCGGGCTAAAGAACGCGGGTGCCACGTACCAGCGATGCATGCAGGCCTGCCTCAAGGACCAGATCGGTCGCAACCTCCAAGTCTATGTCGACGACATAGTCATCAAAACCAAGGAGGCGAGAACACTTATCGACGATCTCCGCGAGACGTTCGACAATCTTGATCGCTACAGGATCAAGCTCAATCCAGAAAAGTGCGCTTCTGCGCCTCAGTCACCGCTCGGATACTTCATCTCTCAACGAGGATCGGGAACCGAAGAAAATTAAAGCTATCATGACAATGGAGAAGCCGAAAACCTCAAGGTTTGCAGCTCGCAGAATAGTAGCAGCACTAAGGTGTTCATCACCGCATGGGCTAGAAGGCCCTACCATTTTACCAACTGCTGCGCAGCGCATAAGTTCGAGTGGACACCGTAAGCCAACGACGATTCGAAAACCTCAGCGGCTCCTCTCCACCTCGCCTGCTTTGGTCACGCCAAAAGAGCGCGAGCCCTCGTTGTCGCATAGCAGCCACACACCAGGTGGTCAAGATAAGACTGTGGTCGAACGACCCGAAGAAGGCAAGACCCATGGGGTACAACGCCCAATTTACTACCTCAGCGAGGTTCTTACTCCAACAAAACAGCGGTACCCGCACTACCAGAAGCTGGCATACGGCGTGTTCATGACGGCTCGACGACTGAGCCACTACTTCCAGGAGCATCAGGTGATGGTCGTCAACGAGGCACCCCTAAACAAAGATCCCGAATATCCAGAGGCCACAGACGCTGCGGTCGTGGGGCATCGAACTATCACCACTGGACATCATCTACGAGAAGCGACACGCAATCAAATCTCAAGTCCTTCCGGACTTTCTGGTGCACTGGATGGAGCTGCAGCTGCCTGACACCCCAGACATGTCGCAGTCCTGGACAATGCATTTTGACGGCTCCAAACGCGAAGCCGGAGCAGGGGCAGGAGTCATACTGACCTCCCCGCAAGGTGACAAGATGAAGTACGTCCTTCGGATGAAATTCAGAGCCTCCAACAACGAGGCCGAATACGAGGCCCTCATCCATGGCATGCGGATGGCAAAATATGCGGCGAACGCGCTGGTCATCTACGGTGACTCAACCTTGTCGCCCAGCAGACGATGAATGAGTGCGACGACACGCCGAAACATGATCGCGCATCGCGACTATACAACGACTCAAGGAGAATTCGACGGCTGCGAACTTCGGCACGTCGGAAGAGAGAGCAACGAGGAGGCCGATAAACTCGCCAACATTGGCTCCACTTGTGCAAAAGTACGACCAGGTGTGTTCCTCGAACAGATCTGCGTGCCATCCATCAAGCGGAAATTCCCCAAGGGATCACCCAAGAAGGTAACACGGGGCTACGCCACCAAGGTCATGAAGGAACCGAAAAGTTGGATACCGAAGTCGCCATGGTCAACCTGATGCAGGTCATGGCAGTCGAAGAAACCTGGACACGTCCATACCTCCAGTTCCTGCTAAACGGAAACTTACCAGACAACCCGACAGATGCCCGGCGCATATCTCGTCGGTCAAAAGCCTTCACCATCATCAACGGCGAACTGTACAAACACATCATTACAGGCGTCCTACAATGGTGCGTCACCATCAGCGATGGCAAGACCATACTCCAAGATATCCACGAGGGCATCTGCGGACACCACGCAGGCAGCCGCTCCCTTGTCGCCAAAGCTCTACGAGCAGGATTCTATTGGCCAACGGCCATGAGCGACGCAAAGGACATCGTCCGAAGATGCAACGGGTGCCAACGGTTCGCCGACAAACCGCACGCACCTGGGTCCGAACTTCGACCCATACCCATAGCTTGGCCTTTTGCTCAATGGGGCCTTGACATGATCGGCAAACTGCCAAAATCCTCAAAGGGAGGACACGTCTTCCTCTTGGTCGCAGTCGACAAATTCAGCAAGTGGATCGAGGCCATGCCAGTCACCAACCAAAAGGGCAAAACCGCCGTCAAGTTCTTCGAATCCATAGTTCATGTGTTCGGGCGCATCGACAAGATCATCACCGATAACGGATCAAACTTCATCTCCGAAGAATTCCGTGACTTCTGCGAAGGACTCGATCAATATCACGACGCCAGGGCGCACCCGCAAACAAACGGGCAAGTGGAAAAGGCCAACGGCCTAATCGGCGCTGGCATCAAGAAACGCCTCATGAGCTCACTCGAGCACAAAGCTGGCAACTGGATGAAAGAGCTACCATCTGTCCTGTGGAGCTTACGAACTACGCCAAACAGCTCCACCGGCTACACACCGTTCTTCATGGTACACGGAGCTGAGGCTGTGCTACCAGCCGAAGTACGTCACCAGGCCCCACGAAGTCGTTGCTACAGCGAAGCCAAATCCACGGCCGATTTTCGAAGATGCCGCCGACACTCGACGGCACGGGATATAGCAGCAGCTAGATCCGCGGTGTACCAAAGAAAGTCTCCGCAACTATCACAGCCGCCGGTCGCCAAGGTCCTTCGTCAAGGAGACCTCGCCTTGCGACTCAAGCAAAAGCGACCGAATAAACTCGAGTCGCCATGGAAGGACCCTATGCCATCACCGAGGTCATCCTGTGGCGCTTATCGCCTCAAGCACGTGGAGTCCGAGTCGATACTCCAACCCATGGAACGCCTCGCACTGGACGATTTATTCTACCCATAGCAATGGGCAATGTACCCCTTTTTTACTTTCAATAAGGCTTACGGCCAAGGCTACTCAGCCGAACCATGTACCTCCTCCATTACGCTACAAATAAAGCTAAGTGTCTCGCTCCCAACCTTCGGTTGACTATTTCTCTGCAACTTTGATTACATGCTACTAACGCACTAGGGGGCTCCCCCACCTCACGATTTCATCGACTGAGGACAAAACGTGTACACCTGAGTAGCTGACCACGTCAGGCAAACGAAAAGGGCACGTACTAAATCAAAGCACTACGTGCTCGGGGGCTCCCCCCACCTCACGATTTCATCGACTGAGGACAACACGTGTACACCTGAGTAGCTGACCACGTCAGGCTAACGAAAAGGGCACGTACTTAATCAAAGCACTGCGTGCTCGCTAACAAGCAAACCTTTACAACAAAGGGCACATACACGCCCAGCCGCAATATACAAATTTTACATCTATCTGTTTATTTTCAGGTTCTACCTATTCTGCAGAATAGCCTGAGCACGCTGCTCAAACAAATCTACAATCTGTTCGGCATACTGCCTTACAGCCGCGTAATGCGGACGCATATTCCACTCGCCACCATCTGACCGAGGAGGTGGCCCAGTCGCCACAGCAGCCAAATCTACATCAGGGCGATGCACCCTCACAAGAGACAAGGCAGCCTTCATCCCTGTGACAAGCTGCTGCCGCACCAGCTCCTTGACATTGCTGGCACTCCGAAACTTCGCCAGAAGGCCTGCAAGGGTCGTCGGCACGCCATCCAACGGAAACATGACGTGCAACACCGAGGACAGCGATGTCTGCACCTGGCGAAGCACCCGCGAAACCTGGAAGACGCGATCCTGCACTGTCGCCAGAACCATGGCACGATCGCGATCCATCCAAAAGAAGCCACCGGCTTCCATGTCCCGTTGAGTCAAACAATTGACTCGAACAGCAATGCGCTCCTTTTCTTCCTTCGGAGCGAGATTCGCACCTGCGACAACAGCACAGAACAAGAGTAAGGCCAACAGGCTCACCCGAAGAACTAAGCTACGACCCGAAAGAAGGATCAACTTACACTGCAGCTGCTCGGACAGCCGACCCAGCTCCGCCATCAAGTATTCCTCTCTGGCTGCACTACGGTCTGCTTTGGACTTCCAAACGTCAGCACGACCGCGTAGCCCAAGCAAATCCCTCTCCAAGCTGCGCACGCGATCCCGCAGAAAAGCGAGCTGCGAGGAATCATCCAACGATGCTCGCAAGGGCCTTTCGGATGAAGTACCAACTGGGTCAACACCCGAAGGAACCTAAAGCAGAAGAAAAAGAAGGCACACAGACACTCAGCCAAAGATAAAGCCCAACTCGGAGGAATTCATTAAATAAGGCCACTGCGTGGCTCAAGAATGGTGCTACAAAAGATATTTACAGCAAAAGTAAACTACATACTACCCTACATCTCCTATGCCTAAGGCGTAGGACACCGAGTCGCCTCAGAGCCAGACTGCCTAGCTTTGGCCTCGCCCTGCTGCCGCAGCGCGTACTCAGACAACAAGTCAATGAGCTTGGGCCCATATCGTTTGCAGCGAGCGGAGTAAGCAGCGAAGGCTACCTCGGATCCATCTGCAGTCGTCGGCATCCGAGAAGTAATCTGGGGCAGATCCAGCTCCGCCCCAGCCGCCATGGCCATCGCCAGCCCAACAGACGCGCCGATGCCCTTCTGCTTGCGCTTGTACGCTGCAGGCGCTTCGGCTGACAGAGCCTCTGCCAGAGCACCCACATCTTCAAGGGTTGCGCCCTTCGGGAAGAGCTCCTGGTAGAAGCGACCAAGGACCTCCTTTGCCTTGGCAAGGGAGTTGACGACGGTGCTGCAGCGGTCTTCGACCGCCACAGTGGCATCATCCAGAGCACTCCCGTGCTCCAGAGCACCACGGTCAAACTCGATGCCTGCGGCATCTGAGACAAAACAGAAGAACGCATGAAGAATAGCAACATAGAAGAGGACCCGAAGAAAAAGAAGCAAGTGCAAAAACTAGCACTCACCCGAAATAGCCTTGGCAGCAGCCATGAGCTTCTCACGAGCTCCACCCCTTTTCACGAAAGGCGCAGACGCTTTCGGCTTCACGCCTTTCGCTGCTTCAGCTCAAGGCGCTTTCGCTTTAGCAAGAAGCTCGCCTTCTGCTCCAGTTGGCCAAGGCTCTTCTTCAGAGCATCGACCTCACGAAGAGAGTCGTTATGCTCCTCTGCATTTACAACAAGCAAGTGTCAACAAACAGGACCAAGATATAGCAAGATAAGTACTACAAGGCAGACGAATACCTTGAAGCTGCCGTAGCTGGCCCAGCGTTAGGGCGCCTCCACCAGCCGCTTTGCCTCTTGGACAAAAGGCTGCGTAAAAACAAGAAGACATTAGACTGGGGCTACGCCCAACACAAAGAAGCAAACACAACATCAGCATCCGAAGACGCTCGGGGGCTCCCCCCGTGACGTGAAGCAGAAAAACTTACGTGCTCCGAAGGCGAACCCGCAGGCCCGCCTGCGAAATTCTGAGGCGCAACCACCAGCCTCTCCTACACAGGAGGATCCGAAGCGACGCCACCGGAAGTCACCACCATCTGAGGAGGAGGCGACGCAATGTTCGACTCCCCCATCATCTCGCGCGCTCCATCACTAGAGCCGTCGGAGGATTGCCTACATACGAACCAATCAACGCAGGCGCAAATATAACAAGTGAACAAAAGACAACAGTGGCAACAAGCACACTTACGATCCCAACGCGCTCAGGTCAAAGATAGGAGAAGCCCTCCGGGCCCTCTTCTCCTCCTTCTTCTCCTCCTTCTTCTCTTCCTTCTTCCGCTTTGCTGGCGGGTGCGGAGCAACAGCTCGCACAGGAACGGCAGGAATAGGAGAAGACGAACCCCCCTGAACATCATCATGACACTCAAGACCCATAGGATTCCTGGGAGTCGGAGGAGTTGAAGCATCCGAAGACTCGCTCGAGCTCAGGGATCGCTTCGGCGAAATAATGGTCCTCACCGACTCGTCGGCATCCTCCGCCGGAGATCGCCAAGGAAGCTCGGACACGGAATCCACCACTTCATTATCCAGGGCATTCGGATACCTTTCGGGCAATGGTGGCGCCATGCCTGGCACTTTGAAGCTCTACAAGATGAGAAGAAACTTTGTTAGCAAACAAAAGGACACAAGTACACAACTGACAAAAATATAAGGGAAGCACTACATGCGCAAATCTACACCTTTGGCACGGCCAACGTCGACGAAAAGGGCGGAGTCAACGACTTCGATTTCTCGTCGCCTTGAACTTCAACAGACGCCGAAGAGCCCTGTCAAGTTCCACCTCGGAGATTTTCTCACCAAACCCTCGTCGGATCACGGCGCCTAGAGTAAAGAAACATCGGATGCGCCGCCTCGCTGGGCCGCACCCGACGCTCAAGAAACACCCGGATGATGTCGACACCGTTCACCTCCTTCTCAGGAATCAATTGGAGCTCCTCCACCCGATGGTACAAGGCCTCTATCTCCGCCACCTCACCGTCTAAGATCTGATTTTTCCAGGACCTCTTCTTCACAATTAACTGGGAGGTGTCAAAAGGCACAAGACCAAAATCTTGCCCAGGAAGCACGGAGTCACGGATGTAAAACCATTTCCTCCGCCAGTACTGGACAGATTCGGACATGGATAAGGAAAAGAATTGGACATCGGGACTAAGAGAGATGATGAAACCCCCAATGGGATACACACCATCCGAACCAGACTGCCTCCTCACGGAATACAACTTCCGGAAGAGGCCAGAGTGCGGCTCAATGCCAAGCCAACACTCGCAAAGCATGATAAAACACGCAATGTGGAGAAGAGAGTTGGGAGACAGATGATGGAGTTGAACCCCATAGAAAAAGAGCAGTCCACGAAGGAAGTCATGGACTGGATACGCAAACCCACGCAAAACGAAGGCGACAAACATAACCCGATACCCAGATGGGGGACGGGGGATTACCTCACTACCGGGGAGGCTCACGGCCGTCGTATCCTGCGGAATCAGGCTCCGCTCGCGCAGCTTGCGGAGATCGCTCTCCCGCGTCTCTGATTGCCGCCAGCCACCATCGGTGACACGAGCAGCGGCGGCGCCCTTCTTGCCTCCGGCAGCGCTGGTCCCAACTGCAGATGAGGATTTCTTCTTCCCCATGGCGCTACGGCGGTGGTGGCGTTGCCAACGACGAAGACAAAGGAAATGCGAAAGGAACTCTCAGCACGCAGCAAGAATCGCTCGAGCGCAAGGAGGCAGTAAAACGCAAGAACTGGTGCGATGAAAACAAACCACGATTTTCACCACGGATTATAACAGCAAAGACGATGCACACTGGCCGTCCATCGAGAAGACCTAACGCCAACGGCAGATCTGGCCGTACACGTGTCAGCACCAAAACGAACCGTCGTTCCCACGACATCCACTACGCGCGGAAATCAAGGAAACACCAGATCATCTCACGCCGCTGTGACCGGTCAATTCAAAGTCAGGAAGTGGGACCCACGCCCGTCCAAGTCATCTCTGGCGCAGCAGACGCTTGAGGTCATCGATCGTCAGCACTGACGTCATCAAAAGCTATACTAGCACCAACTACGGCTACAAAGCCAAGAGTACTCACTCGAATCTACGATTCGACTAAATACTCGGGGGCTACTCCTATCAGGAGCGCTGGTCGCGCACCCGATGTACTTCCGGGTCAGCGGTACGCCCACAAGATTTTTTTACTACCGTTGCATGATACAAGACTCGAGTCTCTGCCCGAGTCTACGACTCCGCCAGACACTCGGGGGCTACTCCAAACTGGAGCGATGGCCGTTCACACACAAGAGCTTCGAATCCTACGCCGAGTCCACGACTCCACTACGGACTCGGGGACTACTCCCATAGGGAGGAAGGATTTCAGCATCCGAAAATTTTCGAGTCCTACGGACTAAAAAAACTGATCAATGCTTGCACAAAGTCTCCGCCGAGTTCACGACTCAATGCACACTGGGGCTACTCCCATCGGGAGAGCGGGTCGCGCACCCAATGAACTCTTCGACTGCGATGTTCCGGCTCGGCATGCCAAAACTTGTCGGCCACTCTGGCCCGATTAATGCGAAGTGAGTAACATCCTCCTTGGCCACCAAACACCTCCGCGTGATAAACATTCGATGCTGCGTCGCGACGCAAAGATAAGACCTCAGATATCATCCGATGGCTCGCAACGACATGATCAAGGCTCTGCTAGTATGAACTGCATCAACAGTACGATGAAAAATCCCGACGGACGCGTTGGGTACATCATTTAAAATCACTGGAATTCCACTCCTGTAAGTCCTCCGTGGCCTGAGTCAAATTACGCCAGCATATGTTCCGGGTTCGAGTCGAGGGACTTGCACCTGAAGAAGATCGTGTTGTTTTGTCCTAAGACGATTAACTGACCCTGATCCGTCGGGTGAGTCAGGCACACGCATCAACAATCCCTTCACATTCTCTTGAAAGACAGAGTTACACCCGAAGGATTGAAGAGTCCTCAGCCGAATCTACGATTCGAATGAACACTCGGGGGCTACTGACATGGTTATACCCGACGGGTACATAACTTCAGCATACCTGGTCCAGCCCAAGGAAGGACCACAACAGACATACGCTAGCCCATGAAGATTTTCGGGTGGCCAAGGCCCATGACGCCTTCGGATCCTTGGAGAGCAAGACTAGAGTTTGAATACAACTTGTAACCTACTCGTATCGGTACCTGAGACCTAGCCTCCCCATATATAAAGGCTAGGAGGGTCCAACGAGGAGAGAAAACCTACAGACAGATCCATACTTTCGTACAGGCCTCCACGCCAGATCGAATCTGCGCACCCTATAACTTTCGTTCCCAGAATCAAAGAGCGCATAAGCAGAGTAGGGTTTTCCTCCGGACCTGAACTGGTAAATCTCGTGTCCCCTGGTTGCTTGTCTGTTAACCGTGCCACGATCTCCAGCATCCCCATTTTCTCCAAAACCCAAGTCCATAACAATGGGCATTGACGAGATTAAACCTCGTCACCACCAATGGCATTTCATGTGTGTTCCTGACATGAACCACATATGGATCCACTAGAGTCATTGCATGTGTGTTCTTTCCACAAACCACATATGGATCCACTAGAGTCATTGCATGTGTGTTCTTTTCACAAACCACATATGGATCAACCAATGGCATTGCATGTGTGTTCTTTCCACAAACCATACATGGATAAACCAGTGTCATTGCATGTGTGTTCTTTCCACAAACTACATATGGATCAACCAATGGTCATTGCATGTGTGTTCTTTTCCACAAACCACATATGGATCCACTAGAGTCATTTCATGTGTGTTATTTCCACAAACCATGCATGGATTAACCAATGGCATTGCATGTGTGTTGTTTTCACAAACCACATATGGATCAACCAATGGCATTGCATGTGTGTTCTTTTCACAAACCACACATGGATCCACCAGTGTCATTGCATGTGTGTTCTTTCCAAAAACCACATATGGATCCACTAGAGTCAGTGCATGTGTGTTCTTTTCACAAACCACATATGGACCCACTAGATTCATTACATGTGTGTTCTTATACTAAAACCAGCACTAGAGTCATTGCATGTGTGTTCTTATACTAAAACCAGCACTAGAGTCATTGGATGTGTGTTCTTTTCACAAACCACATATGGATCCACCAGTGTCATTGCATGTGTGTTCTATCCACAAACCACATATGGATCAACCAGTGGTCATTGTATGTGTGTTCTTTTCCACAAACCACATATGGATCCACTAGAGTCATTGCATGTGTGTTCTTTTCCACAAACCACATATGGACACACTAGAGTCATTTCATGTGTGTCGTTTTCACCAACCACATATGGACCCACTAGAGTCATTGCATATGTGTTCCTGTCAAGAACCACATATGGATCCACTAGTTTTCATTACATGTGTGTTCCTGTCATGAACCACACATGGATCAGACAGTGGTTATTGCATGTGTGTCCTTTTCCACAAACCACTTATGGATCCACTAGAGTCATTGCCTGTGTGTTCTTTTCAGAAACCACATATGGACCCACTAGATTCATTGGATGTGTGTTCTTATACTAAAACCAGCACTAGATTCATTGCATGTGTGTTCTTTTCACAAACCACATATGGACCCACTAGAGTCATTGCACGTGTGTTCTTTCCACAAACCCCTTACGGATCCACCAGTGTTCATTGCATGCGTGTTCTTTTCCACAAACTACATATGGATCCACTAGAGTCATTGCATGTGTGTTATTTCCACAAACTACATATGGATCCACTAGAGTCATTGCATGTATGTTCTTTTCACAAACCAAATATTGACCCACTAGAGTCATTGCATGTGTGTTCTTTCCACAAACCACACATGGATCCACCAATGGCATTTCATGTGTGTTCCTGACATGAACCACATATGGATCCACTAGAGTCATTGCATGTGTGTTCTTTACACAAACCACATATGGATCCACTAGAGTCATTGCATGTGTGTTCTTTTCACAAACCACATATGGATCAACCAATGGCATTGCATGTGTGTTCTTTCCACAAACCACACATGGATCAACCAGTGGTCATTGTATGTGTGTTCTTTTCCACAAACCACATATGGATCCACTAAAGTCATTGCATGTGTGTTCTTTTCCACAAACCACATATGGACCCACTAGAGTCATTGCATGTGTGCTCTTATACTAAAACCAGCACTAGACTCATTGCATGTGTGTTCTTTTTAGAAACCACATATCGATCCACCAGTGTCATTGCATGTGTGGTATTTCCACAAACCACACATGGATCAACCAGTGGTCATTGCATGTGTGTTCTTTGCACAAACCACACATGGATCCCCCTGAGTCATTGCATGTGTGTTCTTTCCACAAACCACACATGGATCAACCAGTGTTCACTGCATGTGTGTTCTTTCCACAAACCACTTATGGATCAACCAGTGGTCATTACATGTGTGTTCTTTTCCACAAACCACATATGGATCCACTAGAGTCATTGCATGTGTGTTTTTTCACAAAACACATATGGACCCACTAGATGCTTTGTTTGTTAGTTCTTATACTAAACCAGCACTAGAGTCACTGCATGTGTGTTCTTATACTAAAACTAGCACTAGAGTCATTACATGTGTGTTCTTTTCATAAATCACATATGGATCCACCAGTGTCATTGCATGTGTGTTCTTTTCACAAACGACATATGGATCCACCAGTGTCATTGCATGTGTGTTCTTTCCACAAACCACACATGGATCAACCGGTGGTCATTGCATGTGTGTTCTTCTCACAAACCACATATGGACCCACTAGAGTCACTGCATGTGTGTTCTTATACTAAAACCAGCACTAGAGTCATCGCATGTGTGTTCTTTTCAGATACCACATATGGATCCACCAGTGTAATTGCATGTGTGTTCTTTCCACAAACCACACATGGATCGACCAGTGGTCATTGTATGTCTTTTCTTTCCACAAACAACCCATGGATCCCCCTGAGTCATTGCATGTGTGTTCTTTCCACAAACCACATATGGATCAACCAGTGTCATTGCATGTGTGTTCTTTCCACAAACTACATATGGATCCACTAGAGCCATTGCATGTGTGTTCTTTTCACAAACCACATATGGACCCACTAGAGTCATTGCATATGTGTTCCTGTCAAGAACCACATATGGATCCACCAGTGTTCATTACATGTGTGTTCCTGTCATGAACCACACATGGATCAGACAGTGGTTATTGCATGTGTGTCCTTTTCCACAAACCACTTATGGATCCACTAGAGACATTGCCTGTGTGTTCTTTTCAGAAACCACATATGGACCCACTAGATTCATCGGATGTGTGTTCTTATACTAAAACCAACACTAGAGTCATTGCATGTGTGTTCTTTTCACAAACCACACATGGAGCCACCAGTGTCATTGCATGTGTGTTCTTTCCAAAAACCACTTACGGATCCACCAGTGTTCATTGCATGTGTGTTCTTTTCCACAAACAACACATGGATCCACTAGAGTCATTGCATGTGTGTTCTTTTCACAAACCAAATATTGACCCACTAGAGTCATAGTCATTGTATGTGTGTTCTTTCCACAAACCACACATGGATCTACCAATGGCATTTCATGTGTGTTCCTAACATGAACCACATATGGATCCACTAGAGTCATTGCATGTGTGTTCTTTCCACAAACCACTTATGGATCCACTAGAGTCATTGCATGTGTGTTCTCTTCACAAACCACATATGGATCAACCAATGGCATTGAATGTGTGTTCTTTCCACAAACCACACATGGATCAACCAGTGTCATTGCATGTGTGTTCTTTCCACAAACTACAAATGGATCAACCAATGGTCATTGCATGTGTGTTCTTTTCCACAAACCACATATGGATCCACTAGAGTCATTAAATGTGTGTTATTTCCACAATCCATGCATGGATTAACCAATGGCATTGCATGTGTGTTGTTTTCACAAACCACATATGGATCAACCAATGGCATTGCATGTGTGTTCTTTTCACAAACCACACATGGATCCACCAATGTCATTGCATGTGTGTTCTTTCCAAAAACCACATATGGATCCACTAGAGTCAGTGCATGTGTGTTCTTTTCACAAACCACATATGTACCCACTAGATTCATTACATGTGTGTTCTTATACTAAAACCAGCACTAGAGTCATTGCATGTGTGTTCTTATACTAAAACCAGCACTAGAGTCATTGGATGTGTGTTCTTTTCACAAACCACATATGGATCCACCAGTGTCATTGCATGTGTGTTCTATCCACAAACCACATATGGATCAACCAGTGGTCATTGTATGTGTGTTCTTTTCCACAAACCACATATGGATCCACTAAAGTCATTGCTTGTGTGTTCTTTTCCACAAACCACATATGGACCCAATAGAGTCATTGCATGTGTGTTCTTATACTAAAACCAGCAGTAGACTCATTGCATGTGTGTTCTTTTCAGAAACGACATATCGATCCACCAGTGTCATTGCATGTGTGGTATTTCCAAAAACCACAAATGGATCAAACAGTGGTAATTGCATGTGTGTTCTTTGCACAAACCACACATGGATCCCCCTGAGTCATTGCATGTGTGTTCTTTCCACAAACCACACATGGATCAACCAGTGTTCACTACATGTGTGTTCTTTCCACAAACCACTTATGGATCAACCAGTGGTCATTACATGTGTGTTCTTTTCCACAGACCACATATGCATCCACTAGAGTCATTACATGTGTGTTTTTTCACAAAACACATATGGACCCACTAGATGCTTTGCATGTGAGTTCTTATACTAAACCAGCACTAGAGTCATTGCATGTGTGTTCTTATACTAAAACCAGCACTAGAGTCATTGCATGTGTGTTCTTTTCACAAACCACATATGGATCCACCAGTGTCATTGCATGTGTGTTCTTTCCACAAACCACATATGGATCAACCAGTGGTCATTGCATGTGTGTTCTTTTCCACAAACCACACACGGATCCACTAGAGTCATTGCATGTGTGTTCTTTTCACAAACCACATATGGACCCACTAGAGTCACTGCATGTGTGTTCTTATACTAAAACCAGCACTAGAGTCATTGCATGTGTGTTCTTTTCAGATACCACATATGGATCCACCAGTGTAATTGCATGTGTGTTCTTTCCACAAACAACACATGGATCGACTAGTGGTCATTGCATGTCTTTTCTTTCCACAAACCACCCACGGATCCCCCTGAGTCATTGCATGTGTGTTCTTTCCACAAACAACATATGGATCAACCAGTGTCATTGCATGTGTGTTCTTTCCACAAACTACATATGGATCCACTAGAGCCATTGCATGTGTGTTCTTTTCACAAACCACATATGGACCCACTAGAGTCATTGCATATGTGTTCCTGTCAAGAACCACATATGGATCCACTAGTGTTCATTACATGTGTGTTCCTGTCATGAACCACACATGGATCAGACAGTGGTTATTGCATGTGTGTCCTTTTCCACAAACCACTTATGGATCCACTAGAGTCATTGCCTGTGTGTTCTTTTCAGAAACCACATATGGACCCACTAGATTCATTGGATGTGTGTTCTTATACTAAAACCAGCACTAGATTCATTGCATGTGTGTTGTTTTCACAAACCACATATTGACCCACTAGAGTCATTGCACGTGTGTTCTTTCCACAAACCACTTACGGATCCACAAGTGTTCATTGCATGTGTGTTCTTTTCCACAAACCACATATGGATCCACTAGAGTCATTGCTTGTGTGTTCTTTTCACAAACCAAATATTGACCCACTAGAGTCATTGCATGTGTGTTCTTCCCACAAACCACACATGGATCCACCAATGGCATTTCATGTGTGTTCCTGACATGAACCACATATGGATCCACTAGAGTCATTGCATGTGTGTTCTTTACACAAACCACATATGGATCCACTAGAGTCATTGCATGTGTGTTCTTTTCACAAACCACACATGGATCAACCAATGGCATTGCATGTGTGTTCTTTCCACAAACCACACATGGATCAACCAGTGTCATTGCATGTCTGTTCTTTCCACAAACTACATATGGATCAACCAATGGTCATTGCATGTGTGTTCTTTTCCACAAACCACATATGGATCCACTAGAGTCATTAAATGTGTGTTATTTCCACAAACCATGCATGGATTAACAAATGGCATTGCATGTGTGTTGTTTTCACAAACAACATATGGATCAACCAATGGCATTGCATGTGTGTTATTTTCACAAACCACACATGGATCCACCAGTGTCATTGCATGTGTTTTCTTTCCAAAAACCACATATGTATCCACTAGATTCAGTGCATGTGTGTTCTTTTCACAAACCACATATGGACCCACTAGATTCATTACATGTGTGTTCTTATACTAAAACCAGCACTAGAGTCATTGCATGTGTGTTCTTATACTAAAACCAGCACTAGAGTCATTGGATGTGTGTTCTTTTCACAAACCACATATGGATCCACCAGTGTTATTGCATGTGTGTTCTATCCATAAACCACATATGGATTAACCAGTGGTCATTGTATGTGTGTTCTTTTCCACAAACCACATATGGATCCACTAGAGTCATTGCATGTGTGTTCTTTTCCACAAACCACATATGGACCCACTAGAGTCATTGCATGTGTGTTCTTATACTAAAACCAGCACTAGACTCATTGCATGTGTGTTCTTTTCAGAGACCACATATCGATCCACCAGTGTCATTGCATGTGTGGTATTTCCAGAAACCACACATGGATCAACCAGTGGTCATTGCATGTGTGTCCTTTGCACAAACCACACATGGATCCCCCTGAGTCATTGCATGTGTGTTCTTTCCACAAACCACACATGGATCAACCAGTGTTCACTGCATGTGTGTTCTTTCCACAAACCACTTATGGATGAACCAGTGGTCATTACATGTGTGTTCTTTTCCACAAACCACATATGGATCCACTAGAGTCATTGCATGTGTGTTTTTTCACAAAACACATATGGACCCACTAGATGCTTTACATGTGAGTTCTTATACTAAACCAGGACTAGAGTCATTGCATGTGTGTTCTTATACTAAAACCAGCACTAGAGTCATTGCAGGTGTGTTCTTTTCACAAACCACATATGGATCCACCAGTGTCATTGCATGTGTGTTCTTTCCACAAACCACATATGGATCAACCAGTGGTCATTGCATGTGTGTTCTTTTCCACAAACCACATACGGATCCACTAGAGTCATTGCATGTGTGTTCTTTTCACAAACCACATATGGACCCACTAGAGTCACTACATGTGTGTTCTTATACTAAAACCAGCACTAGAGTCATTGCATGTGTGTTCTTTTCACAAACCACATATGGATCCACCAGTGTCATTGCATGTGTGTTCTTTCCACAAACCACATATGGATAAACCAGTGGTCATTGCATGTGTGTTCTTTTCACAAACCACATATGGACCCACTAGAGTCATTGCATATGTGTTCCTGTCAAGAACCACATATGGATCCACTAGTGTTCATTACAGGTGTGTTCCTGTCATGAACCACACATGGATCAGACAGTGGTTATTGCATGTGTGTCCTTTTCCACAAACCACTTATGGATCCACTAGAGTCATTGCCTGTGTGTTCTTTTCAGAAACCACATATGGACCCACTAGATTCATTGGATGTGTGTTCTTATACTAAAACCAGGACTAGATTCATTGCAAGTGTGTTCTTTTCACAAACCACATATTGACCCACTAGAGTCATTGCACGTGTGTTCTTTCCACAAACCACTTACGGATCCACAAGTGTTCATTGCATGTGTGTTCTTTTCCACAAACCACATATGGATCCACTAGAGTCATTGCTTGTGTGTTATTTTCACAAACCAAATATTGACCCACTAGAGTCATTGCATGTGTGTTCTTCCCACAAACCACACATGGATCCACCAATGGCATTTCATGTGTGTTCCTGACATGAACCACATATGGATCCACTAGAGTCATTGCATGTGTGTTCTTTACACAAACCACATATGGATCCACTAGAGTCAATGCATGTGTGTTCTTTTCACAAACCACATATGGATCAACCAATGGCATTGCATTGTGTTCTTTCCACAAACCACACATGGATCAACCAGTGTCATTGCATGTGTGTTCTTTCCACAAACTACATACGGATCAACCAATGGTCATTGCATGTGTGTTCTTTTCCACAAACCACATATGGATCCACTAGAGTCATTAAATGTGTGTTATTTCCACAAACCATGCATGGATTAACAAATGGCATTGCATGTGTGTTGTTTTCACAAACAACATATGGATCAACCAATGGCATTGCATGTGTGTTATTTTCACAAACCACACATGGATCCACCAGTGTCATTGCATGTGTTTTCTTTCCAAAAACCACATATGGATCCACTAGATTCAGTGCATGTGTGTTCTTTTCAGAAACCACATATGGACCCACTAGATTCATTACATGTGTGTTCTTATACTAAAACCAGCACTAGAGTCATTGCATGTGTGTTCTTATACTAAAACCAGCACTAGAGTCATTGGATGTGTGTTCTTTTCACAAACCACATATGGATCCACCAGTGTCATTGCATGTGTGTTCTATCCATAAACCACATATGGATCAACCAGTGGTCATTGTATGTGTGTTCTTTTCCACAAACCACATATGGATCCACTAGAGTCATTGCATGTGTGTTCTTTTCCACAAAAAACATATGGACCCACTAGAGTCATTGCATGTGTGTTCTTATACTAAAACCAGCACTAGACTCATTGCATGTGTGTTCTTTTCAGAGACCACATATCGATCCACTAGTGTCATTGCATGTGTGGTATTTCCAAAAACCACACATGGATCAACCAGTGGTCATTGCATGTGTGTCCTTTGCACAAACCACACATGGATCCCCCTGAGTCATTGCATGTGTGTTCTTTCCACAAACCACACATGGATCAACCAGTGTTCACTGCATGTGTGTTCTTTCCACAAACCACTTATGGATGAACCAGTGGTCATTACATCTGTGTTCTTTTCCACAAACCACATATGGATCCACTAGAGTCATTGCATGTGTGTTTTTTCACAAAACACATATGGACCCACTAGATGCTTTACATGTGAGTTCTTATACTAAACCAGGACTAGAGTCATTGCATGTGTGTTCTTATACTAAAACCAGCACTAGAGTCATTGCAGGTGTGTTCTTTTCACAAACCACATATGGATCCACCAGTGTCATTGCATGTGTGTTCTTTCCACAAACCACATATGGATCAACCAGTGGTCATTGCATGTGTGTTCTTTCCACAAACCACATACGGATCCACTAGAGTCATTGCATGTGTGTTCTTTTCACAAACCACATATGGACCCACTAGAGTCACTATATGTGTGTTCTTATACTAAAACCAGCACTAGAGTCATTGCATGTGTGTTCTTTTCACAAACCACATATGGATCCACCAGTGTCATTGCATGTGTGTTCTTTCCACAAACCACATATGGATCAACCAGTGGTCATTGCATGTGTGTTCTTTTCCACAAACCACATACGGATCCACTAGAGTCATTGCATGTGTGTTCTTTTCACAAACCACATATGGACCCACTAGAGTCACTGCATGTGTGTTCTTATACTAAAACCAGCACTAGAGTCATTGCATGTGTGTTCTTTTCAGATACCACATATGGATCCACCAGTGTAATTGCATGTGTGTTCTTTCCACAAACCACACATGGATCAACCAGTGGTCATTGCATGTGTGTCCTTTGCACAAACCACACATGGATCCCCCTGAGTCATTGCATGTGTGTTCTTTCCACAAACCACACATGGATCAACCAGTGTTCACTGCATGTGTGTTCTTTCCACAAACCACTTATGGATCAACCAGTGGTCATTACATGTGTGTTCTTTTCCACAAACCACATATGGATCCACTAGAGTCATTGCATGTGTGTTTTTTCACAAAACACATATGGACCCACTAGATGCTTTGCATGTTAGTTCTTATACTAAACCAGCACTAGAGTCATTGCATGTGTGTTCTTATACTAAAACTAGCACTAGAGTCATTACATGTGTGTTCTTTTCACAAATCACATATGGATCCACCAGTGTCATTGCATGTGTGTTCTTTTCACAAACGACATATGGATCCACCAGTGTCATTGCATGTGTGTTCTTTCCACAAACCACATATGGATCAACCGGTGGTCATTGCATGTGTGTTCTTCTCACAAACCACATATGGACCCACTAGAGTCACTGCATGTGTGTTCTTATACTAAAACCAGCACTAGAGTCATCGCATGTGTGTTCTTTTCAGATACCACATATGGATCCACCAGTGTAATTGCATGTGTGTTCTTTCCACAAACCACACATGGATCGACCAGTGGTCATTGGATGTCTTTTCTTTCCACAAACCACCCATGGATCCCCCTGAGTCATTGCATGTGTGTTCTTTCCACAAACCACATATGGATCAACCAGTGTCATTGCATGTGTGTTCTTTCCACAAACTACATATGGATCCACTAGAGCCATTGCATGTGTGTTCTTTTCACAAACCACATATGGACCCACTAGAGTCATTGCATATGTGTTCCTATCAAGAACCACATATGGATCCACCAGTGTTCATTACATGTGTGTTCCTGTCATGAACCACCCATGGATCAGACAGTGGTTATTGCATGTGTGTCCTTTTCCACAAACCACTTTTGGATCCACTAGAGTCATTGCTGTGTGTTCTTTTCAGAAACCACATATGGACCCACTAGATTCATTGGATGTGTGTTCTTATAATAAAACCAGCACTAGAGTCATTGCATGTGTTTTCTTTTCACAAACCACATATGGACCCACTAGAGTCATTGCATGTGTGTTCTTTCCACAAACCACTTACGGATCCACCAGTGTTCATTGCATGTGTGTTCTTTTCCACAAACCACATATGGATCCACTAGAGTCATTGTATGTGTGTTCTTTTCACAAACCAAATATTGACCCACTAGAGTCATTGCATGTGTGTTCTTTCCACAAAACTCACATGGATCCACCAATGGCATTGCATGTGTGTTCCTGACATGAACCACATATGGATCCACTAGAGTCATTGCATGCGTGTTCTTTCCACAAACGACATATGGATCCACTAGAGTCATTGCATGTGTGTTCTTTTCACAATACACATATGGATCAACCAATGGCATTGCATGTGTGTTCTTTCCACAAACCACACATGGATCAACCAGTGTCATTGCATGTGTGTTCTTTCCACAAACTACATATGGATCAACCAAGGGTCATTGCATGTGTGTTCTTTTCCACAAACCACATATGGATCCACTAGAGTCATTGCATGTGTGTTATTTCCACAAACCATGCATGGATTAACCAATGGAATTGCATGTGTGTTGTTTTCACAAACCACATATGGATCAATCAATGGCATTGCATGTGTGTTCTTTTCATAAACCACACATGGATCCACCAGTGTCATTGCATGTGTGTTCTTTCCAAAAACCACTTATGGATCAACCATTGGTCATTGCATGTGTGTTCTTTTCCACAAACCACATAAGGATCCACTGGAGTCATTGTATGTGTGTTCCTGTCATGAAACACACATGGATCAACAAGAGTCATTCATGTGTGTTCTTATACTAAAACCAACACTAGAGTCATTCCAATTGTGTTCTTATACTAAAACTAGCACTAGAGTCATTGCCTGTGTGTTCTTTTCACAAACCACATATGGATCCACAAGTGTCATTGCATGTGTTTTCTTTCCAGAAACCACATATGGATCAACCAGTGGTCATTGCATGTGTGTTCTTTTCCACAAACCACATATGGATCCACTAGAGTCATTGCATGTGTGTTCTTTTCACAAACCACATACGGACCCACTAGAGTCATTGCATGTGTGTTCTTATACTAAAACCAGCACTAGGGTCATTGCTTGTGTATTCTTTTCAGAAACCACATATGGATCCACTAGTGTCATTGCATGTGCGTTCTTTCCACAAACCACATATGGATCCACTAGAGTCATTGCATGTGTGTTCTTTTCACAAACCACATATGGACCCACTAGAGTCATTGCATGTGTGTTTTTATGTGTTCTTATACTAAAACCAGGACTAGAGTCATTGCATGTGTGTTCTTTTCACAATCCACATATGGACCCACTTGAGTCATTGCATGTGTGTTATTTCCACAAACCACATGTGGATCCACTAAAGTGATTACATGTGTGTTCTTTTCACAAACGACATATGGACCCACTAGAGTCATTGCATGTCTATTCTTTCCACAAACCACACATGGATCCACCAATGGCATTGCATGTGTGTTCCTGACATGAACCACATATGGACCCACTAGAGTCATTGCATGGGTGTTCTTTCCACAAACCACATATGGATACACTAGAGTCATTGCATGTGTGTTCTTTTCACAAACCACATATGGATCAACCAATGGCATTGCATGTGTGTTCTTTCCACAAACCACACATGGATCAACCAGTGTCATTGCATGTGTGTTCTTTCCACAAACCACATATGGATCCACTAGAGTCATTGCACGTGTGTTCTTTCCACAAACCACACATGGATTAACCATTGGCATTGCATGTGTGTTCTTTTCACAAAGCACACATGGATCCACCAGTGTCATTGCATGTGTGTTCTTTCCAAAAACCACATATGGATCAACCAGTGGTCATTGCATGTGTGTTCTTTTCCACAAACCACATATTGATCCACTAGAGTCATTGCATGTGTGTTCTGTCATGAACCACACATGGATCAACTAGAGTCATTGCATGTGTGTCCTTATACTAACACCAGCACTAGAGTCATTGCATGTGTGTTCTTATACTAAATCCAGCACTAGAGTCATTGCATGTGTGTTCTTTTCACAAACCACATATGGATCCACCAGTGTCATTGCATGTGTGTTCTTTCCACAAACCACATATGGATCAACCAGTAGTCTTTGCATGTGTGTTCTTTTCCACAAACCACATATGGATCCACCAGAGTCATTGCATGTGTGTTCTTTTCACAACCCACCTATGGACCCACTAGAGTCATTGCATGTGTGTTCTTATACTAAAACCAACACTAGAGTCATTGCATGTGTGTTCTTTTCAGAATCCACGAGTGTCATTGCATGTGTGTTCTTTCCACAAACCACACATGGATCGACCAGTGGTCATTGCATGTGTGTTCTTTCCACAAACCACACATGGATCCCTCTGAGTCATTGCATGTGTGTTCTTTCCACAAACCACATATGGATCAACTAGTGTCATGTCATGTGTGTTCTTTCCACAACCACATATGGATCCACTAGAGTCATTGCATGTGTGTTCTTTTCATAAGCCACATATGGAACCACTAGATTCATTGCATATGTGTTCCTGTCAAGAACCACATATGGATCCATCAGTGTTCATTGCATGTGTGTTCCTGTCATGAACCACACATGGATCAGCCAGTGGTCATTGCATGTGTGTTCTTTTCCACAAACCACATATGGATCCACTAGAGTGATTGCATATGTGTTATTTTCACAAAACACATATGGACCCACTAGAGTCATTGGAGGTGTGTTCTTATACTAAAACCAGCACTAGAGTCATTGCATGTGTGTTCTTATAGTAAAACCAACACTAGAGTCATTGCATGTGTGTTATTTTCACAAACCACATATGGATCCACCAGTGTCATTGCATGTGTGTTCTTTCCACAAACGACACATGGATCGACCAATGGTCATTGCATGTGTGTTCTTTCCACAAACCACACATGGATCCCCGTGAGTCATTGCATGTGCGTTCTTTCAACAAACCACACATGGATCAACCACTGTTCACTACATGTGTGTTCTTTCCACAAACCACATATGGATCAACCAGTGGTCATTGCATGTGTGTTCTTTTCCACAAACCACATATGGACCCACTAGAGTCATTGCATGTGTGTTGTTTTCACAAACCACATATGGACCCACTTGAGTCATTGCATGTGTGTTCTTTCCACAAACCACATATGGATCCACTAGAGTCATTGCATGTGTGTTCTTTTCACAAACCACATATGGACCCACTATAGTCATTGAATGTGTATTGTTTCCACAAACCGCACATGGATCCACTAATGGCATTGCATGTGTGTTCCTGCCATGAACCACATATGGACCCACTAGAGTCATTGCATGTGTGTTCTTTCCACAAACCACATATGGATCCACTAGAGTCATTGCATGTGTGTTCTTTTCACAAACCTCATATGGATCAACCAATGGCATTGCATGTGTGTTCTTTCCACAAACCACACATGGATCAACCAGTGTCATTGCATGTGTGTTCTTTCCACAAACCACATATGGATCAACCAGTGGTCATTGCATGTGTGTTCTTTTACACAAACCAGATATGGATCCACCAGAGTCATTGCATGTGTGATCTTTTCACAAACCACATATGGACCCACTAGAGTCATTGCATGTGTGTTCTTATACTAAAACCAGCACTACAGTCATTGCATGTGTGTTCTTTTCAGAAACCACATATGGATCCACCAGTGTCATTGCATGTGTGTTCTTTCCACAAACCACACATGGATCGACCAGTGGTCATTGCATGTGTGTTCTTTCCACAAACCACACATGGATTAACCAATGGTATTGCATGTGTGTTCTCTTCAGAAACCACATATGGATCAACCAATAGCAGTGCATGTGTGTTATTTTCACAAACCACACACAGTTCCACCAGTGTCATTGCATGCGTGTTCTTTCCACAAACCACATATGGATGAACCATTGGTCATTGCTTGTGTGTTCTTTTCCACAAACCACATATGGATCCACTAGAGTCATTGCATGTGTGTTCCTATCATGAACCACACATGGATCAACTAGAGTCATTGCATGTGTGTTATTATACTAAAACCAACACTAGAGTCATTGCATGTGTGTTCATATACTAAAACTAGCACTAGAGTCATTGCATGTGTGTTCTTTTCACAAACCACATATGGATCCACCAGTGCCATTGCATGTGTGTTCTTTCCACAAACCACATATGGATCAACCAGTGGTCATTGCATGTGTGTTCTTTTCCACAAACCACATATGGATCCACCAGAGTCATTGCATGCGTGTTCTTTTCACAAACCACATATGGACCCACTGGAGTCATTGCATGTGTGTTCTTATACTAAAACCAGCACTAGAGTCATTGCATGTGTGTTCTTTTCAGAAACCACATATGGATCCACAACTGTCATTGCATGTGTGTTCTTTCCACAAACCACACATGGATCCTGTAGAGTGATTGCATGTGTGTTCTTTCCACAAACCACATATGGATCAACGAGTGTCATTGCATGTGTTTTCTTTCCACAAACCACGTATGGATCCACTAGAGTCATTATATGTGTGTTCTTTTCACAAACCACATATGGACCCACTAGAGTCATTTCATATGTGTTCCTGTCAAGAACCACATATGGATCCACCAGTGTTCATTACATGTGTGTTCCTGTCATGAACCACACATGGATCAGCCAGTGGTCATTGCATGTGTGTTCTTTTCCACAAACCACATACGGATCCACTAGAGTCATTGCATGTGTGTTCTTTTCACAAACTACATATGGACCCACTAGAGTCACTGCATGTGTGTTCTTATACTAAAACCAGCACTAGAGTCATTGCATGTGTGTTCTTTTCAGATACCACATATGGATCCACCAGTGCCATTGCATGTGTGTTCTTTCCACAAACCACACATGGCTCGACCAGTGGTCATTGCATGTTTTCTTTCCACAAACCACACATGGATCCCCCTGAGTCATTGCATGTGCGTTCTTTCCACAAACCACACATGGTTCAACCAGTGTTCACTGCATCTATGTTATTTCCACAAACCACATATGGTTCAACCAGTGGTCATTGCATGTGTGTTCTTTTCCACAAACCACATATGGATCCACTAGAGTCATTTCATGTGTGTTATTTCCACAAACCACACATGGACCCACTAGAGTCATTGCATGTGTGTTCTTATACTAAAACCAGCACTAGAGTCATTGCATGTGTGTTCTTTTCACAAACCACATATGGATCTACCAGTGTCATTGCATGTGTGTTCTTTCCACAAACCATACATGGATCGACCAGTGGTCATTGCATGAGTGTTCTTTCCACAAACCACACATGGATCCCCCTGATTTATTGCATGTGTGTTCTTTCCACAAACCACACATGGATCAACCACTATTCACTGCATGTGTGTTCTTTCCACAAACCACATATGGACCAACCAGTGGTCATTGCATGTGTGTTCTTTTCCACTAACGACATATAGACCCACTAGAGTCATTGCATGTGTGTTCTTATACTAAAACCACATATGGATCAACCAGTGGTCTTTGCATGTGTGCTCTTTTCCACAATACACATATGGATCCACTAGAGTCATTGGATGTGTGTTCTTTTGACAAACCACATATGGACCCACTAGAGTCATTGCATGTGTGTTCTTATACTAAAACCAGCACTAGAGTCATTGCATGTGTGTTCTTTTCACAAACCACATACGGATCCACCGGTGTCATTGCATGTGTGTTCTTTCCACAAACCACATATGGATCCACTAGAGTCATTGCATGTGTGTTCTTTTCACAAACCACATATGGACGCACTAGAGTCATTTCATGTGTATTCTTTCCACACACCACACATGGATCCACCAATGGCATTGCATATGTGTTCCTGACATGAACCACATATGGACCCACTAGAGTCATTGCATGTGTGTTCTTTCCACAAACCACATATTAATCCACTAGAGTCATTGCATGTGTGTTCTTTTCACAAACCACATATGGATCAACTAATGGCATTGCATGTGTGTTCTTTCCACAAACCACACATGGATCAACCAGTGTCATTGCATGTGTGTTCTTTTCCACAAACCACATATGGATCCACTAGAGTCATTGCATGTGTGTTCTTTCCACAAACCACACATGGATTAACCAATGGCATTGCATGTGTGTTCTTTCCACAAACCACATATGGATCAACCAATGGCATTGCATGTGTGTTCTTTTCACAAACCACACATGGATCCACCAGTGTCATTGCATGTGTGTTCTTTCCACAAACCACATATGGATTAACTAGTGGTCATTGCATGTGTGTTCTTTTCCACAAACCACATATGGATCCACTAGAGTCATTGCATGTGTGTTCATATCATGAACCCCACATGGATCAACTAGAGTCATTGCATGTGTGTTCTTATACTAAAACCAACACTAGAGTCATTGCATGTGTGTTCTTATACTAAAACCAGCACTAGAGTCATTGCATGTGTGTTCTTTTCACAATCCACATATGGATCCACTACTGTCATTGCATGTGTGTTCTTTCCACAAACCACATATGGATCAACCAGTGGTCATTGCATGTGTGTTCTTTTCCACAAACCACATATGGATCCACCAGAGTCATTACATGTGTGTTCTTTTCACAAACCACATATGGACCCACTGGAGTCATTGCATGTGTGTTCTTATACTAAAAACAACACTAGAGTCATTGCATGTGTGTTCTTTTCAGAAACCACATATGGATCCACAACTGTCATTGCATGTGTGTTCTTTCCACAAACCACACATGGATCCCGTTGAGTCATTGCATGTGTGTTCTTTCCACAAACCACATATGGATCAACCAGTGTCATTGCATGTGTGTTCTTTCCACAAACCACATATGGATCCACTAGAGTCATTATATGTGTGTTCTTTTCACAAACCACATATGGACCCACTAGAGTCATTGCATATGTGTTCCTGTCAAGAACCACATATGGATCCACCAGTGTTCATTACATGTGTGTTCTTGTCATGAACCACACATGGATCAGCTAGTGGTCATTTCATGTGTGTTCTTTTCCACAAACCACATATGGATGCACTAGAGTCATTGCATTTGTGTTCTTTTCACAAACCACATATGGACCCACTAGAGTCATTCCATGTGTGTTCTTATACTAAAACCAGCACTAGAGTCATTGCATGTGTGTTCTTATACTAAAACTAGCACTAGAGTCATTGCATGTGTGTTCTTTTCACAAACCACATATGGATCCACCAGTGTCATTGCATATGTGTTCTTTCCACAAACCACACATGGATCGACCAGTGGTCATTGCATGTGTGTTCTTTCCACAAACCACACATGGATCAACTAATGTTCACTGCATGTGTGTTCTTTCCACAAACCACATATGGATCAACCAGTGGTCATTGCATGTGTGTTCTTTTCCACAAACCACATATGGATCCAGTAGAGTCATTGCATGTGTGTTCTTTCCACAAACCACACATGAATTAACCAATGGCATTGCATGTGTGTTCTTTTGACAAACCACATATGGATCAACCAATGGCATTGCCTGTGTGTTCTTTTCACAAACCACACATGGATCCACCAGAGTCATTGCATGTGTGTTCTTTCCACAAACCACATATGGATCAACCAGTGGTCATAGCATGTGTGTTCTTTCCACAAACCACGTATGGATCAACCAATGTCATTGCATGTGTGTTTCTGTCATGAACCACACATGGATCAACTAGAGTAATTGCATGTGTGTTCCTATCATGACCCACACATGGATAAACCAATGGCATTGCATGTGTGTTCCTATAATGAACCACACATGGATCAACCTGTGGTCATTACATGTGTGTTCCTCTCATAAACCACATATGGATCCACCTAGTGTGATTGCATGTGTATTCTTCTCACAAACCACATAAGGATCCACCAGTGTCATTGGATGTATGTTCTTTTCATAAACCACATATGGATCCTAACCTTAGGAGAGCCCTAACCTTAGCCCCCCAATGGATCCACCGTTGGACCGAGTCTTCTAGAAGTCACACCATAACACAGTTGTTCTGCTTGACGATTGTTACATACCGTTCGATCGGGGCGCTTGGACGATTGGGATGGTCTTCGTGAGAGCGATCCTCGAGTAGGCTGTTCTGCGGCATGATTGGCCACGCTTGCTCTGGACTAACTGGCATGTTGCGAGTGTCACGACTCACGATTTCAGTGGGCCATATCCCAGTGTCACGTCCCCATTACTTATCTTCCTCCCCGTACTTATCTTCCTTTCCCTCGAAGCCACATCCCCACTTCACTCCCATCCTACTGTAGCCGCAAGCCGACGACATCCGCAAATTCTCGGGTCGCTACCTTCATGCTAAGAAATCATTTTACAAGCTTTTGAACTTATCCTACATATTCTTGTTATTCGCCAATCTAACTGCTGACCTTTTTTCCGATTTCTCGACGAACTTCAGATGTGGCAGATGCTGCAGCCCAAGAATTTGGAGATCCTCACGCGCAACTTTGCAGTGACGTTCCCGCTCGTGTGCTCCCACCGAGGATGCTTTCGCCGTTACTCCTACCACGAGATCCTGCTCCACGAGCTCGTGTGCCCGCACGGCGCGTGCTCCTGCACGGAGCCGGGCTACAACTCCACCGGCCCGCCGGCAGTGTTCGTCGTCCACCTTGTAGAGGAGCACTATGTTGGGTCCGCAGCATAGAAAACAAAAATTTTCCTACGGTGTGAACTACACGCCAAGATCTATCTACTAGGTACAAAGCAAACGGGTGGACATACATCCATAGAGAACTTACCCTCGTAGACAACGAGCTTTGTTAACGAGTAGGAACTCGTGGTTGATGTAGTCGTACACTTGCCGATCTCAAGATCGTGAGGAAGTCCGAGCGCCGCAACTCAGCAGCGCATCTGCACTCGCACACACGTTCAAGCCACCGGACAACCTCCACCTCCTCGCCTCCAGCGATCCAAATGGAAGCAAGAACTCCTTCCAGATGAAATGCCACTGAACATGTATCTCGCTAATCCGAGACCATGGGGAATAATTCTAGAGGGGAGAGAGATCCTTCACAACGAGGTGTGAGGATGAAGGAGGAATGGGTGGCCTTTTATAGGAGGAGGAGGTGCCCTCTCTCCATGGTCGCGCATGGGGGTGACCTCACCTCCCCCATTCATGTGGTGGTAACTCCTCCACATTAAAATGCCTCTTCACAGTCCCTTTTAAAGTCTCCACTTTAAATGCATTAAGTTTCTCCAAATTTAATGCTCTCTCATTTAATAAAACCCTTTTATTAAATTTATTCAGAATTTTGTTAATTACTTTAATTAACAAACATTCACATATAGCCCCTTCCAATATTTCAATATCACATGCAGAACCAGCTTCTGCAATTTCACCCGAAACAATTTCCGGTTTCTATTGAAACAATTCCTACGCTTTGCAATTCTTTCGTCTGAAACATATGTGCTCCAAAATGGTGTACGGTAACTCTTAAGTGTGCCACCCTACGGTTCACGAATAATGCAGACATGATCGAGACCCTTCTCCGATCAATAATCAGCAGCGGGACCTGGAGATCCGTACTGACTCCTACACATTCAACGATGACTCCTGTGATCGTGAGAACCTTTAACGCTTGTAACTAAATCCCTTTGTCTCTCGATATATTACATGTCCGAGATTCGATCATCGGTATCTCCATACCTAGTTTGATCTCGTTACCGACATGCACTCTTTTCTCGTTCCCGTGATATAACATTGTAGTGATCACATCACTTGCTTGCAAGCTATCCTAATGTGATATCACCGAGAGGGCCCAGAGTATATCTATCCATCATCTGGATTGACAAATTCCACTCTTGATCCATGAGCCTCAACATAACACCTTCGTAGCACTGAACCCATCTTTATAGTCACCCTATTACGGTGTGATGTTTGATGTTATCAAGATACTCTTCCGGTGTTAGCAATTAACATGATCTCATGGTCTAAGGATAAAGATTACTTCGTATGATGTTATAGCAATATAAACACAATGACTTGATCGTAATGCACTTTACAAATCTTTATATCTCCATCCTTGACATGCTCGCGGATGGAGTGAAACCGGCGCTTAATATGCTTGGAATTCTTGTGAGACCTTGGTTCCTTTGCGTTGGCTATGGCTCCATTGTTGTCACAATAGATCACCATCGGGTCCAACGACCGGAACCACACCCAGCCTGTTATGAACTCCTTCATCCAAACCGCTTCTCGCGCCGCTTCAAGCAGCAACATATTCCGCCTCCGTTGTTGATCCAGCCACCACAGGTTGTTTGGAGCTCCTCCAACTAACTGCTGCTCCGTTCAAGAGAAATACGTATCCGGATTGAGACTTAGAGTCATCCGGATCAGTGTCAAAGATAGCATCAACATAACACTTGGCGACTAGCTCTTCTTCACCTCCGTATATAAGAAAGATATCCTTAGTTCTTCTCAAGTACTTAAGGATATTCTCGACCGCTATCCAAAGGTTCAACTCGGATCAGATTGGTACCTACTAGTCAAACTAATAGCATGTGCCACATCCGGTCTTGTACATAGCATGGCATACATTATAGAGCCTATGGCTGAGGCATAGGGGATCTTATCCATTATCTCTCTTTCTTCCGTCGTAGCCGGACTTTGAGTCTTACTAAATGTCTTGCCTTGCAACATAGGTAAGAACCCCTTCTTACTTCCGTCCATATTAAACTTCTTTAATATCTTATCAAGGTATGTACTCTGCGATAGCCCAATTAGGCGTCTTGATCTATCTCTATAGATTTTAATGCCTAATATATATGAAGCTTCACCAAGGTCCTTCATCGAAAATTTGCTGTTTAGATAACTTTTAACACTGTTTAAAAGATCTAAATCATTTCCAATCAATAATATGTCATCCACATATAATATTAGAAATGCCACCTTGCTCCCACTCACTTTCTTGTAAATACAAGCCTCTCCATAAGTTTGGACAAATCCAAACTCTTTGATCACCTCATCAAAGCGGAGATTCCAACTTCGTGATGCTTGCTTCAGTCCATAGATGGATCGCTGAAGTTTGCACACCTTATTAGCATCCTTAGGATCGACAAAACCCTTAGGTTGTATCATATACAACACTTCTTCAATATTACCATTGAGGAACGCAGTTTTGACATCCATCTGCCATATTTCATAATCGAAATATGCAGCAATTGCTAACATAATCCTAACCGACTTAAGCATCGCTACGGGAGAGAATGTCTCATCGTAGTCAACTCCTTGAATTTGTCGAAACCCCTTTGCGACAAGTCGAGCCTTATAGATGGTCACATTACCATCAGCTTCAGTTTTCCTTTTGAAAATCCATTTATTCACAACGGCCTTTTGGTCGTGAGGTAAGTCCACCAAGTTCCAAACTTTGTTCTCGTACATGGATTCCATCTCGGATTTCATCGCTTCTAGCCATTTGTTGGAATCCGGGCTCATCATCACTTCTTCATATGTCGCAGGGTCATCCATTTCATCAACCATGAAATTCACAATAGGATTGCCGTACAGTTTAGGAGCTGCACGTGTCCTGCTTGACCTGCGAGGTTCGGTAGTGTTCTCTTTCGGAGTTTCATGATCATTATCATTACCTCTCTCTTCATCAGCTGAAGTCAACTCCGAAACAACTTCCGGTGCTGCGCCACTCGCCATTCCATGAAGAGAAGGTTCAATAACCTCTTCGAGTTCTACCTTCCGACTACTCACACCTTTCACGAGAAACTCCTTCTCAAGAAAGGATCCATTCTTGGCAACAAAAACCTTGCCCTCGGATCTGTGATAGAAGGTATACCCAATTGTTTCCTTAGGG
The DNA here is from genome assembly GCA_023614405.1 of Avena insularis. Classification (NCBI taxonomy): domain Eukaryota; kingdom Viridiplantae; phylum Streptophyta; class Magnoliopsida; order Poales; family Poaceae; genus Avena; species Avena insularis. The sequence goes on along the minus strand of CM042684.1, from coordinate 269,185,746 downwards.
TATCCTATGAAGACGCATTTTTCCGCTTTGGGTTCGAGTTTATCCGGTTGAAGTTTCTTCACATAAACATCGCATCCCCAAACCTTAAGAATGATGCTTAGGTTTGTTTCCAAACCATAATTCATAATGTCGTTTCAACGGATTTAGATGGTGCCCGATTTAAAGTGAATGCAATTGTTTCCAGTGCATAACCCCAAAATGACAAAGGGCAAGTCAATGAGACATCATAGATTGAACCATATCCAATAAAGTATGATTACGACGCTCGACACACCATTACGTTGTGGTGTTCCGCGCGTGAGTTGTGAAACTATTCCACAGTCTTTCATATGTGTGCTAAACTCGTAACTAAGATACTCTCCTCCATGGTCGGACCACAGAAATTTGATCTTTCTGTTACGATGATTTTCCACTTCATTCTGAAATTCTTTGAACTTTTCAAAAGTTTCAGACATGTGTTTCATCAAATAGATATACCCGTATCTACTCAAATCATCCGTGAAAGTAACAAAATAACGATATCCACCTCACCGACACACTCATTGGTCCACACACATCAGTATGTATGATTTCCAATAGATATGTCGCCCGTTCCATTGAACCGGAAAACGGCGTTCTAGTCATCTTGCCCATAAGGCATGGCTCACATGTATCAAATGATTCAAAATCAAGTGATTCCAAAAGTCCATCAGAATGGAACTTCTTCATGCGTTTAACGCCAATATGACCTAGACGGCAGTGCCACATATATGTAGATATATCATTATCAAGTTTAATCCTTTTAGCATCAACATTATGAATATGCGTAATACTGCTATCGAGATCCAACAGAAGTAAACCATTCAACATAGGTGCATGACCATAAAAGATATTATTCATATAAATCGAACAACCATTGTTTTCAGACTTAAATGAATAACCACTTTGCATCAAACACGATCCGGATACAATGTTCATGCTCAGTGCAGGCACCAAATAACAATTATTTAGGTTTACAACTAATCCCGATGGCATATGGAGAGGCAGCATTCTCACGGAGATCACATCAACTCTTGATCCATTGCCGACCCGCATCGTGACCTCACCCCTTGCTAGTTGTCGCTTGTTCCGCAGCCCCTGAACCGAGTTACATATACTAGCAACTGATCCGGTATCAAATACCCAGGTGCTACTGCGAGTACTAGTCAAGTACACATGAATAACAAGTATATCACATATACCTTTGTTTGCCTTGCTAGACTTCTTGTCCGCCAAATACTTGGGGCAGTTGCACTTCCAATGGCCAGTCCCCTTGCAATAGTAGCACTTGGTGTCAGACTTAGGGCCAGCTCGGGGTTTCTTTTCAGGCGTGGCAACAGACTTGCCACCCTTCTTTCCCTTGTGCTTGCCTTTCTTGTCCTTCTTGAAACCGGTGGTCCTATTGATCATCAACACTTGATGTTCTTTCCTAATCTCCACTTCAGCCTTAAGCATTGATGTAGCTCGGAAGAGACTTCTTCATGCCCCGCATATTATAGTTCATCACGAAGCTCTTGTAGCTAGGTGTAGATTGGAGAACACGATGTATGCCTAAGTCAATGGGAATCGTTATTCCCAAGGACACAAGCTTATCGGGCGCATCAGACATTTTGAGTACGTGCTCACTAACGGAGCTATTTTCCCCCATCATGCAGCTAAAGAACTTTTCTGTAGTATTATAACTCTCTACGGCAGCATGGGTATCGAAAATCATTTTCAATTCTCCCATGGTATCAAAGGCATTACCATTTTCGAAACGCTTTCGAAGTTCTGGCTCTAGCCCATACAGTATGCCGCAATGAACTAAGTTGTGGTCCTCCTGACGAGTTATATAGACGTTCTTTTCCTCGTTAGGGGCATCAGAGCTGGTGGGGACCTAGCGCGATCTAGCACATATTGCTTTTGTGCAAAGCAGGAGGAGAATCCTCAAATTCATAGCCCATTTGGTGAAGTTGCTACCATTCGCAGCAAGTTTCTCTTTCTCCATGAACACATTGAAATTAAAAGCAGGTGGTGCCATCTACAACAGAATTTGTAAAGTATATTTAGACTAAGTTTATGATAGATTGAGTTCAACTAATCCAAATTACTAATGAACTCCCACTCAAAAACAACATCCCTCGTGTCCTTTTGGTGATTACATGAACCAAATCCACTACACCAAGTCCGATCATCACGTGAGTCGGTGTAGCTTCAAAGGCGAGCATCTATATGGGCATCATATCAACTATATGACTCATTCTTAACCTTTCGTCCGTGTTCGAGGCCACGCCCAGACATGCTAGGCTCGTCAAGTAAGAACCTTAGTATTTATGCGTGTAAACTGTCTTACACCCGTTGTATGAAAGCGTAGAGTTGAAAACACCCGATCATCACGTGATGCCTCAAAACACGATCCACAAAACGGTGCATACTTAAGGAAGAACACATTTTATCTTGATATCTAAATGAGGGATCATCTTATAATGCTATCAAATGCGCCAAACTAGCAGTATAAGATGCTAACATCTAATGTGTGAAGTGAGATGATATGGTCCATGCATTTGATCTCTATCATTTGCATCGTGGTATGATCTCTATCATTCCTTTGTGTTTAGCCAAGGTCTATGGAACTTACACGTTAAGTGAGTTATAAGAGTATCTATCATACGTCTACTTACAACAATACCATATCAAAACACTAGCCCAGCAACGATCTAAACTAGACGCCTCTAATTTATCAAGTGCAAGTTTTACGTGGCTTAGGGATTTCGGAGATAGAACCTGTCTAACCTACGAACATGAACCACAACGAGGATAACCAAGTTATTAGCAACTCGTTGTAAATCAGATATTGACTATAGTAGGAGAGATAGACACCCGCCAGCCACTTATGCAAAATAAGTTGCATGTCAGTCGTGGAACCGGTCTCATGTACGATGACATGTAACGTTGGTCCGGGCTGCTTCATCCCACTATGCCACCAATATCCAAAATACATAGAAGATGCAATAACATGATCATCATCGCCCACATATCATATATGTGTACTACCCATGCAAAGCACCTACGCATAGATCTGGCTCTGATACCACTGTTGGGTCCGCAACATAGAAAACAAAAAATTTCCTACGGTGTGAACTACACGCCAAGATCTATCTACTAGGTACAAAGCAAACGGGTGGACATACATCCATAGAGAACTTACCTCAGACAACGAGCTTTGTTAACGAGTAGGAACTCGTGGTTGATGTAGTCGTACACTTGCCGATCTCAAGATCGTGAGGAAGTCCGAGCGCCGAACTCAGCAAGATCCGCACTCGCACACACGTTCAAGCCACCGGACAACCTCCACCTCCTCACTCCAGCGATCCAGCGGAAGCAGCAACTCCTTCTAGACGAAATGCCACCGGGAACATGTATCTCGCTAATCCGAGACCATGGGGGAATAATTCTATAGGGGGAGAGAGATCCTTCACAAGGAGGTGTGAGGATGAAGGAGGGAGTGGGTGGCCTTTATAGGAGGAGGGGTGCCCTCTCTCCATGGTTTCCATGCATGGGAGGGGGTGACCCCTCACCTCCCCCATTCATGTGGTGGTAACTCCTCCACATTAAAATGCCTCTTCACATTCCCTTTTAAAGTCTCCACTTTAAATGCATTAAGTTTCTCCAAATATAATGCTCTCTCATTTAATAAAACCTTTATTAAATTTACTCAGAATTTTGTTAATTACTTTAATTAACAAACATTCACATATAGCCCCTTGCAATATTTCAATATCACATGCAGAACCACCTTCTGCAATTTCACCCGAAATAATTTCCGGTTTCTATTGAAACAATTCATGCGCTTTGTAATTCTTTCGTCTGAAACATATGTGCTCCAAAATGGTGTCCGGTAACTCTTAAGTGTGCCACCCTATGGTTCGCGAATAATGCAGACATGATCGAGACCCTTCTCCGATCAATAATCAGCAGCGGGACCTAGAGATCCGTACCGACTCCTACACATTCAACGATGACTCCTGTGATCGTGAGAACCTTTAACGCTTGTAACTAAATCCCTTTGTCTCTCGATATATTACATGTCCGAGATTCGATCATCGGTATCTCCATACCTAGTTTGATCTCGTTACCGACATGCACTCTTTTCTTGTTCCCTTGATATAACATTCTAGTGATCACATCACTTGCTTGCAAGCTATCCTAATGTGATATCACCGAGAGGGCCCAGAGTATATCTATCCGTCATCTGGATTGACAAATTCCACTCTTGATCCATGAGCCTCAACTTAACACCTTCAGTAATCAACCCATCTTTATAGTCACCCTGTTATGGTGTGACGTTTGATGTTATCAAGATACTCTTCCGATGTTAGCAATTAACATGATCTCATGGTCTAAGGATAAAGATTACTTCGTATGATGTTATAGCAATATAAACACAATGACTTGATCGTAATGCTATACTTCGGATGAATGTTCATCACATCATTCTACCAATGGTGTGACCTTGTTATTAACAACATCCAATGTCCATGATCAGGAAACCTTGATCATCCTGTTAATCAACAAGCTAGTCTATAAGAGAGGCATGACTAGGAACCCTTTTTGTTTATTAAACACACATGTATTGATGTTTCCTATCAATACAATTATAGCATGCAAAATAAACATCTATCATATATAAGGAATACATAATAACAACTTTATTATTGCCTCTCAGGGCATATTTCCTTCACACTTGATCAAAGTGATTAGCATCTCGTATGGCCAAGCCCAACTTCTCCAAGAGCAGGTGGCGTTCACTGACTCGGCATGCAGCCGGCTAATTTTCCAGGGGGGACGGCTCTGTTTTTGTCCTGACCATCACTGCCGGTGTTCTGGGAACCAGATCCGGGCCCACCATCGTGTGTGCCATATGCGTCAGGTCGGTCTCGTGCGCCTGGCCCGTATACACGGTGTGCATGTGGGCGAACACCCAGCCGCCATCGTCTGATAGCATTCTCGTGCTAGCCGAGGCGCCGAGCTACCCGACGCCGCGGGAGGTGGAGTATGTGGACCTAAGGTCGATCCTATGTGTGCCATCTCAGTACCTTGTCGGTGCTAGACCCAACAGGCAGATGCATTTCTACATTTGTATCGAGAAGACCGACAGGGAAATGTAGTACTTGTGTTGTTGTTACTGTTATACTTAAGCGATGCTTCTCAGGTGCGTAGAGCATACGTGTCGTGCGAATGTACCCTAGTTGTACTTTTTAGTACTCCTTAATAATTCGACGAGTTATTATATTGGTCCAATCAGCTTGTTGTTGTCACGTTGCAAAGTCTGCTTGCTCTGGAGAGACCGGCAATACCGTGTGCTCCCACACCCACATGTCAGTGTCACGTGTTCCGAGGGCCCACCTTCCAGTGTCACGCCCCCCTTCTCTTCCTTCCCCTCGAAGCCACTGTCCCAACTTCTCTTCCATCCTGCCACTCCCATCTGATGGTTGTAATCTGATTTTTGTTGGATTGTTTACATGTAATCTACGTTGATAATGCAACATGCAAATGGCACAGACACAATTTCCAAAGTTGAAGCACTCACGCGCTGCTATTGCACATATTTCTCAATATAGCTCGACAAACCCATTACAATAATTGTACCCGCATTAAACACAACCGAAATTGCAACCATCCTAAACAACATCTAAACCCACATCACATCACTGTCGTCAGAGTCCACCTCGATTGGTGACACCGCCGTGCCCTTCCCAGCGACATCCACTCCCACCCGTGGCTTGCCCTTCGCCAAGGAGGCAACAATGGCGTTCTGCACAGCTTCGTCCCTGTCGTCCTCCACATCGGAATTGACAATGACAAAGGTGACGGGGTTGGCATGGACTGAGCGCCGTCACGCCTGGTGGCTCCTGCTCGAGCTCGACGCCGCATAATTCCTTCTATAGGTAGGAGGTGCCGAGCTCGGATACGTAGCATCGTCGCTCCTCTCAAGAAACCATGGCCATTTGATACTGCGACAGTAGGATCTTGGGGTGCATCCGCCGTGGCGAGCCCTACCGGAAGCGGTGCAGCGGATGGATCTGCCGGCGGGAGCCATGACAAGTTCCTAGGAGGGAGTAAGATTGTGGGCCAGGCGTGTCTGGTTCCTGAGCAAGGCCTCCTAGTGATATACACGCGGGCAAGGTGCCAAAAAATTTCGTCCAATGCGCGCGAGAGGGCTTTTGAACCACGAAGGCGCGAGGTTTGGTTGACAAGTCCACACGCTAGGTCCCCCACATGTCAGCCGAATGTGGACGGTAGGATTCTGCCCGAGTTATTAAGTGGGGATAAATCACGCTTCACCACTACCCTGACATCTAAAGGCTCCTCTTTCCTCTGCCCTCGCTCCCCTCGCTCATGGCTTGCAGCTCGTGCAGTTCGTTTCGGGCGGAATCAGGGTCGGCTCAACACCGTCAGGCGGGTGCCCCCATCAGGTATCGGAGGGCGCCCTATGATTACTACCCTGATATGCTGTGTTTGTGTGGTGAGAAGATGCCGATATGGATTTCGTGGACCGACGAAAATACTGCACGAAAATTCACCAACTACAACATCAGAGCGGTAAGTTCCTACTGTAGGTACAATGGTAACCGGATCTGGAAAGCGTAATGTAATTATTTTTTTCCTTCGATCTACTACGCAGGAAGGGAGGGGGGCTGGCTGTGACAAGTTTGTGTGGATCGGAAAGCCACTGATAGGTTTTCACAAAGAGATGATTCAGGATCTGCGGATGATATGTGGGACAAGAAATAGGAGATTCGTGCGGTGGAGCGAGAGATCTAGGAGCTTCGCCAGGTGCAGGGGAGGCAGGGGCAGGGAGGTGGTGAGACAGACGGGCTCAAGATTAGGCCAGATAGTGGAAACAATTTCCTCATTATCTCGGCATTATCTGTTGCATTTGCAGTTTATGTTGCCATGTCATTGTCCAGCAGCTGAAATAAGTTGCTGCTTCGTGGAGTGTAGCAGCCAGCTTAAGAAATTGTTTTTCAGCCCAGAAACTTATCATAAGTGTAATGCCAATAGCAATGATTTATTAAGCACCTATAAATAATTCATGTCTATGCCACTAACACCCATCGATTTTGGAGACCCCTTAACCGCTCAGCTATCGCGATTGTTCAGATAGTAGTGGCACAGTCACAATTTTGGATTCAACTAGTGGCCTCGGCCGTATCCAATCCTAAAGTCGCGGTACATTTTACTCCGAGTATGGGAGGCAGATTGTTTCGCCCGACAAGTTCCATGCACACAACTCGAGAGTTTTACCGAACTACATATATAGGTTCAAGTTCAATACATCCTTATTCTTCTACACTGCTAGCCTTCTTTCTCTGCTTTGGTGCCAACTTTCTTCCTCTTTCCTTCACGTCCATTGGCTTCTTCATCTCCTGCCTTCTTCCTCTTCCTGGGTGCCAATTTTCTTACCTTCACGTACCCTACATCTCCGGGTCGAGGGAATTCAGGCCAATCAGCACCAGAATCTTGTCCGACATCATCACTCCACTCGTTTTGCTTTTCTTCCCGCAACAAAATCACTGAGTCGGTTGTCTTGTTTCTTACCTTGCGCTTCCTGTAAAAAAATAGTACATGGAATACTACCTTATATCTACAGACTATAAACAATTTTTTTTGTGAATCTACCATCTCATACCTAGGTTTGGGAGCATTAAGGGGACAACCAGCTGCTCTATGGCCTATAAGATGGCAGGTCTTGCATCTGTTTTTGCCCTTCTTTGTAGCACAGAAAGCCGAACCCTTCTTCTCGAGAAAATTCTTAAACCTATTCACCTGAGGTCTTCCTCTGCCCCTTTTTGTAACTGGCTGGCAAAGCTCAAAAGAAAGTTGGACTTGAGGCCATTGAGATGGGTCTGTACATGGCTCGACAGATCCAGCGTACGCAACTCTGAACTTTTCCATAGAGTAGTAGTCTGACAAATACTGATCCAAATGTGGTAGAGTTATTTTCTTCACCAAGAATGCAAAGGCGTGGTCGCAAGGTTTCTCGGTATGCCGCCACTCTAAGCAAGTGCATTCTCGCAGCTGGATGTTCACAACATCCCTTTTGCCACTCTTGGACATATCGACCACCTCACAATTTCTGCTGGTTGACAGGAGAACCTTAAGATGAGCAAGTCCTCGGCTTCTCTTGTGCAGTTGCTGTACAACTGGCGGTAGCATATGTCCTCTAAGTCTCCTACTAATCTCTCTCCTTATATTTAACAGCTTCATGATCATACCACGTATGCTATCCATCAAGATATGAACATGACGCACTTTTATTTCCTTCACCCAGTTATTCAGGCATTCTACAAGGTTGTTGTTTATGTAATTAACTTTGATGTCAGGGTTGAATTGACTCCTCTTCCATAGCTGCGAATGATGGATGGCTAAGTACTCTGGAAGTTCAGGGGCTTCTGAAAAAATCTTGCTCATGAAATATTCGCTGCTACTAGGTTTGTAAACTCTAGCAGCAGGAAACATGTAACGAAATATGCTGCCTCCGTAGTGTGAGTACAAGTTGAGCATCATATGGGCATGACATTCTCTACCTTTAGCTCGCGGGAACACCTCCTTCACTGCATTCGTCAGCCCTTTGCATGCATCCGTGGATATAGCCAATGGATCCATGTGGCCTATTGATCTCCTGAGTTGCCTCATAAACCAGACCCAGTTTTCCTTCTTTTCTGTTTCAAACAGCCCGAATGCCACTAGGAACATCCAGTTGTGACCATCAAGTGTTGTGGCGATGGCGTGACCTTTCCATTTGCCGCTTAGGACAAGGTTGTCTACACTCAGATACGGCCTACAGCCGGCCTTGAATCCCTGGATGCAAGGTTTAAGCGCCATGAAAAATCTTTTGAAATATATTTTACCACCTTCTGATTCGGTGTCAATCTCCACAACACTCCCAAGACACCTAGCTTGTACCTCCGCCTTGAAGTTGTATAGCATCTTGAAGCTATTGGTCTAATCCCCATGCAAGACCCCTAGAGCTTTGTCTTTACCTTTCCAAACCATGTAATACGGAAGGACAATGTTGTATTTAGAACCAAGGCTAGTCTGACTATTCTTCGTAGTCTCCTTAGGGTTATCCTTTAGTATGGACATAGATTGCATAGCCACCCACTCCGTATCAGCCATTGAGGATTTCAGTTTTCTGCTGGTCAGACACATGTGTGGAGGGCCCATTTTGTTCACCTGCAACACAGATTCATTTAAAAGATAAGCGGAGTCGACTTGTTGCTAGAAAGATATCACACATCAATTGTAGTTATAGAGTGAAAAGAGAGAGAGAGTTCTAATGGTTTGCTGCATTCATTGCCCTAGTACCCTAATTTCATTCGACGCAGGTAAGGCTCTTGTTGTGATCCTCCATGGACAATGTACCTCGGCCCGTCCATTCATCCATGTTAACTTGCAAACAGCCTCATACCTCTGGGCAGCGTTCTTCAGTCGATAAACGTCGAACTCCCCCTTGATACAAAAATGCCAGAACAACATCCTGAACTCATGCATGCTTCTGAACTTGGTGCCGACTGAAATTATAGGATACTCGTGGTCATGTTTCATTTCTTCTACTTCAACACCCAAATCATCGGTTGGAATACCACCCTCATCGTTAAGTTCCTCGTCTATTTCATCATCACCAGATTCTTGATCCTCTACAGTGCCTTCTTCTTCATCTGATTCAGAATCCTCGCCATCGTCTCTAATGCCTAGTACTACACACATCATATTGACTCCCATGGGTGGGGCTGCACCATCGTCTCCACCCGGATGGACTGGATAATTGCCCCAATCCACCTCACCGGCAACTCTGTTTTCTCCAAGACACTCGGTTGGTTCTGCTGCAACCACATGGGTGGTCTTACGTTTGCACGCATCCCAGGTACTTCAGTGGACAAACAACAATCATAATCAATTTCATCTTAACTATACAGAACCCTCTTTCTCTTTATGTGTACATCCTCTTTCCTGATAGTATCAGTAGGGCTTGACATCTGCGTTTCATTCCCCAACGAACTAGGCTTTTTGCTGCCGCTCTTGGGTGTGATCTCCTTACTGCCTCCCCTCACGGGTGTTGGCTCAAGGGTGCTGGCATTATTGCCTGACCTCTGCAGCGTGTTCTTCGAATTAGCCCTTTTGCTGCTACTATTGGGTGTGTTCTCCTTCGTGCTGGCATTATTGCCTGACCTCAGCGGCGTGTTCCGCTCCAAATTAGCCCTTTTGCTACTACTATTGTGCGTGTTCTCCTTCGTGCTGGCATTATTGCCTGACCTCAGCGGCGTGTTCCGCTCCAAATTAGCCCTTTTGCTGCTACTATTGGGCGTGTTCTCCTTCGTGCTGGCATTATTCCCTAACACCGGCGTGTTCTGCTTCAAATTAGTATCTTTTCTGCTCCCACTGGGTGTGGTAGCCTCCATGCTGGCCATCTTCGCCTCTTTGCTACCACTCCTGCGAGTGTTCACCATCGTACTAGCCCTCTTAGCATTTTTGCTTCTACCGTTTGGTGTCGCATTTTGACTGGATCTCAGGGGTGTACTCTGCGGCGTGGTGCCTTTTTCGTGCGACTCTTGGGCGTCTTCTTCTCTGGTGTGGTCTCCTTGGTGACGTTCTTGTTCGGGGTGCCCTTTCTGGGGATGCTCTTCCTGCTCCTCTTTATGACGCTCCTCTGTAAGACTCTCCTCTGTTCGAAGCTACCCTCAGTCGCACCAGCCCCAGTGATGCCATGGATCAGGTCACACATGCCTTCTAAAAGTCCATCATCTCTATTGTCAAGTTCCAATTCCTCTCCAACCATTTGCACTATCAAGTGGAAGTACACTTCACCTCTATAATGTTTCCTTGTAAACGGTTCGACTAAATCCCTAGTATCTTTCACTTCGATAGCCTTTTTGCTCCTATAACCAAAATATAACAAATGTGCTTCCTGGGAGGACCCCACAACACCTTCACATGTAACGATGCCATCAGGTCAGATAAATCTACCACTTCAGGATCGTATCTGCCAAGGATTACATCAAACTCGTCATAGAATTTTTTGTGCCATCATCTAATTTTGCAGTATAATCCATGACAACGTCTGACGATTACTTTGCCATCATCAGGTTCTTTAGGATAGAAACCTCCGAGAGGTTCAAGAGGTGGAGCGGCACCATCAGACCCAGCCCCAATGCCACCGCCGCCATCACCAGCGTCATCGTTAGCTGGATCAACCTCGGTGGAAGCACCAGGACCAGGAGTAAGGTGAGGGCCCTTAGCACCGGGAGCTACATTACATGGTGGATAGGCAGGGCCCCTTCTAACGACAGCCACAATAGGATCAGTTGTTGCCATGCCACATCGACGATCAGGAGTAGTTCCCACAACAGCAGTGTTTCGAGTGCTAGTAGAGTCCAGACCATGAGCTGGCTCCAGACCAGCAGCTCGCTGAACCTGAGCACGGGTTCGAGGAGGACACAAGGAATCAGTCTTTGCAACAATAGTGGGGCAGCCTCCGGAAGCCTTAGTTTGCTCAACAGCGGCAGTGATTGGGTCAACAACGGCCATATCAACAACAACACGAGGACGACCAGCACCAGCAGATTCCAGAGCACGGGTTCGCACAACTTGAGGACGGTTTCGAGGAGGAGCAGCACACAAGGTGGCGGTCTTGGCAACAATCACGGGGCAGCCTCCGGAAGCCTTAGTTTGCTCAACAGCGGCATGGATTGGGTGAGCAGCAGCCGCAGCAACACGGGCATAGGGACAGGGATGACCAGTACAAGCAGATTCGAGAGCAGAGTTTTCCACAACGGCAATACGGGGAATCCTACGAGGAGGTTGCCTGACAGAAGCATGTCGCGGACGAAGAACCACATTTTGCTCAACAACAGCAGGGGTTCGAGTTAGACCTCCCTGTCCAATAATAGTTAGGCGACTCCCAGTAGCAGGAGCTTCCTCATCCAGTATGTTACACATGAGCATAACCACGCGAATCCCAACATGCTGTTTCATCAACACAATTAGCTGACTGCCACACACTATAGGAACCTTGAAGCCTCGTTCATCCACAATGCTAAACCGTGAAGTCTGCTCTAGCCTCATTTCAGCAAGTTCATGCACAACAACAATCAAACCAGGTATAGTGCATAACTGCATAGGCGCTACTTCCATCTTCATATTCCGAGCTTGTTTCCACGTGCTCTTCCCATCTGCTAATTTAATGAGGTAGTCGCAGATGGTGACCAGAACCATGTATTTGGGTTCAGCAGAGATCCTAGTTGACAGAAAATTGGAGACAAAAGATAAGAATTGTTTCTCAGTGTCATGCTAGCAAACAATTCTATGTTCGATATATCTCTGTAATGCAAATAGGCTGCTAGAAGTTATAGGTAGTGTGAATAGCAAAGAGAAGAGTATCTCACCCGCAATTATCCAGAAGTACTTCTTCCTTGGCAAATGGATCTGCCATCCTTCGCGCTGCTCAGCTCGTCAGCGGTAGAGGCGGTCTAGGTCGTCGCAACGGCTGGCACGGCATTCGGCATTAGATCTCGGTAACAGCGAGTAGGCACAGCAACTTGGCACCGGAAGTCAAATGCCCGAAGAGATCATTCTGGTTGGAGAGGGGATTTCGATGCCGCCGGTGCTAGGATTCATGCAAAAGGAGGGAGGGAGTGGATTTGTGAATTTGGTCAACGCACCATGCTCCTTTAGTCTCTCGTTTTGCCTACGTGGTTGCCGCGTTGGCGCTCACGTCACAGAAATATTACTGACATGAGGGTCACGTCACCATGCTCCTTTAGTCTCTCGTTTCACGATATGTTTGGATTTGGTAGGAGTGAGATGAGTTTGCATCGAAATGGCCCCTCTCGGTAGTTGGCGACCCGACATTTCGACACGCGGCAATTTCAGGCAACTTAGGTACCGCGGTGCACTCGCCCACGAACTTTGGTACCGCAGCCCGGTAGCCCCGGCGCTCGGCCTGCTGATGACTCTGAACCAAACCAAGTCTACCATCCTGGATGGCAGAGACCTCGGGTCGAGCTAGGCTCGGCCCGGTCTGGCTCGTTGTCTCGTCTTTTTTCGTGAATTAAAACAACGAACTGGACGCATGGGTTGTAATGAGTTGGGCCGTTTTAGTTCGTACATAGGCAGAGACACTCACGCGTCGCCCTGAACTGGATCATGCTTTGTCTTCCTCAGGAATCCCTGAACTGCCGCCACCGCCGCGTCGCCTTGAACAGCCGACACCGCGCCACCCAGCACTTCCGCCCTCGCTGCGTCACCCTGAACAGCCGCTGCCGCCCCGCGTAGCCCCGCCGATGTGTCGCCCTTGAATAGCCACCACCGTGCCACCCCATCAAAGAGGATCTACCGGTGAGTGTCAGTACGCCAGGCTCGCGAGCTGCACCGAGCTGGACCTTGTTGGAGGGAAGCTTGAGCCAAGCTCACTTATGCGTCTCGCCGGCGGCGTAGAGCTGGCTCAGGCTCATCATGTCCAGGCCGAGATTTTTGCAGATCGCTAGCGAGTTGGACCATGCCAACTCGTGTCCAGGGATACATGCATGTATCTAAACGTTTTTTAGTGTATAGATACATAAGAATCTAGACAAATCTAATTCACTTATCTGTAGACAGAGGGAGTCGATTAGCGGTGCACATCTATTAGGTCGCATCAGAAATAGGAACATGAGATTTGCAAAGCACCTTTCTTTTTACAAGGATTTATGAAGAACTTGAATTTTAAGAATGAGGTTACTTTGCAGCCGAACTAACAATGTAATCGTTGACCCCACTATTCTAGCCAAAGACGTTGAACGGGAAGAAGTAGATGATCAGTGACTAGAGTAGCAGCCCAAGTACATCTAGCCCATGCAATAACAACATGAAATGGATGGCCAAAAATGAACTGGGACGCATCATCTGATGGCTAAAAGTATTGGGGCGTGAGAGGTCTTGGGTTTGGCTTGGTTATAATGTCCTTAATAATGGCGGGTAATGGGGCCAGGCCACCGCACCTTTGAGCCATCCAGATCGTCGGACGCTACAGATGATGAAGTCCAGCAATAACACGATAGGCAGAAGAATTTCTTCCCATCACGGTTCCACACCAAAGCTTGGTCATGCACCCCATCGCAGTGAGATCACACCAAAGCCAATTGCGAGCATGAGATGAATGCGGCCACCGGCATGCTACTATGAAGGGAAGGGGGAGGGTGGCAGCAGTTAGTTTGCGGCCCGCACGTCAGGATCAACCAGGGCAGAGGATAGGTCGGGCAGGAAGAATCACCTTTAATCACAAGTTTTATTGGTACACAAGCCAATCGGCACTGTCCGATCCAATGAGATACCTTTGATTCGATGACCAGAGTAGCAGCCCAAGGACATCCAGCCCACACAATAACAACATGAAAAGGACGGCCAATAATGAACTGGGACACATCATCTGACGGCTAAAAGTATGGGGGCGTGAGAGGTCTTAGGTTTGGCTCAGTTATAATATCCTTAATAGCTGTTCTCTAGGAAGTGTAGTGCAACTTTGCTTGATGATAGGCATTTGTGTAGTGCATCTTTCCTCTAGTTGATAACTTTACTACGTTCCTCCATATGGTGGAATATTGGACAATGGCTATTATATACTCTAATATTAGTATATAATACATAATGGTTTCTCATGCTAACTTTGCTACTCGATGGCTAGGAGAAGACTTGCTAGGTTAACATGTGGTGCTCCACATGGATGTCTGCTAGTGCTAGCTAGCTCTTTCCAACACAGAGATAGATGCTTGCTTGCCATCCTGAATTTTCTAGTTAGTTGGCGCTTTTGATGGTCACCTCTATTGATTTTGTTGGGTCAGGCATATGTTCTGATATCTCTCCTATCCCTCTGTTTTATTATTCTCTCACAGGTCGGCTATTGCCACGGGATGAGCAGTGCCAGCAGCATGAAGATTGAAAAATTTGACCAATCCTGGAATGAAGATGGCCTTCTGGAAGTCACCTATAGCATATATTTGTTCTTCTTACCTGATTGCTTTTATTTTACTCTGCTATTATACTAGATATGGTGATCTTCCTCTTATTGAGGCAACTACTTTGCTAGATCCTATATACGGTGTTAAAAATTGAATGGCGACATGGCTAATACTA
This sequence comes from Avena insularis, assembly GCA_023614405.1. Taxonomy (NCBI): domain Eukaryota; kingdom Viridiplantae; phylum Streptophyta; class Magnoliopsida; order Poales; family Poaceae; genus Avena; species Avena insularis. The sequence goes on along the minus strand of CM042684.1, from coordinate 269,170,575 downwards.
GACAACAACTTGTAGTGAAATTATGTACCAGAAATACAGTTACAATTCCATGCATGCTCTTATATTTGAAAGTTCATTCTTATTTTTATCTGTCGCATACACTCTGTCCATGAGCATTGTTTGCATGTTCTTGTTAAAATACAAGGCTAATATGTTACTTAGTTCCATGTCAGGTCCATGTATGCTAGACTCACTTGTTCCTTTGAAGAAGCATGTAGAAGAAAACATTGGCAAGCTATCGAGAGCAGCCACTGAAGAACTGGACCATGGGGCGCCGATGTAGCCGAGTGGTGCTCTTCTTGCCTGTGTGTAACTTGTGTTGTAGATTGTGCTCCGATGTGTGTGTTGCTTGTTGTAAATTGAACTTAGCTTTGTATGCCTTACTATCTTGGTTGTTAACCCATATGCTATTTTGTAATCGTAACTGTTTTTTGTTCTTCTCCTAGTGATAGTAGATATTATGTAATCATGGTAATGTAGTCAACTTAATATTAGACAAATCTGGCATGTTTGATGATTTTATTGATTATTTGGTCTCAAAATGTCACATCCCAAAATTTTCCAAATTTTGAAATGTGAAAATTTTAAACAAAATGAAGAACCAAGTTCTTTGAAATTTAGAAGGAACAAAAACTTTTGGAACATTTAAATATAATTCCTCCAAAACCCAAGCCAAACAAAATGATTTTTTTTGTTTGTGAATTGGTGTGCATGTTTTAAAGTCCCAAATCATGAAGCATGCATGAGCATCTTGACTTGGTTGCATTTTAAAAACCCAAGAGAAGTGAAAAATATCTCAAACCCTAAAACTCTAATTATTTGTTTACACTAAGAACAACACAATACTTTAGATATACTCCATATGTATATTAAACAAAAGAACTCCTATGAGGGCTAAAAAGATAGAGGACAAAATAATAAAACAATAGAAATTGGTTTCATCCAATTTGGAGCCATGGATAAAAAGATATGAATTATTTTGAGAATATATTTAATAAAGGCAATATTAGCTATTAAAACCAAAGTGAATAAATTTGGTTAGAAAATTTTGAGTTGGAAAGTAAATGAGTTCTACAATGCCCTAAAAACCTAATTTGAGTTTTACAAATTTTTAGAAATTTGTTTGATTCAAATTGGATCATTAAATCAAAAGATATTTAAGAAAACAGAAATAGAAAAAGAAAAGGGAGAAAAAAATAAAGCAGCAGACAGCTTCTGGCCTTTCGGCCCAAGACCAGCCTACCTGCCCACCGGCCTTTTCCTCTCCCTATTTTTCTTCTGGCAGCTGCTCACCCCTTCCACGTACACCCCGACCCCACGTCACCCGCCACCTCAGCTTATTCAACCTGGACGAGCAGGCCGTCCCCTCCTCTGCCGTTACCAAGTCCGGCCGAATTCGCGTTCTGAATTAATCTCCACTCCGACCCCTGCCTCTTAATCCCCACCCCCTCCTCTTCGTTTTCCCCTCAGACACCGCCACCTGAGAGCCACTGGGCTGCTCGGAATCGAGCTCGAACCACTGCGGCCATCGACGAGCTCCGGCGAGGATTCCGGCAAGAACTCACTGCCCCGCACCTTCCCCTCTGTCATGTTAGCTTCTCCATGTCCTGGCGCGTGTTTTAACCCCGGCTATGTGCCTTCTCGTGCTCCAGGTCGACGACAGGGACAACCCCGGCGAACTCCCTCTACCGCCGCCGTCCGTCGAGTTCTCCGGTGAGGTTAAGGTTCCCGCCCCCCCTTTTTAACCTCTGTTAGATCATGCTGACCCAGGCGCCCCTCACTAACCCCTCTCTTTGCCTGTTCGAGCCCTAGATCATCGTCACCGACGAAGGAACATGATCTCCGCCGTCGACAGAGCTCCGGCGAGGAATCGTGATCGAGGCAGAGCATCCCACCCTCCACCGTGACCTCCATCGAGACCGCCACGACCGCCTCGACCTCTGGTGAGAGTCCACGGACCCCTTGCCCCTCTAGAACCACCGGAGCACCACCCGTCCGACGCGTCGCCTCCGCGCACCGTCGCCAGTGCCGCCAGTCTGTGGTCGACATGGCCGAGCTGCTCGATCCGGCTAGGATTAGATCGGCGAGCGAAACGGTACGGGCTAATCTGGACCGCCCGTTGCCACTTATAATCCAACGACCCATGTTGTTGATCCGCCCGAACCGGTACCGGCCAATAAGAACACGCCACGTCGCCAGACTATTTTGTTTAAATTAGAAAATAGACAGAATAAATCTTAAACTTAGAAATTCAATAACTTTTGATCCACAAATCAGAAAAATACAAATTTGGTGTCTATGGATTCAGAAAAATAAGACCTTTATTATAGAGGCCTTGTTTCACACTTTTGCTTCTGGAAAATTTGAATTTTAGGCAGAACCTTTTTAGGAGTATTTTACCCATAAAAATTGTTTTGTAAATTATTTTTGGGTGAATCTTTTTGCTATGGATTGCAAATTGAACCCTCTGTCCAGTAAGACCAAAATAAAGATTTGGTTGGCTATTCCTAATAGCATGGGAATTATTTAGGGAGTCTAGCCTTTCCAAATGCTAGAAATTATTGCCAATTGTTACAATTGCACAAATGGTTGTATTTGTAACCTTGCAATTGTAAAGTGTTCAGAAAACACTAGTATTGTTCAAAACCTTGTTATAACAATTTGTGCAATAAAATTTCCATCTTGCATGCTTGCATATTTTGCATGATTTTTGTATTGCCATTAGTGTTGACTTTGTGCATGTTTTGTCTTGTTTGTTTTGTTTGATAGATTGTGTGGATTGTCAAGTGTGTTACTGCAAAGAGTGTACCAACATCACCAACTACTAAGGCAAGTGGCACTATCATCCATCTCCTACTATTTTTCATTACACATAGTGGATTTTTGTAGTATGCATGATAGGACTACTATGATACTATGCTATGCTATATCCTATTAGGATATCCTTTATATATCCCTTAGTGGAAATACTGTAGTTGTAGTATGCTTAGCCCTACTATAGTTTCAGGGTGGAATATACCATATTGTGATTGTATGAGGTGTTGGAAAATATATGTTTTATATAATAAAACAAGGACTCAATGAATCACCTGGGTGGAGTGTGGATACTCAGTTGAGAATAAGGTGGCAACGAAGGGAACCATGTCTATGGCTATCTCTTTTGTGTGTGCACTAGAAGAATACCACCCAGGAACTTAGAGATTGAACATGTTTCTCGTACAGTGGCTTTCGTGTACAGCCACATGCCAAATGGGCTCTGGCCTAGTCAATTACATAGTGGAAGACCCATGCATTGGTACCTCTTCAGGTTAACTGGAATTATGCATTGGAGGTTTATCCTTGCATTGGTGCACAGTAGATGTCTTTGGCATTATGTATTGGGAGGACTTCTATGGAAAGACTTTATCACATTCTCGATCTGCGGTACTCCATCTTGGTGAGTACTAATCCAGTGACCCTTTGGTGGCGTCAAGGCAGATTGTGTCTTGTGGGTAAAGTGTACAACTTCTGCAGAAGATTAAATTCTAAGTACTTAGCCGTGTCCCCGGTTATGGACAACTCTGAGCAACTAAGGCCTGAAGCTATGGAAGATCTCGACATTCTAATTTCTCAAAGTAAAACTTAATGGTGACAACAAGAGATTAGAAGAACTTGGAGTTTGCCAAGGAGTTCAGAAAGTTATTGAAAGATCAAAACTATTTTTACAAACATAGGATAAAACCACATTGCTTTCTGCAAATGAGCCTAAGATCTACTTAGCCAAATGTGCATGTAGTGATAGTCCAACTTATATTCACAAAATTGTGACACTTGCCAATACATTCAAAGTATTGACCCTTTGTGGCTGCAACCTATCATGTTGCAGGTTATTCTATTGATGAGTATGGATTGATGATAGAGGTTATGAGTCTGCACCCAACATGTTTGCCTGTGGCACATGAAGATGAAGGACTCCATGCTTTACTTGTATTCTGCTGCTTTGTAATAAGATAGCCTATGGCTATAGGTTTGTATTAAAGTATTCATATTCTGGATCATGCGATGTAATATGACCTTTGTATCTTGATATTACATCTTAAACTGTGGGTGCTAGCTATTCGATCCAGGGACTAGCACTGTAATCACAGGGATTCAAACCAAGCTAGGTTTGGGTTTTTACACAAAATGTGCAAATTGAAATATGTCTGAAACAGACTGGTGGGAATTAACATTTTTAGGTATAAAAAGGGCCACAACCCAAATAATACCGTCTCAAACATTAGCCAAAAATGGATCGTATAAAGGCCAAAGCCCAAAAAGATATGTATCATGGAAAGGCCAAGGCCCAAATAGAAGTGGAATGTGTTTCAAAGAAAATGGATTGAAAATTGCCAAGCAAACTATGTTTAAAGGCCGAAATTGTTGGACTTGGCCCATATAAAGCATTGAACTGGACCGCTACGACTACTTGATTTGGTCATAGATTTGCCATGTGGGATTGGCTGAGTAGGATCTGACGTGGATAGAACAAAGCGATGCATGACCAAGATGGGTCATAGAGTCTGTGACCATCTATATTGGTCATAGACGTCTATGACCAATTCATAAAAAAAGTCGTGGTGTTTAACTAGTGACGGTCAGCTTTTGACCATCTGTATTTGGTCACAAAAAGGTCATAAATTAAAAACTATGACCTTTTAGTGACCAATATGGAGGGTCATGTATCACTAGATTCTTGTAGTGGTCGAGCCCAAGTCATACCTTAACCCTACAGGCAACTGGGAGATCATCCTAGCTTGCATAATCATCAACGCGGCCTTCTCATTTAGCCTTCTTGAGTCTGACCAAGTAAATAGCTAGGGACAATGCTAGTGAGTACGTTTGCATGTACTCGCAAACCACCATAAGAGGATACCAAAAATAGGGTATACATCCGGGATGTATAAGGAAGTTGGCTCTACCTGAGGCTGGTTTATTTGTACAACATATATCCATATCTTTGTTGGAAAATATTTGAAAACATTTTTTTCTTTACAAAACTTCTTGGGGCGGGTTGTAGCCTTTTTATAAGTCACCTTGTCAAGATCAAAACATAAATCCTCTAGGTCATCTCATGACACACACATCTCCATTTGCGATCATCAAATGACCGAAACCCTTTTCTTGTCTGAAAACTCTTTTAAAAAAAACCTAGCACAAGCTAGGAAATTGCCATCTCAACCATCCATAACCACGGACACGGCTATTCCAATAGGTTTAGCCTGTGTAGAGGTTGTACACTTTACCCACAACATCTGATTACCCAACCCTGAACACTCCCTGGTCACCATACCTAAGTAAGAAGGGGTCTAATAATCGATCACAACCTTCCCCTTGTCTAGCCTAATATGGGGCCTACCCTACTAGTTGTTCCTCCCAACACCGGGGCATTAGTTACCAATGAATGACCGGAGCACATTTTTCACGCCATATTGAGTGTGCACTTTCAATGGGAGGCGCGTAGTATCGTTCATGTGGGGCCCCTAGATTAACCATCCAAGAATCCTTGTTATGCATATCGCCACGATCTCATGACCAGTGTATCGTGGAACATAACCAACAAGTATCACTACAACATCTGAATCATAGCAAGTGAAACTTAAAATGATGCCATTATGGCTATACCTTACATGAGCCATGTCGGGCTACTCCAATTATCATCGGTGGAACTTCAACAATCGTAGAGCCCGACTCATGCCTTAACCCTACAGTCACCTAACTGGGAGAACGTCCAAGCTTGCATAGTCGTCAAAGTCACCTTCTTATTTTCCTTCCTTCTAGAAGTCTGACCAAGTAAATAGCCAGGGAAATGCCTGTGAGTACTTTGAATGTACTCGTGACCCACCTTAAGAGAAAAGATATGCAATATGACTCTGGTAGTAAGAGAGCTCCATGAGAGGTTATTTTCTAAATTAGTTTCTCTCATAGATATAGAACCTCTATATCTTTGTTGAAAAACCTTTTTAAAACATTTTGAAACATTTGAGCTTGAAACCACTAGGGTAGGGTCACCCATTTTTCCTTCCTTCCGGTCATTCCACGACCAAACCTCTTCCCTTCCTTTCTGAACATTCCATGGTCAAATCATTTCCAAAGCCTCTTTGCTTTCCCAAAATTCTTCTTGAAATCCAAAACCAACACTACACGGTAGTAGTTTATCCAACCGTCCATGACCATAGACATGGTTATTCGAATAGATTTACACTGTGAAGAGGTTGTACACTTTACCCACACCATCCAGGTACCATGCCCTAATCCCTCATGTATCATGGGCAAGTAACCGATCAAGACCCTCAGGATGCCACTCTAGTATAGGCCCTACTCTATGAGGTGATCGTCTCAAGACTGGGACGCTAGGTACCTTTAGAAGCCAACCAGAGTGCATTCCTCCTCTTGGGACATACACTTTCAATGAGAGGCTCGTAGTATTGTTTGACCGCCTACAAGGACGGTTCACATCTCCCCTAGGTCATTGCTCCTCCAGATAACCATTTCTATAAAGGAGACCTGGCATTCTAGGGAGATTATCCCTTATAAGTAGTTGCAAGGAATCCCATACTAGAGTAAACAAACTTCAAGTCAAGCCCGGTCCCATTCCAGGGTAATGTGGTCGCACGGTATAGTTGCTCTAGCTAAGGTGCAAAGAAACAGATGCGTTTTTGTAAACATTTTCCTCCTTCTCCACTTTAGCATCACTTGCAAAACAAAACATTTTTCTTTCTCAAACCGACTGGTAGGGCAAATCTTACCAAGGTTTTACCATAAAACATTTCATAAACTTTGTCGGGGTTTCCCAACCTATAGTTTTGCTTTGGCTAAAATGTGATCTCCAAGGGGTATGGTGTTAACCACCAACTTAAAATATTAGGGGATAGTAGGTATCATCAAGGTTTTATACTTAGTAGTACAAATGTGTAATATCTTGGAGGAGCTAAGCCACTACAATATGTAGTAGCCAAAATAGTAAAAACAATGCAATTTTCATAAAAAGGTAAGTAAATCATGCATAATTAAATAATAGGAAAATTCTTATGAAAAAGTAGGTGGCTTGCCTATGACCAACAATATGTCCCTAGAATTTTTCTTGGTTAACCAATAATAGCCAATATTGTCTCCTTCTTGGCATTGAGGCAATCGCATCTATCATCATCACAGATCACACATGCAAACAAACAAGGTTCCACAATCAACACAAGGCAAAGATGCACTAGTACAATACAACAAGCAATTGAACAATACATCAGTACACTTCAGTAGGTATTGTTAGCACCAATTTATACCAATTAAAAACACCTCAATTGCTCTTATTTAACTTTTTTTAAAATTTAAATATTGAATATTGCTTAGAGAGGGGGTTTTATGCCATGAGCAAGGTATATATGATACCAATGTATAAATGCAATCAACAGGTTGGTAATGAAATAACAAAGCCACTAAAAGTGGTTTCATTACTTTATCCATTTTCTTTATTCAGTTATGAATTTTCTAGAGACATAAACTGTTGTTTTGGTGAATAAATCACTAGAAAAGATTTGCGAGTCCAATAATTATTTCCTCTTAGGGTTAAGAAGGTATGTGAGTACTGGTTCACTAGAAATTGGCTCCATTTCAAAATAATTTGAAGAATTCCCTTACAAAAATCCTAAAGTTAGTTCTACTGGAAATTGGCATTTTCACCTGATTTTTTATACATTTCCAAATGACATGAGACCAAGGAAACTTGATAACCATTATAAATACATTCCAGTAGAATTTGGATTCATCATTTTTGAACTTGCAGAACTTCTGTTAGGAATTATCTAGTAAAACAACCCTAATCATAAGATTTTAATTCACTAAAATTCCTTAATGGCACAACAAATATTTAGCTCGTAGGTTTTTCTTGGTCTTGCAGTACCCCATCATTGAGAGTTGGGGTCAACATAGAATGGGTAGTAGATTTACCTTAGAAAATTGTTGAAGTCAAATCTATTAGGATATTTTTATTTTTGCCATAGCAGATATATACATCACCTTGGTAAATGGAAGATACCCTGAGTAGCTAATAGTATAAATTGGATTTAATTCAATTTGAGCTTGGATCTCCTAATATTATTTATTGATTGGAAAATATATATTTTGGTAGATAAATTCCTAGGAAATAATGAAAATTATTCTGGGCAAGGATTTGGTTCGGCATGTTAAATAAAACACTAGGGAACATTCCACAAATTTTACATGGGAGTTTGCTTGAAGTTTATAATTTCTTTTTGAATTAATACAACAGTCTAAGTAACAGATTCAAGAAAAGAATAATATTTAAAATACGAAAAACTGCATAGGCCAGACCTGGACGGACCTGGGCCGCATAGAGTCGGGCCAGCCCAACTTGGGCTCTCTACGCATGGGAGAGGTGAATTCAATCCAGCCTGGTGGGGTCCGTGCATCACAGACATTACGTGGGCGAAGAGGTAAGGAGTGCTTCCGGGTCGTCCGATTAGACCCAGATCAACGGTCCGACTACATCTTCTTTCCTGAGCTCGGCACATCGGGGAGGAAACCCTAGCTAAGGACAACGCGGATGGGGGAGCTCACTAGTGGTGCTGAGGCTGACAGAGGAGTGCACCAGATGGTGTGGCACACCGGGAGGAGCCCGTAGAGGGGCAACGTCAATGGTTTGGTGACATAAGGGGTCATGTAGGTTGCCATTGGAGGAGAACCCCTCAACAGCCCACCGGAGCTCTCGACTTTGGCTTCTCTGAATAAAAAGGAAGAGCATGTTAGATGGGGAATGAGGAGAGGATCTCGGTAGAACAGAAATGAGAGTAAAAATGTAGTGTAGAGACGGCCATGTCTTCTTCTTTCTTGTAAATGTCCGATCTTAAAGCTTTGGATTCATGGCAAGGGAGAGCATGGGAAGTGGGATGGATTTCCGGGGTGGCTAAGAGTGGGTGTGGTGGTAGAATGAGGGTGGAGAAATGAGCTGGGTGGCTCTGGACCTTTTAACTGAAGGTGGGAGGTTCATGGTGAACTAAGCTCATGGAGGAGCTGGGATGGGTGCATGGCGATGGTATTGGCCATATGGGCGATGGAGGGGTGTGGTGGGACCTGGAGTGCAAGCATGTGAGTAGGGTAAGGTCGGTGTTGCTGCCAAGGGCTTATTTTGCCAAGATATGAAATAATGGCATTATGCTCTCCCTCTCTCTATCCGGGCACTAAAGGACAGAAGAGAGGTGTGCTATAGTGCTAATCTACATGGGATGGTCGACTTGAGGGGGTGGTAGTGGTGCTGGGGATTTAGTGGCCTGGTTTTGAAGTGTTACCCATGGTTTTGAAAAGACTAAATAGGATCATGTATGCATACATTTGTTTGGATGTTTCATAACCAAATTCTTGGAATTGACCAGATGGTAGGATTGTTCTAGAAGATGGGTAGGGTCAAGATATCGGTCCTGGATTTATTTGGGATTTTTTGTAATCTTATTAGAATCATTTATGATCACTTATTCGAAAAGTTTTGAATGTGTTTTTGTGGTGTAATTTGATAGTTTTAGTTGGGAAAGTTGGGGTTTTAGTGTGAGATGATCCTAAACCTCAACATGGGAGAATATTCCAAAGATTTGAGGAAGAAAAGTATTTAAAACATATATTTTCCTATTTTTGCCATTTAATAAAAGAGGGAAAAAGAAATCATGAAACTCTTCAAAAATATTTATTTTTGAGTTGGGAAAATAGTGAAAATAATATAGGCCACATATGTTCCTAGAGTTGCAAAAGTGTTTTGTACAAATACAAACTTTCTTCAATCGAAGGAGTTTTGAACTTTTGTAAAAGAAAAGAAATAAATAGTTTTGGGCCAAAAATAATTATGGAAATTGCATGTGTGTTCTTTCCACAAACCACATATGGATCAACTAGTGGTCACTGCGTGTGTGTTCTTTCCAACAAACCACATATGGATCCACATGAGTCAATGCATGTGTGTTCTTTTCACAAACCACATATGGACCCACTAGAGTCATTGCATGTGTGTTCTTATACTAAAACCAGCACTAGAGTCATTGCATGTGTGTTCTTTTCAGAAACCACATATGGATCCACCAGTGTCATTGCATGTGTGGTCTTTCCACAAACCACACATGGATCGACCAGTGATCATTGCATGTGTGTTCTTTCCACAAACCACACATGGATCCCCCTGAGTCATTGCATGTGTGTTCTTTCCACAAACCACACATGGATCAACCAGTGTTCACTGCATGTGTGTTCTTTCCACAAACCACTTATGGATCAACTAGTGGTCATTGCATGTGCGTTCTTTTCCACAAACCACATATGGATCCACTAGAGTCATTGCATGTGTGTTCTTTCACAAACCACATATAGACCCACTAGAGTCATTGCATGTGTGTTCTTATACTCAAACCAGCACTAGAGTCATTGCATGTGTGTTCTTATACTAAAACCATCACTACAGACATTGCATGTGTGTTCTTTTCACAAACCACATATGGATCCACCAGTGTCATTGCATGTGTGTTCTTTCGACAAACCACACATGGATCGACCAGTGGTCATTGTATGTGTGTTCTTTACACAAACCACACATGGATCCCCCTGAGTCATTGCATGTGTGTTCTTTCCACAACCCACACATGGATCAACAATTGTTCACTGCATGTGTGTTCTTTCCACGAACCACTTATGGATAACCCAGTGGTCATTGCATGTGGGTTCTTTTCCATAAACCACATATGGATCCACTAGAGTCATTGCATGTGTGTTCTTTTCACAAACCACATATGGACCCACTAGAGTCATTGCATGTGTGTTCTTATACTAAAACCAGCACTAGAGTCATTGCATGTGTGTTCTTATACTAAAACCAACACTAGAGTCATTGCATGTGTGTTCTTTTCACAAACCACATATGGATCCACCAGTGTCATTGCATCTGTGATCTTTTCCACAAACCACATATGGATCCACTAGAGTCATTGCATGTGTGTTCTTTTCACAAACCACATATGGACCCACTAGAGTCATTGCATGTGTGTTCTTCTACTAAAACCAGCACTAGACTCATTGCATGTGTGTTCTTTTCACAAACCAAATATGGACCCACTTGAGTCATTGCAGGTGTGTTCTTTCCAGAAACCACATATGGATCCACTAGAGTTATTGCATGTGTGTTCTTTTCACAAACCACATATGGACCCACTAGAGTCATTGCATGTGTATTCTCTCCACAAACCACACACTGATCCATCAATGGCATTGCATGTGTGTTCCTGACATGAACCACATATGGTGCCACTAGAGTCATTGCATGTGTGTTCTTTCCACAAACCACATATGGATCCACTAGCTTCATTGCATGTGTGTTATTTTCACAAACCACATATGGATCAACCAATGGCATTGCATGTGTGTTCTTTCCACAAACCACACATGGATCAACCAGTGTCATTACATGTGTGTTCTTATACTAAAACCAACACTAGAGTCATTGCATGTGTGTTCTTTTCAGAAACCACATATGGATCCACCAGTGTCATTGCATGTGTGTTCTTTTCACAAACCACATATGGACCCGCTAGAGTCACTTCATGTGTGTTCTTATACTAAAACCATCACTAGAGTCATTGCATGTGTGGTATTTCCACAAACCACACATGGATCAACCAGTGGTCATTGCATGTGTGTTCTTTCCACAAACCACACATGGATCCCCCTGAGTCATTGCATGTGTGTTCTTTCCACAAACCACATATGGATCAACCAGTGTTATTGCATGTGTGTTCTTTCCACAAACCACATATGGATCCACTAGAGTCATTGCATGTGTGTTATTTTCACAAACCACAAATGGACCCACTAGAGTCATTGCATATGTGTTCCTGTCAAGAACCACATATGGATCCACCAGTGTTCATTGCATGTGTGTTCCTATCATGAACCACACATGAATTAGCCAGTGGTTATTGCATGTGTGTTCTTTTCCACAAACCAATTATGGATCAACTAGAGTCATTGCACGTGTGTTCTTTTCACAAACCACATATGGACCCACTAGATTCATTGCATGTGTGTTCTCATACTAAAACCAGCACTAGGGTCATTGCATGTGTGTTTTTTTCACAAACCACATATGGATCCACTAGTGTCATTGCATGTGTGTTCTTTCCACAAACCACACATGGATCGACCAGTGGTTATTGCATGTGTGTTCTTTCCACAAATCACACATGGATCCCCCTAAGTCATTGCATGTGTGTTCTTTCCACAAACCACATATGGATCAACCAGTGTCATTGCATGTGTGTTCTTTCCACTAACCACATATGCATCCACTAGAGTCATTGCATGTGTGTTGTTTTCACAACCCACATATGGACCCACTAGAGTCATTGCATATGTGTTCCTATCAAGAACCACATATGGATCCACCAGTGTTCATTGCATGTGTGTTCCTATCATGAACCACACATGGATCAGCTTGTGGTTATTGCATGTGTGTTCTTTTCGACAAACCACATATGGATCCACTAGAGTCATTGCATGTGTGTTCTTTTCACAAACCACATATGGACCCACTAGAGTCATTGCATGTGTGTTCTTATACTAAAACTAGCACTAGAGTCATTGCATGTGTGTTCTTTACAGAAACCACATATGGATCCACCAGTGTCATTGCATGTGTGTTGTTTCCACAAACGACACATGGATCGACCAGTGGTTATTACATGTGCGTTCTTTCCACAAACCACATATGGGTCAACCAGTGTCATTACATGTGTGTTCATTCCACAAACCACATATGGATCCACTAGAGTCATTGGATGTGTGTTGTTTTCGCAAACCACATATGGACCCACTAGAGTCATTGCATATGTGTTCCTGTCAGGAACCACATATGGATCCACCAGTGTTCATTGCATGTGTGTTCCTATCATGAACCACACATGGATCAGCTAGTGGTTATTGCATGTGTGTTCTTTTCCACAAACCACTTATGCATCAACTAGAGTCATTGCATGTGTGTTCTTTTCAAAAACCACATATGGACCCACTAGATTCATTGCTTGTGTGTTCTTATACTAAAACCAGCACTAGAGTCATTGCATGTGTGTTCTTTTCACAAACCACATATGGACCCACTAGAGTCATTGCATGTGTGTTCTTTCCACAAACCACTTTCGGATCCACCAGTATTCATTGCATGTTTGTTATTTTCCACAAAAAACATTTGGATCCACTAGAGTCATTGTATGTGTGTTCTTTTCACAAACCACATATGGACCCACTAGAGTCAATTCAAGTGTGTTCTTTCCACAAACCACACATGGATCCACCAATGGCATTGCATGTTTGTTCTTGACATGAAGCACATATGGACCCACTAGAGTCATTGCATGTGTGTTCTTTCCACAAACCATATATGGATCCACTAGAGTCATTGTATTTTTGTTCTTTTCACAAACCATATATGGATCAACCAATGGCATTGCATGTGTGTTCTTTCCACAAACCACACATGGATCAACCAGTGTCATTGCATGTGTGTTCTTTCCACAAACCACATATGGATCAACAAGTGGTCATTGCATGTGTATTCTTTTCCACAAACCACATATGGATCCACTAGAGTCATTGCATGTGTGTTATTTCCACAAACCACACATGGATTAACCAATGACATTGCATGTGTGTTCTTTTCACAAACCACATATGGATCAACCAATGGCATTGCATGTGTGTTCTTTTCACAAACCACACATGGATCCACCAGTGTCATTGCATGTGTGTTCTTTCCACAAACCACTTATGGATCAACCAGTGGTCATTGCATGTGTGTTATTTTCCATAAACCACATATGGATCCAGTAGAGTCATTGCATGTGTGTTCTTTTCACAAACTACATATGGACCCACTAGAGTCATTGCATGTGTGTTCTTATACTAAAACCAGCACTAGATTCATTGCATGTGTGTTCTTATACTAAAACCAGCACTAGAGTCATTGCATGCGTGTTCTTATACTATCCAGCACTAGAGTCATTGCATGTGTGTTCTTATACTAAAACCAGCACTAGAGTCATTGCATGTGTGTTCTTTTCAGAAACCACATATGGATCCACCAGTGTCATTGCATGTGTGTTCTTTCCACAAACCACACATGGATCGACCAGTGGTCATTGCATGTGTGTTCTTTCCACAAACTACTTATGGATCAACCAGTGGTCATTGCATGTGTGTTCTTTTCCACAAACCACATATGGATCCACTAGAGTCATTGCATGTGTGTTCTTTTCACAAACAACATATGGACCCTCTAAAGTCATTGCATGTGTGTTCTTATACTAAAACCAGCACTAGAGTCATTACATGTGTGTTCTTATACTAAAACCAGCACTATAGACATTGCATGTGTGTTCTTTTCACAAACCACATATGGATCCACCAATGTCATTGCATGTGAGTTCTTTTCAAAAACCACATATGGATCCACCAGTGTCATTGCATGTGTGTTCTTTCCACAAACAACACATGGATCGACCAGTGGTTGTTGCATGTGTGTTCTTTTCACAAACCACTTATGGATCAACCAGTGGTCATTGCATGTGTGTTCTTTTCACAAACCACATATGGACCCACTAGAGTCATTGCATGTGTGTTCTTTTCACAAACCACATATGGACCCACTAGAGTCATTGCATGTGTGTTCTTATACTAAAACCAGCACTAGAGGCATTGCATGTGTGTTCTTATACTAAAACCAGCACTACAGACATTGCATGTGTCTTCTTTCCACAAACCACATATGGACCAACTAGAGTCATTGCATGTGTCTTCTTTCCACAAACCACATATGGATCCACTAGAGTCATTGTATTTTTTGTTGTTTTCACAAACCACATATGGATCAACCAATGGCATTGCATGTGTGTTCTTTCCACAAACCACACATGGATCAACCAGTGTCATTGCATGTGTGTTCTTTCCACAAACCACATATGGATCAACCAGTGTCATTGCATGTGTGTTCTTTCCACAAACCACATAAGGATCAACCAGTGGTCATTGCATGTGTGTTCTTTTCACAAACCACATATGGATCCACCAGTGTCATTGCATGTGTGTTGTTTCCACAAACCACACATGGATCAACCAGTGGTCATTAAATGTGTGTTCTTTCCACAAACCACTTATGGATCAACCAGTGGTCATTGCATGTGTATTCTTTTCCACAGACCACATATGGATCCACTATAGTCATTGCATGTGTGTTCTTTTCACAAACCACATATGGACCCACTAGAGTCATTGCATGTGTGTTCTTATACTAAAACCAGCACTAGAGTCATTGCATGTGTGTTCTTATACTAAAACTAGCACTATAGACATTGCATGTGCCTTCTTTCCACAAACCACATATGGACCAACTAGAGACACTGCATGTGTCTTCTTTCCAAAAACCACATACGGATCCACTAGAGTCATTGTATTTTTTGTTGTTTTCGCAAACCACATATGGATCAACCAATGGCATAGCATGTGTGTTCTTTCCACAAACCACACATGGATCAACCAGTGTCATTGCATGTGTGTTCTTTCCACAAACCACATATGGATCAACCAGTGGTCATTGCATGTGTGTTCTTTTCCACAAACCACATATGGATCCACTAGAGTCATTTCATGTGTGTTCTTTCCACAAACCACACATGGATTAACCAATGGCATTGCATGTGTGTTCTTTTCACAAACCACATAAGGATCAACCAATGGCATTGTATGTGTGTTCTTTTCACAAACCACACATGGATCCACCAGTGTCATTGCATGTGTGTTCGTTCCACAAACCACTTATGGATCAACCAGTGGTAATTGCATGTGTGTTCTTTTCACAAACCACATATGGACCGACTAGAGTCATTGCATGTGTGTTCTTATACTAAAACCAGCACTAGAGTCATTGCATGTGTGTTCTTATACTAAAACCAGCACACAAGAGTCATTGCATGTGTGTTCTTATACTATCCAGCACTAGTATCATTGCATGTGTGTTCTTTTCACAAACCACATATGGATCCACCAGTGTCATTGTATGTGTGTTCTTTCCACAAACCACACATGGATCCCCCTGAGTCATTGCATGTGTGTTCTTTCCACAAACCACACATGGATCAACCAGTGTTCACTACATGTGTGTTCTTTCCACAAACCACTTATGGATCAACCAGTGGTCATTGCATGTGCGTTCTTTTCCATAAACCACATATGGATCCACTAGAGTCATTGCTTGTGTGTTCTTTTCACAAACCGCATATGGACCAACTAGAGTCATTGCATGTGTCTTCTTTCCATAAACCACATATGGATCCACTAGAGTCATTGTATTTTTGTTGTTTTCACAAACCACATATGGATCAACCAATGGCATTGCATGTGTGTTCTTTCCACAAACCACACATGGATCAACCAGTGTCATTGCATGTGTGTTCTTTCCACAAACCACATATGGATCAACCAATGGCATTGCATGTGTGTTCTTTCCACAAACCACACATGGATCAACCAGTGTCATTGCATGTGTGTTCTTTCGACAAACCACACATGGATCGACCAGTGGTTATTGCATGTGTGTTCTTTCCACAAACCACACATGGATCCCCCTGAGTCATTGCATGTGTGTTCTTTCCACAAACCACATATGGATCAACCAGTGTCATTGCATGTGTGTTCTTTCCACAAACCACATTTGGATCCACTAGAGTCATTGCATGTGTTTTTTTTTCACAACACACATGTGGACCCACTAGAGTCATTGCATATGTGTTCCTATCGAGAACCACATATGGATCCACTAGTGTTCATTGCATGTGTGTTCCTATCATGAACCACACATGGATCAGCCAGTGGTTATTGCATGTGTGCTCTTTTCCACAAACCACATATGGATCCACTAGAGTCATTGCATGTGTGTTCTTTTCAAAAACCACATATGGACCCACTAGAGTCATTGCATGTGTGTTCTTATACTAAAACCAGCGCTAGAGTCATTGCATGTGTGTTCTTTTCAAAAACGACATATGGATCCACCAGTGTCATTGCATGTGTGCTGTTTTCACAAACCACACATGGATCGACCAGTGGTTATTGCATGTGTGTTCTTTCCACAAATGACACATGGATCCCCCTGAGTCATTGCATGTGTGTTCTTTCCACAAACCACATATGGGTTAACTAGTGTCATTGCATGTGTGTTCTTTCCACAAACCACATATGGATCCACTAGAGTCATTGCATGTGTGTTGTTTTCACAAACCACATATGGACCCACTAGAGTCATTGCATATGTGTTCCTATTGAGAACCACATATGGATCCACCAGTGTTCATTGCATGTGTGTTCCTATCATGAACCACACATGGATCAGTCAGTGGTTATTGCATGTGTGTTCTTTTCCACAAATCACTTATGGATCAACTAGAGTGATTGCACGTGTGTTCTTTTCACAAACCACATATGGACCCACTAGAGTCATTGCATATGTGTTCCTATCAAGAAACACATATGGATCCACCAGTGTTCATTGCATGTGTGTTCCTATCATGAACCACACATGGATCAGCCAGTGGTTATTGCATGTGTGTCCTTTTCCACAAACCACACATGGATCCACCAATGGCATTGCATATTTGTTCCTGACATGAAGCACATATGGACCCACTAGAGTCATTGCATGTGTGTTCTTTCCACAAACCACATATGGACCCACTAGAGTCATTGCATATGTGTTCCTATCAAGAAACACATATGGATCCACCAGTGTTCATTGCATGTGTGTTCCTATCATGAACCACACATGGATCAGCTAGTGGTTATTGCATGTGTGTCCTTTTCCACAAACCACACATGGATCCACCAATGGCATTGCATATTTGTTCCTGACATGAAGCACATATGGACCCACTAGAGTCATTGCATGTGTGTTCTTTCCACAAACCACATATGGATCCACTAGAGTCATTGTATTTTTGTTCTTTTCACAAACCACATATGGATCAACCAATGGCATTGCATGTGTGTTCTTTTCACAAACCACATATGGACCCACTAGAGTCATTGCATGTGCGTTCTTATACTAAAACTAGCACTAGAGTCATTGCATGTGTGTCCTTTTCAGAAACCACATATGGATCCACCAGTGTCATTGCATGTGTGTTGTTTCCACAAACCACACATGGATCCACCAATGGCATTGCATATTTGTTCCTGACATGAAGCACATATGGACCCATTAGAGTCATTGCATGTGTGTTCTTTCCACAAACCACATATGGATCCACTAGAGTCATTGTATTTTTGTTCTTTTCAGAAACCACATATGGATCAACCAATGGCATTGCATGTGTGTTCTTTCCACAAACCACACATGGATCAACCAGTGTCATTGCATGTGTGTTCTTTCCACAAACCACATATGGATCCACTAGAGTCATTGCACGTGTGTTCTTTCCACAAACCACACATGGATCCCTCTGAGTCATTGCCTGTGTGTTCTTTCCACAAACCACATATGGGTCAACTAGTGTCATTGCATGTGTGTTCTTTCCACAAACTACATATGGATCCACTAGAGTCATTGCATGTGAGTTGTTTTCACAAACCACATATGGACCCACTAGAGTCATTGCATATGTGTTCCTATCAAGAACCACATATGGATCCACTAGTGTTCATTGCATGTGTGTTCCTATCATGAACCACACATGGATGAGCCAGTGGTTATTGCATGTGTGTTCTTTTCCACAAATCACTTATGGATCAACTAGAGTCATTGCACGTGTGTTCTTTTCACAAACCACATATGGACCCACTAGATTCATTGCTTGTGTGTTCTTATACTAAAACCATCACTAGAGTCATTGCATGTGTGTTCTTTTCACAAACCACATATGGACCCACTAGAGTCATTGCATGTGTGTTCTTTCAACAAACCACTTACGGATCCACCAGTGTTCATTGCATGTGTGTTATTTTCCACAAAAACATTCGGATCCACTAGAGTCATTGCATGTGTGTTCTTTTCACAAACCACATATGGACCCACTAGAGTCATTGCAAGTGTGTTCTTTCCACAAACCACACATGGATCCACCGATGGCATTGCATATTTGTTCCTGACATGAAGCACATATGGACCCACTAGAGTCATTGCATGTGTGTTCTTTCCACAAACCACATATGGATCCACTAGAGTCATTGTATTTTTGTTCTTTTCAGAAACCACATATGGATCAACCAATGGCATTGCATGTGTGTTCTTTCCACAAACCACACATGGATCAACCAGTGTCATTGCATGTGTGTTCTTTCTGTTGGAGATATGCCCAAGAGGCAATAATAAAAATGGTTATTATTATATCTTTGTGATTATGATGAATGTTTGCATCCCATGTTGTTATTGTATTATAAGGAAACACTAATACATGTGTGTTTGTAAACATAAAAGGGTCCCTAGTAAGCCTCTTGTTAAACTAGCTTGTTGATTAATTGATGATCATGGTTTCCTGATCATGGACATTGGATGTCATTAATAACAAGATTGTATCATTAGGAGAATGATGTAATGGACACACACACCCATAGTAAGCGTAGCATTAGATCAAGTCATTAAGTTCACATTGCTATAAGCTTTCGATACATAGTAACTTAATCCTTCGACCGTGAGGTTGTGTTAATCACCATCACCGGATGAGTACTTTGATGACATCAAACACCACTTCGTAACTGGGTGGTTATAAAGGTGTCATTAGGTATTCTGAAAGTATGTGTTGAAGCACATGGACCAAGATGGGGATTTGTCCATCCATATGACGGATAGATATGCTCTGGGCCCTCTCGGTGGAATGTCATCTAGTTAGCTTGCAAGCATGTGACTAGGTCACAAGGGATGGCATAACAGAACGAGTAAAGAGTACTTATCGATGTGAGGTAGAACTAGGTATGGAATCGATGATCAAACCTCGGATAAGTAGAAATGTCGCGTGACAAAGGGAATTGGTTTCGTATGTTAATGGTTCTATCGATCACGAAGTCATCGTTGAGTATGTGGGAGCCGTTATGGATCTCCGGATCCCGATGGTTATTGATCGGAGGTGTCTTCATCATGTCGCATATTCACGAACCGTAGGGTGACACATAAGGTTGAAGTTGTTTTAAGTAGATATTGAATGTGCGTTGGAGACCGAATGTTGTTGAGTCTCGGATTGGATCCGGGACATCACGAGGAGATCCGGAACTGTCAGGAATAAGATTCATATAATGGGGATCATTTTCTAAGTTAGGAAATGTTCCAGTGTTGTATGGGGATTCTAGAAGGTTTGAATGTTAGGAAGGTTCTAGAAGATATCTTGGAGTTTATTTGAAAACCGAGATAAGATAAGATAAGATAAGATAAGATAAGGGAGTTTAAAGGGAAACTTGGGGAAGGACTCTCCCCAAGCTCCCTAGTCTTGCCGGACCTAAGGGGTGGGCCTAGGGTGGGAACCTAGGCCACACCCTCCTCTATATATAGAGGGTGGGCGCCACCCCTCCTGGCCCCCTCCCACTCCAAACCCTAGCCGCCTCTCTCTTCCTCCTTCCATCTGCTCCGGCTTAGGCGAAGCCCTGCAGAATTCTCTCCACCACCACCACCACCACCACGCCGTCGTGCTGCTGGGATTGCGTGGAGAAGATCTACTACCTCATTGCTCATGGAACAAGGAGAGGAAGGTGCGCCGACTACCTGCGTGTGACCGTCTGCGGAAGCGCTGCAGAGCGCATGGAAGGATCATCTACTCGATCTTGAGATCGGCAAGTGATCGACTACATCATCCACGAGATCTAATCTCGTTAGCGCTTTCGGTTCTACGAGGGTTAGTACCGATCTATCTCGTTGCTCATGTCTAGTAGATTAGATCTTGGCTTTTATCTAGATTAGATCTGGGTTTTGTTCGTTCTTGCGGTAGAAAATTTTTGTTTTCCATGCTGCGAACCCATCAGTGGTATCAGAGCCTTGTCTATGCGTAGATCTGTTGCACGAGTAGAACACAATGGTGTTGTGGGCGTTGGTGCTCGTGCCGTCTTTTGCTGTGTGTACTTTGCATCTTGCGGTATGGTGGGATGAAGCGGCTCGGGCTAACATTACATGTCATCGCACATGAGACTTGCTCCATGCTTGACGTGCAACTTGCTTTGCACAAGTGGCTTTGCGGGTGTCTGTCTCTCCCATCATAGTATAGATCAAATCTACACTTTGCACTTGATAGCACTTGTATCAACGTTGTGGTTCAGTTTCGTAGGTAAGATCCGTTCTTATTTGAAAGCCCCAAACCACGTAAAACTTGCAAAGAAAATTAGAGGCGTCTAACTTGTTTTTGTAGGGGTTTTGTGATGTGATATGGCCATCATGTGATTGTGATTATATTTGATGTATGCAATGATCCTTGTTGTAATATGACAACGGCGAACTAATGGTTGTCTTTAATTACATTAAGACCTGCGTGTCTATTCATCTTGTAATAGCTTTATTCCAAGTAGTTGTAATAGTTGCTTATGATGATGGACAACCATGAAGTGGCGCCACTGACCTTGACGCAATGCTGGTAATGATGGAGATCATGTCCGTGCTTTGGAGATGGAGATCGAAGGCACAAGAAGAAAGGGCCATATCATATCACACTAATTATGAATTGCCTGTGATGTTAATCCTTTATGCATCTTGTATTGCTTAGATCGCGACGGTAGCATTATAAGATGATCCCTCTCACTAAATATCAAGTAATAAAAGTGTTCGTCCTTAGTTGGCACCGTTGCTAAGACTCGTCGTTTCGAAGCATCTCGTGATGATCGGGTGTGATAGATTCTACGTGTGCATACAACGGGTGCAAGCCAGATTTGCACATGCGGAAACTCAGGTTAATCTTGACGAGCCTAGCATGTACAGACATGGCCTCGGAACACGGAATACCAAAGGTAGAGAACGAGTCATATGAATGATATGATGAACATGAAGATTGTTCGCTGATGAAACTACATCTTCTCTCGTGAAGATCGGACTTGGTGTAGTGGACTTGGTTCGTGTAATCACTAAGACAATGTGAGGGATGTTGTTTTGAGTGGGAGTTCACCTAGTTAATTTAAGAATTGAAGTTGAACTCAATTTATCATAAACTTAGTCTAAACTACTTGCAAAATTTGTTGTAGATTATGGCGAACCTCTCCATCAATTTCAATGCGTTCCTAGAGAAAGAAAAACTTAAGAACAATGGAAGCAACTTCACGGACTGGCCCCATGGTCTGAAGATTGTCCTCAGGGCTGGTCAGATGACCTATGTGCTCGATGCACCACTAGGTGACCCACCTACAGAAGATGCCACCGATGACGTAAAAAATGTTTACGCCACTCGGAAAAATCATTACTCCACAGTTCAGTGTGCCATCCTGTATGGTCTGGAAACGGAGCTTCAGAAGCGCTTTGAGCACCACGACCCGTTCGAGATCATTAAGGAGCTCAAGCTCATTTTTGAGACTCACGCGGTCGTGGAGAGCTATGAGGCCTCCGAAAAGTTCTTTACCTGCAAGATGGAAGAGGGAAGCTCCGTTAGCGAGCACGTGCTCACCATGTCTGGGCACGCAAACAAGCTCCAAGAGTTGGGGATAACGATTCCTAATGAGTTAAGGATTCACCGTGTCCTCCAATCACTGCCACCTAGTTATAAGAACTTTGTGATGAACTACAATATGCACTGCATGAACAAGACGTTGCTGAACTATCGTCCATGCTGAAAACTGCTGAAGTGGAGATCAAGAAGGAGCACCAAGTGTTGATGGTCAATAAGACCACCAATTTCAAGAAACAGGGCAAGCCTAAGAACAAGGGCAACTTCAAGAAGGACGGCAAGAAAGCTGCCGCACCTGCTAAGAAGCCCAAGGCTGGTCCTAAACCTGAAACTGAATGCTTCTACTGCAAGGGTGCTGGTCACTGGAAGCGCAACTGCCCCAAGTACCTGGCAGATCTGAAGAACGGCAACATCAAGAAGAAAGGTATATTCGATATACATGTTATTGATGTGTATCTCACTAGTAATCGTAGTAGTGCCTGGGTATTTGATACTGGTTCGGTTGCTCTTATTTGTAACTCGAAACAGGAGCTGCGGAATAAACGAAGACTGGCGAGAGACGAGGTGACGATGTGCGTTGGAAATGGCTCCAAGGTTGATGTGATCGCCGTCGGCACGCTCCCTCTACATCTACCTTCGGGATTAGTTTTAAATTTGAATAATTGTTATTTGGTGCCTGCGTTAAGCATGAACATTATGTCTGGATCTTGTTTATTGCAAGACGGTTACTCTTTTAAGTCCGAGAATAAAGGTTGTTCGATTTATATGAGTAATATCTTTTATGGTAATGCACCTGAGATGAATGGTTTATTCTTACTGAATCTCGATAGTAGTGATACACATGTTCACAACATAGATGCTAAACGAACAAAATTGAATGATAATTCTACATACATGTGGCACTGTCGTCTTGGTCACATTGGAGTGAAGCGTATGAAGAAACTCCATTCTGATGGACTTCTTGAATCACTTGATTTTGAATCACTTGAAAGATGCGAAGCATGTCTAATGGGAAAAATGACTAAGACTCCATTCTCTGGAATAATGGAGCGAGCTACAGACTTATTGGAAATAATACATACCGATGTGTGCGGTCCAATGAGTGTAGCATCGCGTGGTGGATATCGTTATGTTCTCACTTTCACGGATGACTTAAGTAGATATGGGTATGTCTACTTTATGAAACATAAGTCTGAAACTTTCGAGAAGTTTAAGGAATTTCAAAGTGAAGTGGAAAATCATCGTAACAAGAAGATTAAGTTTCTGCGTTCTGACCGCGGAGGTGAATATCTAAGTTATGAGTTTGGCATGCATTTAAAGAAATGTGGAATACTTTCGCAGTTGACACCGCCGGGAACACCACAGCGTAATGGTGTGTCCGAACGTCGTAATCGAACTCTCTTAGATATGGTTCGGTCTATGATGTCTCTTACAGATTTACCGCTATCGTTTTGGGGCTATGCATTAGAGACAGCCGCATTCACTTTAAATAGGGCACCATCTAAATCCGTTGAAACGACACCGTATGAATTGTGGTTTGGAAAGAAACCTAAGTTGTCGTTCCTTAAAGTTTGGGGTTGCGAGGCGTATGTAAAGAAGTTACAACCTGATAAGCTAGAACCCAAAGCGGAGAAATGCGTCTTCATAGGATACCCTAAAGAAACAATTGGGTATACCTTCTATCAAAGATCCGAAGGTAAAGTTTTCGTTGCCAAGAATGGATCCTTTCTTGAGAAGGAGTTTCTCTCGAAAGAAGTGACTGGAAGGAAAGTAGAAATTGATGAGGTTATTGAACCTTCTCTCGGGGTTGAGAGTAGCGCAGCACCGGAAGATGTTTTCGTCACTTTGCACCAAGCTGGAAGCTAATGATGGTGATCATGAAACTTGAGCGAAGTTACTCTGAACCTCGCAGTCAACGAGGTTCGTACCACTCTGAGTGGTATGACTCTGCCTTGAGCGTCATGCTGGTGGACAACATTGACCTGCGACGTATGAAGAAGCTATGGTGAGCCCAGATTCCGACAAATGGCTAGAAGCCATGAAATCCGAAATGGGATCCATGTACGAAAACCAAGTATGGACGTTGGTGGACTTACCGGATGGCCGTAAGGCTGTCGAGAACAAATGGATTTTCAAAAGAAAAACAGATGCTGATGGTAATGTTACTGTCTATAAAGCTCGACTTGTCGCGAAAGGGTTCCGACAAATTCATGGTGTTGACTATGATGAGACTTTCTCACCAGTAGCGAAGCTAAAGTGTGTGAGGATTCTGTTAGCAATTGCTGCATATTTCGACTATGAGATATGGAAGATGGATGTCAAAATAGCGTTCCTTAATGGTGACATTGAGGAAGAGTTGTACATGGTACAACCCAAGGGTTTTGTTGATCCTAGTGATGCTGACAAGGTATGCAAACTTCAGCGCTCCATTTATGGACTGAAGCAAGCATCCCGGAGTTGGAATCAACGTTTTGATAAAGTAATCAAAAAATTTGGTTTTATACAAACTTATGTAGAAGCTTGTATTTACAAGAAAGTGAGTGGGAGCTCTATAACATTCCTAGTACTATATGTAGATGACATACTGTTGATTGGGAATGATATAGAACTTCTTAATAGCGTCAAAGCCTATTTGAATAATAGTTTTTCAATGAAGGATCTTGGCGAAGCGGCATATATTCTAGGCATCAAGATTTATAGAGATAGGTCAAGATGCCTGCTAGCGCTTTCACAAAGTACATACCTGGACAAAGTTCTAAAGAAGTTTAGAATGGAAGATAGCAAGAAAGGGTTCGTGCCCATGTTGTCAGGAAAGACCTTGAGTAAGACTCAAAGTCCAGCTACGGCAGAAGATAGAGAGAAGATGAATAATGTTCCCTATGCCTCGTCCATAGGTTCTATCATGTATGCCATGTTGTGTACAAGACCGGATATAGCACATGCTGTTAGTTTGACTAGCAGATATCAAAGTGATCCTGGAATGGAGCCTTTGGACAGCGATCGAGAATATCCTTAAGTACGAATAGGACTAAGGATATGGTTCTTTCTTATGGAGGTGATGAACAGCTTGTTGTAAAGATTACCGATGCTAGTTGGAACACCGATCCGGATGACTCGAAGTCACGGTGCGGATACGTATTTATTTTGAATGGTCTTTGCGGTGAGCTGGAGGTGCCAAGCAAAGCGTTGTGGCGAAATCTTCAACCGAATCGAATACATAGCTGCTTGAGGCTGCACAAGAAGCCATATGGATGAAGGAGTTCATTACTGAACTTGGCGTGGTTCCTAGTGCGTTGGACCCGATGGCCATCTCTTGTGACAACACGGTGCCATAGCTAATGCACGAGAGCCAAGGTCACATAGCAAGCTGAAGCACATCAAGCTACGTTTCCATGCCATTCGCGAGTATGTCCGAGATAGTGACATAAAGATTTGCAAAGTACACACTGATCTAAATGTGGCAGATCCGTTGACTAAACCTCTCCCTAGAGCAAAGCATGACCAACACCAGAACGCCATGGGTGTTAGGTATATTACCATGTAATCTAGATTATTGACTCTAGTGCAAGTGGGAGACTGTTGGAGATATGCCCAAGAGGCAATAAAAAAATGGTTATTATTATATCTTTGTGTTTATGATGAATGTTTGCATCCCATGCTATAATTGTATTATAAGGAAACACTAATACATGTGTGTTTGTAAACATAAAAGGGTCCCTAGTAAGCCTCTTGTTAAACTAGCTTATTGATTAATTGATGATCATGGTTTCCTGATCATGGACATTGGATGTCATTAATAACAAGATTGTATCATTAGGAGAATGATGTAATGGACACACACACACCCATAGTAAGCGTAGCATTAGATCAAGTCATTAAGTTCAGATTGCTATAAGCTTTCGATACATAGTAACCTAATCCTTCGACCGTGAGGTTGTGTTAATCACCATCACCGGATGAGTACTTTGATGACATTAAACACCACTTCGTAACTGGGTGGTTATGAAGGTGTCATTAGGTATTCTGAAAGTATGTGTTGAAGCGCATGGACCAAGATTGGGATTTGTCCATCCATATGACGGATAGATATGCTCTGGGCCCTCTCGGTGGAATGTCATCTAGTTAGCTTGCAAGCATGTGACTAGGTCACAAGGGATGGCATAACACGGAGCAGTAAAGAGTACTTATCGTAATGAGGTAGAACTAGGTATGGAGATCGATGATCAAAACTTCGGATAAGTAGAAGTATCGGCGTGACAAAGGGAATTGGTTTAGTATGTTAATGGTTCTATCGATCACGAAGTCATCGTTGAGTATGTGGGAGCCGTTATGGATCTCGGATCCGTGATGGTTATTGATCGGAGAGGTGTCTTCATCATGTCTGCATATTCATGAACCGTAGGGTGACACATAAGGTTGAAGTTGTTTTAAGTAGATATTGAATGTGCGTTGGAGACCGAATGTTGTTGAGTCTCGGATTGGATCCGGGACATCACGAGGAGATCCGAACTGTCAGGGAATAAGAT
The DNA here is from genome assembly GCA_023614405.1 of Avena insularis. Lineage (NCBI taxonomy): Eukaryota > Viridiplantae > Streptophyta > Magnoliopsida > Poales > Poaceae > Avena > Avena insularis. The sequence continues at coordinate 269,143,379 of CM042684.1, read as the reverse complement.
TCATATAATGGGGATCATTTTCTAAGTTAGGAAATGTTCGGAGTGTTTGTATGGGGATTCTAGAAGGTTTGGAATGTTAGGAAGGTTCTAGAAGATATCTTGGAGTTTATTTGAAAACCGAGATAAGATAAGATAAGATAAGATAAGATAAGGGGAGTTTAAAGGGGAAACTTGGGGGGGAAGGACTCTCCCCCCAAGCTCCCTAGTGCGCCGGACCTAAGGGGTGGGCCTAGGGGTGGGAACCCTAGGCCACACCCCTCCCTCTATATAGAGGGTGGAGGCGCCACCCTCCTGCCCCCTCCACTCCAAACCCTAGCCGCCTCTCTCTTCCTCCTTCCATCTTGCTCCGGCGAAGCCTGCAGAATTCTCTCCACCACCACCACCACGCCGTCGTGCTGCTGGGATTGCGTGGAGAATATCTACTACCTCCATTGCTCATGGAGCAGGAGAGGAAGGTCGCTTGACTCAAGCGTGTGACCGTCTGCAGGCGCTGCGGGCAGCAGCGTCGAAGGATCATCTACTCGATCTTGAGATCGGCAAGTGATCGACTACATCATCCACGAGATCTAATCTCGTTAACGCTTTCGGTTCTACGAGGGTTAGTACCGATCTATCTCGTTGCTCATGTCTAGTAGATTAGATCTTGGCTTTTATCTAGATTAGATCTGGGTTTTGTTCGTTCTTGCGGTAGAAATTTTTTGTTTTCCATGCTGTGAACCCATCACTTTCCACAAACCACATATGGATCAACTAATGGTCATTGCATGTGTGTTCTTTTCCACAAACCACATATGGATCCACTAGAGTCATTGCACGTGTGTTCTTTCCACAAACCACACATGGATTAACCAATGGCATTGCATGTGTGTTCTTTTCACAAACCACATATGGATCAACCAATGGCATTACATGTGTGTTCTTTTCACAAACCACACATGGATCCACCAGTGCCATTGCATGTGTGTTCTTTCCACAAAACGACTTATGGATCAACAAGTGGTCATTGCATGTGTGTTCTTTTCCAAAAACCACATATGGAGCCACTAGAGTCATTGCATGTGTGTTCTTTTAACAAACCACATATGGACCCACTAGAGTCATTGCATGTGTGTTCTTATACTAAAACCAGGACTAGAGTCATTGCATGTGTGTCCTTATACTAAAACCAGCACTAGAGTCATTGCATGTGTGTTCTCATACTATCCAGCACTAGAGTCATTGCATGTGTGTTATTTTCACAAACCACATATGGATCCACCAGTGTCATTGCATGTGTGTTCTTTCCACAAACCACATATGGATCAACTAGTGGTCATTGGATGGGTGTTCTTTTCCACAAACCACATATGGATCCACTAGAGTCATTGCATGTGTGTTCTTTTCACAAACCACATATGGACCCACTAGAGTCATTGCATGTGTGTTCTTATACTAAAACTAGCTCGAGAGTCATTGCATGTGTGTTCTTTTCAGAAACCACATATGGATCCACCAGTGTCATTGCATGTGTGTTCTTTCCACAAACCACACATGGATCGACCAGTGGTCATTGCATGTGTGTTCTTTCCACAAACCACTTATGGATCAACCGGTGGTTATTGCATGTGTGTTCTTTTCCACAAACCACATATGGATCCAATAGAGTCATTGCATGTGTGTTCTTTTCACAAACCACATATGGAACCACTAGAGTCATTGCATGTGTGTTATTATACTAAAACCAGCACTAGAGTCATTGCATGTGTGTTCTTATACTAAAACCAGCACTACAGACATTGCATGAGTGTTCTTTTTACAAACCACATATGGATCCACCAATGTCATTGCATGTGTTTTCTTTCCACAAACCACACATGGATCAACCAGTGGTCATTGTATGTGTGTTCATTCCACAAACCACACATGGATCCCCCTGAGTCATTGCATGTGTCTTCTTTCCACAAACCACACATGGATCAACCAGTGTTCAGTGCATGTGTGTTCTTTCCACAAACCACTTATGGATCAACCAGTGGTCATTGCATGTTTGTTCTTTTCCGTAAACCACATATGGATCCACTAGAGTCATTGCATGTGTGTTCTTTTCACAAACCACATATGGACCAACTAGAGTCATTGCATGTGTCTTCTTTCCACACACCACATATGGATCCACTAGAGTCATTGTATTTTTGTTGTTTTCACAAACCACATATGGATCAACCAATGGCATTGCATGTGTGTTCTTTCCACCAACCACACATGGATCAACCAGTGTCATTGCATGTGTGTTCTTTCCACAAACCACATATGGATCAACCACTGGTCATTGCATGTGTGTTCTTTTCCACAAACCACATATGGATCCACTAGAGTCATTGCATGTGTGTTTTTTCCACAAACTACACATGGATTAACCAATGGCATTGCATGTGTGTTCTTTTCACAAACCACATATGGATCAACGAATGGCATTGCATGTGTGTTCTTTTCACAAACCACACATGGATCCACCAGTGTCATTGCATGTGTGTTCTTTCCAAAAGCCACTTATGGATCAACCAATGGTCATCGCATGGTGTGTTCTTTTCACAAACCACATATGGACCGACTAGAGTCATTGCATGTGTGTTCTTATACTAAAACTAGCACTAGAGTCATTGCATGTGTGTTCTTATACTAAAACCAGCACACAAGAGTCATTGCATGTGTGTTCTTATACTATCCAGCACTAGTGTCATTGCATGTGTGTTCTTTTCACAAACAACATATGGATCCACCCGTGTCATTGTATGTGTGTTCTTTCCACAAACCACACATGGATCCCCCTGAGTCATTGCATGTGTGTTCTTTCCACAAACCACACATGGATCAACTAGTGTTCACTACATGTGTGTTCTTTCCACAAACCACTTATGGATCAACCAGTGGTCGTTGCATGTGTGTTCTTTTCCATAAACCACATATGGATCCACTAGAGTCATTGCATGTGTGTTCTTTTCACAAACCACATATGGACCAACTAGAGTCATTGCATGTGTCTTCTTTCCATAAACCACATATGGATCCACTAGAGTCATTGTATTTTTGTTGTTTTCACAAACCACATATGGATCAACCAATGGCATTGCATGTGTGTTCTTTCCACAAACCACACATGGATCAACCTGTGTCATTGCATGTGTGTTCTTTCCACAAACCACATATGGATCAACCAATGGCATTGCATGTGTGTTCTTTCCACAAACCACATGGATCAACCAGTGTCATTGCATGTGTTTTCTTTCCACAAGCTACACATGGATTAACCAATGGCATTGCATGTGTGTTCTTTTCACAAACCACATATGGATCAACGAATGGCATTGCATGTGTGTTCTTTTCACAAACCACACATGGATCCACCTGTGTCATTGCATGTGTGTTCTTTCCACAAACCACTTATGGATCAACCAGTGGTCATTGCATGGTGTGTTATTTTCACAAACCACATATGGACCGACTAGAGTCATTGCATGTGTGTTCTTATACTAAAACCAGCACTAGAGTCATTGCATGTGTGTTCTTATACTAAAACCAGCACACAAGAGTCATTGCATGTGTGTTCTTATACTATCCAGCACTAGTGTCATTGCATGTGTGTTCTTTTCACAAACCACATATGGATCCACCAGTGTCATTGTATGTGTGTTCTTTCCACAAACCACACATGGATCCCCCTGAGTCATTGCATGTGTGTTCTTTCCACAAACCACACATGGATCAACCAGTGTTCACTACATGTGTGTTCTTTCCACAAACCACTTATGGATCAACCAGTGGTCGTTGCATGTGTGTTCTTTTCACAAACCACATATGGATCAACGAATGGCATTGCATGTGTGTTCTTTTCACAAACCACACATGGATCCACCAGTGTCATTGCATGTGTGTTCTTTCCACAAGCCACTTATGGATCAACCAATGGTCATCGCATGGTGTGTTCTTTTCACAAACCACATATGGACCGACTAGAGTCATTGCATTTGTGTTCTTATACTAAAACCAGCACTAGAGTCATTGCATGTGTGTTCTTATACTAAAACCAGCACACAAGAGTCATTGCATGTGTGTTCTTATACTATCCAGCACTAGTGTCATTGCATGTGTGTTCTTTTCACAAACCACATATGGATCCACCCGTGTCATTGTATGTGTGTTCTTTCCACAAACCACACATGGATCCCCCTGAGTCATTGCATGTGTGTTCTTTCCACAAACCACACATGGATCAACTAGTGTTCACTACATGTGTGTTCTTTCCACAAACCACTTATGGATCAACCAGTGGTCGTTGCATGTGTGTTCTTTTCCATAAACCACATATGGATCCACTAGAGTCATTGCATGTGTGTTCTTTTCACAAACCACATATGGACCAACTAGAGTCATTGCATGTGTCTTCTTTCCATAAACCACATATGGATCCACTAGAGTCATTGTATTTTTGTTGTTTTCACAAACCACATATGGATCAACCAATGGCATTGCATGTGTGTTCTTTCCACAAACCACACATGGATCAACCTGTGTCATTGCATGTGTGTTCTTTCCACAAACCACATATGGATCAACCAATGGCATTGCATGTGTGTTCTTTCCACAAACCACACATGGATCAACCAGTGTCATTGCATGTGTTTTCTTTCCACAAGCTACACATGGATTAACCAATGGCATTGCATGTGTGTTCTTTTCACAAACCACATATGGATCAACGAATGGCATTGCATGTGTGTTCTTTTCACAAACCACACATGGATCCACCTGTGTCATTGCATGTGTGTTCTTTCCACAAACCACTTATGGATCAACCAGTGGTCATTGCATGGTGTGTTATTTTCACAAACCACATATGGACCGACTAGAGTCATTGCATGTGTGTTCTTATACTAAAACCAGCACTAGAGTCATTGCATGTGTGTTCTTATACTAAAACCAGCACACAAGAGTCATTGCATGTGTGTTCTTATACTATCCAGCACTAGTGTCATTGCATGTGTGTTCTTTTCACAAACCACATATGGATCCACCAGTGTCATTGTATGTGTGTTCTTTCCACAAACCACACATGGATCCCCCTGAGTCATTGCATGTGTGTTCTTTCCACAAACCACACATGGATCAACCAGTGTTCACTACATGTGTGTTCTTTCCACAAACCACTTATGGATCAACCAGTGGTCGTTGCATGTGTGTTCTTTTCACAAACCACATATGGATCAACGAATGGCATTGCATGTGTGTTCTTTTCACAAACCACACATGGATCCACCAGTGTCATTGCATGTGTGTTCTTTCCACAAGCCACTTATGGATCAACCAATGGTCATCGCATGGTGTGTTCTTTTCACAAACCACATATGGACCGACTAGAGTCATTGCATTTGTGTTCTTATACTAAAACCAGCACTAGAGTCATTGCATGTGTGTTCTTATACTAAAACCAGCACACAAGAGTCATTGCATGTGTGTTCTTATACTATCCAGCACTAGTGTCATTGCATGTGTGTTCTTTTCACAAACCACATATGGATCCACCCGTGTCATTGTATGTGTGTTCTTTCCACAAACCACACATGGATCCCCCTGAGTCATTGCATGTGTGTTCTTTCCACAAACCACACATGGATCAACTAGTGTTCACTACATGTGTGTTCTTTCCACAAACCACTTATGGATCAACCAGTGGTCGTTGCATGTGTGTTCTTTTCCATAAACCACATATGGATCCACTAGAGTCATTGCATGTGTGTTCTTTTCACAAACCACATATGGACCAACTAGAGTCATTGCATGTGTCTTCTTTCCATAAACCACATATGGATCCACTAGAGTCATTGTATTTTTGTTGTTTTCACAAACCACATATGGATCAACCAATGGCATTGCATGTGTGTTCTTTCCACAAACCACACATGGATCAACCTGTGTCATTGCATGTGTGTTCTTTCCACAAACCACATATGGATCAACCAATGGCATTGCATGTGTGTTCTTTCCACAAACCACACATGGATCAACCAGTGTCATTGCATGTGTTTTCTTTCCACAAACTACACATAGATTAACCAATGGCATTGCATGTGTGTTCTTTTCACAAACCACATATGGATCAACGAATGGCATTGCATGTGTGTTCTTTTCACAAACCACACATGGATCCACCAGTGTCATTGCATGTGTGTTCTTTCCACAAACCACTTATGGATCAACCAGTGGTCATTGCATGGTGTGTTATTTTCACAAACCACATATGGACCGACTAGAGTCATTGCATGTGTGTTCTTATACTAAAACCAGCACTAGAGTCATTGCATGTGTGTTCTTATACTAAAACCAGCACACAAGAGTCATTGCATGTGTGTTCTTATACTATCCAGCACTAGTGTCATTGCATGTGTGTTCTTTTCACAAACCACATATGGATCCACCAGTGTCATTGTATGTGTGTTCTTTCCACAAACCACACATGGATCCCCCTGAGTCATTGCATGTGTGTTCTTTCCATAAACCACACATGGATCAACCAGTGTTCACTACATGTGTGTTCTTTCCACAAACCACTTATGGATCAACCAGTGGTCGTTGCATGTGTGTTCTTTTCCATAAACCACATATGGATCCACTAGAGTCATTGCATGTGTGTTCTTTTCACAAACCACATATGGACCAACTAGAGTCATTGCATGTGTCTTCTTTCCATAAACCACATATGGATCCACTAGAGTCATTGTATTTTTGTTGTTTTCACAAACCACATATGGATCAACCAATGGCATTGCATGTGTGTTCTTTCCACAAACCACACATGGATCAACCTGTGTCATTGCATGTGTGTTCTTTCCACAAACCACATATGGATCAACCAATGGCATTGCATGTGTGTTCTTTCCACAAACCACACATGGATCAACCAGTGTCATTGCATGTGTTTTCTTTCCACAAACCACACATGGATCGACCAGTGGTTATTGCATGTGTGTTCTTTCGACAAACCACACATGGACCCCCTTGAGTCATTGCATGTGTGTTCTTTCCACAAACCACATATGGATCAACCAATGTCATTGCATGTGTGTTCTTTCCACAAACCACATTTGGATCCACTAGAGTCATTGCATGTGTGTTGTTTTCACAACACACATATGGACCCACTAGAGTCATTGCATATGTGTTCCTATCAAGAACCACATATGGATCCACCAGTGTTCATTGCATGTGTGTTCCTATCATGAACCACACATGGATCAGCCAGTGGTTATTGCATGTGTGTTCTTTTCTACAAACCACATATGGATCCACTAGAGTCATTGCATGTGTGTTCTTTTCAAAAACCACATATGGACCCACTAGAGTCATTGCATGTGTGTTCTTACACTAAAACCAGCACTAGAGTCATTGCATGTGTGTTCTTTTCAGAAACCACATATGGATCCACCAGTGTCATTGCATGTGTGTTGTTTCCACAAAACACACATGGATCGACCAGTGGTTATTGCATGTGTGTTCTTTCCACAAACGACACATGGATCCCCCTGAGTCATTGCATGTGTGTTCTTTCCACAAACCACATATGGGTCAACTAGTGTCATTGCATGTGTGTTCTTTCCACAAACCACATATGGATCCACTAGAGTCATTGCATGTGTGTTGTTTTCACAAACTACATATGGACCCACTAGATTTATTGCATATGTGTTCCTACCAAGAACCACATATGGATCCACTAGTGTTCATTGCATGTGTGTTCCTATCATGAACCACACATGGATCAGCCAGTGGTTATTGCATGTGTGTTCTTTTCCACAAATCACTTATAGATCAACTAGAGTCATTGCACGCGTGTTCTTTTCACAAACCACATATGGACACACTAGATTCATTGCATCTGTGTTCTTATAGCAAAACCAGCACGAGAGTCATTGCATGTGTGTTCTTTTGACAAAGCACACATGGACCCACTAGAGTCATTCCATGTGTGTTCTTTCCACAAACCACTTACGGATCCACCAGTGTTCATTGCATGTGTGTTATTTTCCACAAAAACATTTGGATCCACTAGAGTCATTGCATGTGTGTTCTTTTCACAAACCACATATGGACCCACTAGAGTCATTGCATGTGTGTTCTTTTCACAAACCACATATGGATCCACCAATGTCATTGCATGTGTGTTCTTTCCACAAACACACATGGATCGACCAGTGGTCATTGTATGTGTGTTCTTTCCACAAATCACACATGGATCCCCCTGAGTCATTGCATGTGTCTTCTTTCCACAAACCACACATGGATCAACCAGTCTTCACTGCATGTGTGTTCTTTCCACAAACCACATATGGATCCACTAGAGTCATTGTATTTTTGTTCTTTTCACAAACCACATATGGATCAACCAATGGCATTACATGTGTGTTCTTACCACAAACCGCACATGGATCAACCAGTGTCATTGCATGTGTGTTCTTTCCACAAACCACATATGGATCAACTAATGGTCATTGCATGTGTGTTCTTTTCCAAAAACCACATATGGATCCACTAGAGTCATTGCACGTGTGTTCTTTCCACAAACCACACATGGATTGACCAATGGCATTGCATGTGTGTTCTTTTCACAAACCACATATGGATCAACCAATGGCATTACATGTGTGTTCTTTTCACAAACCACACATTGATCCACCAGTGCCATTGCATGTGTGTTCTTTCCACAAACGACTTATGGATCAACAAGTGGTCATTGCATGTGTGTTCTTTTCCAAAAACCACATATGGAGCCACTAGAGTCATTGCATGTGTGTTCTTATACTAAAACCAGCACTAGAGCAATTGCATGTGTGTTCTTATACTATCCAGCACTAGAGTCATTGCATGTGTGTTCTTTTCACAAACCACATATGGATCAACCAGTGTCATTGCATGTGTGTTCTTTCCACAATCCACATATGGATCAATTAGTGGTCATTGAATGTGTGTTCTTTTCCACAAACCACATATGGATCCACTAGAGTCATTGCATGTGTGTTCTTTTCACAAACCACATATGGACCCACTAGAGTCATTGCATGTGTGTTCTTATACTAAAACTAGCTCGAGAGTCATTGCATGTGTGTTCTTTTTAGAAACCACATATGGATCCACCAGTGTCATTGCATGTGTGTTCTTTCCACAAACCACACATGGATCGACAAGTGGTCATTGCATGTGTGTTCTTTCCACAAACCACTTATGGATCAACCAGTGGTCATTGCATGTGTGTTGTTTTCCACAAACCACATATGGATCCACTAGAGTCATTGCATGTGTGTTCTTTTCACAAACCACATATGGACCCACTAGAGTCATTGCATGTGTGTTATTATACTAAAACCAGCACTAGAGTCATTGCATGTGTGTTCTTATACTAAAACCTGCACTACAAACATTGCATGTGTGTTCTTTTCACAAACCACATATGGATCCACCAATGTCATTGCATGTGTGTTCTTTCCACAAACACACATGGATCGACCAGTGGTCATTGTATGTGTGTTCTTTCCACAAACCACACATGGATCCCCCTGAGTCATTGCATGTGTCTTCTTTCCACAAACCACATATGGACCCACTAGAGTCATTGCATGTGTGTTCTTATACTAAAACCAGCACTAGAGTCATTGCATGTGTGTTCTTATACTAAAACCAGCACTAGAGCAATTGCATGTGTGTTCTTATACTATCCAGCCCTAGAGTCATTGCATGTGTGTTCTTTTCAAAAACCACATATGGATCAACCAGTGTCATTGCATGTGTGTTCTTTCCACAAACCACTTATGGATCAATCAGTGGTCATTGCATGTGTGTTCTTTTCCACAAACCACATATGGATCCACTAGAGTCATTGCATGTGTGTTCTTTTCACAAACCACATATGGACCCACTAGAGTCATTGCTTGTGTGTTATTATACTAAAACCAGCACTAGAGTCATTGCATGTGTGTTCTTATACTAAAACCTTCACTACAAACATTGCATGTGTGTTCTTTTCACAAACCACATATGGATCCACCAATGTCATTGCATGTGTGTTCTTTCCACAAACACACATGGATCGACCAGTGGTCATTGTATGTGTGTTCTTTCCACAAACCACACATGGATCCCCCCGAGTCATTGCATGTGTCTTCTTTCCACAAACCACACATGGATCAACCAGTGTTCACTGCATGTGTGTTCTTTCCACAAACCACTTATGAATCCACTAGAGTCATTGTATTTTTGTTCTTTTCACAAACCACATATGGATCAACCAATGGCATTGCATGTGTGTTCTTACCACAAACCACACATGGATCAACCAGTGTCATTGCATGTGTGTTCTTTGGTATTCATCTGTACTGTGTATGCCAGTGAACCGATCTAGGGATTGGCACTATACACAGGAACTCAGCCTTATCAGGCGAGGGTGTTACAGAATGGTATCAGAGCAGTGTGTTGACTGTAGGATCGTGATCTAGGATTAGAATAGGAAAACCATATGAATATAAATCCTCTTTCATTCTATCTATTCTCATCTTACAATTCTTTCTTGTATCTTCTTGTCACTTCAATTCTCATACCCTTCTCTTTTAAAACATAGAAGGAAGACTCTTTGTAGGATGAACTCAAAACTTTGTACTTATTAGATTCTTGTAATTCTTTATCCTTCGTTTTAATCTCATATTGTTCAAAACTTATAGATGAGCACTCGTGCGAAGAAGTGCGAGATCCAAGAACAGTTAGATGATGCCTACCATATAGTTTTAATAGGATTTCGTTTAGATCTAGCAATCAATCGATGCAAGAACTTGTGTGTTAGCTGGTTTATTATGTTTAGGTTGTACTATTTGATACCCAAAGTTTCAGAATATTTTTGATAGTTTTTATAATGCATTAATGAAGGTTTTGATTAAAAATTCGTGGTATTACTGCTGCAGTTTTCTGCCTGACCAGTTGTACCACGCGATTTTTAATTCCTTACTGGTAACTCGGATTGCACTCATATTTTAGGATCTGGAGCGACATAACCTGTAGCACCTGCAAAAAAATTGGCTAAAATTCCTGATGAGTTAAGGTGCCCAGAAAAATTCATGAACACTGCTGTAGTTTCAGGACAGATTCTGCTTTTATGATTGTAGGTTCACCCCAAACAAATTTTAATCAAATGAAAACTATTTTGTGGATGGTATTCCATTAAAACAAAACTTCTAGAACATAAAAAAAATTATTTTGGCTTGAGTGTAGCTTGTTATGATTGTTGCTTGTGTGTTGATTGCTTATGGTTGAATGTTTGTATGCTTATTGGTGTATGAGCTTGTTTGCATGGGTTGGAGTTCTTCCTTAGTAGTTTCTTTCCCCTAGAATCTATTCTTCTCTATCTTAAAACCTTGAAGATTAGAATGATGTGTTGATTACATGGAGAATTAGTTAGTGAAAATATTTGGAAGATGATGCCCAAAGAGTGTGAATAGTTCGTCTAATGCAGCAAAAGGATATGGAAGTATGAAGTGTTGCAACTGATGTTTTGTAGTAGATTTACGCAACCCAAAGGTGTTGAAGTATCGATAATTTACCTTGTTATAGTAGACTTGTTGATTGAATACATGGGAGTCCACACTAAACCTTGGTTTGTGCCCATGGAAACGATCTGCAAGAAAGTGAGGTTGTCTGAGTGATAGAAAAACGTGATTCTCCTATCCTCATGCAAAATAATACTTTGAGTCCGGGATGGATTGGCCCCCATACCGAATACTCTTATTATTCGCTCTTGTATTGTTGGCTTTGCGAATCTTAAGTGCCTTTTCAACCTTAGTAGAGAGTCGGTGTTAAGCCTAGCCCTTAGAATGGTATGATCTGGCATCTTTACAAAAGCACTTGTTGCTAACCTTAGGAATTTACGGTAAGGATAAACCTTCAATAGTATTTAAAGGGGCAGCATGAAGAAAATGTTCCCTAGTTGACCACCATGAGGGTTTCGCTAGTTCAAGTAGTGTTTCTCTAGAATATGCAAATCCTGAAGAACAAAATGTGCAATAGACATCATGCCAATAAATGTCTAAAGGATGAATCCTCAAGAAGTGACCTAGTAGATTTTCTTTTAAGGGTGGTAGCACTCTACTGTATCCTGAACCTATTTCTTTCTAGCCTTCCCGAATCTCGGGACGAGATTCCTTTTAAGGGTGGTAGCTTGTCACATCCCAAAATTTCTCCGAATTTTGGCATGTAAAGTAAATAAAATAACTTGGTTGAATTGTTTGACTTTGTTAAAATTTCTCAAAAGAAAAGAAACTTTCTGATATGATTTTCCTTCCTTGAATTCAGAAACTTGTATGAGATTGGATTAACATGACTATCCAACTTGTTTTCATTTTCTTTTCAACCATTTGATTCTTTAAATATCCAACCATGCTTAGATGAATAAAGAGGGGGAATAAAATGACTTTCCCAATTATGGTGGTGTGATATTCTAATTTCCCTATTTGACCCTTTAAGTCTCTACTTCGATTTATGAAACCATTCTAGATGCTTTTCACCACTTGCTTGAAAAGAGAGAAGATAACATGACATCTTTATTTTCATTGGTTGTTAAGAATGTGTTCCTTCATGTTACATGATTGAACTTGTTGTTTTGGGCATTTGTGACATTCTGTGTTTTTGTTGAGTGGTTAAAATAAAACCCTAAGAAACTATTTAGAAATATTGCATAGTAGCCATATAAGGCCAATTGTATAAAACCACATATCCTTTTGATAACACCTAAGTAGCCATATAGTCAAAAAGGCGTGAATTGAGTTTTAGTTTTAGTATATGTGTGAATATTTGCAAAAATGAAAATCATGAAGCATTCATAAGCATTGCATTGCATCCATGCAAAATTCCCAAAAATTGAATCCAAATCCTAATATCTACATCTGATAATTGATTTGCCCAAATGTTCCCATAAGGAATATATAGACATTTATAAAGAAATTATCTTCAAACTAGTGAAAATGTTAGAAATATGATCCTATAATAATTTACTGATTTTTATAAAAATTTAGAAACAAAAATCATGTCATTTGGAGTTCGTATGCAAAAGATATAAAAAAAATACCAAAATAGAAAAAGAAAAAAAAACAAAACGAAATGGGCCACCGGCCGGCCCACTCAGCCGACCGAACCAGCCACCAGAGCAGGGAGAACCCATCGATCCCACCTCCGCTTTAAAATTCGTGCGGAATCGTTTTTCTCAAACATACCCCTACTAAAACTCTTATAACTTTTTATCTATAACTCCGTTTTGACTTCTGTTTGTTTCTACTTGTTCTCTACTTCAAGATCTATCCTCCCACCATCCTAAAACCCTAAATAATCCCTCGGAGTCATAGCTATAACACTTTTCCTTCACGAAATCCCGAATCTACACCCTACCGAATCGTATTTCGCTTCTAAACCCATCTAAACTACGTCGGATGCCTTCAGCTTCAACACGAAAGTTGTAGATCTCGTCGAAATCTTTCATTTCCGACAAACCTCACCTCTTTTCTTCCACCACAGCCGGGAAATTTCGCAACACAATATTTCACATCTGATGGCGTAATTTCAAGATCTTCTCGCGCTCGTTTCTTCAAATCCAAATTCCTTTGGTGAAAAGATAGATCTAATCATCCTCCACAACTTCCATGTTCAAAGTTTTTCGATTTGACCTATGGATTTGTCTTTCTAACATAGATCTACTTCTAATCCTTTGTGAGGCAAAATCGGATCTATTTTGAGCCAACTTCTCTTCTAGCCACCAGATGTCATCCCGACGATCGGGATTAAATCGTCCCGATCAGTTGCCTCGTCACCGCCACGTCATCGTCAGGTCAGCGTCTAGTCCTACTCAGCCTGCACGGTCAACTTGTCCAGTCAGCGGAATATTCCCTGTAATATTCCGTTCGAATTTAAAATTGCAGATTATAGATCTAACTTGTAAAATTCATAGAAAATTCATACTATGTCCAAACATTGCAAATAATGTACCATTGGAATCACAAAATTATGTAGAGTATTAATATGTCTTTGTATCAGACATTTACTGTAAGTACTTGTCGTGATTATTTAAATGGTTTCATACACTATTTGGAGCAATTAATTTACAGAAAATAAAATACAACTCAGAAAAATAAAAATGATATACCGCTGGATTCACAAAATTGTATAGAACATGATTCTGGAATAAAATTACAAGTCTACTGTATAGATTACTGGCGAATAATTAATTAGTATTATTGGCCTTTTAAATCATTAAATTCATAGTAAATAATCTACAGATCCGAAAAATATGAATAATATGTCCCTGAGTTCGTAATCTTGCGTAGTTTTCAGATCTGTACTTAGTTTTGTTTGTTGTCAGTATGATCTGTTCCGATTTATTAAACTCCATTAAACACTAAATAAATCCTAGAAAAAGATCTATAACTCTGATTAGGGTGAATCCAATTGCTACTGGTTCGTATTAAAGCCCTCTATCCATTACAGTTCAGATATAAATTTAATTAGGCAACTAGTACAGAAGTTATAACAGTTATGTTAAAACCCCTTTATTGGCAATTGAAATTGGATAACAAATACTGTATTGCATTAAAACACTTCTACATGCATCATGTGATCTAATTTTGTTTAGATAACTAATTACAACCATTATGACATATTAAATCATCATGCATGCATTGGATCATCACTGTTTTATTGTATTGTTGTATTGTTGCATAATTGCAATGTTTGAATGATATGTTGTTGTGCTTTTACTTTTGAACGATAGATTGCAAGGAGTGTAACTACTATGATCGCTATAGCTATGATTGCGAGCGTTGTGATTGCATGTATTTTGAGTGCGACGAGTGCAATGATTGCAATTGTGAGGATTGTTTGAACGACTACATCAACTAAAGGCAAGTGGAGCTTCATAAATGTCCTATTTACTTTCTATATGCATTGTAGCTTGTTTTGTTTTACAAGTTTTATCTATTGCTATGCTATATCCTATTATGTTGTAGCCTTTCTCGTTAGGTGAGCCGTCGTAAGTAGTTGTGCTTAGTTGTGCTTATGTAGACGAGGGTGGGATACACCATGGCGAAGCTTGTTTTGAAAGAACGTGTTTGGAAAGTGAAAACAACTTAATTAATGAACTATCTGGGTGGATTGGTAATTGCTTGGTTCGTGAATGCCGGGCCCATGTCTATGGTTTACCCGAATAGTTCACTTGTGGATGGCCACCCAGGTTTCTGAGAAATAATTAGTGTCTTGATTTGGTAGCTTCTGTGTGCAACCATATGCCAGTGAGTTATGGGTGGCTGGGCGGACTTAGTAGGTTGTGGCGACCCGAGCTCTTCGTATCCAGAGATGTAGTGATTGTCATAGGTTGGTACGGTGCGTGGATGGGCTTGGGGAGCTGCTTCCCGAATTGTCTCTTCTTAGACTTCTCCCTATCACGACTCAATATGCGTGTCATGGTACGAGTCGATCGACCAAGTCATATGGGTAAAGTGTGCAACCCCTGCAGGGTGAAAAACTAAGTGCTTAGCCGTGTCCCCGGTAATGGACGTTTGAGTTGCTGAATTGTGGGTGTTATGACATATTCTCATTCATTCTAACTTGTAATTGCTAAAACTTGTGGTTGAAACATAATTGGGTTGTGTGAAGAAGATCCAATGTTTTACAAATGACTTACAAAAGATAGGGTAAAGTATTTTGCTGCTGCAACTAAGCCTGAACCCCACAAGCTAGATATGCATATAGTTATTAGCCTTGTTGATTCTCTCATTGTTCCACTTGCCAGTGCATTCCAAGTGCTGACCCTTCGGGGCTGCTACGTTTTATGTTGCAGGTTATACCGATTATGAGTGATCGAATAGGTCGCGATACTCCACTCAACAGTTGTTCGCCTGTGGCACAATTGAAGATGGAGCCTACTATCTGTTTATGCTTCCGTATGCTACTTTGTTATTTGAGCTAGCCTTTCAGCTACGCATTATGTAATAATTACAGATTCTAGATCATTCGATGTAATAATGATGCACTGTTATATTCTTTGGTATTCATCATCTTGTGTGTGCGTTGAACCGATCCAGGGATTGGCACTATACACAGGAACTCAGCCTTATCAGGCGAGGGTGTTACAGAATGGTATTAGAGCAGTGTGTTGACTGTAGGATCATGACCTAGGATTGGAATAGGAAAACCATATGAATATAAATCCTCTTTTATTCTATCTATTCTCATCTTACAATTCTTTCTTGTATCTTCTTGTCACTTCAATTATCATACCCTTCTCTTTTAAAACATAGAAGGAAGACTCTTTGTAGGATGAACTCAAAACTTTGTACTTATTAGATTCTTGTAATTCTTGATCCTTCTTTTTTAATCTCATCTTGTTCAAAACTTATAGATGAGCACTTGTGCGAAGAAGTGCGAGATCCAAGAACAGTTAGATGATGCCTACCATATAGTTTTGATAGGATTTCGTTTAGATCTAGCAATCAATCGATGCAAGAACTTGTGTGTTAGCTGGTTTATTATGTTAGGGTTTTACTATTTGATACCCAAAGTTTCAGAATATTTTTGATAGTTTTTATAATGCATTAATGAAGGTTTTGATTAAAAATTCGTGGTATTACTGCTGCAGTTTTCTGCCTGACCAGTTGTACCGAGCCATTTTTAATTCCTTACTGGTAACTCGGATTGCGCTCATATTTTAGCATCTGGAGCGTAATAACCTGTAGCACCTGCACAAAAATTGGCTAAAATTCCTGATGAGTTTAAGGTGCCCAGAAAAATTCGTGAACACTGCTGTAGTTTCAGGACAGATTTTGCTTTTATGATTGTAGGTTCACCCCAAACAAATTTTAATCAAATGAAAACTATTTTGTGGATGGTATTCCATTAAAACAAAACTTCTGGAACATAAACAAAATTATTTTGGCTTGAGTGTATCTTGTTATGATTGTTGCTTGTGTGTTGATTGCTTATGGTTGAATGTTTGTATGCTTATTGGTGTATGAGCTTGTTTGCATGGGTTGGAGTTCTTCCTTAGTAGTTTCTTTCCCCTAGAATCTATTCTTCTCTATCTTAAAACCTTGAAGATTAGAATGATGTGTTGATTACATGGAGAATTAGTTAGTGAAAATATTTGGAAGATGATTCCCAAAGAGTGTGAATAGTTCGTCTAATGCAGCAAAAGGATATGGAAGTATGAAGTGTTGCAACTGATGTTTCGTAGTAGATTTACGCAACCCAAAGGTGTTGAAGTATCGATAATTTAGCTTGTTATAGTAGCCTTGTTGATTGAATACATGGGAGTCCACACTAAACCTTGGTTTGTGCCCATGGAAATGATCTGCAAGAAAGTGAGGTTGTCCTAGTGATAGAAAAACGTGATTCTCCTATCCTCATGAAAAATAATAGTTTGAGTGCGGGATGGATTGGCCCCCATACCGAATACTCTTATTATTCGCTCTTGTATTGTTGGCTTTGTGAATCTTAAGTGCCTTTTTAACCTTAGTAGAGAGTCGGCGTTAAGCCTAGCCCTTAGAATGGTATGATCTGGCATCTTTACAAAAGCACTTGTTGCTAACCATAGGAATTTACGGTAAGGATAAACCTTCAATAGTATTTAAAGGGGCAGCATGAAGAAAATGTTCCCTAGTTGACCACCATGAGGGTTTTGCTAGTTCAAGTAGTGTTTCTCTAGAATATGCAAATCCTGAAGAACAAAATGTGCAATAGACATCATGCCAATAAATGTCTAAGGGATGAATCCTCAAGAAGTGACCTAGTAGATTTTCTTTTAAGGGTGGTAGCACTCTACTGTATCCTGAACCTATTTCTTTCTAGCCTTCCCGAATCTCGGGACGAGATTCCTTTTAAGGGTGGTAGTTTGTGACATCCCAAAATTTCTCCGAATTTTGGCATGTAAAGTAAATAAGATAACTTGGTTGAATTGTTTGGCTTTGTTAAAATTTCTCAAAAGAAAAGAAACTTTCTGATATGATTTTCCTTCCTTGAATTCAGAAACTTGTATGTGATTGGATTAACATGACTATCCAACTTATTTTCATTTTCTTTTCAACCATTTGATTCTTTAAATATCCAACCATGCTTAGATGAATAAAGAGGGGGAATAAAATGACTTTCCCAATTATGGTGGAGTGATATTCTAATTTCCCTATTTGACCCTTTAAGTCTCTACTTCGATTTATGAAACCATTCTAGATGCTTTTCACCACTTGCTTGAAAAGAGAGAAGATAACATGACATCTTTATTTTCATTGGATGTTAAGAATGTGTTCCTTCATGTAACATGATTGAACTTGTTGTTTTGGGCATTTGTGACATTGTGTGTTTTGGTTGAGTGGTTAAAATAAAACCCTAAGAAACTATTTAGAAATATTGCATAGTAGCCATATAAGGCCAATTGCATAAAACCACACATCCTTTTGATAACACCTAAGTAGCCATATAAGGCCAATTGCATAAAACCACATATCCTTTTGATAACACGTAAGTAGCCATATAGTCAAAAAGGTGTGAATTGAGTTTTAGTTTTAGTATATGTGTGAATATTTGCAAAAATGAAAATCATGAAGCATTCATAAGCATTGCATTGCATCCATGCAAAGTTCCCAAAAATTGAATCCAAATCCTAATATCTAGATCTGATAGTTGATTTGCCCAAATGTTCCTATAAGGAATATATAGACATTTATAAAGCAATCATCTTCAAACTAGTGAAAATGTTACAAATATGATCCTATAATAATTTACTGAATTTTATAAAAATTGAGAAACAAAAATCATGTCATTTGGAGTTCGTATGCAAAAGATATAAAAAAATACCAAAATAGAAAAAGAAAAAGAAAAAAAACACACATGGATCCCCCTGAGTCATTGCATGTGTCTTCTTTCCACAAACCTCACATGGATCAACAAGTGTTCACTGCATGTGTGTTCTTTCCACAAACCACTTATGGATCAACCAGTGGTTATTGCATGTGTGTTCTTTTCCATAAACCACATATGGATCCACTAGAGTCATTGCATGTGTGTTCTTTTCACAAACCACATATGGACCAACTAGAGTCATTGCATGTGTCTTCTTTCCACACACCACATATGGATCCACTAAAGTCATTGTATTTTTGTTGTTTTCGCAAACCACATATGGATCAACCAATGGCATTGCATGTGTGTTCTTTCCACAAACCACACATGGATCAACCAGTGTCATTGCATGTGTGTTCTTTCCACAAACCACATATGGATCAACTAATGGTCATTGCATGTGTGTTCTTTTCCACAAACCACATATGGATCAACCAGTGGTCATTGCATGTGTGTTCTTTTCCATAAACCACATATGGATCCACTAGAGTCAATGCATGTGTGTTCTTTCCACAAACCACACATGGATTAACCAATGGCATTGCATGTGTGTTCTTTTCACAAACCACATATGGATCAACCAATAGCATTGCATGTGTGTTCTTTTCACAAACCACACGTGGATCCACCAGTGTCATTGCATGTGTGTTCTTTCCAGAAACCACTTATGGATCAACCAGTTGTCATTGCATGTGTGTTCTTTTCACAAACCACATATGGACCCACTAGAGTCATTGCATGTGTGTTCTTATACTAAAACTAGCACTAGAGTCATTGTAGGTGTGTTCTTATACTAAAACCAGCACTAGAGTCATTGCATGTGTGTTCTTATACTATCCAGCACTAGAGTCATTGCATGTGTGTTCTTTTCACAAACCACATATGGATCCACCAGTGCCATTGCATGTGTGTTCTTTCCACGAACCACATATGGATCAACCAATGGTCATTGCATGTGTGTTCTTTTCCACAAACCACATATGGATCCACTAGAGTCATTGCATGTGTGTTCTTTTCACAAACCACATATGGACCCACTAGAGTCATTGCATGTGTGTTCTTATACTAAAACCAGCACGAGAGTAATTGCATGTGTGTTCTTTTCAGAATCCACATATGGATCCACCAGTGTCATTGCATGTGTGTTCTTTCCACAAACCACACATGGATCGACCAGTGCTCATTACATGTGTGTTCTTTCCAAAAACCACTTATGGATCAACCAGTGGTCATTGCATGTGTGTTCTTTTCCACAAACCACATATGGATCCACTAGAGTCATTGCATGTGTGTTCTTTCAACAAACCACATATGGACCCACTAGAGTCATTGCATGTGTGTTCTTATACTAAAACCATCACTAGAGTTATTTGATGTGTGTTCTTATACTAAAACCAGCACTACTGACATTGGATGTGTGTTCTTTTCACAAACCACATATGGATCCACCAACGTCATTGCATGTGTGTTCTTTCCACAAACCACACATGGATCGACCAGTGGTCATTGTATGTGTGTTCTTTCCACAAACCACACATGGATCCCCCTGAGTCATTGCATGTGTGTTCTTTCCACTAACCACACATGGATCAACCAGTGTTCACTGCATGTGTGTTCTTTCCACAAACCACATATGGATCCACTAGAGTCATTGCATGTGTGTTCTTTTCACAAACCACATATGGACCCACTAGAGTCATTGCATGTGTGTTCTTATACTAAAACCAGCACGAGAGTAATTGCATGTGTGTTCTTTTCAGAATCCACATATGGATCCACCAGTGTCATTGCATGTGTGTTCTTTCCACAAACCACACATGGATCGACCAGTGCTCATTACATGTGTGTTCTTTCCAAAAACCACTTATGGATCAACCAGTGGTCATTGCATGTGTGTTCTTTTCCACAAACCACATATGGATCCACTAGAGTCATTGCATGTGTGTTCTTTCAACAAACCACATATGGACCCACTAGAGTCATTGCATGTGTGTTCTTATACTAAAACCATCACTAGAGTTATTTGATGTGTGTTCTTATACTAAAACCAGCACTACTGACATTGGATGTGTGTTCTTTTCACAAACCACATATGGATCCACCAACGTCATTGCATGTGTGTTCTTTCCACAAACCACACATGGATCGACCAGTGGTCATTGTATGTGTGTTCTTTCCACAAACCACACATGGATCCCCCTGAGTCATTGCATGTGTGTTCTTTCCACTAACCACACATGGATCAACCAGTGTTCACTGCATGTGTGTTCTTTCCACAAACCACTTATGGATCAACCAGTGGTCATTGCATGTGTGTTCTTTTCCATAAACCACATACAGATCCACTAGAGTCATTGCATGTGTGTTCTTTTCACAAACCACATATGGACCAACTAGAGTCATTGCATGTGTCTTCTTTCCACAAACCACATATGGATCCACTAGAGTCATTGTATTTTTGTTGTTTTCACAAACCAGATATGGATCAACCAATGGCATTGCATATGTGTTCTTTCCACAAACCACACATGGATCAACCAGTGTCATTGCATGTGTGTTCTTTCCCCAAACCACATATGGATCAAGCAGTGGTCATTACATGTGTGTTCTTTTCCACAAACCACATATGGATCCACTAGAGTCATTGCATGTGTGTTCTTTCCACATACCACACATGGATTAACCAATGTCATTGCATGTGTGTTCTTTTCACAAACCACATATGGATCAACCAATGGCATTGCATGTGTGTTCTTTTCACAAACCACACATGGATCCACAAGTGTCATTGCATGTTTGTTCTTTCCACAAACCACTTATGGATCAACCAGTGGTGATTGCATGTGTTGTCTTTTCCACAAACCACATATGGATCCACTAGAGTCATTGCATGTGTGTTATTTTCACAAACCACATATGGACCCCCTAGAGTCATTGCATGTGTGTTCTTATACTAAAACCAGCACGAGAGTCATTGCATGTTTGTTCTTTTCAGAAACCACATATGGATCCACCAGTGTCATTGCATGTGTGTTCTTTCCACAAACCACACATGGATCGACCAGTGGTCATTGCATGTGTGTTCTTTCCACAAACCACTTATGGATCAACCAGTGGTCATTGCATGTGTGTTCTTTTCCACAAACCACATATGGATCCACTAGAGTCATTGCATGTGTGTTCTTTTCACAAACCACATATGGACCCACTAGAGTCATTGCATGTGTGTTCTTATACTAAAACCAACACTAGAGTCATTTCATGTGTGTTCTTATACTAAAACCAGCACTACAGACATTGCATGTGTGTTCTTTTCACAAACCACATATGGATCCACCAATGTCATTGCATGTGTGTTCTTTCCACAAACCACACATGGATCGACCAGTGGTCATTGTATGGGTGTTCTTTCCAGAAAACCACACATGGATCCCTCTGAGTCATTGCATGTGTGTTCTTTTCACTAACCACACATGGATCAACCAGTGTTCACTACATGTGTGTTCTTTCCACAAACCACTTATGGATCCACCAGTGGTCATTGCATGTGTGTTCTTTTCCATAAACCACATATGGATCCACTAGAGTCATTGCATGTGTGTTCTTTTCACAAACCACATATGGACCAACTAGAGTCATTGCATGTGTCTTATTTCCACAAACCACATATGGATCCACTAGAGTCATTGTATTTTTGTTGTTTTCACAAACCACATATGGATCAACCAATGGCATTGCATGTGTGTTCTTTCCACACACCACACATGGATCAACCAGTGTCATTGCATGTGTGTTCTTTCCACAAACCACATATGGATCAATCAGTGGTTATTGCATGTGTGTTCTTTTCCACAAACCACATATGGATCCACTAGAGTCATTGCATGTGTGTTCTTTCCACAAACCACATATGGATGAACCAATGGCATTGCATGTGTGTTCTTTTCACAAACCACACATGGATCAACCAATGGCATTGCATGTGTGTTCTTTTCACAAACCACACATGGATCCACCAGTGCCATTGCATGTGTGTTCTTTCCACAAACCACTTATGGATCAACCAGTGATCATTGCATGTGTGTTCTTTTCACAAACCACATATGGACCCACTAGATTCATTGCATGTGTGTTCTTATACTAAAACCAGCACTAGAGTCATTGCATGTGTGTTCTTATACTAAAACCAGCACTAGAGTCGTTGCATGTGTGTTCTTATACTATCCAACACTAGAGTCATTGCATGTGTGTTCTTTTCACAAACCACATATGGATCCACCAGTGTCATTGCATGTGTGTTCTTTCCACAAACCACATATGGATCAACTAGTGGTCATTGCATGTGTGTTCTTTTCCACAAACCACATATGGATCCACTAGAGTCATTGCATGTGTGTTCTTTTCACAAACCACATATGGACCCACTAGAGTCATTGCATGTGTGTTCTTATACTAAATCTAGCACTAGAGTCATTGCATGTGTGTTCTTATACTAAAACCAGCACTAGAGTCATTGCATGTGTGTTCTTTTCAGAAACCACATATGGATCCACCAGTGTCATTGCATGTGTGTTCTTTCCACAACCACACATGGATCGACCAGTGGTCATTGCATGTGTGTTCTTTCCACAAACCACTTATGGATCAACCAGTGGTCTTTGCATGTGTGTTCTTTACAAAAAACCACATATGGATCCCCAAGAGTAATTGCCTGTGTTCTTTTCACAAACCACTTATGGACCCACTAGAGTTATTGCATGTGTGTTCTTATACTAAAACCAGCACTAGAGTCATTGCATGTGTGCTCTTATATTAAAACCAGCACTACAGACATTGCATGTGTGTTCTTTTCACAAACCACATATGGATCCACCAACGTCATTGGATCTGTGTTCTTTCCACAAACCACACATGGATCGACCAGTGGTCATTGTATGTGTGTTCTTTCCACAAACCACATGGATCCACTAGAGTCATTGCATGTGTGTTCTTTCCACAAACCACACATGGATCAACTAGTGTTCACCGCATGTGTGTTCTTTCCACAAACCACTTATGGATCAACCAGTGGTCATTGCACGTGTGTTCTTTTCCACAAACCACATATGGATCCACTAGAGTCATTGCATGTGTGTTCTTTCCATAAACCACATATGGATTAACCAATGGCATTGCATGTGTGTTCTTTTCACAAACCACATATGGATCAACCAATGGCATTGCATGTGTGTTCTTTTCACAAACCACACATGGATCCACCAGTGTCATGGCATGTGTGTTCTTTCCACAAACCACTTATGGATCAACCAGTGGTCATTGCATGTGTGTTCTTTTCACAAACCACATATGGACCCACTAGAGTCATTGCATGTGTGTTCTTATACTAAAACCAGCACTAGAGTCATTGCATGTGTGTTCTTATACTAAAACTAGCACTAGAGTCATTGCATGTGTGTTCTTATACTATCCAGCACTAGAGTCATTGCATGTGTGTTCTTATACTAAAACCAGCACTAGAGTCATTGCATGTGTGTTCTTATACTAAAACCAGCACTAGAGTCGTTGCATGTGTGTTCTTATACTATCCAGCACTAGAGTCATTGCATGTGTGTTCTTTTCACAAACCACATATGGATCCACCAGTGTCATTGCATGTGTGTTCTTTCCACAAACCACATATGGATCAACTAGTGGTCATTGCATGTGTGTTCTTTTCCACAAACCACATATGGATCCACTAGAGTCATTGCATGTGTGTTCTTTTCACAAACCACATATGGACCCACTAGAGTCATTGCATGTGTGTTCTTATACTAAATCTAGCACTAGAGTCATTGCATGTGTGTTCTTATACTAAAACCAGCACTAGAGTCATTGCATGTGTGTTCTTTTCAGAAACCACATATGGATCCACCAGTGTCATTGCATGTGTGTTCTTTCCACAACCACACATGGATCGACCAGTGGTCATTGCATGTGTGTTCTTTCCACAAACCACTTATGGATCAACCAGTGGTCTTTGCATGTGTGTTCTTTTCCACAAACCACATATGGATCCACTAGAGTAATTGCCTGTGTGTTCTTTTCACAAACCACTTATGGACCCACTAGAGTTATTGCATGTGTGTTCTTATACTAAAACCAGCACTAGAGTCATTGCATGTGTGCTCTTATATTAAAACCAGCACTACAGACATTGCATGTGTGTTCTTTTCACAAACCACATATGGATCCACCAACGTCATTGGATCTGTGTTCTTTCCACAAACCACACATGGATCGACCAGTGGTCATTGTATGTGTGTTCTTTCCACAAACCACACATGGATCCCCCTGAGTCATTGCATGTGTGTTCTTTCCAAACACCACATGGATCAACTAGTGTTCACCGCATGTGTGTTCTTTCCACAAACCACTTCTGGATCAACCAGTGGTCATTGCGTGTGTTCTTTTCCACAAACCACATATGGATCCACTAGAGTCATTGCATGTGTGTTCTTTCCATAAACCACATATGGATTAACCAATGGCATTGCATGTGTGTTCTTTTCACAAACCACATATGGATCAACCAATGGCATGGCATGTGTGTTCTTTTCACAAACCACACATGGATCCACCAGTGTCATGGCATGTGTGTTCTTTCCACAAACCACTTATGGATCAACCAGTGGTCATTGCATGTGTGTTCTTTTCACAAACCACATATGGACCCACTAGAGTCATTGCATGTGTGTTCTTATACTAAAACCAGCACTAGAGTCATTGCATGTGTGTTCTTATACTAAAACTAGCACTAGAGTCATTGCATGTGTGTTCTTATAATATCCAGAACTAGAGTCATTGCATGTGTGTTCTTATACTAAAACCAGCACTAGAGTCATTGCATGTGTGTTCTTATACTAAAACAAGCAATAGAGTCGTTGCATGTTTGTTATTATACTATAAACCAAACGAGTCATTGCATGTGTGTTCTTTTCACAAACCACATATGGATCCACCAGTGTCATTGCATGTGTGTTCTTTCCACAAACCACATATGGATCAACTAGTGGTCATTGCATGTGTGTTTTTTACAAAAACCACATATGGATCCACTAGAGTCATTGCATGTGTGCTTTTCACAAACCACATATGGATCCATTAGAGTCATTGCATGTGTGTTCTTATATTAAAACTAGCACTAGAGTCATTGCATGTGTGTTCTTATACTAAAACCAGCACTAGAGTCATTGCATGTGTGTTCTTTTCACAAATAACATATAGATCCACCAGTGTTCACTGCATGTGTTCCTTCCACAACCACACATGGATCGACCAGTGGTCATTGCATGTGTGTTCTTTCCACAAACCACTTATGGATCAACCAGTGGTCTTTGCATGTGTGTTCTTTTCCACAAACCACATATGGATCCACTAGAGTAATTGCCTGTGTGTTCTTTTCACAAACCACTTATGGACCCACTAGAGTTATTGCATGTGTTCTTATACTAAAACCAGCACTAGAGTCATTGCATGTGTGCTCTTATACTAAAACCAGCACTACAGACATTGCATGTGTGTTCTTTTCAAAAACCACATATGGATCCAACGTCATTGGATCTGTTCTTTCCACAAACCACACATGGATCGACCAGTGGTCATTGTATGTGTGTTCTTTCCACAAACCACACATGGATCCCCCTGAGTCATTGCATGTGTGTTCTTTCCACAAACCACACATGGATCAACTAGTGTTCACCGCATGTGTGTTCTTTCCACAAACCACTTATGGATCAACCTGGTCATTGCGTGTGTTCTTTTCCACAAACCACATATGGATCCACTAGAGTCATTGCATGTGTGTTCTTTCCATAAACCACATATGGATTAACCAATGGCATTGCATGTGTGTTCTTTTCACAAACCACATATGGATCAACCAATGGCATTGCATGTGTGTTCTTTTCACAAACCACACATGGATCCACCAGTGTCATGGCATGTGTGTTCTTTCCACAAACCACTTATGGATCAACCAGTGGTCATTGCATGTGTGTTCTTTTCACAAACCACATATGGACCCACTAGAGTCATTGCATGTGTGTTCTTATACTAAAACCAGCACTAGAGTCATTGCATGTGTGTTCTTATACTAAAACTAGCACTAGAGTCATTGCATGTGTGTTCTTATACTATCCAGCACTAGAGTCATTGCATGTGTGTTCTTATACTAAAACCAGCACTAGAGTCATTGCATGTGTGTTCTTATACTAAAACCAGCACTAGAGTCGTTGCATGTGTGTTCTTATACTATCCAGCACTAGAGTCATTGCATGTGTGTTCTTTTCACAAACCACATATGGATCCACCAGTGTCATTGCATGTGTGTTCTTTCCACAAACCACATATGGATCAACTAGTGGTCATTGCATGTGTGTTCTTTTCCACAAACCACATATGGATCCACTAGAGTCATTGCATGTGTGTTCTTTTCACAAACCACATATGGACCCACTAGAGTCATTGCATGTGTGTTCTTATACTAAAACTAGCACTAGAGTCATTGCATGTGTGTTCTTATACTAAAACCAGCACTAGAGTCATTGCATGTGTGTTCTTTTCAGAAACCACATATGGATCCACCAGTGTCATTGCATGTGTGTTCTTTCCACAACCACACATGGATCGACCAGTGGTCATTGCATGTGTGTTCTTTCCACAAACCACTTATGGATCAACCAGTGGTCTTTGCATGTGTGTTCTTTTCCACAAACCACATATGGATCCACTAGAGTAATTGCCTGTGTGTTCTTTTCACAAACCACTTATGGACCCACTAGAGTTATTGCATGTGTGTTCTTATACTAAAACCAGCACTAGAGTCATTGCATGTGTGCTCTTATACTAAAACCAGCACTACAGACATTGCATGTGTGTTCTTTTCACAAACCACATATGGATCCACCAACGTCATTGGATCTGTGTTCTTTCCACAAACCACACATGGATCGACCAGTGGTCATTGTATGTGTGTTCTTTCCACAAACCACACATGGATCCCCCTGAGTCATTGCATGTGTGTTCTTTCCACAAACCACACATGGATCAACTAGTGTTCACCGCATGTGTGTTCTTTCCACAAACCACTTATGGATCAACCAGTGGTCATTGCACGTGTGTTCTTTTCCACAAACCACATATGGATCCACTAGAGTCATTGCATGTGTGTTCTTTCCATAAACCACATATGGATTAACCAATGGCATTGCATGTGTGTTCTTTTCACAAACCACATATGGATCAACCAATGGCATTGCATGTGTGTTCTTTTCACAAACCACACATGGATCCACCAGTGTCATGGCATGTGTGTTCTTTCCACAAACCACTTATGGATCAACCAGTGGTCATTGCATGTGTGTTCTTTTCACAAACCACATATGGACCCACTAGAGTCATTGCATGTGTGTTCTTATACTAAAACCAGCACTAGAGTCATTGCATGTGTGTTCTTATACTAAAACTAGCACTAGAGTCATTGCATGTGTGTTCTTATACTATCCAGCACTAGAGTCATTGCATGTGTGTTCTTATACTAAAACCAGCACTAGAGTCATTGCATGTGTGTTCTTATACTAAAACCAGCACTAGAGTCGTTGCATGTGTGTTCTTATAATATCCACCACAAGAGTAATTGCATGTGATTTCTTTTCACAAACCACATATGGATCCACCAGTGTCATTGCATGTGTGTTCTTTCCACAAACCACATATGGATCAACTAGTGGTCATTGCATGTGTGTTCTTTTCCACAAACCACATATGGATCCACTAGAGTCATTGCATGTGTGTTCTTTTCACAAACCACATATGGACCCACTAGAGTCATTGCATGTGTGTTCTTATACTAAAACTAGCACTAGAGTCATTGCATGTGTGTTCTTATACTAAAACCAGCACTAGAGTCATTGCATGTGTGTTCTTTTCAGAAACCACATATGGATCCACCAGTGTCATTGCATGTGTGTTCTTTCCACAACCACACATGGATCGACCAGTGGTCATTGCATGTGTGTTCTTTCCACAAACCACTTATGGATCAACCAGTGGTCTTTGCATGTGTGTTCTTTTCCACAAACCACATATGGATCCACTAGAGTAATTGCCTGTGTGTTCTTTTCACAAACCACTTATGGACCCACTAGAGTTATTGCATGTGTGTTCTTATACTAAAACCAGCACTAGAGTCATTGCATGTGTGCTCTTATACTAAAACCAGCACTACAGACATTGCATGTGTGTTCTTTTCACAAACCACATATGGATCCACCAACGTCATTGGATCTGTGTTCTTTCCACAAACCACACATGGATCGACCAGTGGTCATTGTATGTGTGTTCTTTCCACAAACCACACATGGATCCCCCTGAGTCATTGCATGTGTGTTCTTTCCACAAACCACACATGGATATACTAGTGTTCACCGCATGTGTGTTCTTTCCACAAACCACTTATGGATCAACCAGTTGTCATTGCACGTGTGTTCTTTTCCACAAACCACATATGGATCCACTAGAGTCATTGCATGTGTGTTCTTTCCATAAACCACATATGGATTAACCAATGGCATTGCATGTGTGTTCTTTTCACAAACCACATATGGATCAACCAATGGCATTGCATGTGTGTTCTTTTCACAAACCACACATGGATCCACCAGTGTCATGGCATGTGTGTTCTTTCCACAAACCACTTATGGATCAACCAGTGGTCATTGCATGTGTGTTCTTTTCACAAACCACATATGGACCCACTAGAGTCATTGCATGTGTGTTCTTATACTAAAACCAGCACTAGAGTCATTGCATGTGTGTTCTTATACTAAAACTAGCACTAGAGTCATTGCATGTGTGTTCTTATACTATCCAGCACTAGAGTCATTGCATGTGTGTTCTTATACTAAAACCAGCACTAGAGTCATTGCATGTGTGTTCTTATACTAAAACCAGCACTAGAGTCGTTGCATGTGTGTTCTTATACTATCCAGCACTAGAGTCATTGCATGTGTGTTCTTTTCACAAACCACATATGGATCCACCAGTGTCATTGCATGTGTGTTCTTTCCACAAACCACATATGGATCAACTAGTGGTAATTGCATGTGTGTTCTTGTCAACAAACCACATATGGATCCACTAGAGTCATTGCATGTGTGTTCTTTTCACAAACCACATATGGACCCACTAGAGTCATTGCATGTGTGTTCTTATACTAAAACTAGCACTAGAGTCATTGCATGTGTGTTCTTATACTAAAACCAGCACTAGAGTCATTGCATGTGTGTTCTTTTCAGAAACCACATATGGATCCACCAGTGTCATTGCATGTGTGTTCTTTCCACAACCACACATGGATCGACCAGTGGTCATTGCATGTGTGTTCTTTCCACAAACCACTTATGGATCAACCAGTGGTCTTTGCATGTGTGTTCTTTCCACAAACCACATATGGATCCACTAGAGTAATTGCCTGTGTTCTTTTCACAAACCACTTATGGACCCACTAGAGTTATTGCATGTGTGTTCTTATACTAAAACCAGCACTAGAGTCATTGCATGTGTGCTCTTATACTAAAACCAGCACTACAGACATTGCATGTGTGTTCTTTTCACAAACCACATATGGATCCACCAACGTCATTGGATCTGTTCTTTCCACAAACCACATGGATCGACCAGTGGTCATTGTATGTGTGTTCTTTCCACAAACCACACATGGATCCCCCTGAGTCATTGCATGTGTGTTCTTTCCACAAACCACACATGGATCAACTAGTGTTCACCGCATGTGTGTTCTTTCCACAAACCACTTATGGATCAACCAGTGGTCATTGCACGTGTGTTCTTTTCCACAAACCACATATGGATCCACTAGAGTCATTGCATGTGTGTTCTTTCCATAAACCACATATGGATTAACCAATGGCATTGCATGTGTGTTCTTTTCACAAACCACATATGGATCAACCAATGGCATTGCATGTGTGTTCTTTTCACAAACCACTTGTATCCACCAGTGTCATGGCATGTGTGTTCTTTCCACAAACCACTTATGGATCAACCAGTGGTCATTGCATGTGTGTTCTTTTCACAAACCACATATGGACCCACTAGAGTCATTGCATGTGTGTTCTTATACTAAAACCAGCACTAGAGTCATTGCATGTGTGTTCTTATACTAAAACTAGCACTAGAGTCATTGCATGTGTGTTCTTATACTATCCAGCACTAGAGTCATTGCATGTGTGTTCTTATACTAAAACCAGCACTAGAGTCATTGCATGTGTGTTCTTATACTAAAACCAGCACTAGAGTCGTTGCATGTGTGTTCTGATACTATCCAGCACTAGAGTCATTGCATGTGTGTTCTTTTCACAAACCACATATGGATCCACCAGTGTCATTGCATGTGTGTTCTTTCCACAAACCACATATGGATCAACTAGTGGTCATTGCATGTGTGTTCTTTTCCACAAACCACATATGGATCCACTAGAGTCATTGCATGTGTGTTCTTTTCACAAACCACATATGGACCCACTAGAGTCATTGCATGTGTGTTCTTATACTAAAACTAGCACTAGAGTCATTGCATGTGTGTTCTTATACTAAAACCAGCACTAGAGTCATTGCATGTGTGTTCTTTTCAGAAACCACATATGGATCCACCAGTGTCATTGCATGTGTGTTCTTTCCACAACCACACATGGATCGACCAGTGGTCATTGCATGTGTGTTCTTTCCACAAACCACTTATGGATCAACCAGTGGTCTTTGCATGTGTGTTCTTTTCCACAAACCACATATGGATCCACTAGAGTAATTGCCTGTGTGTTCTTTTCACAAACCACTTATGGACCCACTAGAGTTATTGCATGTGTGTTCTTATACTAAAACCAGCACTAGAGTCATTGCATGTGTGCTCTTATACTAAAACCAGCACTACAGACATTGCATGTGTGTTCTTTTCACAAACCACATATGGATCCACCAACGTCATTGGATCTGTGTTTTCCACAAACCACACATGGATCGACCCGGGTCATTGTATGTGTGTTCTTTCCACAAACCACACATGGATCCCCCTGAGTCATTGCATGTGTGTTCTTTCCACAAACCACACATGGATCAACTAGTGTTCACCGCATGTGTGTTCTTTCCACAAACCACTTATGGATCAACCAGTGGTCATTGCACGTGTGTTCTTTTCCACAAACCACATATGGATCCACTAGAGTCATTGCATGTGTGTTCTTTCCATAAACCACATATGGATTAACCAATGGCATTGCATGTGTGTTCTTTTCACAAACCACATATGGATCAACCAATGGCATTGCATGTGTGTTCTTTTCACAAACCACACATGGATCCACCAGTGTCATGGCATGTGTGTTCTTTCCACAAACCACTTATGGATCAACCAGTGGTCATTGCATGTGTGTTCTTTTCACAAACCACATATGGACCCACTAGAGTCATTGCATGTGTGTTCTTATACTAAAACCAGCACTAGAGTCATTGCATGTGTGTTCTTATACTAAAACTAGCACTAGAGTCATTGCATGTGTGTTCTTATACTATCCAGCACTAGAGTCATTGCATGTGTGTTCTTTTCACAAACCACATATGGATCCATCAGTGTCATTGCATGTGTGTTCTTTCCACAAACCACATATGGATCAACCAGTGGCCATTGCATGTGTGTTCTTTTCCACAAACCACATATGGATCCACTAGAGTCATTGCATGTGTGTTCTTTTCACAAACCACATATGGACCCACTAGAGTCATTGCATGTGTGTTCTTATACTAAAACAGCACTAGAGTCATTGCATGTGTGTTCTTTTCAGAAACCACATATGGATCCACTAGTGTCATTGCCCGTGTGTTCTTTCCACAAACCACATATGGATCGACCAGTGGTAATTGCATGTGTGTTCGTTCCACAAACCACACATGGATCCCCCTGAGTCATTGCATGTGTGTTCTTTCCACAAACCACATATGGATCAGCCAGTGTCATTGCATGTGTGTTCTTTCCACAAACCACATATGGATCCACTAGAGTCATTGCATGTGTGTTCTTTTCACAAACCACATATGGACCCACTAGAGTCATGGCATATGTGTTCCTGTCAAGAACCACATATGGATCCACCAGTGTTCATTGCATGTGTGTTCCTATCATGAACCACACATGGATCAGCCAGTGGTTATTGCATGTGTCTTCTTTTCCACAAACCACATATGGACCCACTTGATTCATTGTT
This sequence comes from Avena insularis, assembly GCA_023614405.1. Taxonomy (NCBI): domain Eukaryota; kingdom Viridiplantae; phylum Streptophyta; class Magnoliopsida; order Poales; family Poaceae; genus Avena; species Avena insularis. Next base: position 269,110,119 of record CM042684.1, on the reverse strand, counting down.
GTGTCTTCTTATACTAAAACTAGCACTAGAGCCATTGCATGTGTGTTCTTTTCACAAACCACATATGGACCCACTAGAGTCATTGCATGTGTGTTCTTTGCACAAACCACATATGGATCCACTAGAGTCATTGTAATTTTTTTCTTTTCACAAACTACATATGGATCAACCAATGGCATTGCATATGTGTTCTTTCCACAAACCACACATGGATCAACCAGTGTCATTGCATGTGTGTTCTTTCCACAAACCACATATGGATCAAGCAGTGGTCATTACATGTGTGTTCTTTTCCACAAACCAGATATGGATCCACTAGAGTCATTGCATGTGTGTTCTTTCCACATACCACACATGGATTAACCAATGGCATTGCATGTGTGTTCTTTTCACAAACCACATATGGATCAACCAATGGCATTGCATGTGTGTTCTTTTCACAAACCACACATGGATCCACAAGTGTCATTGCATGTTTGTTCTTTCCACAAACCACTTATGGATCAACCAGTGGTCATTGCATGTGTTGTCTTTTCCACAAACCACATATGGATCCACTAGAGTCATTGCATGTGTGTTATTTTCACAAACCACATATGGACCCACTAGAGTCATTGCATGTGTGTTCTTATACTAAAACCAGCACGAGAGTCATTGCATGTTTGTTCTTTTCAGAAACCACATATGGATCCACCAGTGTCATTGCATGTGTGTTCTTTCCACAAACCACACATGGATCGACCAGTGGTCATTGCATGTGTGTTCTTTCCACAAACCACTTATGGATCAACCAGTGGTCATTGCATGTGTGTTCTTTTCCACAAACCACATATGGATCCACTAGAGTCATTGCATGTGTGTTCTTTTCACAAACCACATATGGACCCACTAGAGTCATTGCATGTGTGTTCTTATACTAAAACCAACACTAGAGTCATTTCATGTGTGTTCTTATACTAAAACCAGCACTACAGACATTGCATGTGTGTTCTTTTCACAAACCACATATGGATCCACCAATGTCATTGCATGTGTGTTCTTTCCACAAACCACACATGGATCGACCAGTGGTCATTGTATGGGTGTTCTTTCCAGAAAACCACACATGGATCCCTCTGAGTCATTGCATGTGTGTTCTTTCCACTAACCACACATGGATCAACCAGTGTTCACTACATGTGTGTTCTTTCCACAAACCACTTATGGATCCACCAGTGGTCATTGCATGTGTGTTCTTTTCCATAAAGCACATATGGATCCACTAGAGTCATTGCATGTGTGTTCTTTTCACAAACCACATATGGACCAACTAGAGTCATTGCATGTGTCTTATTTCCACAAACCACATATGGATCCACTAGAGTCATTGTATTTTTGTTGTTTTCACAAACCACATATGGATCAACCAATGGCATTGCATGTGTGTTCTTTCCACACACCACACATGGATCAACCAGTGTCATTGCATGTGTGTTCTTTCCACAAACCACATATGGATCAACCAGTGGTTATTGCATGTGTGTTCTTTTCCACAAACCACATATGGATCCACTAGAGTCATTGCATGTGTGTTCTTTCCACAAACCACATATGGATGAACCAATGGCATTGCATGTGTGTTCGTTTCACAAACCACACATGGATCAACCAATGGCATTGCATGTGTCTTCTTTTCACAAACCACACATGGATCCACCAGTGCCATTGCATGTGTGTTCTTTCCACAAACCACTTATGGATCAACCAGTGGTCATTGCATGTGTGTTCTTTTCACAAACCACATATGGACCCACTAGATTCATTGCATGTGTGTTCTTATACTAAAACCAGCACTAGAGTCATTGCATGTGTGTTCTTATACTAAAACCAGCACTAGAGTCGTTGCATGTGTGTTCTTATACTATCCAGCACTAGAGTCATTGCATGTGTGTTCTTTTCACAAACCACATATGGATCCACCAGTGTCATTGCATGTGTGTTCTTTCAACAAACCACATATGGGTCAACTAGTGGTCATTGCATGTGTGTTCTTTTCCACAAACCACATATGGATCCACTAGAGTCATTGCATGTGTGTTCTTTTCACAAACCACATATGGACCCACTAGAGTCATTGCATGTGTGTTCTTATACAAAAACTAGCACTAGAGTCATTGCATGTGTGTTCTTATACTAAAACCAGCACTAGAGTCATTGCATGTGTGTTCTTTTCAGAAACCACATATGGATCCACCAGTGTCATTGCATGTGTGTTCTTTCCACAACCACACATGGATCGACCAGTGGTCATTGCATGTGTGTTCTTTCCACAAACCACTTATGGATCAACTAGTGGTCTTTGCATGTGTGTTCTTTTCCACAAACCACATATGGATCCACTAGAGTAATTGCCTGTGTGTTCTTTTCACAAACCACTTATGGACCCACTAGAGTTATTGCATGTGTGTTCTTATACTAAAACCAGCACTAGAGTCATTGCATGTGTGCTCTTATACTAAAACTAGCACTACAGACATTGCATGTGTGTTCTTTTCACAAACCACATATGGATCCACCAACGTCATTGGATCTGTGTTCTTTCCACAAACCACACATGGATCGACCAGTGGTCATTGTATGTGTGTTCTTTCCACAAACCACACATGGATCCCCCTGAGTCATTGTATGTGTGTTCTTTCCACAAACCACACATGGATCAACTAGTGTTCACCGCATGTGTGTTCTTTCCACAAACCACTTATGGATCAACCAGTGGTCATTGCACGTGTGTTCTTTTCCACAAACCACATATGGATCCACTAGAGTCATTGCATGTGTGTTCTTTCCATAAACCACATATGGATTAACCAATGCAATTGCATGTGTGTTCTTTTCACAAACCACATATGGATCAACCAATGGCATTGCATGTGTGTTCTTTTCACAAACCACACATGGATCCACCAGTGTCATGGCATGTGTGTTCTTTCCACAAACCACTTATGGATCAACCAGTGGTCATTGCATGTGTGTTCTTTTCACAAACCACATATGGACCCAATAGAGTCATTGCATGTGTGTTCTTATACTAAAACCAGCACTAGAGTCATTGCATGTGTGTTCTTATACTAAAACTAGCACTAGAGTCATTGCATGTGTGTTCTTATACTATCCAGCACTAGAGTCATTGCATGTGTGTTCTTTTCACAAACCACATATGGATCCATCAGTGTCATTGCATGTGTGTTCTTTCCACAAACCACATATGGATCAACCAGTGGTCATTGCATGTGTGTTCTTTTCCACAAACCACATATGGATCCACTAGAGTCATTCCATGTGTGTTCTTTTCACAAACCACATATGGACCCACTAGAATCATTGCATGTGTGTTCTTATACTAAAACCAGCACTAGAGTCATTGCATGTGTGTTCTTTTCAGAAACCACATATGGATCCAGTAGTGTCATTGCCTGTGTGTTCTTTCCACAAACCACATATGGATCGACCAGTGGTAATTGCATGTGTGTTCGTTCCACAAACCACACATGGATCCCCCTGAGTCATTGCATGTGTGTTCTTTCCACAAACCACATATGGATCAGCCAGTGTCATTGCATGTGTGTTCTTTCCACAAACCACATATGGATCCACTAGAGTCATTGCATGTGTGTTCTTTTCACAAACCACATATGGACCCACTAGAGTCATGGCATATGTGTTCCTGTCAAGAACCACATATGGATCCACCAGTGTTCATTGCATGTGTGTTCCTATCATGAACCACACATGGATCAGCCAGTGGTTATTGCATGTGTCTTCTTTTCCACAAACCACATATGGACCCACTTGATTCATTGTTGTGTCTTCTTATACTAAAACTAGCACTAGAGCCATTGCATGTGTGTTCTTTTCACAAACCACATATGGACCCACTAGAGTCATTGCATGTGTGTTCTTTCCACAAACCACATATGGATCCACTAGAGTCATTGTAATTTTTTTCTTTTCACAAACTACATATGGATCAACCAATGGCATTGCATGTATGTTCTTTCCACAAACCACACATGGATCAACTAGTGTTCACTGCATGTGTGTTCTTTCCACAAACCACATATGGATCAACCAGTGGTCATTGCATGTGTGTTCTTTTCCACAAACCACATATGGATCCACTAGAGTCATTGCATGTGTGTTCTTTCCACGAACCACACATGGATTAACCAATGGGATTGCATGTGTGTTCTTTTCACAAACCACATATGGATCAACCAATGGCGTTGCATGCGTGTTCTTTTCACAAACCACACATGGATCCACTAGAGTCATTGCATGTGTGTTCTTTCCACAAACCACATATGGATCAACTAGTGGTCATTGCATGTGTGTTTTTTCCACAAACCACATATGGAGCAACCAATATCATTGCATGTGTGTTCCTGTCATGAACCACACATGGATCAACTAGAGTCATTGCATGTGTGTTCCTGTCATGAACCACACATGGATAAACCAATGGCATTGCATGTGTGTTCTTGTCATGAACCACACATGGATCAACCAGTGGTCATCACATGTGTGTTCCTATCATAAACCACATATGGATCCACCCAGTGTGATTGCATGTGTGTTCTTCTCACAAACCACATAAGGATCCACCAGTGTCATTGGATGTGTGATCTTTTCATAAACCACATATGGATCCTAACCTTAGGAGAGCCCTAACCTTATTCCACCAGTGGATCCACCGTTAGACCGAGTCTTCTAAAAGGAACGCTATAACACAGTTGTTCTGCTTGATGACTGTTACATATCGTTCGATCGGGACGCTTGGACGATTGGGATGGTCTTCGTGAGAGCTTTCCTCGAGTAGGCTGTTCTGCGGCATGTTTGGCCATGCTTGCTCTGGACAAACTAGCATGTTGTGAGTGTCACGACTCATGAGTTCAGTGGGCCATATCCCAGTGTCACGTCCCCATTACTTCTCTTCCTCCCCGCACTTCTCTTCCTTCCCTGGAAGCCACTTTCCCTACTTCACTCCCATTCTGCCGTAGCCGCAAGCCGACGAAATCCGCGAATTCTCGGGTCGCTACCTTCATGCTAAGAAATCATTTTACAAGCTTTTGAACTTATCCTACATATTCCTGCTATTCGCCAATCTAACTGCTGATCTTTTTTCTGATTTCTCGACGAACTTCAGATGTGGCAGATGCTGCCGCCAAAGAATCTCTAGATCCTTGCACGCTACTTCCCAGCGACGTTCCCGCTCGTGTGCTCCCACCCAAGATTCTTTCGCCGTTACTCCTACCACGAGATCCGGCTCCACGAGCTCGTGTGCCCGCACGGCGCGTGCTCCTGCATAGAGCCGGGCTGCAACTACACCGGCCCGCCGGCAGAGCTTGTCGTCCACCTTGTATAGGAGCACTTGATCAAAGTGATTAGGATCTCGTACGGGCAAGCCCAACTTCTCCAAGAGCAGGTGCCGTTCACTGACTCGGCATGCCGCCAGCTAATTTTCCAGGGGGGATGGCTCTATTTTCGTCCTGACCATCACCGCTAGTGTTCCGGGAACCAGAGCCAGGCCCACCATCGTGTGTGCCGTATGCGTCAGGTCGGTCTCGTGCGCCTGGCCCATATACACGGTGCGCATGTCGGCGAACGCCCAACCTCCATCGTCCGATAGCATTCTTGTGCTAGCCGAGGCGCCGAGCTGCCCGACGCCACGGGAGGTGGAGTATGTGGACCTAAGGTCAATCCTATGTGTGCCATCTCAGTGCCTTGTCGGTGCTGGACCGAACAGGCAGATGCATTTCTACATTTTTATCGAAAAGACCGACAGGGAAATGTAGTACTTGTGTTGTCGTTACTGTTAGACTTAAGAAATGCTTCTCAGGTGCGTAGAGCATACGTGTTGTGCGAATGTACCCCAGTTGTAGTTTTTAGTACTCCTTAATAATTCGACGAGTTATTATATTGGTCCAATCATCTTGCTGTTGTCATGTTTCAAAGTCCACTTGCTCTGGACAGACCGGCAATACTGTGTGCTCCCGCACCCGCATGTCAGTGTCACATGTTCCGAGGGCCCACGTGCCAGTGTCACGCCCCCTTCTCTTCCTTCCTCTCGAAGCCACTGTCCCAACTTCTCTTCCATCCTGCCACTCCCGTCTGATGGTTGTAATCTGATTTTCGTTGGATTGTTTACATGTAATCTACGTTGATAATGCAGCATGCAAATGGCACATACACAATTTCCAAAGTGAAAGCACTCACACGCTGCTATTGCACATATTTCTCAATATAGCTCGACAAACCCATTAGAATAATTGTACTCGCACTAAACACAACCGAAATTGCAACCATCCTAAACAACATCTAAACCCAGATCACACCGCTGTCATCGGAGTCCACCTCGATTGGTGACACCGCTGTGCCCTTCCCAGCGACATCCACTCCCGCCCGAGGCTTGCCCTTCGCCAAGGAGGCAACAATGGCGTTCTACACAGCTTCATCCCCGTCGTCCTCCACATTGGAATTGATAATGACGAAGGTGACGGGGTTGGCATGGACCGAGCACCGTCGCGCCTGGCGGCTCCTACTCGTGCTCGACGCCGCATTAGTCCTTCTACAGGTAGGAGGGGCCGAGATCGGATACTTAGCATCGTCCCTCCTCTCAAGAAACCATGGACATTTGATACTGCGATGATAGGATCTTGGGGTGGATCCGTCGTGGCGAGCCCTACCGGAAGCGGTGGAGCGGATGGATCTGCCGGCGCGAGCCATGACAAGTTCCTAGGAGGGAGTAAGGTTGTGGGCCAAGCGTGTCTGGTTCCTGAGCAAGGCCTCCCAGTGATATGTACGTGGGCAAGGTGCCAAAAATTTTTGTCCAATGCGCGCGAGAGGGCTTTTGAACCACGAAGGCACGAGGTTTGGTTGACAAGTCCACACGCTAGGTCCCCCACCTGTCAGCCAAATGTGGACGGTAGGATTCTGCCCAAGTTATTAAGTGGGGATAAATCATGCTTCACCACTACCCTGACATCCAAAGGCTCCTCTTTCCTCTGCCCTCGCTCCCCTCGCTCATGCCTCGCAGCTCGTGCAGTTCGTCTTGGGCGGAATCAGGGACGGCTCAATGCCGTCAAGCGGGTGCCCCCATCAAGTACCGGAGGGCGCCCTACGATTACTACCCCGATATGCTGTGTTTGTGTAATGAGAAGATGCCGAGATGGATTTCATGGACCGACGAAAATATTGCAGGAAATTTTAGCAACTGCAGCACCAGAGCGGTAAGTTCCTACTGTAGGTACAATGGTAACCCTGATCCGGAAAGCATAATGTAATTCTTTTTTTGTTTCCTTCTATCTACTACGCAGGAAGGAGGGGGACTGGCTGTGACAAGTTTGTGTGGATTGAAAAGCCACTGACAGGTTTTCATAGAGAGCTTGTTCAGGATCTGTGTGATGTTGTGTGGGACAAGAAAGAGGAGATTCGTGCAATGGAGCGAGAGATCCGGGAGCTTCGCCAGGTGCAGGGGAGGCAGGGGCAGGGAGGTGGTGAGACATACGGGCTCAAGATTAGGCCAGATAGTGGAAACAATTTCCTCATTATCTGGGCATTATCTGTTGCATTTGCAGTTTATGTTGCCATGTCGTTGTCCAGCAGCTGAAATAAGTTGCTGCTTCGTGGAGTGTAGCAGCCAGCTTAAGAAATTGTTTTTCAGCCCAGAAACTTATCATAAGTGTAATGCCAATAGCAGGGATTTATTAAGCGCCTATAAATAATTCATGTTTGTGCCACTAACACCCATCGATTTTGGAGACCCCTTAACCGCTCAGCTATCGCGATTGTTGGATAGTAGCGATCACAATTTTGGATTCAACTAGTGGCCTCGGGCATATCCAATCCTAAATCCGCGATACATTTTACTCCGAGTACGGGAGGCAGATTGTTTTGCCCGACAAGTTCCACGCACATAGCTCCAGAGTTTAACCGAACTACATATATAGGTTCAAGTTCAATACATCATTAGGCTTCTACACTGCTAGCCTTCTTTCTCTGCTTGGGTGCCAACTTTCTTCCTCTTTCCTTCACGTCCACTGACTTCTTCATCTCCTACCTTCTTCCTCTTCCTGGGTGCCAATTTTCTTACCTTCACGTACCCTGCATCTCTGGGTCGAGGGAAGTCAGACCAATCAGCACCAGAATCTTGTCCGACATCATCACTCCACTCGTTTTGGTTTTCTTCCCCCAGCAAGGTCACTGAGTCGGTTGTCTTGTTTCTTACCTTGTGCTTCCTGTAAAAAAACAGTACATGGATTACTACCTTATATCTACAGACTATAAACAATTTTTTTGTGAATGTACCATCTCATACCTAGGTTTGGGAGCATTAAGGGCACAGCCAGCTGCTCTATGGCCTATAAGATGGCAGGTCTTGTATCTGTTTTTGCCCTTCTTTGTAGCACAGAAAGCCGAACCCTTCTTCTCGAGAAAACTCTTAAACCTATTCACCTGAGGTCTTCCTCTGACCCTTTTTGTAACTGGCTGGCAAAGCTTGAAAGAAAGTTGGACTTGAGGCCACTAAGATGGGTCTGTACATGGCTCGACGGATCCAGCGTACGCAGCTCTAAACTTTTCCATAGAGTAGTTGACATGGGTATACCCTGCAGGTACTCAAGTTTAGTATATACGGTCCATATACGGTGGAAGCCCACGGCATTGCCACGGCCCAATGAAGACTTCGAGTGGTCCATGGACTCTCGATTACTTGCGAGACAATAAGTTTAAAGATAGAAAGTATAAATGGAAAACCCTAATCTATAACCGACTCGACTTGCTACCCAGGACCTGGCCTATCTATATAAAGGCTAGGAGAGGGCGGCGAGGAGGACACATGCAACCCTAGTTTCCGCAACTCTCACCAGATTGCATCTGCGCACCCGCGTAATCTTCGATTCCTTCGTTAATTCCAAGAGCAGACAAGCAGGAGTAGGGACCTCTATGAGGCCTAAACCTGGGTAAATCTTGCGTCCCTATGTGCTTGTTTGCTAGCCGATTGATGCTTCTAGCGCTCCCTCCTTCTCCAAAACCCAAGTCCATAACAATGGGCATTGACGAGTTAAACCCTCATCAATTGGCACCGTCTGTGGGAATTGGGAGTGCTGATGTTGCGGCTTCTTCAGCCTCATCAACCACGATCTACAACTCCGCAATAGCGGAGATTCGCCAGCTCTTCGGTGCGTTCTACTTCACCGTCCACACGCCTGCCACTCGCCCGTCTTTCGAGTCCGTGGGCGATGGAATCAGCCTGGCGATCGGGAGCTTCCGCTTCCAAGTTGGTCAGATGGGCACGCTTCGCATGCCTGACCAGCCAACGACATCCACGATTGCTCCAGCATCGTGGTTCCCGCCACCAATCGGCGCCCTTAGCAAGCTCAACACCTCAGCAACAGCTGAAAGCACGGATAGCGACAGCAGTCGCGGATCCAATCTAGATGGCCTAGCAACGGAAGATGGGGTTTACGGCTCCTGATCCGAAAGTTGCGGGAGCAACAGCTCCCCCAACCACTTCATGTGCGCCATCATCAACACTGGCGACTCCACCGCCAATCGCGAAAACGGTGGCAATGGATCTGGCACCGATCCACCTAACGGTGGCATACCTAATGGCGGACCTCCGAACGGCGGCCCCCTAACGGTGGCAATGGCGCGCCCGTCAACAATGGAGGGGCAGTCGAGCCTCCAACCATGGTGAACGAACACACTAGCGAATGTGTCATGATCAGGCTCAACGATCTCGAGTGGGCCCGCTGCCGAGAAGCTCTGCGAGGAAATCCTCTGCCTCCAGGCACGTCGCAGGAAATGCTGATGGGCTACCATTGGCTACTAAAGGAGGAGTACAGACACCAGCTACAAACGATCACGCAACTCGAAGCGCGTAAAAAGGCGGCGGATGAGTCGAGTCTTCAAAGGGCCAGGCTCTCCTCCCACGGAGGATCCTCCTCCAAGGGCAACGAGTACGTGGCCAACAAGAGGCAATCTTGAATGGCCCACCTCACCGAGCAGGAGCGCATAGAAGCTGCAAAAGTCCTCGACTTCAGCTCTATGGCAGTCGACACGCGGGGCAACGTGGTCCCAAAGACGCCGCAAGCAGCGATGACAGCGGCCACCATGTACCTACTCAACAACCAACCGCCGGTTGGAGATCCCTAAGCCACCATGCACCGATCTACGATCGCAGGCTTGGGGTTAATCGAGGCCGCTCTCGACAAGGAGCCGACGCCGGAGCCGAATAAAAACAAGGATCTAGCAAAACGCTATTCTTCGCCCTTGTCCAGCGATGACAGTCACGATCTATCTCGACGCCGCCGCTCACGGCGACACGACCACGACTACGATGCGCGCGATGACATCACGCAACGCAAAATCGACAAGTCAAGGGCACGACGTGCCCGCTCGACTGACTCAGAGGACGAAGACGTGGAGCTCTATGGCGCCAGATGCTTCAGGAGGGCCATCAGACAAAAGCGAATGCCCAAGGGGTTCAAGCTCCCATCAGAGAACCCAAAGTTCGACGGCCTGCAGGACCCCAAAATCTGGTTGGAGGACCACATCTCCTCCGTCAGGCTCTATGGTGGGAGTCAAAGCACAGCCATGCAATTCCTGCAGCTACAACTGCAGGGCGCCGCCCGAGCATGGATCAACAACCTCCCGCGCGGATCCATTTGCAGCTGGGAAGAGCTGGTCTACAGCTTTGTGCGCAACTTCAAGGGCACCTACAAAAGACCCGCGTCAATCGAAGAACTGAGGTGCTGCCAGCAAAGGTCACGCGAATCATTATGCTCGTACATCCAGAGGTGGTACATCATCAAGAACTCCGCAGAAAATATCTCGGAGGATCACGCAATCGACGCATTCAACGGCGGCGTTCACCGTATAGAGCTTAGGGAGGAGCTAGGTCGCTCGAAGCCCAAAACAATTGACCACCTAATGAAAATCACGAATAGGTGGGCGGACCGAGAAGACTCGGTGAAAAACCGCGTTCACTCCGATGATGAAGCAGAACTCGAGCGCAGACGCGATCGCCGAAGCAAAAATCGAATGCGCATCTACGATGATCATGAGGATGTCAACATGGTCGCAGCCGGCTACGCCGACAGGCGCGACGACAACCGCAACAGCGGCTATCGTAGCGGTTGACACCGCGACTCCAAGAAAACCACACAGGTATGGCAGCGCCGAACTCGTGAAGAGGCACCCGCGACAACAATCGAGGACAAACTGTCTGGGCCGTGCAACGTGCACTTTTACATCGACAAGCACGATGGCAAGAAGAAATCCAGCCACCTTCTCAAGGACTGCCGCGAGTTCCTCAAGCTCCACGACAGTTTGGCTCGGATGAATCGCGACGCAGTCAACAGGGGCTACGAAGTCTTCCCAGGTGCTGTAGCACATGGAGCTCCTCCACCACCACCTAGAGTGCCACCACCCGCGGCCGCACCGGTCCACAATCAAGGAGGCGAGCCATACCCACGGGCTGTGGGCAACATGATGATCCAAAAGGGACGCCCCTCAAATCGGGTGCAGAAGGCCATCACTCGCCAAGTCAACTTGGCGACAAACTTACCACCATCCACCACTGAGTACCTCAGTGGAAGCGACTCCTGCATCACCTTCGACAAGCGCGACCACCTGTGTCAAGTACCTTGCCCAGGCCACTGTCCCCTCGTACTCGAGGCACATATTGGAGGCTTCGACATGAGTCACGTCTTCATGGACGGAGGAAGCGACATTAACCTCATGTTAACAAGTACCTTGCGAGCAATGAGGATCCCTCTGACCTGCCTGGAGGTCTCGGACATGACATTCCACGGCATCGTACCGGGCAAGGGCATATATCCCCTGGGCAAAATCAACCTCGACGTCATCTTCGGCATGCTGGAAAACTTCCGATGTGAATGCATCGACTTCGAAGTCATTGACTGGCCCTCACAGTACCACTGCATCCTCGAACGCGTTGCGTTCTCCAGGTTCATGGCAGTACCGCCTTATGCCTACCTGCAGATGAAAATGCCAGGGCCAAACGGCGTCATCACAATAAATAGGAGCTTCGAGAGGTCCGATAGCTGTGACAGGGAATTCAATAGAATTTCCCAGTCCTTCGGCATGCAGGAAGAACTCGCAAGATTGAAGGAGTCGACAGACAACAGTCTGCCTCCCCTGAGCTGGCCAAGTTCGCCCGACCTGTCCTTCGACTCGTCGGTGCACACGAAGAAAGTTCAGGTCCACCCATCGGACCCGGCCAAGACGGCCCTCATCGCCAACAACTTGAGTCCCGCATAGGAACTCGTGCTCGTCGAAATCCTCCGTGATCACTGGGAAATCTTCGCCTGGTGTCCAGCGGACATGCCAGGGCTCCCTAGGTAATTCGCCGAGCACGCACTCAATGTCAACCTAGATGCAAGGCCAGTCAAACAAACAATTCGGCGACTGTGTGAAACAAGAGAAAAAGCGGTCGGAATGGAGATCAACAGACTCCTCGATGCCAAATTCATACGCGAGATCAAGGAAAGTATCTGGCTCGCCAACACGGTGCTGGTACCCAAAAAGGACACGGATGTACGTGGATTTCACCTCCCTGAATAAGCACTGCCCAAAGGATCACTTCCTGCTGCCGCGAATCGACCAGATCATCTACTCCACCGCGGGATGTGAGCGTCTCTCCTTCCTCGACGCCTACTCAGGCTATAATCAAATTCGAATGAAGGAGGAAGATCAAGAGAAAATGGCGTTTACAACGCCTTTTGGTGTGTTCTGCTACAACACAATGCCCTTCGGGCAAAAAAAAGTAGGAGCCACCTATCAGCGGTGCATGCAGGCTTGCCTCAAGACCAACTTGGTCGCAACATCCAAGTCTATGTTGATGACATCGTAATCAAAACCAAAGAGGAAGCCTCACTAATCGATGATTTACATGAAACCTTCGCCAGCCTCGACCACTGCCGGATCAAGCTCAGTCCGAACAAATGCGCCTTCGACGTACCATCTGGGCAACTACTCGGGTATCTAATCTCCGCAAGAAGGATCGAGGCAAACCTGAAGAAAATAAAAGCCATACTGGCCATGGAGAAGCCGAAAAACGTAAGAGGAGTCCAGCAGCTTGCTAGGCGAATTGCGGCGCTCAGTCGATTCATCAGTCGAATGGGCGAGAAAGCACTGACCTTCTACCAACTTCTCCGCAAAACTGACAAGTTCGAGTGGACCAATGAGGCACAGGAAGCATTCGAAGACCTCAAGAGTCTACTATCTACCTCACCAATACTGGTGACCCCACGCGAAAGAGAACCACTGCTGCTATATATCTTCGCCACCAACCAGGTGGTCAGCACGGTGCTCGTGGTGGAACGAGCCGAGGAAAACAAGGTCCACGGGGTGCAGCGCCCAGTCTAGTACCTCAACGAGGTGCTCACACCAACAAAACAGTGGAACCCGCACTACCAGAAGCTGGCATACGGTGTCTTCATGACAGCCAGGTGACTACGCCACTACTTCTAGGATCTCCGTATCGTGGTGGTGAACAACGCCCCGCTTGGGCACATCCTCAACAACCCCGACGCCACTGGACGAGTCACGCTTTGGGGAATCGAATTATCGCCACGAGACATTACATATGAAAAGCGCGACGCGATAAAGTCGCAAGTTCTCCCTTACTTCCTCGTGCACTGGATGGAGAATCAGCTCCCCGAAAAACCAGATATGTCTTACCTCTAGACAATGCACTACGACGGATCCAAGCGAAAGGACAGAGCTGGCGCAGGTGTCATACTGACATCGCCCCAAGGAGACAAGCTGAAATACATTCTGTGAATGCAGTTCACTGCCTCCAACAACAAAGCGGAATACGAGGCCCTGTTGCACGGGATGCGTATGGCAAAAGCCCGCGGCGCCAAGAGGCTCATCATCTAGGGCGACTCCAAGCTGGTCGTCAACCAAACAATGCACGAGTGCGACACGTTGAATGACAATATGATCGCCTACCGTGACCTCTACGACACACTCGAAGGGGACTTCGACGGATGTGAGCTGCGGCACGTAGGCCGCGAAAGCAACGAAGAGGCAGACGCACTTGCCAACATTGGCTCCACCTTCGCCCCCATCCCACCTAGGGTATTTCTCGAGCGTATCTGCGAACGCTCCATCAAGCCAAAGGGCACAGAGAAGAAAGCAAGCGCAACAACGGACTCGGCGGCTACGCCGCCCAATGAGCCATTGGCGCTCGACGACCTGGAGCTCGACACACGACTCGAGGGACCAATAGGAGTCATGATGATTGAGCCATCTTGGACTCAACCCTACATCACATATCTTCTCAGCAAGAGGATACCGGACGACCCGACTGACGCACGACACATCGCACGGTGATCAAAGGCATTCACCGTCATCGACGGTGAACTATACAAGCGCAGCATCACAGGAGTACTCCAACGGTGCGTCTCCAACGCGCACGGAAGGGTCGTCCTCCTCGACATTCACGAAGGGACTTGTGGGCACCATGCCGGCAGTAGCGCCCTCGTCGCCAAAGCTCTACGATCTGGATTCTATTGGCCCACGGCCACGCGTGAAGCCAAGGACATCTTCCAAAGATGCAACGCTTGCTAGCGATTCGCGAACAAACCGCACGCACCTGGCGCGCAACTCTGGCCAATACCACTAGCTTGGCCCTTCGTGCAATGGGGACTCGACATGGTCGGCAAGCTCCCAAAGTCCTCACGAGGAGTCTACGTCTACCTCTTGGTCACAGTCAAAAAATTCACCAAGTGGATAGAAGCCATGCCGATGACAAACCAATCAGGAGCTAGTGCAGTCAAGTTCTTCGAGTCCATTGTCTGTCGCTTCGGGGTGCCACACAGCATCATCACGGACAATGGAACGAACTTCACCTCTAAGGAGTTCTAGGGTTTCTGCGAAAACCTGGGAATCAATGTAAGCTATGCCTCCATAGCTCATCCACAGACCAACGGTCAAGTCGAAAAGGCCAATGGGCTCGTCTACGGCGAAATCAAGAAGCGACTCCTTAGGCCACTCGAACAAGCCACAGGGTGCTGGACAGACGAGATGCAATCCGTACTCTGGAGCCTACGCACAACCCCAAACAGTGCCACGGGGTACACCTCGTTCTTCATGGTGCAAGGTGCTGAAGCGGTACTACGCAGATGCGCTACAAAGCCCATGAAAGTCGCATACGAGCAGGAGTCAACCCTTGCACTCGAAGACTCCGTCGATCTCCTTGACGAGGCACGAGAAATCGCAGCAGAAAGATCGACGATCTACCAGCAGAACCTACGCAACTACCACAGCAGAAGGCTACGCCCCAGATCCTTCGTCGAAGGAGACCTGGTCCTACGACTGAAAGAGCAAGGGCACCTCAAGCTCGAGTCCCCCCTGGGAGGGACCATATGTGGTTATAGAAGTAATCCCAGGTGGCGCCTATCGCCTTAAAGATTTCGAGACAAAAGTCGCATGCTCCAACCCTTGGAACGTCGCGCAGCTGCGGTGCTTCTACCCTTAGTCATTTTTTCTTTTCATTACAAATAAGGCTATTCAGCCAGGGTACTTAGCCACACATTGTACCTCGTACTTATTATGCGAATAAATAAAGCTAAGTGCCCCAAACACTGAGTTTTTTCTATTATTTTTTGCCATGTACCTACTCGGGGGCTGCGCCACCCTTTACTCATCTGTTCTATGAACCAATCGCGATATCCTGAGTAGCTGACGCAATAATCGAACCCTTGACAAACACCAACCCAGATGCAACGCACCGCAGGTTAACAAGTCTTTGAGATAAACACAAGTCAGGCTAACGAAATGGAATCGCATAGTGCCACGCACTCGCAAAATATACGAGCTAACAAGCTCTTTACACATCAATGTCAATCAATTATAAACAACATATATATGAACATTACAACACTGGTACATTTATTTTCAGGATAGAAGTTAATACTACTGTTGCAACAGAAGAACGTTTGTATGTTCCTCGAAGAAGTCGACAACTTCCTCCGCTAGCCGATCCACCGCCTGGTAATGAGGAACCATATTCCAGGTCGAACCTGCCGGCGGAGTCGGCGGACCAGCAGCAACAGCTGCAATATCTACATCAGGCCTATGCAGTCGCACCAGCGATAAAGCAGCCCTGGCACCAGCCACCAACTGCTACCGCACGCAATCTCGAACTACACTCAAGTCTTGAAACTTAGCAAGGAGAGCCAACAGGCTCGAAGGAACGACATCCAGCGGAAACATTGTCTGATAGATATTCCTTAAGCATGATTGCGATTTCTTCAGAAAATTAAGCACTCGCGAGGCACGATCCTGCAGGGTCGCAAGTGTAATTGCGCTATCATGATCCACCCAGAAGTACCCACTTGCCTGAAGTTGTTCCTGGGTCAGGTCGTTCATGCAAATGGCAATCCTGTCCTTCTCATCCTGCGGATGACACGTGCTAACAACTATACCAAGAAGAGGCAAAAGTATGAAAACAATGAACTACCGCAATTGACTACAAGAAAAGATAAGGAGGCAGAAAGCTAACACTTGAATTGGTCACCCAGCTGCTCCACCTCCCCTAGTAGATATTGCTCTCGGGCGGTGGCCATTTCCGCCCTCGACTTCCATACATCCATGTTACCGCGGAGGATAGGCAGTTCGCGCTCCAGCTGCTTAATGCGATCACACAGTCGTGAAAGCAGAGACAGCTCATCCACCCTTGAGCACGACTGCGCTAAGGTATCATCAGTGGATGGCGGATCCCGAGGCTCACTCGAAGGACCACTCGATGTGCCCTTTCACAAGCCAAGCAAGAGATAATAAGAAGACCAAGCAACACATAGACAAAAAGTCAAGTGCATTCAAACGTAACAAAGTATTAATAGAGACACCCGCCAGCGGCAAGTTCTAGACAAAAGGGGTCAAGCTATTAACTATTACAAATCTAACTACTGAGGAGAAGCTTGCTTCTTCGACTTGGACTTCGGCTTCAGAGGCTTCATCGATTCCGTGGTGGTATCAGACGCCACAAACTTCCCGCTGGCCCCTGACGCCGTAGCCTTCGCCACTTTCTTGGCTCGCTGCAGCTCCTCAGAGTACTTGGCAACTGTGTTGATGAGTTGCGACACGTACTTGCCACAGGCAGTTGCAAAAGGAGCAAAAACTACCTGTTGACCATCTGCACCGACGGGCATCTCCTTGGAGACCGCAGCAGGATCCACCTCCACGCCATGGGCTTGAACCATCACGAGCGACATGGAAGCGCCAACCGCACGAAGCGAGTTCTTGAAGTCTGCAGGAATACCTCTAGCAAGGGACTGCACCAGGTCATCCAAGTTCTCAATTAGCTCAGCTTTGGGCGCCAGCTCCTCGCGGATGCAACTGAGAACGCCCTTAGCTTTGGTCAGTGTTCCCTGAATGGACGCGCTGCGGTCCTCGACTGCCGCGACAGCACCTTCCAAGGCATCATCGCGACGAAGTGCTTGGGCGTCAAAGCTCAAACCGCCAGCATCTACACAAAACAAAGCGTCAGCACAATAGAAAGACATTGAAGAAAGAAGCAGTCAAGACATAAAAGGAAACATACCTGAAAGAGACTTGGCAATCGAGAAGAGCTGTTCGTCGAACAACTTCTCCCTCGCAGCGATAGAGGCCTGGAAATCCTCTTCGCGTTTCCACGATTCATCAAGCGCAGCGACTGCCTCATCGCGACTCTTCACCGCCACGGCGAGCGTCTTTTCAAGGGAAGCGGCTTTGCGAAGAAGCACGTTATGCTCAGCTGCAAAACATACAAAGATAGACCTGTTGCAAATATGCCCTAGAGAAAAATAGTAGTAAGGACTATTATCATATTTCATATAGTTTATGATTAAGTTTTATATCATGCTATAACTGTATTGAGTGGAAACATCAATACACGTGTGATATACAAACAACCAGGGGTTCCCAGTGAAACTCTAGTCACTTGTTCGTTGGTCAACAGATGATCATGTTCCCTGATCATGTGGCATTTATGCCAGTTGGAAATGAGGTCATCTCATTCACAGAATGAGATGATGAACCCATACCCAACCTAAACATCATGACCCAATCATTTCACGAAGTTCAAGTTACGATGATTAGAAATGGATCCTCGTAGGCTATTCCTTAGACCGTGAGGCCATATCAATCACTGTCTCCCGAGAGTGCTTAGATAGCATCAAACACAATCTAGTAAAATGGTGGTTATAAAGGTGTGTTCAGGTATTCGGAGGAAACCGTAGAGGCAATGTATGTCAAGAGCAGCATTTATCCGTCCATGTGAAGGGAAAATACTCAAGGGCCCACTCGGAGAAGTTATATCCAATAGCTGCGCAGCATGTGATTTGATCATGGGGATATCACTTGTCGGTACGAGTCAAGTAGCATTGTTCAGTAACGAGATTGAACACGACATGGTGATGCCATTGATCAGATCTCGGGCAATGCAAGTATCGATTGACAAAGGGAATAAGACACGACTGTCCCGGTTTAAACGATGAAAGATCTTCATGGAACGCACAGGGGTCACATGGCCATCCAGGTCCCTCTGTCGATCATTAGTGCAGGAGTGTCCCGGCCATGTCTGGAGTGTTCCCGAACCATGGGGTATCACGCTTAAGGGCTTGATGATGCTTAGAGAGTGTTTATAGGATCGGTAGAATCACCAAAGAAAAGAAGGAAGAAAACCGGAAGGGTTTCGGTAAGTCCGGAGGATGTCTGGAGTGGAGGTGGATGGTGTTCCATAGCCACGGAGATTGAATAATGTGTGAATGAATGTTAAATATTGATTTAATTATTTATTCATAATTATTTAATAAAGAGAAAATTCAATTAAATGGTCAAAGGCTTAATGGGCCAATTCCTGGAGGGGAGAGGGCCCATTAGGGAAAGGAGAGAGGGAGAAGGGGCAAGGGGGCTGGCCGGCTGGGCCTAGCCCCCCGCACGGGGCCCACTAGGGGCTGGTCGGCGGCCTCCCCACCCCCTCCTCTCCTTTAGTCCCACCCCGGGACTTTGAGGGAGGGTGTACCCCCTCCTCTCCTTTAGTCCCACCTCGGGACTTTGAGGGAGGGTGTACCCCCTCCTCCCCCTATATATAGTGGGGTATTTGGCCAAGATAAATACACCAATAATCAATAAAGGTCTCCCCACTTTTGGGAGGAACTCCAATTGATATTTTCTCTCTCCCCCTCTCTCTCTCGTGACCGTGGTCCCAAGTCTGACTGTGAGCGAGACATCTTCACTGGAGCTGTCACGCCTGGGATTCGGATCGGAGCTCTACTTCATAGAATCGCTGGATCGGGAAGCGAGTCATCGTCAGGCACCGGACGTGTGTAACTCCCCGCGAGGTGTCACACTTGAGGCACTCAAGTTGTTGGAGCCAGAAGGAGCGCCAGGACTTCATCACGACCTTGAGATCGGCTTCAGCTCGTCTACATCAACCATGCTCTCCTGAGCGTTGACAACGCTTTTCGGTCTTCAAGGGTAAGTTCGTGAAAAGCCCCTCCCATTATTGTATTACTAATAGATAGGTCCTGGCAGCTTTAGGGGTTCAGGGGCGTAGGGTAAAATTTTATTGTTTTCATACACGAAACCCCTACAGTGGTATCAGAGCTAGATCTATGCGTAGTAATGGTAGTACGGGTAGAACACACGAGATGTAGCGTGTGGGCGTTGATATTTTAGTTGTTACCCTCCCACGTGTACTTGTGTATACCGCAGTAATGCTTGATGAAGCGGCCCCCAACTGACTTTACGTGTTCATTTGTGAGACTGGTCCATGCTTGACATACAGCTTGTACCGTATAAATTGGCTTAGGGGGGTGTCTGTCTCTCTCGCATTAGTTGGTATACCATTTGAAACGGAGGGCCCCAAAATGGGTGTAGTAGAGACAACTACTTGATCAACGGTGTGCTGAAAGTTCGTAGGTAAGAACAGTTCTTGTGCGAAAGCCCATTCAGCCACGTAAAAGATGCAAAGATAAAGTAGATGCATCTAACTTTGTTTTGTAGGAGGGCGTTGCGTTGTGATATGGTTGTGGCGAAGGTAAAGTGATTACCTTTTGTTACGTAGTAGTAGATAGTCACGGAGGTGACGGACTACCATGCCGGAATGACACCGATACCCTAGTGTCTATGGCGCCAGAACCCTGGCGTCGGAACCCGGTGACGGCGGATGGAGATCACGACGTGAAGGACCATATCACATAGCATTTACATTCAATGTTATTGTTTGTATGTCTTATTGTGTGCTAGTATTAGATACTCGCCGATAGCCTAATAAGATGATCCTTGTTAAAATTACCAACGATTGTGTTCCCCCTTAGTGTGCACCACCAAGAAAGTTCTTCGGTATGAGGCAGGCCGTGATGATCGGGTGTCAGACATATCTATGTTCACATAAAGTGGGTGTAAGCCATGTTGCACAGCGAAAACACTAAGGTTGAGTTGGTAAGCCTAGCATGTACAGACATGGCCTCGGAACACAGATGGTCGAAAGATCGAGCACGAGTCACATGAATGATGTGACCGAAGTTTAGCGTCCACCCTTGAACCCACATTGATGGCCGTGATGATCGGGGGAGATGTGGCTGATAGGGGTCCTGTTATCACTAGGAACCCTTTTGGGGATAGGTGTTTCTGAGTGGAGTTATCATTAACTCATTTAATTATAAACTTATTCTGAATTCCTTTTGCAATTATAGATGTAGATGGGACCTTTCGTGTTGACAATTGATTGGTTAGAAGGAGACAAGCTCAGATTAGATGGATCGAACTTCTCCATATGGGTTGCCAGTCTCCATGTTCTCCTTAGCGAGAACGACGTGGTCGACTACATACTCGACGGGATGGATTTGGATCAGCCCACTGACCTTGAGACCCCAGAGGAGCGGAAAGACCGCTATCTCCGTCGTGAGATGGCCTCCTATATTCTAGTTGTGATGCGTTTCGGAATGGTGGACGAGTTGTGGCCTTTCGTGGGTGATGTCAACCCTCGTTCGGTAATGCTACAGCTTAGGACACATTTCGTGGAGCAGACACACATTTGGGAGCATGAGCTGATGGGAGACTTCCTCTCCATTAAGATGGAGGAGAACTCATCACTGGACGACCAGTTGGAGCACATGCATGATGTGTACATGAGGCCTGCATACTTCCTGGACGTCTGGATTACGGGCTCTTTTGCAAACGCTGCTGTGCTGCGGTCGCTGCCACCAAGCTACCAAGCACAAGTCAGGACTTGCATAATGAGGGGCGACATAGAAACAATGGAGTTCCACCGGTTCATGACACATCTGAGGAATGTGTTGGTTGAACCAGATGCCGCTCAGGTCGTCAACGACAAAGGTATATATTTGATATACATCTTTATAAATGTTATAATCATGCAAACACATTTGCAGTGTTAAGTATATCTGATACTTGTTCTGTTTTACTGAAAACAGGTCCTTCTGCATGAGAGGTACTTGCTGGAGAGGAGGTGACATTGCGTGTTGATGGTGAGCATGATGATGATGGCCGGCGACACTCTCCCTCGACATTTATCATTTAGTTTATGTTTTCGGATGATTATTGTAATCAAGAGATTGTGAACTTCTTTAGTGTGTCTCACACTTCGTGAGACGGTTATTCATATGAGTTTGTAACAAGCTTGTTACCTTTTATGAATGATTTCTATTCGTGTTCATATCTTTTTTGATTACTTGTGAATTATCCTTGTTGTTTGAAACTAATTGATAATACATGAACATTTGTAAAATATTAAAATGCCTTGTTTAAAATACCCAACTTAATGATATGTTCATTAGTGAATGAAAAACCATTGTTTAAATTCAAAGTTATGTGATAATGTGTGAAAGTCATTCGATTTCTTATCACATATATATCGTGCCTAAGTTCGGCAAAATAACTTGAACACCGTGTATTACTTGAATACAAAGTGTTCAATGAATTGTTAAATAGAATACATATTCGATGTATTGTGTTTTGATGAAAATGGTAATAATCATTAATTGATTGTTTAAATGTGTAAAGTAGTTTAGCAAAGGAAACATGAATATGAAACTATTTGATTTGATCAAAGTGTTTCATCAACAAAGGGTATAATATAAAAGAGAATCAAATGCTATGGTTTGATCAATAGTAATGAAATTCAATTTTATAAGGATGGCATAAAAGTAATTGTGAAATGCAAAACATTTTGAAACGTCAAAATGCAAAGCATCACAATGTGATATTAGATATCAAAGGGGTTGAATAGAAGGCACCAAATAAATCGTTGTAGTGTATATGTAGAGACCACTAGTTAGAAATAGTTATCACTCGATTAGAAGCAGTGAACCATTTGAATTCGTGAAAGTTTTGGGGTTATTCGATATAACCAAAACAATAGCGAATAAGTCCTTGTAGAGTATTCATTGGAAACTTTGAATACGAAACCCATAGCTGAAACCAAAGGGAAAACAAGATTCGTATTGCTTGGATTTTGGTGCATTCTTGAGAAAGCTCACTTTTAGTGATGTTTCTCAATTATGGAGCAAATGGGAAATAGTGAAAAACACGATGAGGATTAATAACCTTGCATCAGAGTGTTGAGAAGCACAACGGACAATGTTCCTGAACGACTCTCTGCACAGAAGGAAAGAATTAATGATATTGATCATTGTGTTTTCCCCACTAATGTTTTCACTATATGAAGTAGGGTTCAAAATGTAATCCATATCTTGTATGGAGACATTTGTGAATCATTTGTCATGATTACTAGAATATGACATAACTACGAACTACTAAGGACATAATGGTAAACTAAATTATGAGAAATCCTAAAAGCAAACTTCCCTTGAGATTAGAAAGCAATTCGTTGCTGAATCTCACAAGTAAAAGGGGTTACTTGAATTTTCCCGAATGACTGCAAAGACGGAGTGGAAACGGGGGTGAATGGCAAAAGCACAATTTGTCAAGTATTGGATGAATTCAAATGAATTTGATTCATGTGTGCTAAATTTCTAGTGGATTTAAAATTGGTGAAGTACTAGTATCTCATAGTAAATCTCCAACTTTGATATTTGATCAAAGGATTTTGAAGTTACTCAAAATAGAGAGTGGATAGGCAATTTGCATAGAATTGAGTGGGAGCTATGAAAGTCTTCCTGAAACAATATGTGATATTTTTGAGTGGGAGCAATATGAGTCTCAAACTCAAATATGTAGGAACATATTTTGAGTGGGAGCTTATAGGAGTAATTCTTAAGTGTGTTAAGAATGAAAGGCGCAAATACTTATAAATAATGATTTATAAGATGTAGAAGTTGATAATAACTATATTATGATATTATGTAGTATTTCTTAAGGGATTCTGAAAAGTGTTTCACAATAGAAGTGAATTAAGGAACTGGTCCTTAATGACTCAAATGAGGAATAGTATTAAGTTTAACATCGATGGTTAAAAGAAAGAAAAGGATGATCGTCATCTACTATGTTGAGACATAGGTTCTATCTTAGAAAACCATGATGATAACTTAGCATAATATGTGATCCAAATAAGGAACGTTTGAAAGTGATTAAGTTCAAACCATAGAATGTTGAGCTGAGTTTTTGTCCGCAGTGTCTAAAAGAGAACTGTAGACATGTTTTCCAAATACATAAAGGATGACATATCTTAAAGCATAAAGAGTTATGTTATAAGGGAATGTGTTGGGAACTCTTGTAGATACCAATTAAAGTCAAGTAGGAAGTGAGGTGAACAAAACATCGAAAGTTGCACAGAGTGCACTAGTGTTTCGATGAATACATTTATAATAATAGATAAGGGTACCATCTAAAGTGTTGTATAATGTTATGGTGGGGCTAGTTCGCTTTTAACGTAGAATGATGTGTCCTAGGGCACAGTGCCCATGAGAAAGCCCTCGAGGTTGATCTAACGTCACTATAGGCTCCTGGAATCAGGCCTCGTTCTGCTGCCATAACAACGATGCTATCATGTGATCATAAAGTATTAATGTTAATCAAGGTGACATTAGTAAGTTGCAAAGGATTTGGGACTGTAAAGTATAGACCCAAGACTCAACCTCTTCCATGAGAAAGCATGTTCAGGGTACCGGATATATGATGTCAATGATTGAGAACAAATGCAGCTAGTGTATTTGTACTCTAGTGCAAGTGGGAAACTGTTGGAAATATGCCCTAGAGACAAATAGTAGTAAGGACTATTATCAAATTTCATATAGTTTATGATTAAGTTTTATATCATGCTATAACTGTATTGAGTGGAAACATCAATACACGTGTGATATACAAACAACCAGGGGTTCCCAGTGAAACTCTAGTCACTTGTTCATTGGTCAACAGATGATCATGTTTCCTGATCATGTGGCATTTATGCCAGTTGGAAATGAGGTCATCTCATTCTGAGAATGAGATGATGAACCAATACCCAACCTAAACATCATGACCCGATCATGTCACGAAGTTCAAGTTATGATGATTAGAAATGGATCCTCATAGGCTATTCCTTAGACCGTGAGGCTATATCAATCACTGTCTCCCGAGGGTGCTTAGATAGCATCAAACGCCATCTAGTAAAACGGTGGTTATAAAGGTGTGTTCAGGTATTCGGAGGAAACCGTAGAGGCAATGTATGTCAAGAGCGGGATTTGTCCGTCCATGTGACAGGAAGATACTCAAGGGCCCACTCGGAGAAGTTATATCCAATAGTTGCGCAGCGTGTGATTTGATCACGGGAATATCACATGTCGGAATGAGTCAAGTAGCATTGTTCAGTAACGAGATTGAACACGACATGGTGATGTCATTGATCAGATCTCGGGCAATGCAAGTATCGAGTGACAAAGGGAATAAGACACGACTGTCCCGGTTCAAACGACGAAAGATCTTCGTGGAACGCACAGGGGTCACATGGCCATCCAGGTCCCTCTGTCGATCATTGGTGTGGGAGTGTCCAGACCATGTCTGGAGTGTTCCCAAACCATGGGGTATCACACTTAAGGGCTTGATGATGATTAGAGAGTGTTTATAGGATCGGTAGAATCACCGAAGAAAAGAAGGGAGAAAATCGGAAGGGTTTCGGTAAGTCCGGAGGATGTCCGGAGTGGAGGTGGAAGGTGTTCCATAGCCATGGAGATTGAATAATGTGTGAATGAATGTTAAATATTGATTTAATCATTTATTCATAATTATTTAATAAAGGGAAAAATCAATTAAATGGTCTAAGGCTTAATGGGCCAATTCCCGGAGGGGAGAGGGCCCATTAGGGAAACGAGAAAGGGAGAAGGGGCAAGGGGGCTGGCCGGCTGGGCCTAGCCCCCCGTGCAGGGCCCACTAGGGGCTGGCCGGCGACATCCCTACCCCTCCTCTCCTTTTGTCCCACCCCAGGACTTTGAGGGAGGGTGTACCCCCTCCCCACTATATATAGTGGCGTATTTGGCCAAGATAAATACACCAATAATCAATAAAGGTCTCCCCACTTTTGGGAGGACCTCCAATTGCTATTTTCGCTCTCCCCCTCTCTCTCGTGACCATGGTCCCAAGTCTGGACTGCGCGAGCGAGAGACATTTTCACCACGGAGCGCCGTCGTGCTGCGGGATTCGGATCCAGGAGCTATACTTCCGCAACTGCTGCTGGATTGGGGAAGCGGGAGTCATCGCCAGGCACCGGAAGTGTGTAACTCCCGGCGAGGTGTCGCACTTGAGGCACTCAAGTCGTTGGATCCAGAAGGAGCACAAGGACTTCATCACGACCTTGAGGTCGGCTTCGGCTCGTCTACATCAACCACGGTCTCTTGAGAGTTGACAATGCTTTTCGGTCTTCAAGGGTAAGTTCGCGAAAAGCCCCTCCCATTACTGTATTACTAGTAGATAGGTCCTAACAGCTTCAGGGGTTCAGGGACGTAGGGTAAAATTTTATTGTTTTCATACGCGGAACCCCTACAAGACTGTCAGTCGAGTATATAATAATATCACAAGGATGAAGGAGAAGAAGCAAAAAATACTAACTTTCAACCACGCGATGGCGATTGTCCAACAATGCGTGTTGTTGACCCATTGCAAGTACTTGCTCCGCTAGGCGAGCAGCTTCCTTCATAATAAGCTGCAACAGGAGAAAAAACAAAGGATCAACAGATAGCATGGATGATTAATTTGACTGCAAGTAAAAGCAACATCACACATACGTGATCCTCCAGAGACTCTGAAGTCGATTGTCGCGCAGTCGTCCGGACAACCATCTGGTGCTCCACAGCGTGTGGAGAACTTGATGAATTGTGCCCGGAGTGGGCCGCCAATGAAGGAGAAGGAGTTCGCTCAGCAACTTCCTTGTCCTTGGAGTTCGCGACTCTAGATCCCTTCAAAAATTGGATGTTTCCAAAAGATGACGATGCCGGTTGACTACGGAACAAAACCAACATCAGGAAATGCAACTCCAAAAAGAACCAAGATGAGAATTGTATACTTACCAGTCAAACTTATCAAAATCGAAGGTTTGGTCCTACGACTCCGACGACTCCTTCGGCAGCCGCATCTTCTTGTGGGTTGATGGCGCCATGGAACTCAGAGGAATAGCAGGAATTGGCGACTCCGCACCAATAGCTAGGCCTCCTGGAGTCAAAGGAGACGATGCATCCGAATCTTCGCTGTGCAAACGCTTGTGAGTGTTTGGACTGCTGGAGTCGGGGGCTTCCTCCTTCTCTTCAAACGGGACGGTCGATTCCGACTCGTCCTCTTCATCTACTTCACGAGGAATAACCCCCTTAGGAAGAGGGGGCAAACTGGGAGACACATTCTAATCCTGCATACAGAAAACAAGTCAGCACACGTCAAGAAAATCAGAAGCACTCGATAAATAAAGCTACTTCGTAGCACAATCATACCTCAAGAGGAGGGTTAGAAGCATCAAATCGAGGCACGACTGGTTCACCGGGGAGTACATCCTTGGCAGTGTACTTGGTCAATAGTCGTACCCTCTTATCTACTTCACTCGCAGAAATGCCATCGGCAGATACACGAGTGACATCGTCCGCACCAGCCCATTGGAACATGGGGTGGATTCTAGCTTGCAGGGGCTGGATGCGAAGGTGCAACCATGTGCGAATGAGGGTGCAGACTCCCTCTTCCTTACCCATGCGACTCTCGAGGTCGCAGACACGCTCATACAACACTTCTGTCTCCTCTGACTCGCCGGGCATCACCACGTCCTTCCATGAACGCCTCGTCCTGCACGGCGTCACGGGATCAAAAGGCACGAGTCCGAAGTGCTCTTCTTCGGACTTCTGGTCACGGATGTAGAACCATTTGTCTCTCCACCCTTGGACGGACGTCATGAGCTTGATATCGAAGTATGTGACGGAGGAGTCGACATGGACCCCGTAGCCTCCTACGTCGTAGACTACCGAACCAGATGTCGACTGATGCTTCATCTTGAAAAGCCATTTGAAGAGACCAAAGTGTGGCTCGACTCCGAGCCAGCACTCGCAAAGTGTAATATAGCAGGCGATGTGGAGAATAGAGTTGGGGGACAACTGATGCAGCTGGAGCCCATAGAAACAAAGGAGGCCCCTGAAGAAAGGATGCAGGGGCAGAGACAGACCACGGATGATGAACGCTAGGAACATCACCCGAAAACTAGCAGGCGGACAAGGAGTTACCTAGCCGCCCGACACTCACGAGTCACCAACCACGGGAGATAGAATTCCATCCTGACGAAGAAGACGGAGCTCAGACGATTTGATGATGGATGCGTGCCATGCGCCATTGGTGACGCGGGTGCCCGCACCCTTCTTCTTCCCGGCGATGGTGGTGCTCGTGCCCGCAACGGCGGAGCCGCCCTTCTTCTTGGCAGCAGTAATGGTGGCGATGGACTCAGCGGCCACACCTCCCTTCTTTTTCCCCATCTTGCGGTGGCGATGCAAGCGGAGAAAATAACTCGAAAACACACGGAGTTGGTCCAGCGCCGCGAACGGGACGAAACTCTAGGGGGCAGAGAGCAGCAGCAATGGCGATGGAGGCACAAAGAAGAGAAAGAGCAGATGGGAAATTACCGTAGCTATGCGACTACTTAACCCCCTAGCGGATGCAATCCAATGGCCAGCAGAAACCGTATTGGACGTGTGGTGCACATCGCGATCAATACGTGGAGGGCCTGACACACGAACCATCCCCCATTACCTCCATTACGCACGGAAATCAAGGAGGCGTAGTTAAAAAGAAAGATTACGCATGCCCGGTCAAGTCAGGGTCAGAAAATGGGACCCGCCGCTCGTCACGTCCCGTCAAAACCGCTCACGCGGGCAACTGAGGTCATCACATCGCCAGCATTGATGTCATCAAATTGAACACTAGAAGACTTCGACTACTTTAGTCCTTTCTCGAGTCTCGACTCCACCAAGCACTCGGGGGCTACTCCCATAGGGAGCGCTGGTCGTGCACCCTACGATTTTCCTTTTTTATGCAGGTATATGGACATTCAAGACTTACCCAACCACTCAACGATGGATCATGGGTTACTCCCATAGGGAGCGCTGGAAACAAATTCGACTGAAACGAGTAAACAAAAAAGACAGCAGTCGCGGAAGTTCTTTAGTCCCTGCCTGAGTCTTTGACTCAACCAGGCACTCGGGGGCTACTCCCATAGGGAGCGCTGGTCGCGCACCCTATGATTATTTGTACATTGTACTGTGTATTGGTAACACCCACACTCGAAGTCTATGGCGACACCGCCTCAAATTTTTCCCTACAAAGAGACTGCGTTTCCCGGGTCACCCGAATCATCTCCGCGATGACAAAAAATTCGGATGCTGCGCTTGCAGCGTGAAGATAAGACCTGGCCTAGCAACGCATTTGCTGCGCACTACCAGAAATATATCCGTGCCTATAGGTACGATGAACATGCCTTGACGGACGCGTCGAGTGCTCTCACCCTATACTGGATTTCGACTCATGTAAGACCTCCATGGCTTGAGTCGAATTACACCAGCACTTTTTTGAATTCGAGTCCGAGGACTCGAGTTCGAGTAGATTGTGTTGTTTTTCCCTAAGGCAGTTGACTGATACCGATGCATTGGTTAAATCAGGCACGCATATCAACAATCCCTATGATATAAACAAAATACTCTGTCATGCACTCGAAAGGTTTCATAAAGTCCCTAGTCGAATCTGTGATTCCACTGGACACTCAGGGGATACTGACATCGGTATACCCTGCAGGTACTCGAGTTTAGTATATACGGTCTAGATACGATGGAAGCCCACGGCGTTGCCACGGCCCAATGAAGACTTCGAGTGGTCCACGGACTCTCGATTACTTGCGAGACAAGAAGAAGTTTAAAGATAGAAAGTTTAAACGGAAAACCCTAATCTGTAACGGACTCGACCTGCTACCCGGGAGCTGGCCTATCTATATAAAGGCTAGGAGGGGGTAGTGAGGAGTACACATGCAACCCTAGTTTCCA
Source organism: Avena insularis (assembly GCA_023614405.1). Classification (NCBI taxonomy): domain Eukaryota; kingdom Viridiplantae; phylum Streptophyta; class Magnoliopsida; order Poales; family Poaceae; genus Avena; species Avena insularis. Next base: position 269,080,612 of record CM042684.1, on the reverse strand, counting down.
CAACTCTCGCCATATTGCATCTGCGTGCCCCTGTAATCTTCGATTCCTTCATTAATTCCAAGAGTAGACAACCAGAAGTAGGGACCTCTACGAGGCCTGAACCTGGGTAAATCTTGCGTCGATGTGTGCTTGTTTGCTAGCCTGTTGATGCTTCCATCTCCCTCCTCCAGAACCCAAGTCCATAATAATGGGCATTGACGAGTTAAACCCTCGTCAGTAGTAGTCTGACAAATACTAATCCAAATGTGGTAGAGTTCTTTTCTTCACCAAGAAGGCCAAGGCATGGTCGCAAGGTTTCCCGGTATGCTACCACTCTAAGTAGGTGCATTCTTGCAGCTAGATGTTCACAACATCCCTTTTGCAACTCTTGGACATATCGACCACCTCACAACTTCTGCTGGTTGACGGGAGAACCTTAAGATGAGTAAGTCCTCAACTTCACTTGTGCAGTTGCTGTACAACTGGTAGTAGCATATGTCCTCTAGGTCTCCTACCGATCTCTCTCCTTATATTTAATAGCTTCATGATCATACCACGTATGCTGTCCATCAAGATATGAACAGGACGCACTTTTATGTCCTTCACCCAGTTATACAGGCATTCTGCAAGGTTGTTGTTTATGTAATCAACTTTGATGTCAGGGTTGAATTGACTCCTCTTCCATAGCTACGAATGATGGATGGCTAAGTACTCTGGAAGTTCATGGGCATCCTCAAAAATCTTGCTCGTGAAATATTCGCTGCTACTAGGTTTGTAAACTCTAGCAGCAGAAAACATGTAACGAAATACGCTGCTTGCATAGTGTGAGTACAAGTTGAGCATCATATGGGCATGGCATTCTCTACCTTCAGCTCGCGGGAACACCTCCATCACTACATTCGTCAGCCCTTTGCATGCATCCGTGGATATAGCCAATGGATCAATGTGGCCTATTGATCTCCTGAGCTGCCTCATAAACTAGACCTAGTTTTCCTCCGTTTATGTTTCAAACAGCCCGAATGCCACTGGGAACATCGAGTTGTGACCATCAAGTGTTGTGGCAGATGGCAGACAGCCTTTCCATTTGCCAGTTAGGAAAGTGCTGTCTACACTCAGATATGGCCTACAACCATCCTTGAATCCCTGGATGCAAGGTTTAAGCACCATGAAAAATCTTTTGAAATATATTTTACCACCTTCTGATTCAGTGTCAATCTCCACAACACTCCTCGGACACCTAGCTTGTACCTCCGCCTTGAAGTTGTACAGCATCCTGAAGCTATTGGTCCAATCCCGGTGCAAGACCCCCAGAGCATTCTCTTTACCTTTCCAAACCGTGTAATACAAAAGGACAATGTTGTATTTAGAACCGAGGCTAGTCTAAATATTCTTCACGGTCTCCTTAGGCTTATCCTTTAGTATGGACATAGATTGCATAGCCACCCACTCCATATCAGCCATTGAGGATTTCAGTTTGCTGCCTGTCGGACACATGTTTGGAGGGCCCATTTTGTTCACCTGCAACATAGATTCATCTAAAAGATAAGCGGAGTCGACTAGTTGCCAGAAAGATATCGCACATCAATTATAGAGTGAAAAGAGAGAGAGTTCTAATGGTTTGCTGCATTCATTGCCCCAGTACCCTAATTGCATTCGACGCAGGTAAGGCTCTTGTTGTGATCCTCCATGGACAATGTACCTCGACCCATCCATTCATCCATGTTAACTTGCAAACGGCCTCATACTTCTGGGCAGTGTTCTTCAGTCGATAAACGTCGAACTCCCCCTTGATACAAAAATGCTGGAACGACATCCTGATGTTATGCATGCTCCTGAACTCGGTGCCGACCGAAATTATAGGATACTCGTGGTCATGTTTCATTTCTTCTACTTCAACACCCAAATCATCGACTATAATACCAGCCTCATCGTTAAGTTCCTCGTCTATTTCATCATCACCAGATTCTTGATCCTCTACAGTGCCTTCTTCTTCTTCATCTGATTCTGAATCCTCGCCATCGTCTCTAATGCCTAGTACTGCACACATCATATTTACTCCCATGGGTGGGGCTGCACCATCGTCTCCACCCGGATGGACCGGAACATTGCCCCAATCCAACTCACCGGCAACTCTGCTTTCTCCAAGACACTCGGTTGGTTCTGCTGCAACCACATGGGGTGGTCTTACGTTTGCACACATCCCAGGTACTTCAGTGGACAAACAGCAGTCAGAATCAATTTCATCTTGACTGTACAGAACCCTCTTGCTCTTCCTGTGTACATCCTCCTTCCTGATGTAATATTTCTGGATGGTATCAGTAGAGCTTGACATCTGCGTTCCATTCCCCATCGAACTAGGCTTTTTGCTGCCGCTCTTGGGTGTGATATCCTTACTGCCTCCCCTCACGGGTGTTGGCTCCAGGGTGCTGGCATTATTGCATAACCTCCATGGCGTGTTCTTCTTCGAATTAGCCCTTTTGCTGCTACTATTGGGCGTGTTCTCCTTTGTGCTGGCATTATTGCCAGACCTCAGCGGCGTGTTCTGTTCCAAATTAGCCCTTTTGCTCCTACTATTGGGCGTGTTCTCCTTCGTGCTGGCATTATTGCCTGACCTTAGCTGTGTGTTCCGCTCCAAATTAGCCCTTTTGCTGCTACTATTGGGCGTGTTCTCCTTCGTGCTGGCATTATTCCCTAACAGCGGCGTGTTCCGCTCCAAATTAGTATTTTTTCTGCTCCCACTGGGTGTGGTAGCCTCCGTGCTGGCCATCTTCGCCTCTTTGCTACCACTCCTGGGAGTGTTCACCACCGTGCTAGACCTCTTAGCGTTTTTGCTGCTACCGTTTGGTGTGGCATTTCGACTAGATCTCAGGGGTGTACTCTGCGGCGTGGTGCCTTTTTTCGTGCGACTCTTGGGTGTCCTCTTCTCTGGCGTGGTCTCCTTGGTGACGTTCTTCTTCGGGGTGCCCTTTCTAGAGATGCTCATCCTGCTCCTCTTTATGACGCTCCTCTGTTCGAAGCTACCCTCAGTCGCACCAGCCCTAGTGATGCCATGGATCAGGTCACGCATGCCTTCTAAAAGTCCATCATCTCTATTGTCGAGTTCCAATTCCTCTCCAACCATTTGCACTATCAAGTGGAAGTACACTTCACCTCTATAATGTTTCCTTGTAAACGGTACGACTAAATCCCTGGTATCTTTCACTTCGATAGCCTTTTTACTCCTATAACCAAAATATAACAAACGTGCTTCCTAGGAGGACCCCCACAGCACCTTCACATGTAACGATGCCATCAAGTCAGATAACTCTACCTATTCAGGATCGTATCTGCCAAGGATTACATCAAACTCGTCATAGAATTTTTCTGTGCCATCATCTAATTTTGCAGTATAATCTGCGACACCGATACGAATGATTACTTTGCCATCATCAGGTTCTTCAGGATAGAAACCTCCGAGAGGTTCGAGAGGTGGAGCGGCACCATCAGACCCAGCCCCAATGCCATCGCCGCCATCACAAGTGTCATCGTTAGCTGGATCAACTCGGTGGAAGTACCAGGACCAGGAGCAAGGCGAGGGCCCTTAGCAGCGGGAGCTACATTACATGGTGGACAAGCAGGGCCCCTTCTAACGGCAGCCATAATAGGATCAGCTGCTGCCATGCCACATCGATGATCAAGAGCAGTTCCCACAACAGCAGTGTCTCGAGTGCTAGGAGAGTCCAGACCATGAGCTGGCTCTAGACCAGCAGCTCGTTGAACCTGAGCTCGGGTTCGAGGAGGACACAAGGCATCAGTCTTTGCAACAACAGTGGGGCAGCCTCCGGAAGCCTTAGTTTGCTCAACAGCGGCAGGGATTGGGTCAAGAGCGGCTAGATCAACAACAACATGAGGACGACCAGTTCTAGTAGATTTCAGAGCACGGGTTCGCACAACTTGAGGACGGTTTCAAGGAGGAGCAGCACACAAGGTGGCGGTCTTGGCAACAACAGCGGGGCAGCCTACGGAAGCCTTAGTTTGCTCAATAGCGGCATGGATTGGGTGAGCAGCAGCCGCAGCACACGGGCACGGGGACGGGGACGACCAGTACTAGTAGATTCCCGAGTAGAGTTTTCCACAACGGCAATACGGGGATTCCTACATGGAGTTTGCCTGACAGAAGCATGTCGCGGACGAGGAACCACATTTTTCTCAACAACAGCAGGGGTTCGAGTTAGACCTCCCTGTCCAATAATAGCTGGGCGACTCCCAGTAGCAGGAGCTTCCTCATCTAGTATGTTACACATCAGCATAACCACGCGAAGCCCAACATGTTGTTTCATCAACCCAATTAGCTAACTGTCACACGCTATAGGAACCTTGAAGCATGGTTCATCAATGATGCTGAACCGTGCAGTCTGCTCTGGCCTCATTTCAGCAAGTTCACGCACAACAACAACCAAACTAGGGATAGTGCATAACTGCACAGGCTCTACTTCCATCTTCAGATTCCGAGCTTGTTTCCACGTGCTCTTCCCATCTGCTAATTTAATGAGGTAGCCGCAGATGGTGACCAGAACTGTGTATTTGGATTCAGCGGAGATCCTAGTTGACAGAAAATTGGAGACAAAAGATAAGAACTTTTTGTCAGCGTCGTGCTAGCAAATAATTCTATGTTTGATATATCTCTGTAATGCCAATAGCCAGCTAGAAGTTATAGGTAGTGTAAGTAGCAAAGAGAAGAGTATCTCACCCGCAATTAGCCAGAAGTACTTCTTCCTCAGCAAATGGATCTGCCATCCTTCGCGCTGCGTAGCTCGTTGGCGGTGGAGGTGGGCTAGATCATCGCAACGGCTGGCACGACATTCGTCATTAGAGCTCGGTAGCAGCGAGTAGGCGCAGCAACTTGGCGCCAGAAGTCAAATGCCCGAAGAGATCATTCTGGTTGGAGAGGGGATTTTGATGCCGCCGGTGCTACGGTTCATGCGAAAGGAGGGAGGGAGTGGATTTGTGAATTTGGTCAACGCACCATGCTCCTTTAGTCTCTCGTTTCGCCTACGTGGTTGCCGCATTAGCGCCCACGTCACGGAAATATTACTGACATGAGGGTCCCGACCGTCTACTTCACGGGGAAGTTTCACGGCATGTTTGGATTTGGTAGGGGTGAGATGAGTATGCATCGAAATGGCCCCTCTCGGTAGTTGGCGGCCCAACATTTCGAAACACGGCAATTTCAGGCAACTTAGGTACCGCGGTGCACTCGCCCACAAACTTTGGTACCGCAGCCCGGTAGCCCCCACTACAAGGTAGTAACCACGAGGTAGCTTCCAAAATATGAAACGAGTTCCGAAGAACCGAAACAAATAAAAAGGAGGCGTATGAGGCAAAAGGAAACCTCGAAGCCTAGAACAGAACACTATGGATCCTTCGTCATAATATGTTGGGCCCATAGGGTAGAGAGATCTTGATGGAAAGGAATCTCTCTACTAAAGCAGAGAAAGGGAAAGCAAAGGAATTCACAACACACACAACTCTAGAGAACTCAACACTAGGTCAACTGGCTGAGAAACGACATGCCCAGAAGGCACCTAATTTTTGAAAGACTAGAAGAGGTATCAAAACTTCTCCAAATCAATACAATATAAGATTACTCGGAGTTAGAGCGATATCAGATGAGGAGCAAAATAAGCATACTAGAGTTTTCTCAGGTACTTTTCATATTTGAAATAGCTTTCTTAAGCACTAGTTTCAACATCGGCTAGTAGCAAGGTTTTCCTACGGTCGGTACTACTCTGGTACCAACAACTATGACCCCCCCGGGATCATGGTTAAACAAATCTCAGACCTTAGACTGCCATAAGATTAACCTAGATCTCGAGGATATTTAGTTGGCGGCCCAACATTTCGAAACACGGCAATTTCAGGCAACTTAGTTACCGTGGTGCACTCGCCCGCAAACTTTGGTACCGCAGCCCGGTAGCCCCCACTACAAGGTAGTAACCACGAGGTAGCTTCCAAAATATGAAACGAGTTCCGAAGAACCGAAACAAATAAAAAGGAGGCGTATGAGGCAAAAGGAAACCTCGAAGCCTAGAACAGAACACTATGGATCCTTCGACATAATATGTTGGGCCCATAGGGTAGAGAGATCTTGATGGAAAGGAATCTCTCTACTAAAGCAGAGCAAGGGAAAGCAAAGGAATTCACAACACACACAACTCTAGAGAACTCAACACTAGGTCAACTGGCTGAGAAACGACATGCCCAGAAGTCACCTAATTGAGCACAGCAAGCTCATAACTAAGCAAAGCACCAAAATATTACAAGAAGAGGTCACTAACCACAAACATCAAACAATTTAAGGAAAGTTGTGGTATTAAGTATAGCAAACTTAACAAATAGCCTAAGTGGCCTGAAACATAACAATGACGTCCCAGCCCATAGATTCCAGGCTGTCAGCCAAAAAATTCCAAGCTACTCATCAGTGTCTATGTCGTACAAAACTCGTCTTCATGGAACACTTACTCTGCTACAAAAGTATCAACAAAGAAAGGGTGAGTACTAGGTGTAGTCTACAAGACTTATGGCTGGTGGGGTTATTTTGCATCAAGCCTTGTTTAGAAAATAAGAGAGAGAAGGAACTCGTCTAACCAGAATATTTGAAAACGAGATAAGAAAACGACATCTCTAAAGAATTAATCATCATCTTTTCATATCCACCAAATCATCACCATTTCCTAACTAGGATCACTCCCTCGTACCCATGAAGAAGCATCTTTAAGCACACGTTGAACTACCAAGTTTTAAGATTAGGTTAAAGTTCTCTATGATCTTAGAATTGGGTCACCAGGTGTTCATAACCGTGAACATGCTTTTCGAAAAGATTTAACCCTGCAGGGGTGTACAACTTTACCCACACAAACCAACCGACTCTTAATGCTAGTACATTAGCCCGCTTCCTTGGAAGGCCGATAGAGGATGGTTGGCCATGACCTTTACCTTGCTTTCACTGAGACCATGAGTCACGCCCTAGGGATGGCTCCACCATAACGGGTCAAATCCCGAAGCCAGTAAGTAGAGATGTGGGCAAGGTTGGTGTATTAGGGGCTCTATCGACCCTAAGCAACCCGGTCCACGCTTTCCTACATGTTATGATGCACCACCTTAACCGCCTTCGAGAATAACCAAATATGCATATGTCGAATGGAACGACCGAACTATGTGACTCATGGAATCTACTTGGCAAGTTAGTCAGTCGAGGGGTTTCAAAGCCCCATGTGGCTATATGCTCGTCTCGATTCCAAAGGCAAGAACTCAGTTCCTATCGGTGGAGAGCATTGGACTACAAAAACCACATCCCACTATGGCCTCCCATACAAGCCTTAACATGTTTAACATGTACCACTAATCTCATGTCATCACATTTTCTCTGCATATGATACATCATCTAGATGAACCAGCACTGACATCTAATAAGCATGGCTAAGCAAGACACAGATATAAGCTCTAGCAATGCACACAAGCCAAACCTAGTTATGCTAGGAGCAGTGGATAAGGTAATATAAGCTCAGGGGAGTAATGCAACAAATATGATACTCTATCTATCGATAAAGGACCACGGTAGAATCATATGCATCATCGCAAGAATAAAATACTTTCGAAATCATAGGATTGTATAATGGTGGGGCTTTGCTAGCCTTTGCTTGTTGATAACCAAAAATAGATCCTCGGATATCTTGTACTAGACTTTATTATAGTTGGTCAAGTATTGCTCGTCGATCTTCGGTGGTGTTGATCTCGGTCTTCAATCTCGATCTCAATATCGTATTATATCGGGAAGAAGCAAACACCAAAAACACCGGAAAGTAAGAGAAAACAACAATCAAGACACGACATCGATGCAATTCTCAAGCAAGGATGATGATATGACAAGTTAAATTTTATCGAAATAGAACCCTAAGGCATGCTCGACAATTTTAAACAGGGTCCGAGGGTCGCAAACCGTAAAACAGGGGAACCTCAAAGACACCTACGGGGGTTCACTTTGTTCTCTAATTATACTTGTACATAAATTTGTTGAATGATGCATGATTTTGATGCTAAAGGGTAGATCTCATTTTTTGAACATTTTAATATATTATACATATTTTTCTAACTTATAAATAATTAGTTATGATTGTTCTCAATTTTAATCCATTTTTAAATCATTTTTTAAAAAATTAAACACTTTTGGATTTATTAAATTATTTTTTCCATCTGGGCCCACTTGTCATACTTTTATTCATTTTTTAAAATGATTTAGGAAATTGTTAAAATACTGACAACTAGGACCCACCCGTCAGTGCATTATATTTTCTAGAAAACAATTATAAAACATTTAAATAAAAGAAAAGGCAGATATTGCGTCATGTTGACGTCAGCAATGGAGAGCCTCCAGATCAAGCGTGGAGCTGGCGTATGGTCGTGCGCGGCTGAGCGAGAGCGGGCGCGTTCAACTCAGCGCTTGTTGTTAAACCAAATAGGGGCGACGCCACTAGAGAGAGATCGGTAGAGCTTGGCTGGAAGCAAGCAAGTGCGGCGGCGGTCAGTGGTCTGGGATGCGGGACTAAAGCAAGGAGAGCAAGCGAGTGAACGGACTCTAGAGAACCGCCAGCTCACCTGGATGCTCATGGTGAGGTCATGGAGGCAGGGCAAGGTTGGGTGCTGCCGAAATCGGTGGAGAACGCGGCGGCCGGAGTCAGGGAGGGAGGTCGCAATTCCATCGACTGGGGAATCTTCAGCTTGTGCCCTTGAAGGAGAAGAACAACACGAGCACGATGGTCATAGAGATAAGCTCGAAACAACGAGTGGAGTCCGAAGACAGCAAGACGCCGGTGAACTCTGAGGCTAGGGTTTCTGTCGCGAGAGGAAAACTGTGAGAGGTCATGAGAGAGAGTGAGATGGGTATGGGGAGAGAGAGGACGTCGCACTTGTTCTTATCCCTGAGCTCATCAGCGGCGGCGAGTATCATAGCGTGAGGAAGATCAACGACAGCGTGCGGCACAAGCAGTTGCTTCTCCTTCAGCGCGAGGAGTGATGGCTCAATGCACGGCACCCAGAAAAATGCTTGTTGGCGGTGTTGATGTAGAGCTCGTTGGGAACCCCAAGAGGAAGGTATGATGAGCACAGCAGCAAGTTTCCCTCAGTTATGAAACCAAGGTTTAATCGAACCAGTAAGAGCAAGGAAACACCCCAAAGGTGTTACTTGATGAGCTTTGGCAGAGCGCACTACCGGTGCTAGTAGCAACGTGGAGACCTACACAACACAACTACAGAACTTTGTCCCCAACTTGCGATGAGATTGTCAATATCACCATGTTTTGCGGAAAACAAAGGATTAAACGTATCGAATGGAAAGAAGTAAAAGTTTGCAGAAAGTAAACACAAAACAGTGAAAGATTGTAGATTGTATGTAAAAGACAAGGACTGGGATCCATAGTTCACTAGAGGTGGCTCTCCTTAAGATAGATAACATGCTGGGTGAACAAATTACAACGGGGCAATTGACAAACACCGAGAAAGCAATACATGCATATACTAATCATCTTGACTCCTCTGAGACTTGATTGGGCATTACAACATAATACATATACCGCCATCCAACTGCATCTATGACTAATAATCCACCTTCAGGTTATCATCCTAACCCCTCCAAGATTAAGTTGCAAGCAACAGATTATTGCTTTATGAACTGCGTGTAAAGTAAACAATACGATTGTTCTATGAACAAAGGATTATTGTTTTCTCCCTAGTAGCAACAACACATCTAGTACCTTAGAGATTTCTATCACTTCCCTAGATTACCAGAGGCATGAACCCACTATCGAGCATAAATACTAACTCTTCGAGTTGCTAGCATCTACTTGGCCAACATAGCTACTAACAACGGAAAGCATGCAAGATGTCAAATAACAAAGACATGATAGAATCAATAATCAATCTGAAATAGCATCTCAATATCCATCAGATCCCCGCAAACACAACATGTATGATTACAAATAGATGATCTTGATCATGAACGGAGCTCACAAGATCTAAACATGAAAGCACAAAGGAGGAGAACCAGCCATCTAGCTACTACATGGATCCGTAGTCCAAGGATGAACTACTCATGCATCACACCGGAGGCTTGCATGTTGATGAAGAAGGCCTCCAGGGTGAATTCCCCTCTCTGGCAGGGTGCCGGGAAGAGCTTCAGATCCCTCCTAATCTAGGGATCAAGATGACGACGGCTACAGACTCTTTCATGGATTTTTGATCTGGCACTTAGGGTTTTCGTCCCGAGGGAAATATATAGGCGGAAGGAGAGGCCGAGGGGGTGCCGGGAGCGGCCACACCACCCCATGGCGCGGGCCAGGCCTGGAGGCGCGGCCAGGTGGTGTGTCCGGCCCCTGGCCCTTCTCCCTCTTGTATTCTGGCACTTGATCCCTTCCGGAAAAATAGGCACTTTGGCTTTTGTCCCGTCCAATTCCGAGAATATTCATTTTTTGACTTTCCTAGAACCAAAAACAGCAGAAAACAGGCAGCTGGCACTGTGGCTCTTGTTAATAGGTTAGTCTAAGAAATCATATGAAAAGTACTTCAAAGTTGGAACAAAACACAAGAGAGTGGATAAAACCAAGCATGGAACATAAAAAATTATAGATACATTTGCAATGTATCAAGGAGGAAGAAAGACGAAGCACATCAACGCTTATCGGGCCAGATGGGCTGCGGCTGTGCTGAGGTGGGCCGCGCGGGGCTGCTGGCTTGCACGGTGAGCGGAAGATAGAAGGGAGAAGGAGATGGGCTAAGGTTCGATTAGTTATAGCAACAGGTTTTATTCCAAACACCTTATTTTTTTCTGATTTCTGTTTTCTCTTTTGTATTTGAATTTCTTTTTTTAATCATTTCAAAAATACTAGAGGATTTCAAAAGTACCTTAGAACACTAAGGGTACCTTAGAACAACTTGGGCTCCATTACTTTTTTGTAGTTTTCAAAATATTCAAAACCATTTGAATTGCTTTGTAGAGAAAGGGAAAAATATCTTGGTTTAGGGTTTTTGCATTATTTCTTGTTTGCATTTTATATTAAAAACAATGATGCTTATGAATGCACAAACAAATCCTAATTACTCATTAGCGAAAACTGGGGTGTTACGTTGTTGAAGCCGTGTAGCAATGCCATCCCTTATTTCAGCAGAAAAAAGGTTGTATGAGGCCCACACCACGACCTATCTTCCATGGAGTATTTGATCAAGCCATCAATGGGATATAACATCTCATGTTTCGGCAACATGATTGGAATTCTTTTAGTGTATGTAAAAGAGAAGAACAAATTAAGAATAGTTCTTCTAACAGATATTATTTGTGATCCATGATCATAACTGGTTATAATCTACATAAATATACACTTGAGCCGGGGGGTAACATTGAACACAAAGAATTTCACCTGATTAGAGGACATGTGCTCGGACTGATACCATTCAAGAATACAACAGCTAACTCTAGATTGCGGGGCAACTTACTAAAAAGCATGATGCTCATGTCGCATGAAGACGGTGTCAGTATGCACCTGGGTGGGTCCTAACAAGGAGGACTTATCCACACATATGGTGTCCAATAATAAGTTCCATGCTTAGCTCAGGCATGTAGGCGAACATTAACAATTTTGGTGCGCCGATGGGCCTAACTATTCTTGGACCCATTGGACCAAATACGACCAATATCACAAGTAAGTGCATCTTCAATGATTCGTCCTTAAAATCCAAAAGGCAATGCTCCCTACACTTGCCAGACACCAATTATATGGAGATTTGATGACACAATGCAGAGGGTGTTGAACCCATGGATACACTGAAGCATAATGGACTCCAGCAGAGTACATCTGGCTAGAAGGCATTAGATGGCCACACTCAAGACGAAATTGATGCCTCTAAACTGGAGCTTCTTGAGTTGAGGGAAAAGAAGCGTTGGGCGACATTAATATCAGGGATAATGTAACCCCAAGGTAGAGGTTGCGTAGCGTGGGAACGAAGTGGAACACAAACCGCGACAACTTTTGCTGGTCTAGTACCCCAATAATGAACCTGAGGTGCTCGAGGCAAGCAAGGATGCTGGATTGGAGCAAGTTGTTGAACCTCCTATTGACATTGAATTTTTTTCGTGGATGCTAGGGAATACGCATCTAGCGGGGCTAGGTTGCATACCAAAGATCTTGGAGACCACATAGACTTGTTTGCTACGCTGCTAGGGATAGTCATCGATGTCAAAGTTGATGGGGTGAAGTACCAGAGAGGGTGCTAATGCTTGGAGAGGATGGTTGTCCTAAAGGCCGCCTTGATAGGAAGGAAGGAAATGATGATGTGAAACATCTCATCTAGGATGTGGCTGATGATGTTGAGACTCGCCGGAGGCACTTCCAAATCTAGCTCAAACTCCTCGAGATTTTTAGCCACAACAGCCTGCATCTCAGCCGACGGTGACATAGGCAACCCCGCAGCCTACTCGTAATAATGGGAGAGGATGGCGCTAGCAGAGAGTCTTGCAGGGCAGCGTAATTGGCCGTTGGTGCTAGTGCTAACTATGCATCTAGTAGGAATGGGTATAGGTGTTGCCTTGGAATATCCATAAAAGTTTTCCCCACACATTCAAGTTAAAGTGACGGGTACATATTAACAACAACATGAAAATACCATTATCACTAAATTAACTGAATAAACCATAGGCTTGTTTAACAAATCCACACGGAGTTATCCTTAAATATTTGGAAATCTTATAGAATCACCGCATTTTTATCATAAATAAGCTAGCATGTATCGATATAGGGGTGTAGAAAAAGGGCATGCCAAAAACTATTCGGAAACACTTACTGCCATGGCGTCCCTACTACATATGAATTTATATATGTAATGTTTATTTTTTGTATCCTTAGATTCGGGTATCCACAGTTATCTGACCTATCGAGCAAGGGTACGAAGGGCTAATTATGCCCACAGATTTTGTAGGTTTGATACCTTCTAACTCATGGGGTGGTCACAGGATAAGGTTTTGTCCTGTGGATATCCAAAGGATATCAATGACACGTGGGACCCACATCTTAGGGACAAAGTTTGTTTTGCCCACTAGATGTGCCGAACTCATCTAAAGGCCTAACCTCATCTTCCCATCCCAAAAGACCCACTTAACTCTAACTTGTTAATACTAACATGATTTGCACGTGGCAACCAACACAACCACACAACCAGTCATGTTCGGCCCTCCGTTCCCGCAGAACCGCTACTAAAACGATGTTATACTATGTTGTTGTAAAACCATGGATACCCGAGTATCTACTGGGTTTGGATTTGGGGTTATATACATGGCCATGGATATCATAGTGGGTGGGCTAGAGTGAGGCTTATGTGTCTAGATTTGGATATAGTTCTCGTCTACCCAATAAAAGCCGCCACATTTCCATCCTTATACATCATCATAAAAAGTACTATATATCTCACATTATGATTAAGGACTGAAGTGAAAAACACACTTCAAAGCTGTAACATCCCAGGGTTTTAGGTTAGAGAGACCACAAGTGTGTGCGTTGCATTCATGTATAGAAAATCCAAAAAAATCACGCAAAACAAAAAGAGTGTAGTGGGATCGAGATCTCTCTTGTTTTGATGGAAACATCATGGCAAGTGCGACAGATTTCGACATGACCTCTACTGAATGTTCGTGTTTAAGGGAAAATAGTTTGAATTTCATATTCAAGTGCTTTATTTGAATTCAAAATTAATTTGACAAGAATTAACAATTGAAATGGACTTACACACATAATAAAAGAAATAAATTCTTATTTATTAATAACATACAAATAATTACAATGTATTTGCAATTTAAGAATGAAAAGGTGAATTACATTTAAGTAAATGAAGCAACAACTAGATGAAAGAAATCTTTATTGATATATGAATATAATATTACATTGTTTGTAGAATTAAACAATAAAAGAAATTATTACAAAAAAGAATAATTAACAATAAAAGAAGGAAATGCTTTATTAAATAAACAATTATTACAAGTTCTTTATAAATGAAATAAAATAAAATTACAAACGGATAAAGGAAAGTCCTAAACTATTTCCCTAAACTATGTATTGAACCATCTTATACTTTCTTGTAGTGTTTGTACCTACAAGGAAAACAAAGAGAGCAAAAGGGGAAATACAAAAGTTAAATGTTAGTATTGTTTCTCTCAGCTATAAATAGTCTGATGCACTGTTAAAATTGCATGATTGAGAAATATACTAGGCAGCGAATGGCTTGGATCTTATACTGGGCCTCAAACCAAGGAAGTTTGAATGGGGACATACTCCTGGCTATGCAACAAGGCTTAAGATCTCTTTCGGGTAAAGAAACACACCTCCACAGAGTGTATTAAATTGTGACATGTTACTCCCGTTTCCTCGAAGGAGCGATAAACACGGCAGTAAAGGAACTCCATGAAGTTCTTGTAAACCTATGAAGGTTGATGGACATAGTTTTTTAGAATAAAATCAATCTTTAAAGAAATGTTTACGAAAACTTGCATAGCATATGACCTATGGTGTATGACTATAGATAGAGCATCAAACAGTCCTTTTTAGTGAACTTGCTAAGTACACTCGCACTCAACCGTATCTTCTTAACCATTGATAGATCTTGGAGAAATAAATGGCATCCTCAGAAAATGATCTACTTTAAAAAGCGGAAGATATCCAGTGGAGATCAACAGAGTTGACGACTACACCAGGAGGTATGGAAGTCAAGCTGAAGCATAGAGTATAAATAATTCCTAGAAGCTAGAACCTACTTTGGTAGAACATTGCTATAGCACAAATGGCAAGCCATAGATATATATATTAGTAGAAGTACTCCTATAATAGACTTCGAGTTGCTCTTTATTGTTTTCTTCTATATAATATTTCTCACTGTTTCGAGGAGGTTCTCTGGGTCTTTTGTAATGTACTCTATTATAAATCTATAGTCATACCACTCTGAGGGATGTAATACTAGTGGATGGTGTTTCATAGGTGTTATGACAGCGACTATAGTATACTACAACATCACGTGGTATGCTAGGTCACCACGAAAGGTACTAAGCCTCAAATTATGTTATCACGGTTTGCCCTATTTATTTAATGGTTCATTTGATCATATGGCCGACTTAATTAATTTAACATAACATCATATGAACACGATTGATCACCTCTTCACTCTTTTTGAGTTGGTAATTTTACGTCGACTTAATTTAACATAGAGAAAATAGGAAATACACATATACTCTCCACTTCTCAAAACCTAGCATGTTCTATCCAGGGGGAACCAAATGAATTAAGGTAAAATTCATGAATTCAGAGAAAAAATCTTTCGAAAACATTTTATTCCTAGCATGAAGTCCTCGTATGCGTTTATATGTATTATTGGTTTAGTGTACATAGGAGAACAAAAAATACACACCCCGAATCAAAGTGGGGCACTTCATTCATTAAAGGACAATATATTGCATGATGTTTAAGGACTAAAGTGAAAAAACACTTCAAATGGATCGAACCTAATTTTATCACAACTTTACAACTTTTAAATTTTATTGTTCATTTTACTTTGTTTAACATGAAAAAATAGGAAAGTCCCAAGTGAGTCGCCCCCTTTCTCCATCGGTACCAACATCGAACACGACATCCTGGCCAACATCTTCTTTCAATTCCTATGCAAATTATCGTTGTCAGTAACCCACGAGTGGCCTCTCTCCCGGGAGATATCGCATCCTCCCTCTCCGCCAAGCTAGGTAGATAGGACCAAGATGATTTTGGTCCTCTCACTCTGCGTGGGAGAACGCACTCCAGCATCCTCCCACACATCTTTGACACCAGCCCCGACCCTCATAGCATCACAACACCATCGCCTGCACCTCTGCTTCGTCCAGGGTCGGTCCCGAGATTTTGGGGGCCCTGGGCGAGACTAAAACTTGGGCCCCTTATTAATATAGAAATCACAATATTTTTTGAAATTTAATATAGAAATCTCAATAATAATAAATCTTATCTATGATTGTACCGGTATTAGCCTTAAATTTTTTGTAAATATCTCCTCTATGAGATTCTAATAAGGTAACCACCTCTTTTGCTCTTTTCCTTTTAGCGTGGCAAATGGACACTTTCTCTCGATGAAGACGACATGATATAGATGATGCTAAAAAACAAATTTACAACAAATATCGAATGGTACAAACTATACATCGTATATGTGAAGGTATATATTAGATAATAGTAATGCAATATTTAAAACAAAATTAGGATAAAGTTCTAAAAAAGAGAACCCTAAAACGCGATGAGATGTTATCTGACTTCAGCTAGAATGTCGCTGATCAGCTGATCGTTGTGTCACATTAAACACTGAAAAATGTCCTGGTTCTACACGCGTCAGTCTGTCGGTGCAGGGCCCTACGTCGATGGGGGCTTGGGTGTGTGCGGGCGAGCACGCGAGGAGATGAGCAGTCACTGGAGGTCGATCGATGGCTTATTTCTTGGTGTCCTATGCTCGTACATGATCTATGGCCCATCAGGCCCTTTTATTACCGTTGTTGGCTGTCAATACCTATTACGTATTCCATACAGAAAACTAACTTTTTTTAGTACCTACATGTAGTACATCACAGCTCAGGTGAGGCCCCTAGATTTTTGGGGCCCTGGGCGGCGGCACACCCTGCCCACCCCCAGGGCCGGCCCTGCTTCGTCCCAGCATTTCCTAGCTAGGCCTATGCCTAGTTCTACCTATCAACGTGTACCACGAACAACAACAAGTTAACTCATGTATTTACATCACACATACGGTCACGAGCAACGTCGGGTGGTACCATTTTTTGACTTAAGACACAACATAGAGGCAACAACTATGTTGGTGGAAGGGAAAAAATATAAAAAATGTCTAAACAAAAATAAGAAACCTACCTCTAGCAATTTTATTGATGGGATACGCCAATCGAGATATATCAGAAGACCGATTCGACTGACTTAGTCCCATGGCAAGTGGGCCTGCAGGCATAGCGACTAGAACACGACTGAAGGCAAAGCCCGACGACTAAAAGTTGAAGGCCCAAGACTCTAGCTAGGCCCAGTCGGATTAGATCAAATCCTGCGAAACCTAAACTGATTTGGTTGTAATCTTACAAAACCTAGTGAGGTTCCCTTATATAAACCTCCCTAGTGTACTCTGTATACTTAAGTGCTATAAGATACCTCATCCAAGTGACTCACTGCCTAGCCGCCGAGCTCGCCGGTCCTGTAATCCACTCACCAGCAATACAATCTAGCAGGAAGTAGGTCTTTATCCTATTAGGGGCCGAACCTGGGTAAATCCTTCGTGTTCACTCCCAATCTTGGACCGCGGATGGCGACTCGCTCTTGCCCCTAATCGTATCAATCTCTATCCCTGGTAGGGACTATCGTGGTCATTCCCACGATAGTGGCACCCACCATGGGGCTTGGACAGTCAAGATTGAGATCTGCGGTGAGACCCTATGTTCCAGTCGACCGGCTGATCGCCATCGGCCGCATGGTTGCTACCAGTGGATTCCTCCAGATCCTGCCGAGAAGCTACATCCCGGTGTCGCGCCCGGTCAATCACGGCAAGGTGATTCCAGTCCACACTATCAATCTCTTCGTTGGGTTCACGGACACCATCGACCCGGCAGAAAAGGCGATCATCGGTAGATCTCCGCCATGCGATCTGCTATCGGAGGAGCAGATCCGCTTCATCACCCACCTCGCATCCAAGTATGACTACACCACTAGTGACGCGGCCGGGAACGACGCGGCTCTCCGTGATGATGCCGTCTCGAAGGCCCCTGCTTCGGCCGTGGGATCCATCACCGCTATGTCACATGAGGACTCCATCACGCGAGTCTCCAACATTGAGGACTTCGAGAATCCCTCCATCCTCGGGCTCTTCGACTCCGACTCTGGGTCGGAGTCCCTTGACGAGGAGCGGACCAGATCCAATCGCTAGAATGCCATCTTCATGGCGGGTAGGACCAACGTCCCACCAAATCCCTTCTCCATGCCCATCCCACCAACATCGATGGTGGTGGAGATCTAGGAGTGCCGCCGACAGGTTGAGACGACCAAGGTTAGGGAGCAAGTCGAGCGCCAAGTTCCACCTGGAGCAACAAACGGCATAGGAACTATCGCTCTAACACCAGGGACGCTCCCTAAATATCGACGACGAACACGACCCCACTTGCATGGCCGAGCGTGAGCTCTGCCACAATGCGCCACCCGACGGAAGTCGCCCACCAGCCGGGGCACCTATGACCGGAGCTCCCCCACCACCCCGCTGTTTGCCTCCTCCGGAGCAGCTGCGGATCCTGATCTCCATGCAGGCACACAACGCCAATAGGCTCCCACTCTACTCCACCGCGATGGACAATGTCATCGCGGGATAGGCCATAGTCGCCAACCTCAACCTTACGGGGAATGGCGCGTTGTAGGTCAAATACGCTTAGGCCCTACTCGCCTGGGCCAATGAGTAACAAGTCGCGGGGGTCGACCCGAGTGGGCGGATGTACTCCAGCTCGTCTGGCAGTCGCGCGGCCTCGAGCGGCCGCCCGACAGTCACGAACGCTGTCAACTGTCCCCCACTCGAGCCCCTGTAGCTCCAACTACGTGTAGCAAACCCTGCAGTCTCCACCAACGAGTCGTGGCATGTGCATAACACAATCACCACCAATGGTCATTTGATGGACATGCGGACCCAGATCGACAACAACCAAGCCTGGCGAGCTCGCCAACAACAACACGAGTTGAGGAACACCCTCTCCAACCGCAACTACCACGAGCCTGAGCCTAGATGCTCCCTCAGCCGAATCGACCCATGGTGCTTCGGACCAATGATCCGAGGAGAGAAGTACCCCTCCATCTTTAGAGCGCAGAAGCACATCTAGAAGTACGGCCGCATGTATGATCCGGCAGTGTGGATCGTTACGTACCTCATGGCAATGAGGATATAATTACGCGGCCCCAAAGTTGAGACGCCAAGGCATAGCGGTGCCCAAGTTGCTTGTAATCGGATTGCGGTACCTACAGTTAGCGTGCCAAATGCCGAGAGAGACTTTTTCAGAACGAGTTCAACATAACGTTTGAATATAAAATATCAGGCTAACGCGCGTCAAGTTGGGCCCCTGTCAGTTTCGGTTATTATGTCGTTGTCATCGTGGCTGACTTTTAGGCTTGTAGGCTGGCGCCTATATCTATCCCTGATTGCGTCGTCTTCTTCTTCCCAGGAGCGGCGATCTATGGTCGCGGCCGTGGCGCGGAGCTAGGATGCCATTTCCTTTAGTGGTGAGATCCGAGACGCGGACGAAATGACTTGGCCCCGCTCTCCTTCCTATCCCGAATCCCATCGTCTTCTCCTCTTCTTCTTCCCCTCGTTTCCCTTGTCTCCTAGCACTCGTAGTGGAAGTTCATGGTCTACATGTTCTCCTTTCTTCCTCGATCAATAGGAACCATTCCCACACGTAAGCCATGTCCAGTAGCCAGATGAAGGTGAACTGGTCCGATCTCCTGGTCGACCCACTTCGCAAGATTGCAAGGCTAGAGGATATGCAGCAAATGAGTATGCACGATTAAATTGCATGGTAGTATTTGACATGTGAAAACTAATGACACAGATCACATGAGCTAAGGTGACTCAGTGGACAAGACAACACAACCGATAGCTTGAATTGATGTGACAACACATGGCGCATATATCCTTGTTGTTACTATTTTTAATCTTTGTTTACTCAGAAGCTGCAACGGACACCGCCACGCATCTCCCCATTGGACTTCCTTCCCCATTATCTACAAGCACGTCAGAAGCGCATTGACGGTTCCACCATTCCCCTCTCTCATAGAAACCACTCTTATTCTTCATGTCCTCTATCTTCACTTCCCTCGCCATCTTCTTTCCATCTTTCTCCTTGCCGGCATGGAAGGTTACACTCGAGAGACGAGTTTCATTGCCTATGGAAATACGAAGATAGATGTCGTCTACACCAACGAGATGGAGACAGTGGTGTGAGTCCTGAGTATGTACGAGGATTGGCTTGAGAAAGATGAGGTCAAGTTTATCGGATTAGACCTCGAGTACACCAAGGAGGACCCAGAGTACGAAAATGACGTCACCGTTGTTCAACTGGCCATGAGGAAACACGTTCTCATCTACCACTTCTCCTAGTTTGTAGATCTGCTCTCTATAGTTAACCTCTTTTAGGGTTTTATTATTTTTGAATGGTCACTTGTATGGTTTTAATCGGTTGATCTTTCCTTTAGTAAACTGTCGTAGTCCCAAAATTTATTCAAATGTTGATCTTGCAAGTAATACAATCTTTCCATATGCTCATCTTGCATGTACTGAATTCTTTTAGTACCATATGAATTATGACTAGGTAACTTTCAGAGTGTTGATCTTGGATTTACTAAATTTTTGTAGTTTCAAATTTTATCCAGGTTATGATAATGCATGTACTAAATAGTCGTAGTCCCAAATTTTATCATAGTGTGGATCTTGCAAGTACTGCATTTTTGCGACTACTGAATTTTATTGCTTATGGAATATATCCATTTGCTCATCTTGCAACTACTGAATTTTATTAGGACCAACTAACTTATGACAAGCCAATGTTGAGAGTCTTGATGTTGCATTTACTAAACTTTTGCAGCTTAAAATTATATTTAGATGATGATCTTGCATTGACAAAACATGTGTACTTACAAATTTTGGTCACGCATTTTATGATGACAAACTACATACTTTCAGGACTGACAAGAAGTGTCCGACGCTATGCCAATTCCTTGTAGAAAAGGGAATTTTTCTACACTATCGACAGCAGAACTGATTATTTGAAATTTCATTATGAGGGAATTACAATTCCTGCAAGTGGAACGATATTCAGAGTCTTGTCAAGATCAAAGGGGGGATCGAGGAGGGATGGAATGGATAGTATCACAAATAAAATCATTGATGAGTTGTACAACAAAATGAAGGAAGATTTCCCTGAAGATAGGCACGATTTAGCCGCTGTTTGAGATAAAGTATGCAACCATAGATGCTTACGTAACCTACCAGTTGTATGTTCAGATTCATTTCTTTCTATGTTTCCTCGTGTTTATCCCCAGTTGCAAGAGGGAAGACAAGCAAAGGGGAGCCCTTTGTCGGAAATGCAGTTTAGCTGAGCATGATGCTGAATATGCAAAGAAAATGGATGCATCTGAAGCAGCAGACAAAGAGGATACAGCTGAAGTAGTAAACAGAGAGGCAGCATCTTCCAGCGGCAAAACCAGGCATGTGATGCACTGCAGGATGCTGAAGATAGGGAAGCCAAGGCCCTTTCCAGGTGGGATGAACATGCATTTGGTAAGCTGTGGGGGGCAATAAGAAAAGTGACATCTGGGATGATGGCAGTTCATCTCCTAGGAAAGATGGCAAGCGCCTCAAGTGGTTTGATGAGAATTGAATTCAATTTTACTTCTTTGTATTATGTTTCTATATGTGTCTGGTAACTTATCAAGATGGCAGCTTGTTAATTGGTAGTTTTCAAAGAACCCTTTTCCTCTCTTGCTAACAGTTATGTTTCTTTTTGCCCAAATTGGTAGAAAATCTAGAGCACCTTCTCTCTTCTATCATTCTTTCCTTCTGGACCTTGTTTTTGCCCGATCTAGTAGCAAATATAGAGCAGCAAATCACAATGGCAGAATACACACATTCACAAAACAAAACAAATGTAGATATAGTTGTGCGCAACTAAATATGATATAGAGATAGATAGTAAGGGTTCTTAACGAGGTTCGATACATTCACTGCTTAGTAGCCACCACACACAACATACATAAACAAAAGAAGCTGCTTTACAGTAGCAGCAGCAGCCGCAGACACGTTCAACCCCTCCTGGCCTACGCCTCTGCCTCCTCCCTCTAGCGCTTCCTCGACTTCTTACTGCCCAGTCCCTTGATCTTGAGGACCTTGGGCTTGATCGGAGGCATGCGACCCTCTTCGATGGCCACCCGCTGGAGGTTGCGGAGGTGAAAGCCGAGCGCCTGGTGTTCAGCGATGTAGGCATTGATGTTCACCGTCTCGCTGACTTTGGGGATGCTAGAGCTCGAGCCTCTGCATGCATCATGACGTAGTTGAAGTTGGTGCCAGTGAGTCTCTTCCTACAGAAGAGTTACCTTTCTTTGCTACCGGCGAAGTAGGCGCCGTACTAGCCGGTATGCAACCTCCTCAGCACCTGACGAGTCTTGGTGTGCTTGGACTTGTCATCGCTGCAGACGTCGTTGCCGTACACCTATTGGAAAACAATAGATTCCACGATAATAAGGACATGATTGAGATCCCTTGTTTGTCGGGATTGATTGTTTCCATAAATTAACCAATTGAGATCCGTCGACACGAGATCAAACAAAATAAAATAGGATTGAATGCGAACAGGTAGGTTCATCGAAACACTAGATCAATATAGCATCCAACACAAGAGGATTAGATGATGTGAGAAGATCGATCTAGAATCCAATGATTGAAATGCGAACAAACGAACCCTAATAACCCAATATCTAATATCCAGCAATGGGAATGGGAGAAGAACCAGGGAAGGGGAGAAAACCCTAGTTACCTCCGACCATGGGTCATCGATGCTGGTGTTGTACGGGTTCACGGGAGAGATGTACTCCTTTAGACCGGTTGGGGCCTCCTCACCGGCGGATACGTCGGATGCGGGAACAGGGGCCTGGACGGGGACATCGGGTGCCTTCGATGCCTCAACGGGGGCCTGGACGGGGACGGCGCCTGCTTTCAATCCCTTGAGGGGGCCGGAACAGAGATGGGGGCCTCCTTTCCGGCATCCTTGGAGGCTAAGATGGCCACCACATCCTCCTTCGCCATCTCCGGCTTGGTTGGGGTTTTCTCGGGAGTTTGCAGAAGGTGATGGGACATTGGAGACGGTTGTATGAGGAGAGTGCGTGAGAGTGAGAGTGGGTAGGAGGACAGGGAGAGGGGGAGGGGCTCTATAATAAATGTGAATGGATGGGATGTTTCGTTGAACCACCGTGCACCGCGTACTAACCATAAGGCTAATACACCGTGCACCGCGACACACACACGGTACATCACGTTTTTTCCTGGGCCATGCATAGCAGTTCTACATTCAGTTGCATGCAAAGGGTGCAAACACAATTTCTATGTACAAAGGTTGACACGGCCATAAAATTGGCGATACAAGATAATTAGAAGGGGAAATGTAGGTGGTTGTACGGTGAGACTTGTGGGGTTTTGCTAGATCAGGCAGAGGGAGGTGTGGATGAGTGCGATGGACACGATGAAGGCGGAGATGTTAGGTCTCCTCGAGGGCCCCCCCTCGAGACCCATTTGGTGGCGTCGTAGGCAGCTCTTCGGCCTCGAGCTGATGCGTGGAAGTTTCTTGTGGTAGGGCCCAGTTGGAAGCGAGCTTGAGAGCATGCTATGTAAAAATGGGATATGCCTTATTAAAATCATGTGGCACTAAATTGCAGTGTCCGTCGATGACCGTGCACTTGATGACCGATTGCCCTGTGCATGTGCTATGCCGTAGTAGTAGTAGTAGTAGTTGTTGTTGTTGTAGTAGAAGTAGTAGTAGTAGGCTTTTCAAATGATATTAAGCATGACATTACCACTCGACGAATTATTTAATGTACGGCTTCGCGTTCCTTGTTGTAGAAGTAGCACTAAGAGAGACGTTTGTGTGTTCTCATGCTATAGTTGAGATAGGCACATCACGTGCAACGATCCACGTGGGATCACAGAGCATAAACGGTTGATGCACGATCCGCATGACAACTTTATCAACCAATCAGGGCGTAGCAGCCAGAGTGAGAACACATTTTGGCTTTTATGGGATTTGTGACTCAGAGAGAGGGCAAAATTGAGTAGTATCAAAAAACCAAGGGCATAACAGACTAAGGGATTCAAATAGAAAATAGAAATAGATTTTTAAAATGGAAAGTGAGTGTTTTTTACACTGAAATACACATTGGCATACATAAAATTATTTGAAATTCAAGAACACATGCAATGTCACTCTACCATGTGTCCAACCATGTCCAGGAACCCTAGCAACATGCTAGGATTTAACTACCACCTATAGTGGAGCACCATTTTGAAAGATGTTGTATCACCACACCCACTTGGTTATGTGTCTGTCTCATTGTGGTTTGGAAAAGAACACATTTAATGTCACTCCAACATGTGTCCAACCATGTCCAGGAACCTCAGCAACATGATGGGATTCAACCGCCGCATACAGTGGAGCAACAGTTTGAAAGGTGTTGCATCACCACACCCACTTGTATGTGTGTTTGTGGGGCCATGCGGATCATTGTGGTTTTGAAAAGAACACATACAATTTCACTCCATCATGTGTCCAACCATGTCCAGGAAACCTAGAAACATGCTGGGATTCAACTGCCACATGCAATGGAGCAACAATTTGAAAGATGTTGCATCAGCACACTCATGAGTGCATTTTGCATCATGTTTTACATTATTATTTTGCATTGTAGATGTAGGATCTTGGTACTTTATGGCGCTTGTGCGCATATTTTATGTCTGTTTCACCAGGATCAGGACAGATGATGGATCCAATGGATACAATTATTGAAGCAGTTGTACTATGGAGAAAAGGAGTCAAAAACAACATAAATCTCTTATTCGGGAAATATTAATAATATTAGAAGAAAACCAGAAGCGAACAAGGGAGGCAGAGAGCCCAACGACCAACTATACGACCGGAGCAATTCTTTCGCCCGTATAGCTCCAGCCGTATAGTTGGCGCCGCCTCCACCTCGTCAAATAGTTTCACCCCGTGCTATTAGTTCAAGGAGACGACATATTGTACACCTAGAAATTGCAAAAACCTCACCTCCGGAAGGCATATGGAGGGGGAACTCATCCATAAGGGATCCATCTTTGCCTTGTGCAGATCCGGGAGGCTAAGGCATCGAACTTAATCATCCACCACTACATCACCACCATCTACATCCATCCCATCTACATCTTGTCTAGATCTTGTTGTAATTCCTATACTAGTTGTGGATTTATACAAGTACTATTCATCTATGATTGTTTCCATTACCATTGCTATAATGTTGATTACCTCCATGTCTGAGTAGATCATTAGTTCTTGGGGAGATGGAGAAACCCTAGTATGAGATTGAAATAAGATAAAGTCTATTATGATATTCATCGTTGTGACCATGTGTTAGATTCTCTACATCTTGATGTTGAGATAAGTCGACCTCTCAATATTTCCCTCGCATGGGGACTTGATGGAGGGAACTACTTGTTGGTAGACGGAGGCGTGCTAGCACTTACAGTGACTATAAAGTTGTTGGCACCCCTTACGTATCAACTTGGGAAACTTAGGAAGCTCTCAGAACACTATACATGCCATGGGATACATCCTACGGGATTACGTCCCATAATAGCGCAATAATTTGATTGATATTGATTGCTGACTGTTGTGGTTATGAGGATGATGTGAGCAGCGGTTGTTGCCTATTCGTCCAAAGATGGAGTCCCTTCGACACATACATAGTTGACAATGTTCATGATGATAATCTTTATCTTAAATCTTTACAATACTAGTGGTGTTTCCACTACTCCCTGAGAATGCCTTTTCCCTACTGCAGTTCCAATCTTTCTTACATACACGATACTTACTTTCTATATTAAGTTATTTTCCTTTACTTTATTATTGCTCTTATACCCAAAACCCAAAAACACCCTTTTACACAATACTCGCATTTTATATTGTTACTTAGAACTTTATCTAGCATTTCTATCACAAGCAATATGTATTTCAAGAATTATTAAACTTTAGACTCCTGCGCCCTGTGGGTTTGATATCTTTATTTCAAAACTAGCTACAAACGATATGTGAACTTGAAGTCATCAAGCTATTTTTTGGCGCCATTGTCGGGGAGCTAAGCGCTGCAGTTTTTTAGTTTTTGCTTATTTATTTTTGTCTTGCTAAATTTTGTTTTGAGTTACAGTTTTCCACCAACATGATGGAGTTTTAGAATATGCTTAGTGCTAACCCACTCAACCACTTTGGGAAGCCCTGTGATATTTATAAAAGAGACAAATCCAATGAGAAGACAAGGGGGTTTGAAATAAATCTTCTACTACTTAGTATTCTACATAAGCAGTTTACTGGAGATGATGGAGTTTAAGCAGTTTACTGGAGATGAAAAAGATCCTCATCAATATTAGCATATTGCATGTTTTAAAGATATATGTGGCACTTTTCTATTGACGAGATATACTGCTGATGAGGTAAGGGTTAAACTTTTTAGTCAAACTTTGACAAGTACAGCTCTCTCATGATATAGATCTCTACCCCCTAAAGCCACTACTACTTGGGATAATCTAGCCTGTGAATTTCTATCAAAATATTATCCATTATCAAAATCTTTTGGAATTAGGCATCTTATAATGACCTGGAAGAATTGTTCTAATGAAGGACTAGTAAGAGAATATATTAGATTTAAAGATTTACTACGACTATGTCCTCATCATGATTTGCCTGAATGGTATCTACTACATATCTTTTATGGCGGTTTAATTGAACCTAATAAAATTGAACTAGACTCTTTCGCGGAAGGAGCCTTTATGAATCTTCCTATACCTAAAGCTTGGGCTTTACTTAATAGAATTCGTGATCATAGGGTTTCATGGAATTTTGGTGTTGGAACTGAAGGAGGAGTAGAAATAGAGCATGATTGTATTCATGACTATAATAAAGAAGGCCATGTTAAAGAATTATCTAAAGAACTTTATATGGATTCAGATCTTCTGTTGCAAGTTGTTATAGCTTTTACATAACATATTAAAGCTCCAAAGGAGGGTCCAGTCAAGTATGATCCACCACCTGAACCTAAAAAGAGAATAGAATATAAAGCAACACTTGCCTCCATAGAATCAATATATGAAGTACCTTTCCCTAACACTGTACAAAAGCATATTTTTGAACATGAACAGGTCAAAGCAATACAAGAAAAGAAGAAAGACGAAAGCATGCCAGGAGTCATGAAAAACCTGAAAGAAAAGGTAACCAAGGAAGCAATTATGGATATGTACTCACACTATAACATAGTTGAACTTGATAAAGAAACTTCCATATTGGTTGAAGGTAAAATAAAGGTAAAAGATGTGGGTAAGCCTATTCTTCCCTGCATATTTAAAGAAACCTCTCATTACGGTTTATGTGATCTTGGCACCGAAGTTAATGTTATATCTTATGATTTCTACTTAGAAATAAAAGAAGAAATAGAACCGGCTACAATTGAAAATACTTATATAACAATTATGTTAGCCAATAAAAACCTTAGAATACCAATGGGAGTAGTTGACAATGCAACTGTCACAATTGGCAACAAAAACTTTCCTATCGATTTTGTAGTTGTTGATATGCCAGTTGACACTCTTTGCCCAATTATATTTGGAAGGAGCTTTTTGGATGATATAGGTGCCTATGTTAATTTCAAGAAGGAGATTGTGTCTCTTAAGCTTGGGGGAACGGAAAATAAATTCCATTATTCCAAATTTAAGGACAGACCTCCACAAATACAAGAAGAAGAGGAAGAGAGAACTATTGAGGAAATGGTTGCTCTTTTCTTTGTTAATCAATAAGAAGAAATAAATGAAGGTCCAAATTATGAAGAAATAGTTACGGAGGACAAGTCCCTAGGAGAACTAGAAGATAAATTTGACTCACTTCCTATTTTGTACCTCCAACTAATGAGGCTTTTGAAGAGCCAGAAAAGAGAGGGGACGAGGAATTACCACCCCCAGAGTTGAAGATTCTACCAGATAATCTTAAATACAGGTTTTTAGATGATACTAATAAATTCCTTGTTATTATTAGTGCTAAACTTTTAGTAGAAGAAGAAGAAGAAAAACTCATGAGGATACTTAAGGAGCATCGCCAAGACTTTGGGTACTCAATGGATGACTTGAAGGGCATTTGTCCCATGATAGCCGTCCATCGAATATTCATGGAAGAAGGTGCAAAACCAGTTGCGGAATTTAATAGAAGATTGAAGCCAGAAATGAAAGAAGTGGTGAGAAAAGAAATTGTATGCCTACTAGATGTAGGTATAATTTATCCTGTTAAAGAGAGTGATTGGGTAAGTCATGGTCATTGTGTCCCTTAGAAGGGCGGTTTTACCGTTTTTCCTAATGAAAACAATGAATTAATACCTACTAGAACTGTTGTTGGGCACAGGATGTGCATAGACTTCAGGAAATTAAATAAATAAACTAGGAAAGATCACTATCCATTACCGTTCATAGATCAAACTTTATAAATGTTATAAAACCATACTCATTTTTGTTACTTGGACGGATACACTGGTTTCTCTCAAATAACTGTTCATCCAGATGACCAACTTAAAACAACTTTCATAAGTCCTTACGATTTACATGCTTACGGATGTATGCCTTTTGGTCTATGTAATGCTCCAGCTACTTTTCAACGATGTATGACTGCTATTTTTGCAGATTTTATAGAAATTATAATGGAAGTATATATGAATGACTTTTCTATCTATGGAACTTCATTTACTAGTTGCTTGGATAACCTCAAGAGAGTTTTGCAGCGTTGTGAAGAAACTAATCTTTTTCTAAACTAGGAGAAGTGCCACTTTATGGTCAAAGAAGGTATAGTCCTCGGACACAAGGTATCAGGTAAGGGAATTGAAGTTGATAGAGCTAAGGTTGAAACAATAGAGAGAATGCCGCAACCTAGGGATATTAAAGGTATAAGAAGTTTTCTTGGTCATGTGGGTTTTTACAGAAGGTTCATTAGAAATTTCTCTGGGATATCTAAACCTTTGACTAACCTCTTGCAAAAGGGAATGAGATTTAATTTTGATGATAAGTGCCTTGAAGCCTTTGATAAATTTAAAATGCTTTAACCCGTGATCCCACCATTAAACCACCTATCTGGGATACAACCTTTGACTTAATATGTGAAGCTAGCAATGATGTTGTAGGAGTAACTCTTGGACAACATATTGTTCGTAGATTTAATATTATACATCATGCTAGTAGAACTCTCAATGGTGCTCAAATGAATTACCCAAAGGAAGAAAAAGAACTGTTTGTTATATTTTTCTGTTGTGATAAATTTCGTTCTTACATAGTTGATGCAAAGGTGAGAGTTCACATGGATCGTGATGGCTTAAAAGAACTCCTTGAAAGGAAATACTATAAGCCAAGGCTAATCCGTTGGATTCTTTCACTTAAAGAATTTGAGTTGCAGATTATGCATAGGCAAGAAATAAAAATGTTAGATGCAGTGTCCATGTTTGCCCAGGAAGACACTAATCTTATTGAGAGGAACTTTAGTCCTGGTGATCTTCGTTTATGGAAATTATTTAATGAACTAAAGTCAATTCATCCAAAAGAGAAGGAGTCCTTGTTGTGGGAGGAACTTTTCATCCCCGATTAACCAAATGGTAATCGCAAGGTAAGTGTTCTTACTCAAATAAGTGATTTTTTTCACAATTTTTACTATTGAAAATTCTGCCTTGGAATTCCTTGTGTTTTCCTGAAGTTTTAGAGAGGTTTTACCAACTATACGGGCGGAGCTATACGATCGGAGAGGGAGCTCCTGCCGTATAGTTGGTTTGTTAAATTCTCTATATCATCTTTGTAAAATTGTTTTCGATATCTAAGCCTACACGATTGCAACTATACGACCGGAGCAAACATTTCGGCCGTATAGTTGGTCGTTGAACTCTCAGATAGTTTTGCTTTTTGCTGTCTTCATCTATACGATCACAACTATATGACCGGAGCAAAAATTACAGCCGTATAGTTGGTCGTTAAACTCCCAGAAACTTTTGATTTTCGGTGTTTGAATCTATACGGTCGCAACTATACGACCGGAACAAAAATTCCAGCCATATAGTTGGTCGTTAAACTCTTAGACACTCTTTTTTTGATCTTTCTTTTATATTCATATAAAAAACATTATTATCGGTTCCTAGTCATGATTTAATCGACCTGGACTCGATATATTTGGAAATATCTGCCCGGAACCAACTATACGGCCGGACCTATATGGGCTGCGCCCGTATAGTTGGTCGTTAAGCAGCAGGACACTTCCAAATGCGTGATTTATTTCCCTGTTTCGTTGGGATTCTTTTCTTGGGCGAGAATTTTGTGTTTCTCACGAGTTTTACCGACCTCTGACCCCTCTTATATACTTCCTTTGCTTCTCTCTCTAATCATAATCTACAAAAACCAATCTACCTCTTATTTTCGTGTGAGGGCTCTCAACCAAGGGATAGAAGTCAAGAAGGGGGAATCCCATGGAGATCGGGAGCAACAACGACCAAGGCAAGGAGATCAAGACCATCCCTACAGAGTTCCTTGATGCTGACCATCGGTGTCGGGAGAGGTATTTGAAGGTCCTGAAGCTAAAGATTGAGGAATTGGACAAGGAGAAGCCAGGGACACCCAAAAACCTTCGATTGCTGTGACTTTGTCTTGATAAACTTGATGAAGATATCAAGCGAACAACCGAAACGGTTTTTGCCATGAGTCTTAAGGCACTACAAACACTCCAAGATAACAATGAGTTCATTAAGAACAAGTGAAAGTGCTGGAGAGGAACAATCTTTTCTACAAGCTGCATGTTAAGGAATTAGAAGTTGTCAATCAATCCCTCCAACTCAGGCTGACCCGTGAGGAGAAGATACCACGTGCCATGGTGCCACAGTGATCTACAATAATCACGGTATCAAATAATCGCAAGGGATTATTTGATCCTGCCTGGCTTGATTCCAAGCCTGGGGAGATCTTTAAGTCCTTGTAATCTATCTTATAAGTTATTATTATTATTTTTGCATTAGTGCAAACTAGAAATAAAGTTTGCATCATTAGAATTCCCTTCAGGAATAGTCGATACCTTTTATGAAATTCTGAGTTTATTATTATATATGGAGCAATATTGAGTTTGTGTTTGCTTTATTGATATATGAATGGCTTGAGTATGATTTTACTTGCACTCGATGATAGAAATAGGTCTCTTCCACACCATTGGAACACATAAAGATAATTTGATCAATATACTATAAGTCTATAGTTTGATTCACAAAGAAAAAATTATCTATTCAATTAAGTTAAAAGAGAAACCATGAACAAAGGAAAATAAAAGTGTTATCCAAATAGAGTGAGAACAAGTCGAGGAAGAATCTCCAAGTCATACGAATTCTTCATATACAGTTGGAATTTGATAATTGAGATCGTTGAACTTTGAATTCCTACACCAGGTGGAATATATGGCTAGCTCCTTGGCACAACACTTAAGACAAAAGTGTGAGCATATATGCAAAAGAAAAGAAAAAGAAAGAAGAAAAAGAGAGAATGTGGCATATACCACAGTACTGTAGTATGACAAAGATACACTTTTGAGATTTTAAATCCCAAGTGAATACGTTGATACTAAAACACTTGGGAATACCTCGTTAACTCATTCTGTTGAACTAGATACTTTTACATTATGTTGAGATTCATATTTTATCAACTGTTAATAACTATGGTGTGGAAGCCTTCCAATACTATTCAGATGGTTCGAGTAAGGTACTATTCATGAACTTATTCCCCTGTATCATACATGATAAACACATGCTGCAATTGCCTCATTTATTTTATCGACTCAGCTTCATGAATATGAGGATCACATCCATTAAGCTAAAAACTTGCTCGGGACGAGCAAGAGTCTAAGCTTGGGGAAGTTGATGAGTGCATATTTGCATCATGTTTTACATTATTATTTTGCATTGTAGATGTAGGATCTTAGTATTTTATGGCGCTTGCGCGCACATTTTATGTCTGTTTTCACGAGGATCAGGACAGATCATGGATCCAAAGGATACAATTATTGAAGCAGTTGTACTATGGAGAAAAGGAGTAAAAAACAATGTAAATCGCTTATTTGGGAAATATTACTAATACTATAAGAAAACCAGAAGCGAACAAGGGAGGCAGAGAGCCCAACGACCAACTATACGACCAGAGCAACTCTTCCGCTCGTATAACTCCGGCTGTATAGTTGGCGCTGCCTCCGCCTTGTAAAATAGTTTCACCCTGTGCAATTGGTTCGAGGAGACGACATACAGAACACCTAGAAATCACAGAAACCTCACCTTCGGAAGGCATCTGGAGGGGGAACTCATCCATTAGGGATCCATCTTCGCCCTGCGCTGATCCAGGAGGCTAAGGCATCGATCTTCATCATCCATCGCTGCATCACCACCATCTACATCCATCCCATCTACATCTTGTCTACATCTTGTTGTAATTCCTATACTCGTTGTGGATTTACACAGGACTATTCATTTATGATTGTTTCCATTACCATTGCTATGATGTTGATTGCCTCCATATCCGAGTAGATCATTAGTTCTTGGGGAGATGGAGAAACCTTAGTATGAGATTGGAATAAGATAAATTCTATTATGATATTCATCGTTGTGACCATGTGTTAGATTCTCTACATCTTGATGTTGAGAGAAGTCGACCTCACAATATTTGCCTCTCGTGGGGACTTGATGGAGGGAACTACTTGTTGGTAGACGGAGGCGTGCTAGCACTTACAGTGACTATACAGCTGTTGGTGCCCCTTACGTATCAACTTGGGAAACCGAGGAAACTCACGGAACACTATTCATGCCATGGGATACGTCCTACGGGATTACGTCCCTTAATAGCGCCGTAATTCGATTGATGTCAATTGCTGACTGTTGTGGTTATGAGGATGATGTGAGCAGCGGTTGTTACCTATTCGTCAAAATACAGAGTTCCTCCCACACATACATAGTTGAGAATGTTCATGATGATAATCTTTATCTTAAATCTTTACAATACTAGTGGTGTATCCGCTACTACCTGAGAACGCTTTTTCCCTACAGCAGTTCCAATCTTTCTTACATACGCGATACTTACTTTCTGTATTAAGTTATTTTGCTTTACTTTATTATTGCTCTTATACCCAAAACCAAAAAACACCCTTTTACACAATACTCGCATTTTATCTTGTTACTTAGAACTTTATCTAGCATTTCTATCGCAATATTTATTTCAAGAATTATTAGACTTCAGACTCGTGATCCATATGGGATCGATATCTTTATTTCGAAACTATCTACAAACAATCTGTACACTTGCAGTCATCACACACCCACTTGGATGTGTGTGTGTGTACATGTGGATCATTGTGGTTTGGAAAAGAACACATGTTCCCAGCCATGTCCAGGAACCCTAGAAACATCCAAGGATTCAACTACCACATGCAGTGGAGCACTATTTTGAAAGATGTTGCATTACCACACCCACTTGGATGTGTGTGTGTATCATTGTGGTTTGGAAAATAACACATATGTCAGTTCATCATGTGTCCAACCATGACCAGGACCCTAGCAAGATGCTCGAATTCAGGTGCCACATGAAGTGGGGCACTAGTTTGAAATATGTTGCATCACCACACCCACTTGCTAGATGTGCGTGTATCATTGTGGTAGGGAAAATAAAAAATGCAATGTCACTCCAACATGTGTACAACCAAGTCCAGGAACCCTAGCAACATGGTGGGATTCAACTGCCACATGCAGTGGAGCACCAGTTTGTAAGATGTTGCATCACCACGCCCACTTGCATGTGTGTGTGTATATCATTGTGGTTTTGACAATAACACATGCAATGTCACTCCAGCATGTGTCCAACCATTCCCAGGAACCCTAGCAACATGCTGGGATTCCATTGCCACATGCAGTGGAGCACCAGTTTAAAAGATGTTGCATCACCACACCCACTTGGATGAGTGTGTGTATCATTGTGGTTTGGAAAAGAACACATGCAATGTCAGTCCAGCATGAGTCCAACCATGTCTAGGAACCCTAGCAACATGATGGAATTTAACTGCCACATGCAGCGGGGAACTAGTCTGAAAGATGTTGCATCACCACACCCACTTAGATGTGTGTGTATCATTGTGGGTTGGAAAAGAATGCATTCAATGTCACCCCAGCATGTGTTCAACCATGCCTAGGAACCCTAGTAACATGTTAGGATAAAACTGCCACATTCAGTGGGGCACCAATTTGAAAAATGTTGCATCCCCACACCAACTTGGATGTGTGTGTATCATTGTGGTTTGGAAAAGAACACATGCAATGTCATTCTAGCATGTGTCCAACCATGTCTAGAAAGCCTAGCAACATGCTCGGATTCAACTGGCACATGCACTGGAGAACCAGTTTGAAAGATGTTGCATCACCACACCCACTTGGATGTGTGCATGTATCATTGTGGTTTGGAAAAGAACACATGCAATGTCACTCCAGCATGTGTCCAACCATGTCTAGGAACCCTAGAAACATGCTAGAATTTAACTGCCACATGTAGTGCAACACTAGTCTGAAAGATGTTGCATCACCACACCCACTTGGATGTGTGTGTGTATCATTGTGGTTTGGAAAATAACACATGCAATGTCACTCCAGCATGTGTTCAACCATGTCTAGGAACCCTAGTAACATGCTGGGATTCAACTGCCACATTCAATGGAGCACTAGTTTGAAAGATGTTGCATCACCGCACCCACTTGGATGTGTGTGTCTCATTGTGGTTCGAAAAAGAACACATGCAATGTCACTCTAGCATGTGTCCAACCATGTCCACAAACCCTAGCAACATCTGGGATTCAACTGCCATATGCAGTGGAGCACCAGTTTGAAATATGTTGCATCCCCACATCCACTTGGATATGTGTGTATCATTGTGGTTTGGAAAGGAACACATGCAATGTCACTCCACCATGTGTCCAACTATGTCTAGGAACCCTAGCAACATGCTAGGATTGAACTGCCACATGAAGTGGAGCACCAGTTTGAAAGATGATGCATCACAACACCCACTTGTATGTGTGTGTGTGTGGCCATGTGGATCACTTCGGTTTGGAAAAGAACACATGCAATGTCACTCCAGCATGTGCGCATCCATTTCCAGGAACCCTAGCAACAAGCCGAGATTTAACTACTACATGAAGTGGAGCACCAGTTTGAAAGATGTTGCATCACCACACCACTTGGATGTGTGTGTGAGTGTATCAGTGTGTTTGGGAAAAAACACATGGAATGTAACTCCAGCATGTGTATAACCATGTCCAGGAACCTAGCAACATGCTAGGATTCAACTGCCACAAGTAGTGGAGCATGAGTTTGAAAGATGTGGCATCACCAAACTCACTTGAATGTGTGTGTGTATTATTGTGGTTTGGAAAAGACCACATGCAATTTCACTCCAGTATGTGTCCAACCATGTCCAGGAACCCTAGCAACATGTTGGGATTCAACTGCCACATGAAGTGGAGCAACAGTTTGAAAGATGCTGCATCACTACACCCACTTGGTTGTGTGCTTGTCTCATTATGATTTGGAAAAAGAACACATGCAATGTCACTCCAACATTTGTATAACCATGTCCAGGAATCCTAGCAACATGGTGGGATTCAACTGCCACATGCAGTGGAGCAACAGTTTGAAAGGTGTTGCATCACCACACCGACTTGGATGGGAGCCCCACATGGATGTGTGTGTGTGGCCATGTGGATCATTGTGGTTTGGAAAAGAACACATGCAATGTCACTCCATCATGTGTCCAACCATGTCTAGGAACCCTAGAAGCATGTTGGGATTCAACTGCCACATATAGTGGAGGACCAGTTTGAAAGATGTTGCATCAGCACACCCACTTGGATGTGTGTGTGGCCATGTGGATCATTGTGGTTTGGCAAAGAATAGATGCAATGTCACTCCAGCATGTTCCCATCCATGTCCAGGAACCCTAGCAACATCCATGCATTCAACTAGCACATGGAGTGGAGCACTAGTTTGAAAGATGTTGCATCATCACACCCACTTTCATGTGTGTGTGTATCATTGTGGTTTGGACAAGAACACATGCAATGTCACTCCAGCATGTGTCCAACCATGTCGAGGAACCCTA
The DNA here is from genome assembly GCA_023614405.1 of Avena insularis. Taxonomy (NCBI): domain Eukaryota; kingdom Viridiplantae; phylum Streptophyta; class Magnoliopsida; order Poales; family Poaceae; genus Avena; species Avena insularis. The sequence goes on along the minus strand of CM042684.1, from coordinate 269,044,537 downwards.
ACAACATGCAGGGATTCAACTGCCACATGAATTGAAGCACCAGATTGAAAGATGTTGCATCACCACACCCACTTGGATGTGTGTGTATCATTGTGGTTTGGAAAATAACACATGCAATGTTACTCCGGCATGTGTCCAACCATGTCTAGGCACCCTAGAAACATGCTGGAATTTAACTGCCACATGCAGTGGAGCACCAGTCTGAAATATGTTGCATCACCACACCCACTTGGATGTGTGTGTGTATCATTGTGGTTAGGAAAAGAACAGATGCAATGTCACTCCAACATGTGTACAACCATGTCTAGTAACCGTAGTAACATGCTGGATTCAGCTGCCACATTGCGTGGAGCACCAGTTTGAAAGATGTTGCATCACCACACCCACATGGATGTGTGTGTTTCATCGTGGTTTGGAAAATAACAGATGCAATGTCACTCTAGCATGTGTCCAACGATGTCCAGAAACCCTAGCAACATGCTAGGATTCTACTGCCACATGAAGTGGAGCACCAGTTTAAAAGATGTTTCATCACCATATCCACTTGGATGTGTGTGTGTATATATCATTGTGGTTCGGAAACTAACACATGCAATGTCACTCCAACATGTGTCCAACCATATCTAGGAACCCTACAAACATGTTGGGATTCAACTGCCACATGTAACGGAGCACCAGTTTGAAGGATGTAAGATCACCACACCCATTTAGATGTGTGTGTGTATCATTGTGGTTTGGAAAATAACATGCAATGCCACTCCACCATGTGTACCGAGCACAAGTTTGAAAGATGTTGCATCACCACAACTAATTGGATGTGTGTGTGAGTATATCATTGTGGTTTGGAAAAGAACACATGCAATGTCACTCCATCATGTGTCCAACCATGTCTAGTATCCCTAGCAACATGCTGGGATTCAACTGCCACATGTAGTGGAGCACCTATTTGAAAGATGTCGCATGACCACACCCACGTGGATGTGTGTGTATCATTGTGGTTTGGAAAATAACACATGCAATGTCACTCCAGCATGTGTCCAACCACGTATAGGAACCCTAGCAAGATGCTGGAATTTAACTGCCACATGTAGTGGAGCACCGGTCTGAAAGATGTTGCATCACCACCCCCACTTGGATGTGTGTGTATCATTGTGGTTATAAAAATAACACATGCAATGTCACTCCAGCATGTGTACAATCATGTCCAGGAACCCTAGTAACATGCTAGGATTCAACTACCACGTTCAGTGGAGCACTAGTTGGAAAGATGTTGCATCACCACACCCACTTGGTTGTGTGTGTATCATGGTGGTTTGGAAAAGAACACATACAATGTCACTCTAGCATGTGTCCAACCATGTCCAGAAGCCCTAGCAACATGCTGGGATTCAACTGCCACATGTAGTGGAGCAACAGTTTGAAAGATGTTGCATCACCACACCCACTTGGATGTTTGTGTATGTATCATTGTGGTTTGGAAAAGAACACATGCAATGTCACTACAACATGTGTCCAACCATGTCCTGGACCCCTACAAACATGCTGGGATTCAACTGCCACATGTAGTGGAGCACCAGTTTGAAGGATGTTGCATCACCACAACCACTTAGATGTGTGTGTATCATTGTGGTTTGGAAAAGAACACATGCAATGTCACTCCACCATGTGTCTAACCATGTCTAGGAATCCTAGCAACATGCTGGGATTGAACTGCCACATGAAGTGGAGCACCTGTTTGAAAGATGTTGCATCACCACACCCACTTGGTTGTGTGCTTGTCTCATTATGGTTTGGAAAAAGAACACATGCAATATCACTCCAACATGTGTCCAACCATGTCCAGGAACTCTAGCAACATGCTGGGATTCAACTGCCACATGAAGTGGAGCACCCGTTTGAAAGATATTGCATCACCACACCCACTTGGATCTATTTGTGTTTGCATTATTCTGGTTTGGAAAAGAACACATGCAATTTCACTCCAGTATGTGTCCAACCATGTCCAGGAACCCTAGCAACATGTTGGGATAAAACTACCACATGCAGTGGAGAAGTAGTTTGAAAGATGTTGAATCACCACTCCCACTTGGATGTGTGTGTATCACTCCAGCATGTGTCCAACCATGTCCAGGAACCCTAGCAATATGCTGGGATTAAACTGCCACATGTAGTGGAGCGCAAGTTTGAAAGATGTTGCATCACCACACCCACTTGCATGTGTGTTTGTATCATTGTTGTTTTGAAAAGAACACATGCAATGCCACTTCAGCATGTGTCCAACCATGTCCCGTAACCCTAGCAACCTATTGGGATTCAACTACCACATGTAGTGGAGCGCTAGTTTGAAAGATGTTGCATCGCCACACCCACTTGGACGTGTGTGTGTGAGTATATCATTGTGGTTATTGAAAAGAACACATGCAATGACACTCCATCATGTGGCCAACCATGTCTCATAACCCTAGCAACATGCTGGGATTCAACTGCCACATGCATTGGAGCACCTATCTGAAAGATGTTGAATCACCACACCCACTTGGATGTGTGTGTATCATCGTGGTTTGGAAAATACACATGCAATGTCACTCCAGCACGTGTCCAACCATGTCTAGGACCCTAGCAATAAGCTGGAATTTAACTGGCACATGTAGTGGAGCACCAGTCTGAAAGATCTTGCATCACCACACCCACTTGGATGTGTGTGTGTATCATTGTGGTTTGGAAAATAACACATGCAATGTAACTCTAGCATGTGTACAACCATGTCCAGGAACCCTAGTAACATGTTGGGATTCAGCTACCACATTTAGTGGAGCCTGTAATACCTCAGACATTATGCTCTAAGTTCAGGCTTGGACGAATCAAAAGTGGACAAGGGATTCTACTGCTGAGGCCCAAGGCCACCCACGTGTAGCCCCGTCGAAACGGAGCAGGGCACGGTACCGTCCTACCCCTTATCCACTTTCCAGAACATCGGGACAAGAGCGAGCGGTGTAAGCGACAGGTAACGCGACCACGGCATACACAAATGAGCATGCATGTATGCGACTTACAATAGACATCAGAGTCACACCATCTAAAACAAATAGAAATATTGCAACACCATACGGCAAGATCCAAATATCCTAGATAGATATAATAGTTTAGGATACATCGTCATACATCACACATCAGAGTATCAAGCAGAAGTGGAAAACAAGATTCGAGTACGGATTAAGAAGCAAATTGGCATAAGATGCCTCTGAAATAAGCACATCCTCCTCACAGATCTCATGGATCTCCATCCCCGGAATCTCTACACCTGATGGTCATTGCCACCCTCATCGGTCTCTTTGACCCAGTAGACTTCCTGAGAGTATACATGTCCACTTAAACCAAATATTTATCATGTGAGACCCTAGGGGTACTCAGCAAGTCTTAATGCAGCTAAAGGGAACAACCTAGGGGTGACGCAATTGCAGGGAAAGATAATATCTACAAAGAGCTATAGAGACTCGCTACACATCCGCCCAACCAGAGATGGACGGACGCCCGTTAATTAATAGCAACAGGTATATAAGTAACATAAATAACCTCGCCCGTCCTTCTTCTCTCTTACCAACGAGAAGGCAGAAGAACATCCCATCCGTTGGCACTTTTATTAACCATTCCATGAGTGTTGCACTAATTACTAGTCATGTATTAGTCAAATTAAAGGCAATACTTTAGTTATGCTTGTCTATGATCGACAAACTGTGCTCCGAGTCATCCAGAACCGTGGACACGGCTTTTAGAAAGATTTACCCTATAGGGGTGCACAAATAGCAACACACACACGATCAACCTCGGGAAGAACCAAATAAAATGCAACGAGACCTCACAACAATGCATTCAGAGGATTCATAAATCATTTTAGGGGGCCACCCCAATAAGCTACCCGCAACAAAGTTAGCCAGCTCCGAGACGGACCCAGGGTTTGCGACAATAGCTGTAAATGATTGGGAACCCGAAAATGTGACTGGGCTTGTCGATACCGCGTAAACATTCCGCATTCTTAAACAGTACAGGTGCTCCACGCACAACCGTAAATAAAGCGATAAAGCATGGCATAAGTACACGATAGTAATAAAGCCCCAAACTAGTTTGTGGCCCCAAGAAATAAAGTGCGAATCAAGCTCAGGCAAGGGGGATTCATAGGGTCTCCCGTATGTGGATAATCCGAATAGTCAAGGAACATGAATCAAGTACTCGGGGTCCTACGGGACACAAGTGAGCTTAAAGAACCAAATAGTAGATAATGCTCACCGATGCCTCTTTCATTAGTTCTCTACTTATATTAACTTGTTTAGGTACCTCATTATCCAAAGACTCGCACAAACCCTACACATGCAATTCTACAACTCGCATGGCTCAAACAACTCCTGTAGTAATGGCTCATGGGATGGAGGTACAAGCTTCGGTGGGGTTTAAAAGTAAAGGCTATGCAGTACTTGGGATTCAATTTAATGCAATGGCGACTCAATGATGCAAGAGTAAGATAGAAGCATAGGAATTGCTTCCCTGGCAGTTCTGTTGCCGAATAGGAAGGATCCGGGTAATACTCCTGAGGCTCCTGGTATTCTCCTTGCTCAGTGTCTATCCGGATAAAAGCCAAACACGCAAGGGCCAAAATAAATACATTGCACAATCATATAAATAATATGCAATCAAACAAGTATGCCATGATGGAATGGTGCACAATTTACATGGCATAGCATATCATGGCATGGGTGAGGTGTGGAAACAAGAAGTAAGCACTTTTATTAATTATTTGGTCAAGTTTTACTTGCATAAACCATTCAGGTTTTTAAGTATTTATATGATGCATGCTTTAATTCATATCATGGAATGCATAATCAGAACGGGCTCGTCGTGCTGATCGATTTAGACATATTAGTTGCCAATTTTGGAATTACGGAATTAAAGTTATAGATTTATTAAGAAAAGGCATTTATTGACATTTTAATAATTTCCAAATTTTAAACCGCTCACAAATTATTTTGGATAACATATTTAAATTCCTTGCATTTTTCTGATCAAGATTGATATAGAATTTGCTTATGTTGGGTTAAGGAAATTAAAGATATGATTAATTCACTTTTATTTGGAGATAGCCAAAAAGTTACTTGTTTTTAGCATTTAGAATAGTCCACGAGTTTTATATTCGAATTTTTTAAACAGTTTCAAACAGTTTTGGTTTTGAAAGTTTTACAACTTGAGGCCTATTTCAAATACTTGCTTGAGGATTTTCTTACAAAACCTACAGCTGCCAGGTACCGGTGCATACTTAACATTACCAAGACAAGAGCTAGTGTGTAAACAACCATGGGCTTCAACTAGATTCTGAAACTGCACTCTGCACTCTGCACTCTGAAACCCCTTCTTCTCTTCGCCGGAGAAAAAAAAGAGATATAAACGGTGGGATTTTAGACAGCCGAAGCAGGGATTTTAACAGCAGTCGATTTGGTGGATTATCAAGGAAGCAACCATTGTAGCTTGATGGTCTTGGTGACACACAAAGCAAGAATGCAATGGATTAAATGATACAGAACAAAAAAGAATAGTCACGTAGACAATCAAGAATCAAGCAGGCAGGCTGCCGAATCAAAAACACCATTGCAAAACAGGCTAGCTGATTCAATTTTCATCGGATGATTTCGAGCGCCTCCGGCCTCTGTTTGAAGTGCCGTTTGTCACAAGGTGCAGATCGGACATAGGAGAAGATTTAAACATGAAGAACGCGTCGGAAGATCAATGGTGGAGGGAAGCTGCCCGAACTTGATAGCTGAAATAGTTAGAAACAGAGAAATTCCGCGGCTGATTCCGAGATATCTGGAGCTCCATTTCGTGTAATATATAAACCGGTGTGAAGCTGGTACTACGGGCAAGAGATATGTGCATGGTTTGTCACTAGATGTGAATCAAGCGCGACACGATATTGCAAGGAACAGAGGGTGCCGAACAGGTGTAGACTGTGTTGTCGAACTTCGTCAGGTTGCAGAGCGGTGTGCTGATCTTCTATCTTAGTTTGCGAGAGATCCAGGATGCGGATTTGCGTGACATTTGAAGCTGGGTGACACTGGATGTTTTCTATACGTACTCGGGTTCTAGACGGAACCGGAGAAGAGCCGAGGTGGCCGGGGTTTGTGCTGGAACACAGGATCAGAGGAAGGCTTTGGTTGCGCGCGTGGTGACACGGGCGCGGTGAGCGGCGGAGGCAGCAGCCGATCTCGTGGGTTCGGGGTTGGACCTTGTCCTAGGCTTGCAGCAAGAGGTAGGCAGCGTCAAGGAGGACCTAAGGGACATGAGGGCTGTAACATCCCAAAACTTTAATCCAAGCTTATCAAGATAAAATCATCCAAAAATAGGGTTAACAAAAACTTTTCCAAATTTAATATGAGAGCATTCATATGTATGCATTTTAAAATAGGAGTTGTTTGAATTGCCATGATTGATTGATCCAATGCTTGTAAAATGTTTCTTAGGTGATTTAAACATCATCTACATCATTCCCAAACTTTTCCTAAAGAAAATCAAATCAAAAAGAATTAAAAAGGAGGAATGGTCATTTTGGCAAATTTAACTCTCATGCCTACTTTGGCTATTCCTAGTACTCAATTCTTAACAGAAACAATTCTTGATCTTTGCACCCCTAGCTAGTACACACAATGAGGTACCAAGGCCCACCTTTTATTCCGCTAAAAACATTCTGTTAACTATTTTACATGACAGTTTAAAATTGAATCTAATGCATATGCATAGATCACCCCTATTTCAAAAACCATCTATTTCAGCTCCATTTTCAAAACCCTTGCAATCAGAGACTACCTATCACTAGTGGAGATCACTCGAAAATTTTGAAACCAAAATTCAAAACTTTCTTTCATGCGGCCATTTCATCAAACAACTTGTGTGCATAAATCTGGCCAGCTTTAAAATACTGTTTTGAGCAGTGATCTTGGTCACCATTTGTGCCTAACCTTGTCCCCTTGTTCCCTCAGTACCAGCCCTACCCTTTTTTAGCCCAGCCACACCCTGTGCACACGACCAAATGGTCATGGCCATTAAGGTCGAGCCCCATGAGCACCCCCACCGGCGACACCGTGCCATAGCAGCCGCCAACCCCTCTCGCCATGTCTAGCACATCGCTTGTGGTCCACCTCCACCGCCCAACCAGCCCCAGGCCAGAGACAGAGAGCAGAGCGGCCAGGAACTGCCGTGCCCGGAGCCGGTCGAGCATGCCGACGCCGCCCCCAGAGCACGCCCTGTCCCCGCTCGCACAGACCATCCCTTGGCACCAGCCCGCGCCCGCCGCTCCACCTCGACCTGGAGAACACCCCAGACATCCCCGATCGCCGCCCAAAGCCTCACAGCCACCGCTCGCCGTGGACACCGCCGCTTCGGCCGCGCAGAGCGCCACCTCGCCCAGACCGCATACCACCGCCCCTATGCCCGCATTAAGTTCCTAGAGCATCGCCAGGGAACCTCCCATCGATCGCCACCCCCAGCCATGTCTCTACCTCTCCGTAGCCATGTCGCCATCGTCGACCACCCATCCCGCTCGGTCTCACCGTCGGGCCTTTAAAAGGAGCCCTCCCCACCTCTCTGGACCTCACCCACCTCTCGTCGGAGCAAAGGGAGCAGGAGCTCGCCGGAATTTGAGCCGGAGCAGCCGCGGCAGGAGGAGAAGGCTGACGTTGATTGCAACCACCCCAAGCTCCGCCGCAACCGCGCCTCACCTCGCCGGCGACCTGTTTGTCGTCGACAATGACCCTCAGCCGTTGATCTCGCTTCTAATCCTACGGCCCACAGCGCGCGTACTGTTTCGCGTTTTAAGTGCCGCTGACACGCGGGACCCCCCTGTCAGCTGAGCCCCGTGCCGCGAAGCGCCACTCGGCCGGCCCATTCCTTTTCCCGCGCTAGCCCATAGATTCAAATATGGATTTTTCTTTTTAGTTAAATCTAGTTTCTGTCCCCTAGTTTGAAATCAATTCAGAGTGTTTTAGAAATCCAAATTGCATGATAGCAATTTTTTCTGAAAGGTATTAAGATGATCTATCCAAGCCCATTGGATTTAATTCAATTAGAGTTACAGATCTCTCCTAATAAAAATAACAAAACAGAAGCTTTTGCAACTTGCAACATTTTTATAAAATCAACCAAGTTACATTTTGAGTTGATTCCAACTCTCAAAAATCACATTTCATCATATCTATCTAACCATGTAATAATATTAAGGTTGACATGCAGTGACTTTGGACTAGTACCAAAATAATGCTATATAGGCATTTCTAGTCACTTTAAATCATTAAATAATGAACTTAAACCAAAGTAATATTGATCACACCCTTAAATCTCATTCCCACATGTTAGAATATGTGGTGAGAACATGTGTCCACATGATCCCATATTTTGGTGGTGAATATTAAATTTTAGTTAATTTTTCAATGAGTAGAAATTAATTTCTAAAATAAAAAGGATGAAACTATTGAAATTAAACTTGTGATGCTTGTGATGATAATAGATCATAAATTGTGTGTTTTAGAATGCTACTTAGCCCAGTTAAGTATTTTTTGGTGATTGTCTACTCCCTATGTCTTTATAGAGGATAGTACCGACCAAGCTTACGAGGAGAAGGAGTTCTACCAAGAAGAAGAAGAAAAATTTAACCACTGCACCAACCAAGGCAAGCTATTGTTAGCAGGCTAGAATTAAGCTAGATGAATGCGCACGGATGCTTTAGGCATGCTTTGATCACACCCCTTTTTAACTATTAGTACCCCAAGCCTTACTTACAAGTTTTACTCCCCTTAGTATGCAAAGTTCGTTACTTATTTTGAAGGTAGCATAAAAGGTATAAAACTTGACCTACTTAGAAACCTTTAGATGTCATTCTATGGCATGGGATTGAAACCATCTCTTCCACCTTAGTGAACACTCTTAACTTAGTATTTTAGAATAGATCAAAACTTGAGTCACTTTAGATGGGAACACTTGGTGAAAATGAATTGTGAAAACCATGGAATGATGAGTCATTCTATTGAGATGTTTTGACATGTGTTGAGAAACACAATTGGTTTATGATGATGAAAATGATGAGGCATGAGCCTTAACCCTTTTATAAAACTGATGGTTGGATTCGGATGCGATACCGTTCCAAATTTACCGTACAACCACACTACCTGAATTGGGTAAGGCTTAGCTGGAAATTTATATGCATTAGTATTAGTTCCCTCACGTGAGAGGTTTGAGCCGAGGCTACCTCTCAATGTTGTCCACCTATGCAGTGCCCAAGATGACTGATGGTCATGGTTGGGAGGCCATGCTCATAGGAGAGGTGCTAGTACTAGGATGTGTAAAGGGAAGGTTATGTTTGATTATCTGCATGCTAAGTATGATGATTCAGGGTTATCCCTGACAGATGTATCGAATCTTGTGGTGAAAGTGTACCACCTCTGCAAAGTGTGAAACTATTCGAATAGCCATGTCCGCGGTTATGGACAGTTAGAATGGCCATACTGTTTCGTTGTCAGATGTTTTCTAAATAACTTGAAATGAATGATGAACTTTGACTTGACCACAACAGGGTTGTGTTGATGATAATAGCTTCCCAACTTAAGTGATTCTAGAACTTTACTTTATCTTTCTTTGCTTCTGAACTCAGCTTAGGTTTCAAACTTAACTTGATAGTTAAATTAGATTCAGCACTTTAACTTAGAAGTATAGTACATGTTAATAGTAGTCATAGTACTTGAAGAGTACTCATGGCTTTTGTCCCCCTATTATCATGGCCAGACTATGAAGGAGATTATCAAGATGATGGCCAGGACGGCTATGATAACTAGGACTATCTCGCCTTCACAAGATTGCTGTGCCCCTGAAGATGGACCCCACCACTACGCTTATCTTTTATTTCCGCTGAATGTTGTATTAAAGATTGGATCATGAGATCCTTATTTGTGTAAAACCTTATGTATGGTTTGTAATGGATGATGTACTGTGATATCCGTTATGTCTCGCAAAAATGGTAATCCTGGGATTGCGAGGTACGGCATAACGAGCATCTGGGATTAAAAATCCGGGTGTTGACAAGTTGGTATCAGAGCCATCCTGACCATAGGAGACCCTAGTTAGAATGGACGTCCAAACCAAAAACTTAGTTTCAAAACCAAAGTGAGTATTTCTGAAAAACTATTTCCCCTCTTACCCTTGTGAACTCATTCTTTCTCAAAAATTCATGTTCCTCAAAATTCTTACATTACTACTTAAAATTTGACACACTTGATCACTTCACTAACTTCCTCATCCTTAATCCTTGTAGATGGAGACTCAGTTCAGCAAGTTTTACCAGTTGGGAAACGGAGGTCAGCTGATCTTCGAGAGGGATCTAGATTCACTGTCGGAGTTACTGGGACGCCCACATCCGGAGTTTCTTGGAGCTCAACTTCCAGGACCCCCAGGAGGATACCTACAGTGGCTAGTCACCGTGGATCTTCGAGGAAGCCTCGAAGCACCAACTTCCGGGAGAATTCAGTTCTCCGTGAGAGAGAACAACTGGCTAGATGGATTAGCCAGGGCAATTAATGAAGCTCTCGCATGTCTATGTGCCCTCAGCGTCAACAAGATCCAAGGAACCCATTTTGCACTATGCAAGACGTGACTTCATGGGAATGCCGATGGAGATGCCAAGTCACCCAGAGTTGAGGCGTCAAGTGGAGAATCTTGACTTCTTGCTTCATGACAGACAGCAGGAACTGGACAATGCCAGCGAATTAGCCAACCAGAAGCATGCCATTGCCGACCAGAAGGCCCAGACTTTCGCACTGCTCGTCCAAGATCGCCAGTCTCTTCGTCACCAGCGTGCAAAGAAGGATTGCACCATCGCCATCTTCACAAGAAGGTGGCCGACCTCGAGAAGACCGTCAAGGAGCAAGAAGCTCAGCTTGCCGCCAAGGAAGAAGAAGATGAGGGTGAAGACATCCAGGGAGATATGGATTCTTACCTCAGCAACGATGATGACTTTCTGGAGGAGGATGTTGTAGACTTCTACACTGATGATGAAGACTCCGACTTCATCGAAGATGAATAGATGCACTAGAGCACTGTCGTAGCATGAGATGTACCATCTCATTGTATCGTAGCTCGCAGAATGGTTCTTCAAACCATCTGTTTTCCCCTTTGATTGTTGTGGTGTGTGTTGTATCGGGTGCTTGCTTGCATGAATGAAAAATAAGTTAGTTGAAAAACCTGAGTCTAACTCAATGTTTTAGCTTTGAAAACCTCAAAACCATGAACCTCAGAATTTCCCTCTTACCCCTATATGTATCTCAATCTTCAGATGACTCGTGGAAACCAAGGAGGTAGTAGCTCGTCGCAGGACCCAATGCTGCAGATCTTGCAGAATCTCATCGCGGACCGTGAAGCAAGTACGAAAGGCCAAGCCAACTTAGCAACATTACAGATCGCCCAAATGGCTCTCAACAACCAAGGACATGGAAATCAGGATCACCAAGGATCCAAACTCAAAACTTTCGTAACACAAATCCCCAATCTTTAACCAATCTGAAAACCCATTAGATGTCAAGGATCGGTTACGCACCATGGAAAACAACTTAGAGGTTGCCAGAGTTGATGAGAATGATAAAGTTCTCTTTGCCACCCACTATCTGGCGGGAGATGCAAGAGCTTGGTGGAATAGCATCTGCAATATGAACCATGGCCAGGTGATGACCTGGGAAGCATTCAAGGTCAAGTTCAGCCACACCCACGTGCCGCAAGGTCTTGTCAACAGAATGAGAGATGAATTCCGCGAATTGAAGCAAGGAAGAATGATTGTGGTAGAGTACCGTGACAGATTCTTGTCACTTGCCAGATATGCACCGGATGAGATCAACACGGAGGCCAAGAAGAAGGAGAGATTCTTAAACGGACTGCATGATGAGATGCAGACTGTCCTCGTCAACATCCGTGTTGATGATCTCGAAGAGCTAGTCGACACTGCCATTCAGATGGAAGGGAAGATTAACCAAGCAAACGACAACTGCAAGCATCATATGATGCAGCAGTCTGGATCCAGTAGTCACCAGAAGTACCGTCCCAACCCCTCACCAAGATATGCGCCAAGGAACAACCGACCCCCAAATTCTCGCCCAAGCTACCCCAACCATAGTGGAGGTAATGTGAAGTCTGGAGGAAACAATCACAACTCCGGTAATGCCAACAATTTCAACCGTGCCCCTCCCAAGAGCAACAACAACAACAACATCACTTAACTAGCAGCAATGCCGCATGTTGCGCCAAGGACAAGTCCAGATCACTTGTTTCGAGTGTGGAGTGAAGGGTCACTACCCAATGAGTGTCCGAAGAAGACCGCCGCCAATGCCCTGTGAATTCCCCACCAGCAAAGAGCGCGTGTTCAACCAGGAAGGAGATTTTCCCCAGGGAACAAGCACAACCGCAATGGTCGTCTCTTCCACATGAACGCAGAAGAAGCCCAGGAAGCGCCAGATGTAGTGCTGGGTATGTTTTCTGTCAACTCAGTTTTAGCAAGAGTATTGTTTGATTCCGGAGCATCGCATTCATTTGTCACCAAAGAATTTGTATGCACTAGTAAGATTCACCCAACCAACCTGAAGCATGTCATGATAGTTCAAATCTCCGGTTCAATTACAAATGCTAGAAAAAATTGCAAAGCTGTACCTATCAGAATACATGGGATAGATTTTTATGCCAACCTAATTGTACTTGGAACCAAAGGATTGGAAGTAGTACTAGGTATGGACTGGATGTCAAGGCATAAAGGACTGATAGACTGTGCTAAGAAAGCCATCACCATGACCAGGAGTTCTGGAGTAACAGTAGAGCATATCTCTAAAACCTTACCCTGTGAATTCAAGTGAAACAAGAGTGTAGCCCTGCCCACCATTGACCAAGTCAGAGTAGTCTGTGAATACCCCGACGTATTCCCAGATGAATTGCCAGGTATGCCCTCGGATAGGGATATTGAGTTCATTATCGAACATAATCCCCGGAACCGGACCTATAGCCCAGAGACTCTATACCATGAACCCCTCAGAGTTAGTGGAACTGAAGAAGCAGTTGGATGCCATGTTAGCAACAGGCTTGATTCAGCCAAGCGCATCGCCATGGAGATCACCGGTGTTATTCGTCGACAAGAAAGATGGAGGCAATCGTCTGTGTACAGATTACAGAAAGTTGAATGACGTCACCATCAAGAACAAGTACCCTTTGCCAAAGATAGAGGATCTATTTGATCAGTTGACTAGAGCTTAGGTATTCTCAAAGATTGATCTTAGGACTGGTTATCACCAACTTAAGATTCGTGCAACGGATATTCCGAAGACCGCCTTTACTACTCGCTATGGTTTATACGAGTATACGGTTATGTCTTTTGGATTAACCAATGCCCCTGCTTATTTCATGAATCTCATGAATAAGATCTTTATGAATTTCCTAGATAAGTTTGTAGTTGTGTTTATCGACGACATCCTTATCTACTCCAAGTGAAAACAAGAGCATGAGAAACATCTGACAATCATCCTAGAAACCCTGAGAGAGCATCAGTTATATGCCAAGTTCAGCAAGTTTGAGTTTTGGCTGAAAGAAGTAGGATTCCTAGGACATATTGTGTCTGCCGGAGGAGCCTCTATTGATCCCACCAAGATCAAAGATGTCAAAGAATGGGAAGCCCTAACCAATCAAACCCAAGTTCGTTCATTTCTCGGATTAGCAGGATATTACCGCAAGTTTGTAGAAGGATTCTCGAGCATAGCCCGACCAATGACCCAATTATTGAAGAAGGATAAGAAGTTTGAATGGACAGAAAAGTGTGAAGCCAGTTTCCAGGAGCTGAAGAAGAGATTGATATCAGCCCCAATTTTGATCATGCCAGACATCAAGAAGCCGTTTGATGTGTATTCTGATGCATCCAAGATTGGCCTGGGATGTGTATTGATGCAAGAAGGCAAAGTCATCACGTATCTGTCTCGACAACTGAAGCAGCATGAGCAGAACTATCCGACCCATGATCTTGAGCTAGCAGCCGTGGTTCTAGCATTGAAGACATGGCGTCATTATTTGATGGTAATCATTGTGAGATTTACTCAGATCATAAGAGCTTGAAGTATATCTTCACTCAGAAGGAGCTAAATATGAGGCAAACAAGATGGATAGAGTTTATCAAGGATTATGACCTTGACATTCACTATCACCCAGGCAAAGCCAATGTGGTAGCAGATGCTCTTAGCAGATTGCCGTGTAGACTTAACACCATGATCAAGGAGAAGCAACCAAGTTTATATGAGGAGTTGGAGCAGTTCAGGACTGAGTTAGTTAGCAAAGGATTCCTAGCTAGCATTGAACTTCAACCCACTTTGATTAGCCAAATCAAGGAAGCCCAGAAGGGAAATGAAAGTATCAACGGAATCAAACATCGTATTGGTACAGGAAAGGTACCTAGATTAACCAAAGACAAAGAAGGTGTACTGTGGTACAAAGGACATATCTGTGTTCTAGCAGATTCGGAGCTGAAGGAAATTATCCTGAAGGAAGCTCATGATACTCTTTATTCTATCCACCCCTGAGGAACAAAGATGTATCAGGATTTGAAAGAGCAAGTTTGCTGGCACAAGATGAAGAGAGAGATCAGAAGCTACATCGCCAAATGTGACATCTGTCAAAGAGTCAAAGCAGAGCATCAGAGACCTACAGGGTTGTTGCAACCATTGCAGATTCCGGAATGGAAATGGGATTACGTCGAAATGGACTTGATCACCGGTTTACCTACTTCTAGTAGGTGAAATGACTCAATCTGGGTCATAGTTGATAGACTGTCCAAGGTAGCCCACTGTATACCTGTCAAGACAACCTACCAGAGTGCAAAGCTAGCAGAGCTATACATTGCTAGGATTGTTAGTCTGCATGGAACCCCCAAGACCATCGTATCAGAGCGAGGAACCCAGTTTACCTCGAGATTTTGGCAGAAAGTTCAGGAAGGTTTAGGAACCAAGTTGAACTTCAGTACCGCTTATCACCAATAAACAGATGGACAATCTGAGAGAGTCAACCAGATCTTAGAGGATATTCTTAGAGCTTGTGTGTTGGAATACGGATCAAAATGGGAAGACTGTCTGCCTTTCGCAGAATTCTCATATAACAATAGTTATCAGGCTAGTTTGCAGATGGCACCATTTGAATTCCTATACGGAAGAAAGTGTCGTACCCCTTTGAATTGGTCGCAAGTAGGAGAGAGTCAGATCTTTGGACCCGACATTCTCCGTGAGCACCTCAAGACCGCCCAATCCAGACAGAAGAGTTATGGTGACAAAAGAAGGAGAGACCTGACGTTCAATGTCGGAGATTTTGTATATCTCGAGGTTTCACCATTGAGGGGAACTCAACGCTTTAGTCTGAAGGGAAAGTTAGCTCCCTGATATATCGGACCTTTCAAGATTCTGAACCGCCGAGAAGTATCGTATCAACTGGAACTGCCTGAAGAGATGTCAGCCATCCACAATGTGTTCCATATCTCGTTACTTCGCAAATGCTTGGAAGTGCCTGAGAAGACTGAAGTTTTCAAGAACATCGATCACAGAGCTGTCGAAATCAACAATGACCTGACCTATCGGGAAGTACCCACTCGTATCTTAGAAGAAGCCTACAGAACCACCAGGACCAGGAGTATCAAGTTTCTCAAGATTCAGTGGAGCAACCATATCGAGGAGGAAGCTACTTGTGAGCGCGAAGATTACATTAGAACAAAGTTCCAGATCTCTTTAGTTCCTAGTTTTCTTTGTAAATCTCGGGATGAGATTTTGTTTAAGGGGGGAAGGTTTGTAACATCCCAAAACTTTAATCCAAGCTTATCAAGATCAAATCATTCAAAAATAGGGTTAACAAAAACTTTTCCAAAATTAATATGAGAGCGTTCATATATTGTATGCATTTTAAAATAGGAGTTGTTTGAATTGCCATGATTGATTGATCCAATGCTTGTAAAATGTTTCTTAGGTGATTTAAACATCATCTACATCATTCCCAAACTTTTCCTAAAGAAAATCAAATCAAAAAGAATTAAAAAGGAGGAATGGTCATTTTGGCAAATTTAACTCTCATGCCTACTTTGGCTATTCCTAGTACTCAATTCTTAACAGAAACATTTCTTGATCTTTGCACCCCTTGCTAGTACACATAATGAGGTACCAAGGCCCACCTTTTGATCTGCTAAAAACATTCTGTTAACTATTTTAAATGACAGTTTAAAATTGAATCTAATGCATATGCATAGATCACCCCTATTTCAAAAACCATCTATTTGAGCTCCATTTTCAAAACCCATGTAATCAGAGACTATCTATCACTAGTGGAGATCACTCAAAAAATTTGAAACCAAAATTCAAAACTTTCTTTAATGCGGCCATTTCATCAAACAGCTTGTGTGCACAAATCTGGCCAAATTTAAAATACTGTTTTGAGCAGTGATCTTGGTCACCATTTGTGCCTAACCTTGTCCCCTTGTTCCCTCAGTACCAGCCCTACCCTTTGCTAACCCAGCCACACCCTGTGCACACGACCAAAATGTCATGGCCATTAAGGCCGATCCCCATGAGCACCCCCACCGGCGACACCGTGCCACAGCAGCCGCCAACCCCTCTCGCCATGTCTAGCACATCGCCTGTGGTCCACCTCCACCGCCCAACTAGCCCCAAGCCAGAGACAGAGAGCAGAGCGGCCAGGAACCGCCGTGCCTGGAGCCGGTCGAGCATGCTGATGCCGCCCCTAGAGCATGCCCTGTCCCCGCTCGCACAGACCATCCCTTGGCACCAGCCCACGCCCGCCGCTCCACCTCGACCTAGAGAACACCCTAGACATCCCCGTTCGCCGCCCAAAGCCTCACAGCCACCGCTCGCCGTGGACACCGCCGCTTCGGCCGCGCAGAGCGCCACCTCGCCTAGACCGCATACCACCGCTCCAATGCCCGCATTAAGTTCCTAGAGCACCGCCAGGGAACCGCCCATCGATCGCCACCCCCAGCCATGCCTCTACCTCGCCGTAGCCATGTCGCCATCGTCGACCGCCCATCCCGCTCGGTCTCACCGTCAGGGCCTATAAAAGGAGCCATCCCCAGCCTCTCCTCTCCATACCATTCCACTCCCCTCACCCTCTGAACCTCACCCACCTCTCGCCGGAGCAAAGGGAGCAGGAGCTCGCCAAAATTGGAGCCGGAGCAGCCGCGATAGGAGGAGAAGGGCGACGTTGATTGCGACCACCCCAAGCTCCGCCGCAACCGCGCCTCGCCTCGCCATCGTCTTCCATGTTGTTTGCCCGCCTCGCCGACCCCGCTGGAGCCCTGGTACGCCCCCAGTAGACCCCCACCGAGCCGCTAGGGTTCGAGATCGCCGGTGACCTGTTCGTCATCGCATTTACGACCCTAGCCGCTGATCTCGCTTAATCCCACGCCCACAAGCTGCGTGCTTCGTGTTTTAATTGCCGTTGACACATGGGACCCCCCTGTCAGCTGTGCCCCGTGCCACGGAGCGCCACTGGGCCGGCCCATTCCTTTTCCCGCGCTAGCCCATAGATTCAAATCTGGATTTTTCTTTTTAGTTAAATCTAGTTTCTGTCCCCTAGTTTGAAAATCAATTCAGAGAGTTTTAGAAATTAAGATGATCTATCCAAGCCCGTTGGATTTAATTCAATTAGAGTTATAGATCTCTCCTAATAAAAATAACAAAACAAAAGATTTTGCAACTTGCAACATTTTTATAAAATCAACCAAGTTAGCTTTTGAGTTGATTCCAACTCTCAAAAATCACATTTCATCATATCTATCTAACCATGTAAAAGTATTAAGGTTGACATGTAGTGACTTTGGACTAGTACCAAAATAATGCTATATAGGCATTTCTAGTCACTTTAAATCATTAAATAATGAACTTAAACCAAAGTAATATTGTTCCAACCCTTAAATCTCATTCCCACATGTTAGAATATGTGGTGAGGACATGTGTCCACATGATCCCATATTTTGGTGGTGAATATTAAATTTTAGTTAATTTTTCAATGAGTAGAAATTACTTTTCTAAAATAAAAAGGATGAAACTATTGAAATTAAACTTGTGATGCTTGTGATGATAATAGATCATCAATTGTGTGTTTTAGAATGCTACTTAGCCTAGTTAAGTATTGTTTGGTGATTGTTTACTCCCTATGTATTTATAGAAGATAGTACCGACCAAGCTTACGAGGAGGAGGAGTTCTACCAAGAAGAAGAAGAAGAAAACTTCAACCACTTCACCAACCAAGGCAAGCTATTGTTAGCAGGCTAGAATTAAGCTAGATGAATGAGCAAGGATGCTTTAGGCATGCTTTGATCACACCCCTTTTTAACTATTAGTACCCCAAACCTTACTTACAAGTTTTACTCTCCTTAGTATGCAAGGTTCCTTACTTATTTTGAAGGTAGCATAAAAAGTATAAAACTTGACATACTTAGAAACCTTTATATGTCATTCTATGGCGTGAGATTGAAACCATCTCGTCCACCTTAGTGAACACTCTTAACTTAGTATTTTAGAATAGATCAAAACTTGAGTCACTTTAGATGGGAACACTTGGTGAAAATGAATTGTGAAAACCTTGGAATGATGAGTCATTCTATTGAGATGTTTTGACATGTGTTGAGAAACACAATTGGTTTATGATGATGAAAATGATGAGGCATGATCCTTAACCCTTTTATAAAACTGATGGTTGGATTCGGATGCGATACCGTTCCAAATTTATCGTACAACCACACTACCTGAATTGGGTAAGGCTTAGCTGGAAATTTATATGCATTAGTATTAGTTCCCTCACAGGAGAGGTTTGATCCGAGGCTACCTCTCAATGTTGTCCACCTATGCAGTGCCCAAGATGACTGATAGTCATGGTTGGGAGGCCATGCTCATAGGAGAGGTGCTAGTACTAGGGTGTGTAAAGGGAAGGTTATGTTTGATTATCTGCATGCTAAGTATGATGATTCAGGGTTATCCCTGACAGATGTATCGACTCTTGTGGTGAAAGTGTACCACCTCTGCAAAGTGTGAAACTATTCGAATAGCCACGTCCGCGGTTATGGACAGTTAGAATGGCCATACTGTTTCGTTGTCAGATGTTTTCTAAATAACTTGAAATGAATGATGTACTTTGACTTGACCACAACAGGGTTGTGTTGATGATAATAGCTTCCCAACTTAAGTGATTCTAGAACTTTACTTTATCTTTCTTTGCTTCTGAACTCAGCTTAGGTTTCAAACTTAACTTGATAGTTAAATTAGATTCAGCACTTTAACTTAGAAGTATAGTACATGTTAATAGTAGTTTGCGAGTACTTGAAGAGTACTCATGGATTTTGTCCCTGGCTATTATCATGGCCAGACTATGAAGGAGATTATCAAGATGATGGCCAGCATGACAGCTATGATAACTAGGACTATCTCACAAGATTTACTGTGCCCCTGAAGATGGACCCCACCGCTACGCTTATCTTTTATTTCCGCTGCTTGTTGTATTAAAGACTGGATCATGAGATCCTTATTTGTGTAAAATCTTATGTATGGTTTGTAATGGATGATGTACTGTGATATCCAATCTGTTATGTCTCGCAAAAATGGTAATCCTGGGATTGGGAGGTATGGCATAACAGGCATCTGGGATTAAAAATCCGGGTATTGACAAGGGCTCAGCTCGACGGTGGCCAGAACAGAGGGGCGCGACGGAACTGCGATGGCCACGGGCGGCGCGGACGTCTACGGGGAGACGTCAATGGCTACGAGATGGTTCAGGGAGAAGGTGTAGGGGCTCACCGGGGGATTGTAGAAGGTTGGCTCGGTGGAGGCGGCAACAAGGATAGCGACATGGAGCTTCCGGTGCACTGGGACGGCGAGGTCGCGTGCGTGGTGCTCAGGCCTTCTCCTCACGTGCTGCTCTGTGAGGTAGTTGCAGACGACGTGCGGCTCCTCCGCTTGTCGGCGGATTCTCCAACGGCGCAGCTCAGCGACGAGGCAGACAGCGAGACCATGGCCACGGGCTTGTTTTGGAGAGGAAGAAGAAAGAGACTCGATTGGATCTGGGTGGAGATGGAGAGGGGGTGGTTGTGGTGCTGTCCTCAGATACTTTTGTTGTTGCTTTATGCTAGAGAGGATATGAGAGAGCGAGGCACTCGCGAGGCCTGGTCCGGTGCAGGTTGCTAGGGAGAACAAAAATAGGGGCCAGACTGTCTCCACTTGGTTGGGTTGCAACAGCAATAGAGAGGGGAAGGATGGAAGGGTGCAGGTTGGTTCTGATCGATACACACCAGGAATCAGCTATCTAGGTAAGGATATACCGGTTGGGTTTGTTTTTAGATATTCTTGAAGCATGCATGTGCATGGGTGGATGTAGGATTGGGTGTGGTGTATATGGGTGCATGCACACACGATAGAGTTCAGGATTTAGATTAGCTAGGAAAATTGCTAGCTTAGGAAGAAAAAGGAGAGAGGATAATCTCTGGAATTGAATTGAAGTGGGTTGATTGACAATATTTGCAAGGATTCACACATTTACATATGAGTATGATCTCCACACAAGGCAACCAAAATATGAACCCATATATACAATATGTGGTAGAGAAGAACTAGATCATAAGGCAAGGTTTTGTGGAATGGATACACATGACCATGGGCTTTGATTTAAAACCCAAAAATAATAATAACCCACGTGTACCATGTATGGAGAAAATAGATCAAGACCATGTGAGAAGATGTGTTGGCATGTTAGCGGATAGAAAGAAATTAAAAGATATGCCCTCAACTCAACTTGGGCATTACAACATTTCATCAAGAAGCAAATATATTTAAAAGTCAAATGCATGATGAGAGGAAGAACCAAATGAAAAGAGTTTTATATGATGCTCAAATGCAAGGTGGCATGGTGACATGAGCATGATATAATAATGATGCAATAATATATGTACGAAGTAGCAATATATAGACTAGGCAAGTAGCATTACAATTGTTAGACAATTGAGATGCTACAACTCTCCCCCACTAAACAAGAATCTCGCCCCGAGATTCCTAGGAAAAAGAAAAAAGACACAAGGAGAGGCGGGTGTTCAGAACAAAGGTGATCCTCACGTTCTCAAGTTGATTTATCAACAAAATGGTGCGATCACTACACCTTGCAAAACTTGTTAGACTTGTTACGAGTCTTGTGTTTTTCTTCTTCAAAACAAAGGACTTGAAGAACCTAGAGGATTGTTGTGAGACGAGAAAGATAGAACGAACATAGCTCGCTCTCGAGAAACACGATAAAAGAATAGAACCACTTCTTGAAAGAATTATGAAAGAAGGTGTATCGAGAAGAAGAAAGGACACACCATTAGGATTAAAGATCAACATATGCACATGAATATGATTATTTCTCTCACCGGAAGAATGACTTAGTTAACAACTACTATGAAAATAGCATTGTTCCTTCCCTTAGATAAATGAATGCAGTTCAGAAATAATATTTCCTTCAAACAAATAGATTTCTTAATGACACGGAAAATATTTGGCTTAGGAGTTCTCGAATTAGATTCTTCTTGCACTGGTAAGAACCAAAGGATCACACAATTGAGGTGCGTGGATTTATCTTCAACAGGAGGAGGTGATGCTATCTATGGTGGAATCTTGAGAAGGAGTTGAATGCTAATGATCTTGAGTTTATTGTGCAGATGTTTATTGCTTTCTTTAACCCTGAGGTGATTGCAATATATTTCGCGATTGATGACATCAACCATAAATGGCTTTACCACGAGAAAAGGATTGACAAACAAAGTGAGATATATCTTCCATCCATCTTATTCAATGACGTCGAGCTTCGGTAGAATGAAGAATATCAGGGGAAGATTTTGCATTTGTCCCCACCAGAACATTGAAGATTTTTCTCCATCTAGGAATAGACAAGACCACCAACAAGAGATTATTGGTTACGTTCTTGAGAGAACTCTCCAGAAAAACAAGGACAGAAGTAAAAGTCTCAAGAGATAAAGGCCACTTATAACTTCCGTGGAATGAGCAAAAAATCGCATGTATTCACCAATTCAATGTACAAGAGTGAATGGTAGGAGTAGTGGTATGGTCATGACTCCATCCCACACTCAAAACATTAATCCGTACATGAATAAGAAATTCATGCAACCTAACTCTCAGAATTTAGACTGGAGATCTTGACAAGAAGAAACTCCTGAAGCTTCGTAAGAAAACAAGGATGTGATGCAACCACTTCATCAGATCGAAAAAGATAAAGATGATGATGTTGTCATCGTGTCGAAAGTCGCAAGCCATCAGAAAGATATGAATGAACATCATAGAGACAGATCAAGGAATCAAAATAGAATAAGAATATCATCCCAAAACTTGAATAAAAGAATTATGAGAGATCTGGAAAGTCTTCATGGCATCCTTCAGATTGAGGACAGAAGATAACGCGAGGGGGTTTCAAAAGTTTTCTTGATGAGCAGAAGACCAAAAGAATTTCTTGTCCTTCTTAAGAAGATCCAGGAGAGGTTTAGCAGT
Source organism: Avena insularis (assembly GCA_023614405.1). NCBI lineage: Eukaryota > Viridiplantae > Streptophyta > Magnoliopsida > Poales > Poaceae > Avena > Avena insularis. The sequence goes on along the minus strand of CM042684.1, from coordinate 269,021,921 downwards.
CTAGAGGAAACTTCAGCGGAACGATGATTATAACTTGCCAACAAGGGAAATCTTCTGATTTGGTTGGAGGTGGAGGATGGAATTAATAATTGACTTGATGATTCCAGAATGGTAGCGATGTCTTTAGCAGAAGGATGTGGTCGAGATAGGTGACTTCCAAAGTCGGGATTTACACTTTGAGAACTTTACACACCGACGATGTTCATGAAGCTTGAGAAAAAGATAAGAAGATGTTCTTCATGTTCTTCCATTGATATAGAATAGGCAAGCATATCGCCAAGATATACCTCCATGAATTTAACAAGTTATTCCAATAATACCGAGTCCACGAGGTGAGAAAACAATTGAATACTCGAAACACCTTTTGAGCTCAACGGTCTTTGAAAGATCAACATTAAGAGCAAGGATTTGTGTTCGAAGAGATGCATTAAAAGAGTATATTATCTGGCCCTTGGGAAGAGAATAAGATACCGACTTGTTCACCTTATTGATTGGATCACCGGTTGAAAAGAGAAGATATTTTGGATAAAGAATCGATGATAATTCGTACATTTAAGCAAGCTATCCAAGATTAAAGAATGAGATTCTCCTATATCAAAGAGAACATTTTGCGGATATGGAGTTCAAAAATATATGAAGCATGACAAACAGATGGTAGTCCACCATAGTGCCTTAAGAAACCTTTGGATTGCTAAAGATACTTGAATATGATATAAATATGATCACAGTATAACTCAAAATTGCAAGAGATAACCACCATCGGTTGGAGGATTAGGTTGATAGCATGGACCATATTCAACTCATGATAAGCGTCATATAGCTATACCGAGAGCCAAATTACAATCACAAGTATCGGATCAACACACATTATGTATTTAGCCCCAAAAGAATTAGAAGATGAGGTGAAAACTTTAGATTGAAGCGCTGATAGCAAGAGATCGAGTTAGCATGGACATGCCGACAAAGGAAGGTGAAACATGTATCACACACGACTGAAAGGAGTGTGGAAACACAGATGTATCAAAGAAAAAAATCCGTATTTTTTTGGCAATAAATACCAATAGATGCGAAAAACCACTTAATGGATAGGGATTAGAAACTCCACATTCTATGAAAGCATGCAGTAAGGAACAACGCCCTTAACAAGATTGCGTCGGTTAACAAAGAGTAAGACAGATCGTATCGGTTTACAAAGAGTCGGATAGATCACGTCGGTTTACAAAAGCATGTCGATTTGGAATGTACCAACAGTTGATAACCAAAGGCAGATTGCGACAACAAGGTTGGATGCAACAGATAGACAAAGAATTACACACACATCTTATGGTACTACAGAAACCCCAAACATGTGAATCCTAGTTTGAATTTTTAGAAGAGGATAGACAAACGTTACACTTCCTTACCAGAAAAGGGTGGGTAGGTGGGTAAGAAGAAAAATGGAAGTAGTCATACTCTCATGTTTAGTTTTTCCCTAGTATACACAGCTACCAAAATATTTTCTAGACTGACAAAGACCATCTTGGTTGAGACCCTGAAGGGCGGAATGGCTCTGATACCAATTGTAATACCTTGGACATTACGATCTAAGTTTAGGCCTGGACGAACCAAAAGTGGACAAGAGATTCTACTGCGGAGGCCCAAGGCCACCCACGTGTAGCCCCGTCGAAGCGGAGCAGGGCACGGTACCGGCCTACCCCTTATCCACTTTCCGAAACATCAGGACAAGAGCGAGCGGCGTAAGCAATAGGTAACACGACCACGGCATACACAAATGAGCATGTATGTCTACGACTTACAATAGACATCAGAGTCACACCATCTAAAAGAAATAGAAATATTGCAACGCCATACGGCAAGATCTAAATATCCTAGATAGATATAATAGTTTAGGATACATCCTCAGACATCACAAATCAAAGTATCAAGTGGAAGCGGAAAACAAGATCCGAGTACGGATTAAGAAGCAAATTGTCATAAGATGCCTCTGAAATAAGCACATCTCTCCCACAGATCTCATGGATCTCCATCCTCGGAATCTCTACTCCTAATGGTCATTGCCACCCTCATCGGTCTCTTCGACCCAGTAGTCTTCCTAAGAGTATACCTGTCCACCTAAACCAAATATTTATCGTGTGAGACCCTAGGGGTACTCAGCAAGTCTTAATGCAGCTAAAGGGAACAACCTGGGGGTGACGCAATTGCAGCGACAGATAATATCTACAAAGAGCTATAGAGACTCGCTACACATCCGCCCAACCAGAGATGGACGGACGCCCGTTAATTAATAGCAACAGTTATATAAGTAACATAAATAACCTCGCCCGTCCTCCTTCTCGCTTACCTACGAGAAGGCAGAAGAACATCCCATTCGTTGGCAATTTTATTAACCATTCCATGAGTGTTGCACTAATTACTAGTCATGTCTTACTCAAATTAAAGGCGATACTTTAGTTATGCTTGTCTATGATCGAGAAACTGTGCTTCAAGTCATCCATAACCACGGACACGACTTTCAGAAATATTTATCCTGCAGGGGTGCACAAATAGCAAGACACACATGATCAACCTCGGGAAGAACCAAATAAAACGCAACGAGCCCTCACAATAATGCATCCATAGGATCCATAAATCATTTCAGGGGTCCACCCCAATAAGCTATCCGCAACGAAGTTGGCAAGGTCCGAGACGGACCCAGGGTTTGCGACAATGGCTGTAAATGACTGGGAACCCGAAAATGTGACTGGGCTTGTCGATACCGCATAAACATTCCGCATTCTTAAACAGTACAGGTGCTCCACGCACAATCGTAAATAAAGCGGTAAAGCATGGCATAAGTACACGATAGTAATAACGCCCCAAACTAGTTCGTGGCCCTAAGAAATAAAGTGCCAATCAAGCTCAAGCAAAGGGGGATTCATAGGGTCCCCCGTATGTGGATAGTGCGAATAGTCAAGGAACAGGAATCAAGTACTTGGGATCCTATAGGACACAAGTGAGCTTAAAGAACCAAATAGCAGATAATGCTCACCGATGTCTCTTTCATTAGTTCTCTACTCGTATTAAGTTGTTTAGGTACCTCATTATCCAAAGACTCGCACAAACCCTACACATGCAATTCTACGACTCGCATGGCTCAAACAACTCATGCAGTAATGGCTCATGGGATGGAGGTATAAGCTTCGGTGGGGTTTAAAAGTAAAGGCTATGCAGTACTTGTGATTCAATTTAATACAATCGCGACTCAATGATGTAATAGTAAGATAGAAGCATAGGTACTATATATATGCAAGCATGGGGAATTGCTTGCCTGGCAGTTCTGTTACCGAATAGGAAGTATCCGGGTAATACTCCCGAGGCTCCTGGTATTCTCCTTGCTTAGTGTCTATCCGGATAAAAGCCAAACACGCAAGGGGCTGAAATAAATACGTTGCACAATCATATAAATAATATGCAACAAGCAAACAAGTATGCCATGATGGAATGGTGCACAATTTACATGGCATAGCATAGAATGGCATGGGTGAGGTGTGGAAACAAGAAATAAGCACTTTTATTAATTATTTGGTCAAATTTTACTTGCATAAACCATTCAGGTTTTTAAGTATTTATATGATGCATACTTCAATTTATATCATGGAATGCATAATCAGAACGGGCTCGTTGCGCTGATCGATTTAGACATATTATTTTCCTATTTTGGAATTACGGAATTAAAGTTATAGATTAATTAAGAAAAGACATTTATTAACATTTTAATAATTTCGAAATTTTGAACTGCTCAAAAATTATTTTGGATAGCATATTTAAATTCCATACATTTTTCTGATCAAGATTGATATAGAATTTTCTTATGTTTGGTTAAGGAAATTAAAGATATGATTAATTCACTTTTATTTGGAGATAGCCAAAAAGTTACTTGTTTTTAGCATTTAAAATAGACCACGAGTTTTATAATCGAATTTTTTAAACAGTTTCAAACAGTTTTGGTTTTGAAAGTTCTTCAACTTGAGGCCTATTTCATATAGTGGGAATATTTGACTGATTGAGGATTTTCTTACAAAACCTACAGCTGCTAGGTACCGGTGCATACTTAACATTACCAAGACAAGAGCTAGTGTGTAAACAGCTATGGGCTTCAACTAGATTCTGAAACTGCGCTCTGCACTCTAAAACCCCTTCTTCTCTGCATTTTTCACCGGAGAAAAATAAAAGAGATATAAACAGTGGGATTTTAGGCAGCCGAAGTGGGGATTTGAACACCAGTCGATTTGGTGGATTGTCAAGGAAGCAACCATTGTAGCTTGATGGTCTTGGTGACACACAAAGAAAGAATGCAATGGATTAAATGATATAGAACCAAAAAGAATAGTCACATAGACAATCAAGAATCAAGCAGGCAGGTTGCTGAATCAAAAACACCACTGCAAACAGGCTAGCTGATTCAATTTTCATCGGATGATTTCGAGTGCCTCCGGCCTCCGTTTGAAGTGTCGTTTGTCGCAAGGTGCAGACGGGACATAGGAGAAGATTTAAACACGAAGAACATATTAGAAGATCAATGGTGGAGATCGCTACCTCGCCAGGAACAGGGAGTAAAAAAATGGGTGCTAACTGACTAGAAAACTGCCCGAACTTGACGGCTAAAATAGTGAGAAACAGAGAAATTCCGCGGCTGATTCCGAGATATCCAGAGCTCCATTTTGTGTAATATATAAACCGGTGTGAAGCTGGTACTACCGCTAAGAGATATGTGCATGGTTTGTCACTGGATGTGAATCATGCACGACACGACATTGCAAGGAATAGAGGGTGCCGAACAGGTGTAGACTGTGTTGTCGAATTCGTCAGGTTGCAGAGCGGTGTGCTGATCTTCGATCTTAGTTTGCGAGAGATCCAGGACGCGAATTTGCGTGACGTTTGAAGCTGGGTGACGTGGATGTTTTCTCTACATACTCGGGTTCTGGACAGCACCAGAGAAGAGCCGAGGTGGCCGGGGTTTGCACCGGAACAGAGGATCAGAGGAAGGATTTGGTTGCAGCGAGCGGTGGAGGCAGCGGCCGATCTCGAGGCTCCGGAGTTGGACCTTGTCCTAGGCTTGCATCAAGAGGTAGGCAACATCGAGGAGGACCTAAGGGACATGAGGGCTCAGCTCGATGGTGGCCGGAACAGAGGGGCGCGACGGAACTGCGATGGCCACGGGCGGCACGGACATCGACGGGGAGACGTCAATGGCTACGAGATGGTTCAGGGAGAAGGTGCAGGGGCTCACCGGGGGATTGTAGAAGGTTGTGCTCATGCCTTCTCCTCCTCGCGTGCTGCTCCGTGAGGTAGTTGTAGACGACGTGCGGCTCCTCCGCTTATCGGCGGCTTCACCAACGGCGCAGCTCAGCGATGAGGCAGACGGCGAGACCATGGCCATGGGCTTGTCTTGAGAGGAAGAAGAAAGAGACTCGATTGGATCTAGGTGGAGATGGAGAGGGGTTGTTGTGGTGCTAGTTCGAATACTTTTGTTGTTGCTTTATGCTTGGGAGGATATGAGAGAGCGAGGCACGCGCGGGGCATGGTCCGGTGCAGGTTGCTAGGCAGAAGAAAAACAGGGGCCGGATCGGTCTCCACTTGGTTGGGTTGCAACAACAATAGAGAGAGAGGAAGGATGGGAAGGTGCAGGTTGGTTCTGATTGATACACATCAGGAACCAGAGCTATCTAGGTAAGGATAGACCGGTTGGGTTTGTTTTTAGATATTGTGGAAGCATGCACGTGGATGGGTGGATGTAGGATTGGGTGTGGTGTATATGGGTGCATGCACACACGATAGAGTTTAGGATTTAGATTAGCTAGGAAAATTGCTAGCTGAGGAAAAAAAGGAAAAAAGGGAGAGAGGATAATCTCTGGAATTGAATTGAAGTGGGTGGATTGACAATATTTGCAAGGATTCACACATTTACATATGGGTATGATGTCCACACAAGGCAACCAAAATATGAACCCATATATACAATATGTGGTAGAGAAGAACTAGATCATAAGGCAAGGTTTTGTGGAATGGATACACATGACCATGGGCTTTGATTTAAAACCCAAAAATAATAATAACCCACATGTACCATGTATGGAGGAAGAAAAATATATCAAGACCACGTGACAAGATGTGTTGGCATGTTAGCGGATAGAAAGAAATTAAAAGATATGCCCTCAACTCAACTTGGGCACTACACCATTTCATCAAGAAGCAAATACTTTTAATAGTCAAATGCATGATGAGAGAAAGAATCAAATGAAAAGAGTTTTATATGATGCTCAAATGCAAGGTGGCATGGTGACATGAGAATGATATAATGATGATGCAATAATATATGTAGGAAGTAGCAATATATAGACTAGGCAAGTAACATTACAATTGTTAGACAATTGGGATGCTATAGAGCACCAGCTTGAAAGATGTTGCATCACCACACCCACTTGGATGTGTGTGTGTATCATTGTGGCTTGGAAAGAACACATGCAGTGTCACTCTAGCATGTGTCCAACCATGTCTAGAAACCCTAGCAACATGCTGTGCTTGAACTGCCACATGAAGTGGGGAACCTGTTTGAAAGATATTGCACAACCACACCCACTTGGATGTGTGTGTGTGGCCATGTGGATAATTGTGGTTTGGAAAATAACACATGCAATGTCACTCCGGCATGTGCCCATTCATGTCCAGGAACCCTAGCAACATGCTGGGATTAAACAGCCAAAAGAAGTGGAGCACCAGTTTGAAAGATGTTGCATCACCAGACCCACTTGGATGTGTGTGTGAGTGTATCATTGTGGTTGGGAAAAAACACATGCAATGTCACTCCAGCATGTGCGCAACCATGTCCAGGAACCCTAGCAGCATACTGGGATTCAACTGCCACATGCAGTGGAGCACGAGTTTGAAAGATGTGTGCGGTGACCCATCATACCACTGCATGATGTAGTACACTATAGTCGTTGACATAACACCAATGAAACACCGTTCACTAGTATTAGATCCCTCAGAGTGGTACAACAGAAACACAGCAGGTCCAAGACATGACTATAGATTACAACTCGACTCTTTACAAAAGATCCAAAGAACACTCTAGGTTAAAGAAATAGAAATACCTTCTTACAAATAAGAATTAGAAATAATAACTCAGAACTATCTAGTAACTAAGACTAGTATCTAAACTATTTGGCTTGCCATTGCTGCTATTCCAATGCTCTACAGAAGTAGGTTTCATGGCTAGAGTATCTACTCCTATCTAAACAGAGACTTCGTCTTCACTTTAGCTAATGTATATGTTGACTTTATTGAAGAACTTGATCTGTCGATGATGGTTTCTTGAGAAGAAATTGATGTGACGTCGTCTTCAACAGCTTAGAACCTAGCAAGGGTTAAGAAGGTACGGTTGAGTACGAGCGTACTCAACAAGTTCACTAAAAGGAGTGTATGATGCACTACCTCTATAGCCACAGACCATAGGTCGTAGACAATGTAGGTTTTTGTAAACATTTCTTCAAAGATTGCTTTTATTCTGAAAACTATGTCCGACAGCCTTCATAGGTTGACCAGAACCTTCGTGGGGCTCCTTTCCTTCCGAGTTTGTAGGTCCTTCCCGGAATAGGGAGTAACATGTTACAATTCTTACACTCTACAGAGGTGCGTCACTTTTCCCACAAGAGATCTTAAGCTTTGTTGCACAACCGGGAGTATGTCCCCGTTCAAACTTCCATGGTTTGAGGCCCAACCTAATATCCAAGCCAATCGCTGCCCTCTCCGCGACCCCGCATGAAGACACGATCCCCCGAGACAACTACCACGGTTACTCTTTCGGTAGCCTCTCGAAGAGTATGTAAGAAGCTCTGTCTGGCAGTCACCATCAGCTATAGTGAACTCTGACCCAAGATAGCTATGCACAGATAATCTAGACACCAATATCGCGAGGAACTAAGGGGTCCCACCCATGTGCTGGATTCTCTAGAACCACACGAGAAATCAATAGCCTCACGATAAGGTCATCCATCCATGCGAAAGGAAGAAGATACAACTGACTTCTCCGTCCCATTCCAAATCTCATGGTTGACACGTATTATACGATGCTAGAATCACTGGCGACATTGGTTGTTGAGTCCTAGATATTATGTTCCTTTACCACTGGAACCGTATCAATAGATTATTACCACTTGGTAAATAATCCATAATCATATTATTATGAAAATAGTATATTCTATCCTTTTTGAAATACAGGTGATGACAACATTTGAGTTACAAGCATTTGATAGAAAATAATCAAAGGACATGCGCAAGTGGTGAACTTGCCTTTTGTGATTACAAGATTATGCACTCATGGTCTTCAGAATAATAGAAGATCCAAATTCTGTAAACATCATCATTGGTCCGGTAAGGACTAATGTTTAAAGAAGCAAGATGCAATTATGCATAAGTAATGTAATGTAGTTTGATAATCGTGAATCACCGGAATAGTCGTATCTGATCTAGGGTTTGGTGTTGGTGATGAGTTCTTTGGAATCTGTTGCACTTTTACACTAGTTTTATACATGTGCTTCTTATTAAGGCTTGTGAGAGTGTGTGAAACGATATGTAAATACAGTAAGTAATATACAATACTAAAGCACTCAAATGGGTCATGGTATCTAAAATATTTCTTAAACAAGGTGAAGAATCAATTAGAGCCTTTAAAGGAGTGTTCAATGATTACTTTTAATGTTTCTTAAAGGAATAACTTTCAAAGAAAATATTACTTTACAAAGTAAAAATTATTTAAACTTAAGGCTAACACTTTAAGATTTTCTTATTAGCTAAGATTATTAAAGAGGAAAACATTACTACGTTAAACAATCATAGGATAAGTGGTGGAGATTTGCATGTATTGAATAAGGCATCACACTGTAGATGGTTTACTTCTTAACATTCCACAAAGTTATAATTTAAGTATTATTACTTGAATGAGGTGGTGTTTTATTAAAGTTATAAGTGAATAGACTTAATTTATTATTAATCCTTACCTTTTATAAGCATAGATAAGGCATTACTTAAACTACTTAGAAACTTGGTTGAAACCATTGAATAGTTTTCCCAACTTGTAAAAGAATTAGTGGTTAATCTCTTGATGATTTTATAGATGCATAATATATTTTTTGATAAGCAATATACTACTTTGATGATTTTATAATGGACGAAATTAGAATACACTTAATTTTAATTCATCAAATATTAATTGAACTTGTTATTACATTTTTAAACTTTAAACAAATAATGCTAAAGCTAATTGTAAATATTTATAAATTTTTAATGAATTAAAATAAAAGAAAAGGGTTTAAACAAGATTTATTAGATATTTACCTTTTATATAACCTCAATTATGAAATATCATATTTTTAAAGTATAGATTATATTTTTGTGAGCATTTTGGTATATTATAAATATTTTTATGACTTATAAATAATAATATATGAATTTTATAAGATTTATTACTTTATAACACTTAATAAATAATAAATACTAGTTAAGTGATAGAAAAAAGGTATAAAATAAATTTATAAGTCTTTATTTTGTTTTTCTAAGATTTTAGATATATTATATTTATTTTTATGAATTTTAAATAATAGATTATAATTATCAGGATTTATCCCTAATAGATTATTTACTAATAAATATTAATGATTTATTTAAGTTGAAAAATAAAGTATGCTAATATGTTTATATTATAGAATTTAGTTTTCTGAACATTTTGATATATTATATGTATTTTTCTGAATTGTAAAACAAAAGATATGGATTTAATAGGCTTATTATATTTTTTGGATTTATTTAACTAATTCTTTTAAAAGATTTATTATGTCACATTGACATCACTCAGAGTGGTTAATACATCTGTTACTAAACCTATTTCTACTCACAGCCAATGACAAACGGGCCCCAGGCAACGTCACATGCCACCTCAGCAGAGTGGGACCCGCTACGGTTTTGACTGGGTTTGACTGAGCGCGATGACGTGAGAGCAACGTCGTGATGACGTCAGCGCGGCCACCACAGCCAGGTTGTGATCATCGGCGGCAAACTAGACCACCCCGGCAGACACGAATAGTTGTACTAGAACCGCAAGATGATGACGATCCTACTGCTACTTGCGCTGCTCGTTTTTGGTCACCGGAGGATGACCGGCGACAAACTTTAGCGGCGATGTTTGCGATTGATCACGACGGCAGCGATTCAAGAAGCAATTGAAGTAACGGAGGCTACTAGCATGTTCAGTAACTCACCAGAAACGCAATGGTGCGATCAGTGAAGCGAGGGGAAGCCGGAATCGATGGGGAACGGCGGTGACCGACGATAGAGGTGAGGTGTCGATTGGCTTGATTGGGGGTTCTCTGGATCCCGTGTCCTAGGTAGGGAGAACAAGGACATCGAGGCGAGTCCAACGGTGCGCTCAGAATTCCAAGGGGAGCTACGGACCGACGGCGTTGAGCGGCTCCGGCGAGGTAGGGTTTCGGCACAGAGAGAGAAAGAGAGCGAGAGAGCGAGGGGGAATGAGGATGAGGATAAGCGAGAGCATTGCGGTGGCGTTCTTATCCCCTCCTGGTGACGGTAGCACGAATCTAGATGAGGTCTACGTCACGGCGTGGTGGCGAACGGCGGAGCTCTGGCCATCGAGCTGCCTGTGTGCATAATGGTGACGACAACGGTTTTTTGCAAAAAAACCCTGAGTAATTTAACTTCCCAACCCGCGGTCCTCTGCTGGCCCCACTTGTCATACATAGAGGGAATGCAAGTTGGGTTGGTAATAATGGGCTTTGGCTAAGTGTGCGGTTTGTGCTGCCTGCTACTCGCTGGCATGAGGTAGGAAAAATTAAAGTGTGAAAGGTCATTGTAATTTGTGTAATTTACTTCTATTCCTTTTCTTTTTCAATTACATTTTTTGTTTTCTCTTCTTTTACAAAACCTTTTTAAATTTGAATTTCTTCATGGATTTAATTATCTAGGGAATTTATAAGTCAAGAATAGTATTGTACAAAACAAGTATGACTCTTCTTCTAATTTCTTTTTGTGCATTAAAATATATTCATAATTATATGAAAAGTCCTTTTCATTAGGAAGTATTAATAGCGATTAAGGTTTTAGGGATTTGTTTCTTATGATAAAATTTCACAAAGATGATTTTGTTTTCACTTAATAATTATAATGATAAGGATTTAAAATGGTGAATGATATATAACATGCTATTCATATGGAGCCTCCCTTAAGGAACTATGCAAATATATTACTAGGTATTAAACCCTAGTGGAGGAATGCCAATGTTTATTCCAATATAGGTATTATGGGTTCTGAGAGGATTTAATAACTCATTTTTAATTAGAGGCATGGATGAGTATTAAGGCTATTACATATTGCCATCATGTTTTGTAACCATGAATAATAACTTATCTTAGAGTGAGCTATTGAGATTACTTTACGAAAGTGATCTTGATAGTATATGAGACTAGGTCTTTATTAGGGTTTAAAACAATCAGATGGACAAGGCTTCGATCAATACACTCTCAACTGGTATTCTACTTATCCCTTAGACATTTCATTTGACTAAGAGATAATATCCATTGGCTTCCTAAAGATAGGAATTGATTAAACTACCTTCTTTATTCTAGGGTTTTAAACAAAGAAGTAGACATGGTTCTATTCATGGCTTGTTATATTCTTGGTTAAAGGTTTCTCAAGAGTTCCTACCCTCACACTTCACTAAGCTTGGATCACAGTTAAGGAATTCCTTTCCTAAATATACTCTATAAATCTCTCTTATCTTATTCACAAAGATCACATCTTCCTGAATAAGACAATCATCTGACTCCACCATATCCATCATCATATGATGACATTGTCATGCCACTTCAACATTACTCCTTCATATTTACCTTGCATCTACTTCTAAGGCTTGCTAGATTACACTCCTCTATATATCACATGTGATATTAATCCTCTGGAATAGGTATGGTACTACTCTCCACAATACAAGTTTGTTCTTGTATTACCTTGGTTAAACTATTATACTTCCAACTACTCCTTCAACTTATTTTATATACTTCATCCTACTCTAGCTTGGCTTCTCATGATCAAGCTAGATGATTCGGCTTACTAAGGTTTTTCCTAATTTGATATATTCACAACACTTCTTCAACACCTAGTCATCTATTCTCAAGTGACTTGATAATAATGACCACCATCATCTGGTCAAACTAAACTTAGGCTTCTAATTATCTGATCAAGTTCTATACTCAACTAAGTAGTAAACTTGTACTAGTCTTTCTATAAGGCTTATATTGCTATGGAAACTTACTTGAAGTTTATACCCACATGGCTTAACAAGATTATTATTTGATACACAAATACTACTAGCTTTATCATAGCTTCATGATCACTGGTTACTTCTTGGTTTTAGGTAGTGCTTCTAGTTAACTCATGAGTGAGTTAACTCCTCCAACATAAAATGGTTTGATCACCACTAAGGATCTCATTCCATTGATGATGGCGCCCTTTACCATAGCTAGTTCCTCCTTATTATTAATTTACTTAAGGTCTTTGGAAGGTCGATATAACAGGTCAAAGCTAAAGGTTAACAAGTGCTAGGTCAAGAATTGATCACACACATTGATGATCAATAGACATTAGGACTTGGTTAAATAGGATTATCATCTATTAACATGGCACTAAGGTATGTGATGGATGGTCTTGGTTTGACTTCCCTTTCTACTCTAGTTGTAATAAGAGTTAATGTTTAAGAAACTACCATGATTCTCATGGTAGGAATAACTATGGCAAAGAAGTGTTCCAAGATTTAGTTATGAGTTTCTTCTACTTAAGTTATATACTTAACTTGGTATTCAGGGTTTGTGGTAGATAATACCTTGATATCATCTTTAGAACATTAAGTATTCATCTTTGAGTTGTTGTATGGAATGCCATGTGATGATCTCTAGAAGATCAAGTACTCCTTATTACATAGTGTGTTGTGGCTTGGTTTTATTACATTTGATCTACCCTTAGATCAAATTATATTACCCAAAGATAATTTATTGCAGTCAACTTGATGATCTACTTCAGTTCCACCAAGTCAAGAGAAGCTTCAATCCCTTTGACAAGTTTTATTTAAAAGCGCGAAAATTATTCAGATTTTCTATGCATGAATGCAATGCACACACCTTATCTCAGCTTATTTCTAAGCTCTAATGCTGGGGTGTTACAGACTCTCCCCCTTAAAATAAACTTCGTCCCTGAAGTTCGTACTCTCTTACGTTTCGGAATGAGGAGTTGACTTGTATTGATCACACCATTTTTCAACTCCATTGTGATCACAATTGGGGATAATTGTGGTGTCCTATATCCAAATCTTTTTTCCTTCTATTTTCTTCATACTTGGCAACTTCCAATTGTTGCTTCCAATAGGTAGCATAACTCCTTCTAATATAATCCCCTGGGTTATGTCTTTAATTTTTTACTTAGGATTGGTTTGGGACACATTTTGTCCATTCCAATCAGACTTTGCCTACTACTATACACTAAACTTTTTTAGCAGGATCTACTCCTTCTTAAGGACACCTTATGAGTTGTTTCTCCTAAAACTTGTCCATTAGGTTTAATCTATTATATCTCCTTCAATATTTCATCCGGACATACTCTTGGAAATACTTTATAATTCTAGCTTCTTGTAACCTTATGAGAATAAGCTTAACCTCATCATAACTTTGTACTTCTTCTCCAACCTTTAGTCAGAAAGTTAGACAACAGTTGTTGAGTGTTTATTGTTTACTCTCCCCCTTGGGGTTTTCTAATGGTCTCTAATCTGTATATATAATATCCATTAACTCAATAGTAAGGATATTGGTCTCTATCAAGCTCATATCATACCTCTTATACGGCCTCACGAAAGAATTTGCAGTACACCCACACAATTGTGGATCTCCGAAATGAATCTTCCGACATTACTTGACTTACTCTTAACCTTCTGGAGATTTTCTCTTTGGTAGGCCTGATTTCATGAAGTGTCTCGAAAGCCGTTTCACTTAAATCTTATACTCCTTTATGTCTTTCTTAACTTAGGCCAAGTTTTATGCTCTTTAATTCATACAAAGATGACCTAATTAGCTAAACTGCTAGGATACCAGCTACGGATACCAACTATGGATACCAGCTGCGGATCCTCCTAGGTGCATGGATTACCCTATGAACTTTGTACTTCTTATTGGCATTCTCTCTGAGTTGTCAGAGATTGAATACCCCTTTTGTTCCAAGACTTCTTCTTTGCACTGATTCATGATACTTCCGTGAACTAGGTACAACTACTTCATTATCTTCTGAGCAACACCATCTACTTTGGGTGAACATAAGTTCATTCCTTCATGTTGCTCCACACGTTTCTGCATTTATAATCCTTCTTGTCGCCAACTAACAATAAGTTGTGATTCATCCATCCTTTCAAAATAGTGTTAATACACCTTGTATTTAGATTCCTTCTTTGTGCAAGTCTTAATCTTGATCTTCGGAACTCGTCACTCGCTTACACGAATTCCCTTTTGTATCTAGATCTATAACATCAAGTAATAACTTGGTTACGCAACATGCATTTGCTCATCAAGTCAAACTTGATGCGCAGATCTAATCAATCAAGAAGATGCAAGAAAAACCAAGAAATCCAAATGTGGTACATATAACACACATAATTCTAAGCCCGGAATATAAAAGTTGAGTATAATACCTCTAGAATTCAGGCTTAGCTGTGTAGTATATGACATGTAACATCCCAAAACTTTAATCAAAGTTATCAAGATCTAAATCACCCAATTTAGGATTAACAAAAACTTTTTAATATTAAAATAATTAGGAATGCATATGTGTGTTGCATTAACATAGAATTGTTTAGAATTGCCATGTTTGATTGTTCTAATGGTTGTAAAATGATTCCAAGATGAATGCCACATCATCTAGATCATTTGGAAACAAAATCCAAAGAAAAAGAAATCAAATAAGAATATAAATACCAAATGGTCACTTTGGCCATTTTAATCCACTAGGTCACTTTAGGTGTTCCTAGAAGTAAATTCTTAACAGAAATAATTCTAACTCTTTTCACCCCTTGCTAGTACAAGTAAAGATCTACCAAGGCCCACTTTGAAATCTTACAAAAACATTTGAACACTAATTTTAAATGACATTGGAAAATTGAATCCTTTACATATGCATATATCCCACCTTTTTAAAAACCACTCAAATGAATTCCCCTTGACCTCTTCAAGCAAAATTAGAATCACAAGCTTAAGTGGAGAACCCTCAAAAATTTTGAATCCAAAATTCAAAAATTTTCTTCATGCGGCCATTCTGTCGAACACATGGCAGGCACAGATTAAACACTAGAGTAGCTTCACTATTTCTACAGTGATCATCGACCAATTTGGTGTCCATCTTAACCCCCTGTCCCCCTAGCATCTACCTCAGCCTAGACAACATCCCCCTTCGCCGCTAGCAGTAGTGGCGCGCCGCCCAAATATGGCCATCACCGGCCAAACGTGGACAACGTGCAAGAGACAACGCCACGCCAAACCAGCTCTTCCCCTAGCTCCGCCGCACCCTACCGTGATCCCCTTTCCTCCCCATGGAAGCAGCCAAGCCCTGGACCACCGAGGAGCAGTCGCGCACCGCCGCCTCTGTGCCATGCACGGACCGCTCTAGTGCACCGTCCCTGACCCGCTCGCCCAGCTCACACCTTGCTCCCAGCTTGCGCGTGCAGCATCGCCTTAACCCCAGTAGCCTCCCAGACAACCCCTCTCCGTGCCGCTTGACCTGCAGCCACCGCACGCCGCATCAAACATCGTCGGACCCGCTCAGAGCGCCAGGCTCGCCTGACCAAAAGCCACCACCCCTAGCTGCACCATTGCGTCGTAGATGACCAACAGGAGGTAGCGCACCGTCTGCCTACCCCGCCCATGCCTTTAGCACCCTGTACCACTGTCACCGACGAGCTCACCGTCGCACCCCTCGGTCCCCTTGTTAGGCTATATAAGGAGCCCTCCCCAGCACCATTTCTCCACACTCCAACACTTCCCACCTCCCACTGAGTCCCTCAAAGCATCCCCGTAGTCACTCGAGCCACCGTTTGCCGGAATTTCCACTGAGCTGCCATAGCAGAGGAGGAAGGGGCAGTCGATTGCGACCACCCCAGGAGCCGCCGCGACCATGCCTGAGTCTGCCGTCGTCCACCAGTCCGATAGCCCCCATCGCCATGTTAGCTGGAGCCCTGGTAAGCCCCCAATCGACCCCCACCGAGCCGCTAGGGTTCAGTCTCACCGGCGACCTGTTCGTTGTCGATGACGAGCCACGACCGTTGATCTCTGTTCTAATCGCATGGTCCACATCGCCCCGTACCACTTCGCGTTAGAGTTAGCCACTGACGTGTGGACCCCCCCATCAGTTGCCCTCTGCGCCGCGGAGCGTCACTGAGCCGGCCCATTTAGTTTCCTGCCTTAGCCAGCAGATTCAAATAAAAAATTTCTATTTAGACTTAAACTCAATTCTGTCCACTAGTTTAAAAATCAATTCAGAAAGTTCTATTAAACCAAATCGAATGATTCAAATTGTGTTAGAAAGATAATTAAAATATCAATTGGAGCTATAGATCACATGTAGGAAAAATAACAAAACAGAGACTTTTCTGCATTCAAACATTTTTCAAAAATCAACCATAATAGCTTTTGTGTTGATTCCAACTCTCAAAAATCACATTTTAGAGTAGATATCTGAATATGTAATAATACTTAGGTTTGCATGTAGTGACTTTGGACTAGTACCAAAAGATTTCTATATAGGCATTTCTAGTCACTTTAAATCATTTAAATATTAAACATAAATCTATTGAAATGTAATCCA
This sequence comes from Avena insularis, assembly GCA_023614405.1. Lineage (NCBI taxonomy): Eukaryota > Viridiplantae > Streptophyta > Magnoliopsida > Poales > Poaceae > Avena > Avena insularis. The sequence goes on along the minus strand of CM042684.1, from coordinate 269,004,980 downwards.
ACCTTTAAATCACATTCCCATGTATTAGAATATGTGGTGATGACATGTGTCCACATGATCCCATATTTTATTTGGAGAATATTAAATCTTAATTAATTTCAATAAGTACAAATTACATTTCTCAAATAAAATAAATGAAACTAGTTCATTAAATCTTGTGATGAATGTGATGATACTAGATCATCAAGTGTGTGCCTTAGTGTGCTAAATATACTAGTTAAGTATTGTTTGGTGATTGTGTATTCCGTATATATTTATAGACGATAGTACTGACCAAGTCTACGAGGAGGAGGAGTTCTACCCCGAAGAAGCCGGGGAGAATTTCAACCACTGCACCAACCAAGGCAAGCCATCATTAACAATGCAAGCTAACCCTTGCAAGAAAGATAACCTAAGAAATATGCATTAGGCATGCTTTGGTTATACTTTTTGATTTATACCCATCCCATGTTTTACTTACAAGTTTTACCCTTTTTCTTTACCAAAGTTTCCTTACTTCTAGTAATGCTTTGTGAGATTTTAGAAAGTAGTTTAGATAGCATAAAGAGTATAAAACTTGGCCTATACTAGATGTCATTCCATGGCATGAGATTGATATTAGCATCCCACCTTAGTGAACACTCTTAACTTAGTAGTTGGAGCTAAACCAAAAGACTTGATCACTCTAGATGGGATTACTTGGTGAAAATGCTTATGAAAACCTTGGAATGATGAGTCATTCTATTGAGATGTTTTGACATGTGTGGAGAAACACAAATGGTTTATGATGATGAAAATGTTGAGGCATGAGCCTTATCCCTTTATAAAAACTGATGGTTGGGTTCGGATGCGATACCATTCCAATTTTACCGTACAACCACAATACCTGAATTGGGTAAGGCTTAGCCGGAAGTTTATATGCATTAGTATTGGTTCCCTCGTGGGAGAGGTTTGAGATGAGGCTACCTCTCGATGTTGTCCACCTATGCAGTGCCCAGGATGCCAGATGGCCATGGCTGGGAGGCCAAGCTCATAGAAGAGGTGCTTATACTAGAGTGTGTAAAGGAAAGGTTATGATTGATTATCCGCATACTAAGTATGATGATTCAGGGTTATCCCTGACGGATGTATTGAATGTTGTGGTGAAAGTGTACCACCTCTGCAGAGTGTCAAACAATTCAAATAGCCGCGTCCGCGGTTATGGACAGTTGGAGTGGCCATACTGTTCCGTTGTTAGATGTTTTCGAAATGACTTATGAAATGAATTGTGACATGACTTGACCACAACATGGTTGTGAGTATGACAACTAAGTTTCCACTTAGGTGATTTAGAACTTTATTTTATCTTTCTTTGTTTCTGAACTTAGCTTAGGTTTCAAACTTAACTTTGCAAATAAATTTAGAACTTAGCTTTCCTACTAGAACTACGTTACTTGTTAGTGACAGTTTGCGAGTACTTAAAGAGTACTCATGGCTTTGTCCCTGGCTATTCCTGTGGCCAGACTATGAGGAGGACTATCTGGAACAAGGACAGCAGGACGGCTACAACAACTAGGATCATCTCCCATCGTCAGCATTGCCTGTGACACTAAAGATGGAGCCCACCGCTACGCTTATTATTCCGCTACTTGTTTGTACTAAGCTTGGATCATGAGATCCTTTATTTGTGTAAGACCTTATTATGGTTTGTAATGTATGATGTACTATGATATCCAATCTGTTATGTCTCGAAAAATGGTAATCCTGGGATTGCGATGTATGGCATAATAGGCATCTGGGATTAAAAATCTGGGTGTTGACAAGTTGGTATCAGAGCCATCCTGACCATAGGAGACCTAGTTAGAATGGACGTCCGAACAAAAACTTAGTTTCAAAACAAAAGAAGAGAGTATTTATGAAAAACTATTTCCCCTCTTACCCTTGAGATTCTTTCAAAAAGATTCATGTCCTCAAAAATTCTTACATTACTCCATAAAATTTGACAGACTTGATCACCTCACGAACTTTCTCATCCTAAATTCTTATAGATGGATGTTTAGTACTGCAAGTTCTACCAGTTGGGCAACGGAGGCCAACTGATCTTCGAGAGGGATCTTAATGCACTGTCTGAGTACCTTGAGCGTCTTCATCTGGAATTCTTCAGAGCTCAACTCAATGACCACCCAGGAGGAGATTTACAATGGCTGATAGTTGCTGATCTTCGAGGCAAGATGGAAGCGCCACTTTCCGAGAAGATTCAATTCACCGTGAGAGAGAACAACTGGCTAGATGGATTATCCAGGGCTATGCATGAAGCTCTCGCCCGTCTTTGTGGACAGAACGTCAACTTGATCCAGGGAACTCGCTTTGCTCACTATGCAAGGCATGATTCTATGGGAATGCCTCTGGAGATGCCAAGTCACCCGGAGATGAAGAGCCAAGTGGAGAACCCCGGCTTCCTACTGTATGATAGACAGAAGGAATTGGACAATGCTCGAGCCTATGCCAACCACAACCTTGCCATTTCCACCTAAAAGGTCCAGACTTTCTCATTGGTCGTCAAGGATCGTCAGTCACTTCGCCAACAACGCGAGAAGAAGGATCGCACCATCACCCGTCTTTGCAAGAAGGTGGCCGACCTTGAGAAGACCATCAAGGAGAAAGAAGCTCATCTTGCAGGAAAAGAAGAAGTGGAAGAAGAAGGTGAAGACATCCAGGGGATATTCACTCGTACCTCAGCAATGCTGATGACTATCTGGAGGATGATGCCATGGACTTCTACACCGACGATGATGACTTTGACTTCATCGATGATGAGTAGATGCACTAGAACACTATCGTAGGAAAGAGAAGTATCGGTCCCATTGTATCTTAGCTTAAAGAATGGTTCTTAAAACCATCTCTTTCCCTTTTGTTGTGGTGTGTGTGTGTTTGTATCGTGTGCCTTGCTTGAATGAATGAGAAGAAGTTAGTTTGCCAAACCTGAGTTCAAACTCAAAGTTTTAGCTTTGAAAACAAAACCATGAACCTTAGAACTTTCCCTGTTACCCCATTATCTATCTCAATCTTTAGATGACTCGTGGAAACCAAGGAGGGAGTAGCTCATCGCAGGACCCGATGCTGCAGATTCTGTAGATGCTAGTTTCGGACCGCGAAGCTAGCAGGGCAGAGCGCCAAGCCAACCTAGCTACCATGCAACAGATCGCCCAGATGGCCCACAATAATAAGGGCCATGGAAATCAGGATCATCATGGATCCAAACTCAAAAATTTCCAGAATACCAATACCCCAATCTTTAGCAAGTCTGAAGACCCGCTAGATGCTGATGATTGGTTACAGACCATGGAGAATAACTTAGAAGTCGCAGGAGTGGATGCCAACGAGAAAGTTCTATTTGCCACCCACTATCTGGCCGAAGATACAAGAGCATGGTGGAACAGCACCCACACGATGAACCACGGTTAAGTGATGACGTGGGAGGCTTTCAGGGTCATGTTCAGCCGCACCCATGTGCCGTAGGGTCTAGTCACCAGAATGAGAGATGAATTTAGAGAACTAAAGCAAGGCAGAATGACTATAGTGGAGTACCGTGACAAATTCTTGTCCCTCGCTAGGTATGCACCTAATGAGATCAACACTGAAGCCAAGAAGAAGGAGAGATTCCTGAACAGACAGCATGATGAGATGCAGACGGTGCTAGTCAACATCCGTTTTGATGATCTCGAAGAGCTAGTTGATTCTGCCATCAAGATGGAAGGGAAGATCAACCAAGCGAATGACAACCGCAAACATCGGATGATGCACCAAGCTGGGTCCCACAGTGCCCAAAAGTATCGCCCCAACCCGTCTGCAGGATATGCCCCGCAGAACAATACACCCCCAATGTCTCGCCCAAGCTACCCCAACTGTAGCGGAGGAAATGTGAAGACCGTAGGGAACAACAACCACCACCCCAGAAACTCCAACAACTTCAACTGTGCACCGCGCAAGTCCAACAACAACAACAATAATACTTCCCCAAGGACTGGAAGGAACGCCGTGCCTGTTGCAGCAAAAGACAAGTCTTAGGTTACTTGTTTTGAGTGTGGAGTGAAGGGTCACTACTCCAATGAGTGTCCCAAGAAAATTGCCGCCACTGCCAATGTGAACGCCCCAGCTCAGCAGTAGTGCCGTGTTCAACCCGGAAGAAGATTCGCCATAGGGAATCCTCACAACCGCAACGGCCGTCTCTTCCACATGAATGGCGAAGAAGCCCAAGAAGCGCCAGATGTCATGCTGGGTATGTTTTCTGTTAACTCAGTTTTAGCAAGAGTATTGTTTGATTCTGGAGCATCACACTCGTTTGTTACCGAAAAATTTGCATGCACTAGTAAGATTCACCCAACCAACTAGAAGCATGTTATGATTGTTCAAATACCTTGTTCAACCATCAAAGCTAGAAAAATTTGCAAGGATGTGCCTATTAGAATACATGGGATAGATCTTTATGCCAATCTAATAGTACTTGGAACCAAAGGTTTGGAAGTAGTACTAGGAATGGATTGGATGTCAAAGCATAAATGATTGATCGACTATGCCAAGAAATCCATCACCATGACCAGTAGCTCTGGAGTATCAGTAGAGCATATATCTGAAACCTTGCCGCGTCAATTCAAATGCAACTAGAGTCTAGCCCTACCCACCATTGACCAAGTCAGAGTTGTCTGTGAATACCTCGACGTATTCCTAGATGAATTACCCGGTATGCCCCAGGATCGGGATATTGAGTTCATTATCGAACTAATCCCTGGAACCGGACCCATAGCTCAGAGACCCTATAGCATGAACCCATCAGAGTTAGTGGAGTTGAAGAAGCAACTGGATGTTATGCTAGAGAAAGGCTTGATTCAACCAAGCACATCGCCATGGAGATCGCCCGTTTTGTTCGTCGACAAGAAGGATGGAGGCAACCGTTTGTGCACAGATTATAGGAAGCTGAATGATGTTAGCATAAAAACTAAGTACCCATTGCCAAAGATAGAGGATCTATTTGATCAGTTGACTGGTGCCAGGGTGTTCTCTAAGATTGATCTTAGGACTGGTTATCACCAACTTAAGATTCGTGCAACGGATATTCCAAAGACCGCCTTTACCACCAGATATGGATTATACGAGTATACGGTCATGTATTTTGGATTAACCAATGCTCCCGCTTATTTCATGAATCTCATGAATAAGATCTTTATGAACTTTCTGGATAAGTTTGTTGTCGTGTTTATCGACGATATCCTTATCTACTCCAAGTCAGAATAAGACCATGAGCAACATTTTAGAATCATCCTTGAAACCCTTAGAGAGCATCAGATGTATGCCAAGTTTAGAAAATGTTTGAAAGAAGTAGGATTCCTCAGACATATTGTGTCGGCAGGAGGAGTCGTTGTTGATCTCGCCAAGATAAAAGATGTTGAAGAATGGGAAGCCCTAACCACTCAAACCCAAGTCCATGCATTTCTCGGATTAGCGAGATATTACCGCAATTTCATTCAAGGATTTTCGAGCATCGCAAGACCAACGACCCAATTGTTGAAGAAAGACAAGAATTTTGACTGGACTGACAAATGTGAAGCCAGTTTCCAAGAGCTCAAGAAGAGATTGATTTCAGCCCCAATATTGATTATGCCAGATATCAAGAAGTTGTTTGATGTGTATTGTGATGCATCCAAGGTTGGTCTCAGATGTGTGTTGATGCAAGAAGGCAAAGTCATCACATATCTGTCTCGACAACTGAAGCAGCATGAGAAAAACTACCCCACCCATGATCTTGAGTTAGCAGATGTTGTTTTAGCTTTGAAGACATCGCGTCATTACCTTATGGGTAACCGCTGTGGGATTTATTCGGATCACAAGAGCATGAAGTATATTTTCACTCAAAAGGAGCTGAATATGAGGAAAAGGAGATGGATAGATTTAATCAAGGATTATGACCTTGACATTCACTATCACCCCGGCAAAGCCAATGTGGTAGCGGATGCTCTTAGCAGATTGCCGTGTAGGTTAAACACCATTATCAAAGAAGCCCAACCTAGTTTGCATGAAGAGTTGGAGCAGTTTAGAACTAATCTAGTTAGCAAAGGATTTTTATCTAGCATTGAACTTCAACCCACTTTGATTAGTCAGATCAAGGAAGCCCAGAAGGGAAATGAAAGTATCGACAGAATCAAGCATCATATTGGTACAGGAAAGGTACCTGGATTCACCGAAGACGAAGAAGGAGTTCTGTGGTACAAAAGACGTATCTGTGTGCCAGCAGATTCGGAGCTGAAGCAAGTGATCATGCAAGAAGCTCATGATACTCTTTATTCTATCCACCCCGGAGGAACGAAGATGTATCAGGATTGGCAGGAGCAATTTTGGTGGCACAAGATGAAGAGAGAAATCAGAAGCTACATGGCAGAGTGTGATATATGTCAAAGAGTCAAAGCGGAACATCCGAGACCCGCAGGACTGTTGCAACCACTACAGATTCCGGAATGGACTTTATCACCAGTTTGCCTACTTCTAATAGGGGAAATGACTCAATTTGGGTCATAGTTGATAGACTAGCCAAGGTAACCCATTTTATACCTATCAAGACAACCTACCAGAGTTCGAAGCTAGCAGAGTTATAAATTGCTAGAATTGTCAGTCTACATGGAACCCCCAAAACCATAGTGTTGGATCGAGGAACCCAGTTTACCTCAAGATTTTGGTAGAAAGTCCAAAAAGGATTATTAACCAAGTTGAATTTCAGCACAGCTTATCACCCGCAAACCGACTGACAGATTGAAAGAGTCAACCAAATCCTAGAAGATAGCTGAGACCTTGTGTGTTAGAGTACGGATCAAAATGGGAAGATTGTCTGCCTTTTGCAGAATTCTCTTACAACAACAGTTATCAAGTCAGTTTGCAAATGGCCCCATTTGATTTCTTATACGGAAGAAAGTGTCATACCCCTTTGAATTGGTCGCAAGTAGGAGAGAGGCAGATTTTTGGACCCGACATCCTACGGGAAGCCGAAGAGAAGGTTCACAAAGTCCGTGAGCACCTCAAGACCGCCCAATCTAGACAGAAGAGTTATGCTGACAAGACACGGAGAGACCTGACTTTCAATGTCCGAGATTTTGTGTATCTCAAAGTTTCACCATTGAAGGGAACACAACGTTTTAGTGTGAAAGGAAAGTTGGCCCGTAGATATATCGAACCCTTCAAGATTCTGAATCGTCGAGGAGAAGTATTGTATCAGCTAGAACTGCCTGAAGAGATGTCTGCCATCCACAATGTGTTCCATATCTCGTTACTTCGCAAATGCCTAGAAGTGCCGAAGAAGACTAAAGTTTTCAAGAACATCGATCACCGAGCCGTTGATATCAACAAGGATCTGACGTATCATGAAGTGCCCATCCGTATCTTGGAAGAAGCATATAGAACCACCAGGACCCGGAGTATCTAATTTCTCAAGATCCAATGGAGCAACCATACCGAAGAAGAAGCCACTTGGGAGCAAGAAGATTACATTAGGACTGAGTTTCCAGATCTCTTTAGTTCCTAGTTTTTTTTCTTAAATCTTGAGACGAGATTTTGTTTAAGGGGGGAAGGTTTGTAACATCCCAAAACTTTAATCAAGGTTATCAAGATCCAAATCACCCAATTTAGGGTTAACAAAAACTTTTTATCATTAAAATAATTAAGAATGCATATGTGTGTTGCATTAAAATAGAATTGTTTGGAATTGCCATGTTTGATTGTTCTAATGGTTGTAAAATGATTCAAAGGTGAATGCCACATCATCTAGATCATTCCAAAACCAAATCCAAAGAAAAAGAAATCAAATCAGATTAATAAAGGCAAATGGTCACTTTTGCCATTTTAATCCACTAGGCCACTTTATGTGTTCCTACAAGTCAAATTCAAACAGAAACAATTCTAACTCTTTTCACCCCTTTCTATTACAAGTAATGATCTACCAAGGCCCACTTTGAAATCTTACAAAAACATTTAAACACTAATTTTAAATGGGATTTGGAAATGGAATCCATTTCATATGCATAGATCCGACTTTTTCAAAAACCACTCAAATAAGTTCACCTTGAAAATCCCAAGAAACCACAGATGCTCAAGCACATGACTAACACACCCACCAAAAATCTTTTCCAAATTCAAACAAAACTTTCTTGCGGCCATTTTGTCGAATAGTTGGCTGGCAGAGAAAATTTGGCCTAACTAACACTCTTGCTAATCAACTCTTTGTCCCCCATTCGACCCACTGTGCTCTTCCCTATCTCCCCTAATTCCAACCAAGCCATCAAAGAGCTACCCTTTAGCCCCTAGCAGGCCAAGTTCTTGGTCACCGCCGGCCAAGTGTGGGCAACGTGCCAGAGACAGCATCATGCCAAACCAGCTTGCCCCTAGCTCCAACGCACCCTACCGCCTCTCCCTGTCCACCCCACGGACATAGCCGAGCACTGGACCACCGAGGAGCGCCCGCGCACCAAGCCTTTTGCGCCATGCATGGAGCACGCCAGAGCGCAAACCCCGACAGGCCAGCACAAGCCGCGCCTCGACTCCAGCTTGCACGCGCAAGCTCCGCCATAACCCTAGCAAGCCACCAGACATGCCATTTCCCCGCCGCGCGACCAGCAGCCACCGCACGCAGCGTCGAGCACCACCTCTGCCGCTCAGAGCGTCGACCTTTCTCGACGGCATACCACCGCCCCTAGCCACGCCATTACACCGTAGCTGACTGGCAGGAGGCAAGCCCCCGTCCGCCTACCCTGCCCATACCTCTAGCGCCCTGTACCACCATCACCGACGAGCTCACCGTCGCACCCCACGGTCTCCTCGTCGAGCTATAAAAGGAGCCCTCCCCAGCACCATTTCTCCACACTCCAACACTCCCCACCCCCACTGAATCCCTCACACCTCTCGCTGGAGCCGCTTGAGAAGCCGTTCGCCGGAATTTCCACCGGAGTCGCTATAATAGAGGAGAAAGGGGCCCGTCAATTGCGACCACCCCAGAAGCCGCCATGACCTCGCTTGAGCCCGCCGTCATTCGCTCGTTTGATCGCCCTCATCGCCATGTTAGATGGAGCCCTGGTAATCCCCAATCGACCCCCACCGAGCCGGTAGGGTTCAGTCCCGCCAGCGACCAGTCCGTCGTCGATAATGAGCCAGAGCCGTTGATCTAGGTTCTAATCGCACGGCCCACATCGCCCCGTACCGCTTCGCGTCAGAAGAGCCGCTGACATGTGGGACCCTCCTGTCAGCTGTCCTATGTGCCATGGAGTGTCACTAGGCCGGCCCGTTTAGTTTCCTGCGCTAGCCCTAAAATTCAAATATAGGTTTTCTATTTAGACTTAATCTAGTTTCTGTCCACTAGTTTAAAAATCTATTCAGAGAGTTCTACTAAACCAAATTGAATGATTAAATTTTTTTAGGAAGATAATTCAAATATCTATCCAAGCCCGTTGAATTTAAATCAATTAGAGTTATAGATCACCTATAGCAAAAATAACAAGACAAAGACTTTTCTACTTTCGAACATTTTTCAAAAATCAACCATATTAGCTTTTGAGTTGATTCCAACTCTCAAAAATCACATTTGATAATATTTAGGTTTTCATGAAGTGACTTTGGACTAGTAACAAAATAATGCTATATAGGCATTTCTAGTCACTTTAAATCATTTAAATAATAAACCTAAACTAATTGAAATATGGTCAGACCTTTAAACCACATTCCCATGTATTAGAATATGTGGTGATGACATGTGTCCACACGATCCCATATTTTAATTGGAGAATATTAAATCTTAACTAATTTCAATGAGTAGAAATTACTTTTCTCAAATAAAATAAATGAAACTAGTTCATTAAATCTTGTGTTGAATGTGATGATACTAGATCATCAAGTGTGTGCCTTAGTGTGCTAAATAGACTAGTTAAGTATTGTTTGGTGATTGTGTATTCCGTATTTATTTATAGAAGATAGTGCCGACCAAGTCTACGAGGAGGAGGAGTTCTACCTCGAAGAAGATGAGGAGAATTTCAACCACTTCACCAACCAAAGCAAGCCATCATTAACAATGCAAGCTAACCCTTGCAAGCTAGAACTAAGCAAGTTAACACTTTCCCCCTTAACTTTAGAAAATGCATTAGGAATGCATTGGTTATACCTTTTGAGTTATACCAATCCCAACTTTTATTTACAAGTTCTACCTTTTACCTTACCAAAGTTTCTTTACTTTTAGTAATGCTTTGTGAGATTTTAGAAAGTAGTTTAGATATCATAAAGAGTATAAAACTTGGCCTATACTAGATGTCATTCTATGCCATGAGATTGAGATTAGCATCACACCTTAGTGAACACTCTTAACATAGTGATTAGAGTTAAACCCAAAAACTTGATCACTTTAGATGGGAATACTTGGTGAAAATGATTATGAAAACCTGGGAATGATGAGTCATTCTATTGAGATGTTTTAACGTGTGTTGAGAAACACAAATGGTTTATGATGATGAAAATGTTGAGGCATGAGCCTTAGCCCTTTATGAAAACTAATGGTTGGGTTCGGATGCGATACCATTCCAATTTTATCATATAACCACAATACCTGAATTGGGTAAGGCTTAGCTAGAAGTTTATATGCATTAGTATGAGTTCCCTCGCGGGAGAGGTTTGAGCTGAGGCTACATCTCAACTTTGTCCACCTATGCAGTGCCTAGGATGGCAGATGGCCATGGCTGGGAGGCCAAGCTCATAGGAGACGTGCTTATACTAGAGTGTGTAAAGGAAAGGTTATGTTTGATTATCTGCATACTAAGTATGATGATTCAGGGTTATCCCTGATAGATGTATCGAATTTTGTGGTGAAAGTGTACCACCTCTGCAGAGTGTCAAACTATTCGAATAGCCGCGTCCACGGTTATGGACAGTTGGAGCGGCCATACTGTTCCGTTTTCAGATGTTTTGAAAATGACTTATGAAATGAATTGTGACATGACTTGACCAGAACAGAGTTGTGACTATGACAACTAAGTTCCCACTTAGGTGAGTTACATCTTTATTTTTTATTTTTCTTTGTTTCTGAACTCAGCATAGGTTTCAAACTTAACTTTACAAATAAACTTAGAACTTAGCATTCCTACTAGAACTACCTTACTTGTTAGTGATAGTTTGCGAGTACTTAAAGAGTACTCATGGCTTTGTCCCTGGCTATTCCCGTGACCAGACTATGTGGAGGACTATCCGGAAGAAGGACAATAGGATGGCTACGACAACTAGGATCATCTCCCATCGTCAGCATTGCCTGTGACAATGAAGATGGAGTCCACCGCTACGCTATTTATTCTGCTACTTGTTTGTACTAAGACTGGATCATGAGATCCTTTATTTGTGTAAGACCTTATTATGGTTTGTAATGGATGATGTACTATGATATCCAATCTGTTATGTCTCGCAAAAATGGTAATCCTGGGATTGTGATGTATGGCATAACGGGCATCTGGATTAAAAATCTGTGTGTTGACAGAAGAAGACCATGAGCAACATCTGAGAATCATCATTGAAACCCTTAGAGAGCATGAGTTGTATGCCAAGTTCAGCAAATGTGAGTTCTAGCTGAAAGAAGTAGGATTCCTCAGACATATTGTGTCGGCAGGAGGAGTCGCTGTTGATCCCGCCAAGATCAAAGATGTTGAAGAATGGGAAGCCCCAACCACTCAAACCCAAGTCCGTGCATTTCTCGGATTAGGGAGATATTACCGCAAGTTCGTAGAAGGATTTTCGAGCATCGCAAGACCCATGACCCAATTGTTGAAGAAGGACAAGAAGTTTGAATGGACCGACAAATGTGAAGCAAGTTTCCAAGAGCTCAAGAAGAGATTGATTTCAGTCCCAATATTGATTATGCCAGATATCAAGAAGCCTTTTGATGTGTATTGTGATGCATCCAAGATTGGTCTCGGATGTGTGTTGATGCAAGAAGGCAAAGTCATAGCATATTTGTCCAGACAACTGAAGCAACATGAGCAAAACTACCCCACCCATGATCTTGAATTAGCAGCTGTAGTTTTAGCCTTGAAGACATGGCATCATTACCTTATGGGTAATCGCTGTGAGATTTATTCAGATCACAAGAGCTTGAAGTATATTTTCACTCAGAAGGAGCTGAATATGAGGCAAAGGAGATGGATAGAGTTAATCAAGGATTATGACCGTGACATTCACTATCACCCCGGCAAAGCCAATATGGTAGCGGATGCTCTGAGCAGATTGCCGTGTAGGTTACACACCATGATCAAGGAGAAGCAACCAAGTTTGTAGGACGAGTTGGAGCAGTTTAGAACTGAGCTAGTTAGCAAAGGATGTTTAGCTAGCATTGAACTACAACCCACTTTGATCAGTCAAATCAAGGAAGCCTAGAAGGGAAATGCATGTATCGACGAAATCAAGCGTCGTACTAGTACAGGAAAGGTACCTAGATTCATGAAAGACGAAGAAGGAGTTCTGTGGTACAAAGGACGTATCTGTGTGCCAGCATATTCGGAGCTGAAGCAAGTTATCATGCAAGAAGCTCATGATACTCTTTATTCTATCCACCCCGGAGGAACAAAGATGTATTAGGATTTGAAGGAGCAATTCTGGTGGCACAACATGAAGAGAGAAATCGGAAGCTACATCGCCAAGTGTGATATCTGTCAAAGAGTCAAAGTGGAACATCAGAGACCCGCAGGACTGTTGCAACCATTGCAAATTCCGGAATGGAAATGGGATTCCGTCGGAATGGACTTGATCACCGGGTTGCCTACTTCTAGTAGGAGAAATGACTCAATCTGGGTCATTGTTGATCTACTGTCCAAGGTAGCCCATTTTATACCCGTCAAGACAATCTACCAGAGTTCAAAGCTCGCAGACTTGTACATTGCTAGAATTTTCAGTTTCCATGGAACCCCCAAGACCATAGTATCGGATCGAGGAACCCAATTTACCTCGAGATTTTGGCAGAAAGTCCAAGAAGGATTAGGAACCAAGTTGAATTTCAGCACAGCTTATCACCCGCAAAACGATGGACAGACGGAAAGAGTCAACCAAATCTTATAAGATATGCTGAGAGCTTGTGTGTTAGAGTATGGATCAAAATGGGAAGATTGTCTGCCTTTCGCAGTATTCTCATACAACAATAATTATCGAGTCAGTTTGCAAATGGCCCCATTTGAGTTCTTATATGGAAGAAAGTGTTGTACCCCTTTGAATTGGACGCAAGTAGGAGAGAGTCAGATTTTCAGACCCGACATCCCACGAGAAGCCAAAGAGAAGGTTCACAAAGTCCGTGAGCACCTCAAGACCTCCCAATCCAGACAGAAGAGTTATGCTGACAAGAGACGTCGAGACCTAACTTTTAATGTCAGAGATTTTGTGTATCTCAGGGTTTCACGGTTGAAGGGAACGCAACGTTTTATTCTGAAAGGAAAGTTAGCCCCTAGATATATCGGACCCTTCAAGATTCTGAATCATCGAGGAGAAGTATCGTATCAACTGGAACTTCCTGAAGAGATGTCTGCCATCCACAATGTGTTCCATATCTCGTTACTTCGCAAATCCTTGGAAGTGCCGGAGAAGACCGAAGTGTTCAAGAACATCGATCACCGAGCCGTTGATATCAACAAGGATCTGACATATCGCGAAGTGCCCATTCGTATCTTAGAGGAAGATTACAGAACCACCGGGACCAGGAGTATCAAATTTCTCAAGATCCAATGGAGCAACCACACCGAAGAAGAAGTTACCTGGGAGCGAGAAGATTACATTAGGACTGACTTTCCAGATCTCTTTAGTTCCTAGTTTTCTTTCTTAAATATCAGGACGAGGTTTTGTTTAAGGGGGGAAGGTCTGTAACATCCCAAAACTTTAATCAAAGTTATCAAGATCTAAATCACCCAATTTAGGGTTAACAAAAAAAAGTTATCATTAAAATAATTAGGAATGCATATGTGGGTTGCATTAATATAGAATTGTTTAGAATTGCCATGTTTGATTGTTCTAATGGTTGTAAAATGATTCCAAGATGAATGCCACATCATCTAGATCATTTGGAAACAAAATCCAAAGAAAAAGAAATCAAATAAGAATAAAAATACCAAATGGTCACTTTGGCCATTTTAATCCACTAGGTCATTTTAGGTGTTCCTAGAAGTAAATTCTTAACAAAAATAATTCTAACCCTTTTCACCCCTTGCTAGTACAAGTAAAGATCTACCAAGGCCCACTTTGAAATCTTACAAAAACATTTGAACACTAATTTTAAATGACATTGGAAAATTGAATCCTTTACATATGCATAGATCCCACCTTTTTAAAAACCACTCAAATGAATTCCCCTTGACCTCTCCAAGCAAACTTAGAATCTCAAGGTTAAGTGGAGAACCCTCAAAAATTTTGAATTCAAAATTCAAAAAATTTCTTCATGCGGCCATTCTTTCGAACACATGGCAGGCACAGATCAAACACTAGAGTAGCTTCACTATTCTACAGTGATCATCGACCAATTTGGTCTCCATCTTAACCCCCTGTCCCCCTAGCATCTACCCCAGCCCAGACAACATCCCCCTTCGCCGCTAGCAGCAGTGGCACGCCGCCCAAATATGGTCATCGCTGGCCAAACATGGAAAACGCGCCAGAGACAACGCCACGGCAAACCAGCTCATCCCCTAGCTCCGCCGCACCCTACCGTGACCCCCTGTCCACCCCACGGAAGCAGCCATGCCCTGGACCACCGAGGAGCAGCAGCGCACCGCCCCCTCTGTGCCATGCATGAACCGCTCTAGTGCGCCGTCCCCGACCTGCTCGCCCAGCTCACTCCTTGCTCCTAGCTTGCGTGTGCAGCATCATATTAGCCCTAGTAGCCTCCTAGACAACCCCTCTCCCCGCCGCTTGACCTGCAGCCACCGCTCGCCGCGTCAAACACCATCGGATCCGCTCAGAGCGCCAGCCTCGCCCGACCAAAAGCCACCGCCCCTAGCTGCGCCATTGCACCGTAGATGACCACCAGGAGGTAGCGTACCGTCCGCCTACCCCGCCCATGCCTTTGGCACCCTGTACCATCGTCACCGACGAGCTCACCGTCGCACCCCTCGGTCCCCTTGTTGGGCTATATAAGGAGCCCTTCCCAGCACCATTTCTCCACACTCCAATACTCCCCACCTCCCACTGAGTCCCACAGACCATCCCCGGAGCCACTCGAGCCACCGTTCGCCGGAATTTCCACCGGAGCCACCGCCATAGAGGAGGAACGGGGCAGTCGATTGCGACCATCCCAGGAGCCGCCGCGACCACGCCTGAGTCCGCCGTCGTCCACCAGTCCGATCGGCCCCATCGCCACGTTAGTTGGAGCCCTGGTAAGCCCCCAATCGACCCCCACCGAGCCGCTAGGGTTCAGTCTCGCCGGCGACCTGTTCGTCGTCGACGACGAGCCACGACCGTTGATCTCTGTTCTAATCGCACGGTCCACATCGCCCCGTACCGCTTCACGTTAGAGTCAGCCACTGACATGTGGACCCCTCCTGTCAGTTGCCCTCTGCACTGCGGAGTGTCACTGGGCCGGCCCATTTAGTTTCCCTCCTTAGCCCGCAGATTCAAATAAAGATTTCTATTTAGACTTAAACTAAATTCTGTCCACTAGTTTAAAAATCAATTTAGAGAGTTCTACTAAACCAAATTGAATGATTTAAATTTTTTAAGAAAGATAATTAAATTATCTATCCAAGCCCGTTGGATTTAAATAAATTGGAGTTATAGATCACATATAGAAAAAAATAACAAAACAGAGACTTTTCTGCATTCAAACATTTTTCAAAAATCATCCATAATAGCTTTTGAGTTGATTCCAACTCTCAAAAATCACGTTTGATAATACCTATCTGAATATGTAATAATATTTAGGTTTGCGTGCGGTGACTTGGGACTAGTACCAAAATAATGCTATATAGGCATTTCTAGTCACTTTAAATCATTTAAATATTAAACATAAATCTATTAAAATGTGATCCAACCTTTAAATCACATTCCCATGTAATATAATATGTGGTGATGACATGTGTCCACATGATCCCATATTTTAATTGGAGAATATTAAATCTTAATTAATTTCAATGAGTAGAAATTACTTTTCTCAAATAAAATAAATGAAACTAGTTCATTAATTCTTGTGATGAATGTGATGGTACTAGATCATCAAGTGTGTGTGCCTTAGTGTGCTAAATAGACTAGTTAAGTATTGTTTGGTGATTGTGTATTCTGTATATATTTATAGACGATAGTACCGATCAAGTCTACGAGGAGGAGTTCTACCCCGAAGAAGACGAGGAGAATTTCAACCACTGCACCAACCAAGGCAAGCCATCATTAACAATGCAAGCTAACCCTTGCAAGCAAGATAACCTAAGCAATATGCAGTAGGCATGCTTTGGTTATACCTTTTGATTCATACCCATCCCAAGTTTTACTTACAAGTTTTACCCTTTTTCTTTCCCAAAGTTTCCTTACTTCTCGTAATGCTTTGTGAGATTTTAGAAAGTAGTTTAGATAGCATAAAGAGTATAAAACTTGGCCTATACTAGATTTCATTCTATGGCATGAGATTCAGATTAGCATCCCACCTTAGTGAACACTCTTAACTTAGTAGTTGGAGCTAAACCAAAAGACTTGATCACTCTAGGTGGGAATACTTGGTGAACATGCTTATGAAAACCTTGGATTGATGAGTCATTCTATTGAGATGTTTTGACATGTGAGGATGAACAAAAATGGTTTATGATGATGATGTTGAGGCATGAGCCTTAGCCCTTTATAAAAACTGATGGTTGGGTTTGGATGCGATACCATTCAAATTTTATCGTACAACCACAATACCTGAATTGGGTAAGGCTTAGCCGGAAGTTTATATGCATTAGTATTAGTTCCCTCGTGGGAGAGGTTTGAGATGAGGCTACCTCTCGATGTTGTCCACCTATGCAGTGCCCAGGATGGCAGATGGCCATGGCTGGGAGGTCAAGCTCATAGGAGAGGTTCTTATACTAGAGTGTGTAAAGGAAAGGTTATGTTTGATTATCTGCATACTAAGTATGATGATTCAGGGTTATCCCTGATAGATGTATCGACTTTTGTGGTGAAAGTGTATCACCTCTGCAGAGTGTCAAACTATTAGAATAGCCGCGTCCGCGGTTATGGACAGTTGGAGTGGCCATACTGTTCCATTGTCAGATGTTTTTAGAAAGACTTATGAAATGAATTGTGACATGACTTGACCAGAACAGAGTTGTGACTATGACAACTAAGTTCCCACTTAGGTAATTTACAACGTTATTTTTTATTTTTCTTTGTTTCTGAACTCAGCTTAGGTTTCAAACTTAACTTTACAAATAAACTTAGAACTTAGCATTCCTACTAGAACTACCTTACTTGTTAGTGATAGTTTGCAAGTACTTAAAGAGTACTCATGGCTTTGTCCCTGGCTATTCCCGTGGCCAGACTATGAGGAGGACTATCCGGAAGAAGGACAACAAGGCGGCTACGACAACTAGGATCATCTCCCATCGTCGGCATTGCCTGTGACATTGAAGATGGATCCCACTGCTACGCTATTTATTCCGCTACTTGTTTGTACTAAGACTGGATCATGAGATCCTTTATTTGTGTAAGACCACTTTATGGTTTGTAATGGATGGTGTACTATGATATCCAATCTGTTATGTCTCGCAAAAATGGTAATCCTAGGATTGCGATATATGGCATAACAGGCATCTGGGATTAAAAATCCGGGTGTTGACAGAAGAAGACCATGAGCAACATCTGAGAATCATCATTGAAACCCTTAGAGAGCATGAGTTGTATGCCAAGTTCAACAAATGTGAGTTATGGCTGAAATAACTAGGATTCCTCAGACATATTGTGTCGGCAGGAGGAGTCGCTGTTGATCCCGGCAAGATCAAAGATGTTGAAGAATGGGAAGCCCCAACCACTCAAACCCAAGTCCGTGCATTTCTCGGATTAGCGAGATATTACTACAAGTTCGTAGAAGGATTTTCGAGCATCGCAAGACCCATGACCCAATTGTTGAAGAAGGACAAGAAGTTTGAATGGACCGACAAATGTGAAGCAAGTTTCAAAGAGCTTAAGAAGAGATTGATTTTAGTCCAAATATTGATTATGCCAGATATCAAGAAGCCTTTTGATGTGTATTGTGATGCATCCAAGATTGGTCTCGGATGTGTGTTGATGCAAGAAGGCAAAGTCATAGCATATTTGCCCAGGCAACTGAAGCAACATGAGCAAAACTACCCCACCCATGATCTTGAATTAGCATTTGTAGTTTTAGTCTTGAAGACATGGCGTCATTACCTTATTTGTAATCGCTGTGAGATTTATTCAGATCACAAGAGCTTGAAGTATATTTTCACTCAGAAGTATATTATGAGGCAAAGGAGATGGATAGAGTTAATCAAGGATTATGACCTTGACATTCACTATCACCCCGGCGAAGCCAATGTGGTAGCGGATGCTCTGAGCAGATTGCCGTGTAGGTTAAACACCATGATCAAGGAGAAGCAACCAAGTTTGCAGGAGGAGTTGGAGCAGTTTAGAACTGAGCTAGTTAGCAAAGGATTTTTAGCTAGCATTGAACTGCAACCCACTTTGATCAGTCAAATCAAGGAAGTCCAGAAGGGAAATGCAAGTATCGACAAAATCAAGCGTCATATTAGTACAGGAAAGGTACCTGGATTCACGGAAGACGAAGAAGGATTTATGTGGTACAAAGGACGTATCTGTGTGCCAGCAGATTCAGAGCTGAAGCAAGTTATCATGCAAGAAGCTCATGATACTCTTTATTCTATCCACCCCGGAGGAACAAAGATGTAACATCCCAAAATTTCATCTAAAATCATCATCATTGCACTCATATCATCATAGCATGTAATTGCATTGCATTTAGAATGTCCTCCAAAAATTTGGTGCAATTTTGAACCATGAACAAAAAGATATGAATTTTTGAAAATAGAATCAAAGAAAATGCTATATTACCTATTAAATCAAAAGTAAATAATTTGGATTAAAGTAGAAGATAAATATGTCCCATAATACCCTAAAAACCTAATTTGACTTTTTACAAATGTTCACAAATTGATTTGAATCAATTTGAATAATTAAATCCAAAGTTGTGGAGAAAACAGAAATAGAAAAAGAAACAGAATAAGGGAGAGAAAAAAAAGAGAGCAGCAGACAGCTTCTGGCCTTTTGGACCAATCCGGCCCAGCAGCCCAACCGGACTCCCTCTCCCCTTCTCTGTCTTTTCTCACCCCCTCATTTTTACCCCTCCCGCTGACAGGTCGACCCCACGCCCACGTCACCTCGTCGTCTTCACTGCCGATGATGGACCTCTCCCCTTTGGCCGTTTCGAATAGATTCGATTCCTAGCCATGATTAATTGCCCCGGCGATTACCCCTACTAAACCCCCTCTCCCTCCTCATCATTTTCCCCATAGACACCACCCCGGAGAGCCCCCAGGCTTCCCAAATTTCGAGCTCGAACCGCCGCTGTCTGACAGACTCCGGCGACGATTCCGGTGAACCCTGGCCGCCCGGCGCCCTCCCCTCTGTCCCATATGTTTTGTCATGTTCTGGCGCGTGTTTTAACCCCGACTATGTACTTTCTCGTGCTCCAGGTCAACGACATGGACCAAGTCCGGCGAACTCCCTCTGCCGCCACCGTCAGTCGCCTTCTTCGGTAAAGGTAGGGTTCCCGCCGCCCCTTTTTGGTCTTTACTAGGTCGTGCAGACACTTGCGCACCTCGCTGACCTCCTTGCCGGTTGATTCAAGCCCAGGTCACGGTCTCCGACACCGAGCCGTGAACTCCACCGTCTGCGCAACTCCGGCAAAGGATCCAGGCCAAGCCCGAGCACCCCCCGCACCGCAGTGACCTCCATCGAGATTGCCACGACCTCCTCAACCTCTGGTACGTGTCCACGGTCTCCCAGCCCTCGTATAATCGCCAGAACCTCATCGGTCGACGCCTCGCGCTGCAAGGCGTCATAGCACCGCCAGTCCCCGGCGAGATGCTTAGTAGCCGTTCGATCAGATCCTAGCGGTTAAGATTAGATCACTTAACCGAAAGGGTACGGCTGATCTGATCTGTCCAACGTCACTTAAATCTGACGGCCCACAGTGATCGATCCGACCGAACCGGTACCAGCCAATAGGATAGCGCCACGTCGCTAGACTATTTCTGTTTAATTAGAAAATAGACAGATTTAGTATTAAACTTAGAAAATCCATAACTTTTGATCCACAAATCAGAAAAATACAAATTTGGTATCTATGGATTCAGAAAAATAAGACCTTTATTATGGAGGCCTTGTTTAACACTTTTGCCTCAGTAAACTTGGAATTATAGGCAGAACCTTTTTAGGACTATTTTGCTCATAAAAATTGTTCTATAAATTATTTTTGGGTATTTCTTATGCATTTAGATGAGGTATTCTATCCTCTGTACTGTAGACTCTGTAAATTATAGAATTATGATCATATCATTGCATTTTGCATGCATTCATGTTTTTGTAATCTTTTAATGATTGAATTGTTATTGTTGTATTAATCTTATGTAGATTGTGAAGTTGGTTGCTGTGAGGATTGTACCTATTCCCCTAGCTACCAAGGCAAGTGATATTGCATCTCATGTCCTATTATTTTCACTATTGCACTAGTGATATTTTGGTAGATGTTAGCATGATAGAATTATTCATATGTTACCATACTATGCTATGGTATCTTGGTAGTATCTCCTAGTTGAAAGACTTTGTATGCTAGAATGCTTAGCTATGCTATTAGAATTCGTGGGTGGAATATACACATAAGATAGCATGGAAAGATATTATTTTGTTTAACTAAGAAAACAACTAATGTTAATGAAACACCTGGGTGGAATGGGCTTGCTTGGATTATGTTGAGTGGTTACTCAGGGGCCATGTCTATGGTCAGCTGGTGTATCACACTTGTGGATGGCCACCCAGGAACAAAGAGATTGGAGACGTTCTTGTCACCAAGCTTCCAGTGCAGCCACATGGCATATGGGCTCTGCCTTGACCAACTAAGTTGCAAGAACTCAGCCAGACGGACAGAAGGTGGTAGATATGATAGGATGGAACGCGTCCGTGGTGGTCTGAGGGATTGCTTCTGAAAAGTCTTGTCTCGATGCATGTCGAGTGTTGTGGGGAAAGTGCACCACCTCTCGAGAGGGTAAAACTAAGTACTTAGCCGTGTCCCCGGTTATGGACATTCCTGAGCCTCAAGACAAGGAAGGCCTCAATAATCTCCTCATCCAAATTTCTCTAAGTTAAAACTTGTGTGTGAACATGGGTAGAGGTTCAGTGATGTCTATCATTGGTACCTTATAACTAGAATGAAAAACTTCTTCAAAACCTATAAGTTAAACCAGCTTTTAGCAAAGCCAGCCATAACCCCACTTAGCCATATATTCATGTAGTTGTTGGATTATACTAAGTATCTATGGTATCACTTGCCAATACAATTCCAAATGTATTGACCCTTGTGGCTGTAACTTATTATGTTGCAGGATACTCTGATGATGAGTAGGGTTGTGGGTCTACACTCGACATGCTTGCCTGTGGCACATGAAGACTAAAGACTCTATTATTATTATGCTATGTAATGTGAACTTTAAGTGCCTTAGCCTTGGGCTAAGTGAGTTGTAAGAACCATTATATTCCTGGATATGCGATGTAATAATGACCTTTGTTTCTGTGTACTTCATCTCAAACTGTGGGTGCTAGCATTTTCGATCCAGGGACTAGCACTGCAATCACAGGGATCTTACCTTATTATGGTGAGATCTTACAGATGGTATCAGAGCATTGTGTTGCCTGTAGGTCTGTGACCCTAGAATGGATTAGACTAAGGAAAACCCTTAGGAAAAATAACTCTATATTTCAACTTTACACTTGTCTTTTCATCTCGTAAAGCTTTCCCTAATCATCCTTCTCATCTATTTTTGTAGATGTCCACCATCAATGAATCTGTCAAGAAGGGACCACTGATGACTATGACCCTGGAGTGTGAGACAGAATTTCCCAATGTGCTCAAGAACCTCATGCTCGGCTTGGGGATGAATGGTGAAGCCGTGTACAAGGGATTTCCTGTGATAGATGAAGGATAAGAGTATTGGTGGGTGCAACTCCACTTGTACAAGAACAAGGAAGACGATCCCAAGAGTACGGGACTTTGCATGTTCACTAACTCTAAAATGCACCAGTCATTCTTTGACTCTGCAAGGAATGCTGCATGGAAGGCTATTGAGGAACTTGGGGAGAGACTCAAGTATAGAATGCTCAATACTCAGGAGGAACTCAAGGAGGAGAAGCGTCTTGTCCAAGACTCAAAGGCCACTGTGAAACGCCTAAGTAAGGATATCATAGGCCTAGCTTTGGAGCTATGTGACCAAGACAAGCAGATTTCTGCCAAGGATGCCAGATTGCCACCTTGGTTAAGGAGTGAGATATTAGTTGGACCACCACCCTTGGCGTTTTATCACGTTAATATCTCGACCATACCAACCTATGTGGTATGGCAAAAATAAAGTTATGTCTGGAACCTTGAGTGCTTGAGTTGAATTGATGTATTACTACTTGGAATGTTTTGTTGGTTGAATTCTCTTTTATTTTGTGACTTGTAATTTCTTTCTCCATTGTGTTACTAATTTTCTCCATACTATGCAAAAGATGCCGAACTTTGTCTACAGCATGGCCAAGGATTTCAAGGGGACTCGCTTTGGGACTCGTATCTTGGAGCTAGTCCAAGTGCTCGCTCTTCCGATCCCCACTATTCAGGGACTTCAGCTGAGGAAGTTTCAGAGGAAGGACTTATGGGGATTCAGAGTTACCCAGCCAGGACGTGAGACGGAGCCCCAAACAGGGGAGATTACCTTCAAGGTTCTCCATGACGACATGGAGAGGGGCCTCAATGTCGCTATGCAGGAGCTATTGGGACGCCTATGTGGACGTCATTCTTCTGAGATCAAGAGCCACTACTTCCACTTCTTTGGGAGGCGCGACGAGGATGGAGAGCCTATTGTGTTGGACAAGGCCACTAAGGAGTCTATCAAGCCTGTGCGTCACTACCTCCAGGACTTAGAGAGCCTTATTAGACACCTTGATACTGATAGGACTAACGTGATGCTTAGCAATGATGAACTACGAGTCCAACTCAAGGAGAAGGACAAGGCCTTCCAGGAACAGGAAAATCGAATCAAGGAAATGGAGAAGAAGTTTGAAGACCAAGATAAGAAATTCAAGAACCAAGAGAAGAGAGTTCAGGAGAAGAACAAGAAGATTAGAGACCTGGAGACCGAGTTAGAGCTGGAGAACATTGAGCTGGAAGCGGATCACGAGGTGATAGAGAGGCTACACACACAGAAGAGAGAGTTACAGACAAAGATCGATGCTCTGACTACCAGCTTGGAGGAATACAAGGCAGGATTCGCATCAGCAGGACTTGGTCTAGTGGAGGAGGAAGTTGACATGGAGGAGTAGTGATACTGTTCCATCTACCTATCGTTCTATTATTATTGAGTGCATAGGTCATACCGACTTGTGGGTGACTATGCTAGTATGTTATCTTTGCAGACTCTGTTATTGTTGTGATGTTGGAACTTGCATGTGCTTGTTTGTCTGAATTGTTGTTTTATTTCGGTTATCTATTATTACTTACCCTTACTAAACCCACAGATGCCTCCCCGATGCAACAACGAGGATACCAATGACAATGACAATGGAATGCAGCAGATGATAGCTGCACAGACCCAAGTAATGCAAATGATGACTCAATTTATGGCGAACCAGAATCAGAACAACAATAATAACAATAACAACAACCAGAACAATCCACCACCTCTGGATATGCTGACCAGATTTCTAAGGCTGAGATCTGCCAAGTTCTCAGGTACCTCTGACCCCATGGTAGCAAATGATTGGTTACGCTCTGTGAATAAGGACCTAGTCACGGTTGGATGCACGGATGCAGAAAAGGTCAGATTTGCAGCACACTTATTGGAAGGTCATGCAGCTGCTTGGTGGGATAATTTTCAAATTACCCACCCTATTGAGGAAGTGACTTGGGCAATGTTTGAGGATGGGTTTCGCACAACTCACATCTCTGCTGGAATAATGGGATTAAAGAAAAAGGAGTTTCATAACCTCAAGCAACGCCACCGCAGTATTTCTGAATACATCGAGGAGTTCAATAATTTGTCACGTTATGCACCCGATGATGTTGACACTGATGCGAAGAGGAAGGAGAAGTTCCTAGATGGGCTAAATGATGAAATTTCTATGCAACTCTCTGTTGCATATGTTCCAACTTATCAATCTTTATGTGATAAAGCTACCATCCTGGAAAACAAGATGAAGCTAGTGGAGGGTAGAAAGAGGAAACACCATTTCGATAAGTTTGGATCAGGATCTCCTCACAAGCGCCCTCATGGTGAAGGAAGTGGGAGCTCAGGATTACACAAGAATGGGAATCATAATA
This sequence comes from Avena insularis, assembly GCA_023614405.1. Lineage (NCBI taxonomy): Eukaryota > Viridiplantae > Streptophyta > Magnoliopsida > Poales > Poaceae > Avena > Avena insularis. The sequence continues at coordinate 268,980,412 of CM042684.1, read as the reverse complement.
ACCATCGTAACAACAACCACCACCATGATGGAAACAATCATCGTGGACATAACAAAAGTGGATTCAGGAACAATCACAATAATCATGGCCATGGGAACCAAAATGGTCGAACCACACGATTAGCCAAAGAAGAAAGACATCACCGTGGAATGTTTCAAGTGTAAAAAGACAGGACATTATGCTAATGAATGCCCAGAAAAGAAGACTGATGGGGCTAAGCCAAACCCATTCCAAAAGGGCCATGTGAATCACATTAATGTGGAGGAAATCCAAGAAGGATCTGATGTCGTGATCGGTAAGTTCATGATTAATTCCTTTCCTGCACTTATCCTTTTCGATACTGGCGCATCGCATTCATTCAGTTCAAGAGCATTTGTAATCAAAAATGAACTCTCCACTGAGACTATTGGATGTCCTATGAAGGTAAGTTCTACGGGTGGAGAAATGATAGTAAATTTAGGGTGCCGACATATCACCCTAGAAATTGGAAAACATAAGTTCCTGATTAGTTCAATAATCCTAGAGTCCCAAGGATTAGATGTTATATTAGGGATGGACTGGTTGACCCGCTATGAAGGGGTGATTGATTGTGCCAAGCGAACTGTTATGCTCACTACCCCATAAAGGAAAAGGATCAGGTTCAAGTCTAACTTTGAACCCAAGGGGAGCAAGGTTAATTCTCTTAAGGGGGTTAGCCTAGATAATGTGCCAATAGTGAGGGAATATCCAGATGTGTTCTCCGAGGAATTACCTGGCATGCCACCAGATAGGGACGTGGAGTTTCTGATAGACCTACTACCAGGAACGGGACCTATAGCAAAGAGACCTTATAAAATGTCGGTGGACGAGTTAAAAGAACTCAAGAAACAGCTGGGAGAACAGTTGAAAAAGGGATTTATTCAACCAAGATCGTCGTCTTGGGGAGCACCAGTCTTGTTTGTTGAGAAGAAGGACCGGAGTCAAAGGCTATGCATAGATTATCGTTCACTCAATGAAGTGACCATAAAGAACAAATATCCCCTGCCTAGAATAAATGATCTCTTCGATCAGCTAGAGGGAGCATGTGTTTTCTCAAAAATTGATCTTCGATCAGGATACTTCCAACTAAAGATCAGAGAACTTGACATACCCAAGACTTCATTCACCACTAGATATGGGTTGTATGAATATACAGTAATGCCATTCGGATTGACTAATGCACCAGCCAATTTCATGAACATGATGAATAAGGTATTCATGGAATTCCTTGACAAGTTCATAGTGGTATTCATCGATGATATATTGGTATATTCCAAAAGCAGCAAAGAACATGAAGAACATCTACGCCTGATTCTGGAGAAACTTAGAGAACATAAACTTTATGCCAAGTTCAGCAAATGTGAATTCTGGCTGAATGAAGTGGGATTTCATGGACACATAGTATCTGGTAATGGTATAGCTGTGGATCCAGCAAAAGTGGCAGCTGTGACAGAGTGGGAACCTCCTAAATCAGTTAAAGAAATCCGTAGCTTCCTTGGCCTAGCAGGGTACTATCGGAGGTTCATTGAAAATTTCTCTAAGATTGCAAAGCCCATGACTAATCTGCTGAAGAAGGAGAATAAGTTTAATTGGACAGAAGCTTGCGAAACCAGCTTTCAGGAATTGAAAAAGAGGCTAGTGTCAGCCCCAGTGTTATGTTTGCCAGATATTGAGAAAGACTTTCAAGTATACTGTGATGCATCTCACCAAGGATTAGGAGGTGTATTGATGCAGGAAGGTAGAGTGGTAGCTTATGCATCAAGACAACTAAAAAATCATGAAGTGAACTACCCTACTCATGATCTACAGTTGGCATCAGTTGTGCATGCACTAAAAACATGGAGGCATTATCTTATGGGAAAACGTTGTGAGATGTTCACCGATCACAAGAGTTTGAAATACATTTTTACACATAAAGAACACAACATGAGACAAAGAAGATGGCTAGAACTTATCAAAGACTATGACTTAAGTTTGCAATACCACCGTGGAAAGGCAAACGTCGTAGCCGATGCATTAAGCCGCAAGGCTCATGTAAATGGCCTCAATAAAGGAGAATTGTCGGAGGAGTTATCTGCCCAATTTAGAGAGCTGAGACTTGAAATTGTGCCTGAAGGGTACCTTGCATCCTTGGAAGTGCAACCCACACTAATGGACAAAATTCAAGAAGCCCAAAAGCTGGACAAAGAAATAGAAGAAATCAAAAGTAAAGTTAGTGAAGGCAAGGCGAAAGGATTCCATGTGGATGATCAAGGAATGTTATGGTACGAAAAACGTATCTATGTTCCGCAGGATCTCAAACTTAAGAAGTTTATCTTACAAGAAGCGCACAACTCACCATATTCAATTCATCCTGGCAATACTAAGATGTACATGGATGTTAAGGAAAGGTTTTGGTGGAATAATTTAAAGAAGGACATAGCAGAGCACATTGCCTTGTGCGACGTGTGCAGTCGTGTAAAGGCAGAACATCAAAAACCGGCAGGATTATTACAACCACTGCCAATACCTGATAGGAAATGGGATAAAATTGGTATGGATTTTATCACCGGACTACCCAGGACTAAATCTGGATACGATTCCATATGGGTTATCGTTGACCGCTTGACAAAAGTGGCCCATTTTATACCAGTAAAGACCACTTATACAAGTGCCAAACTAGCCAAGATTTACATGAATAGAATTGTATGTTTGCATGGGGTACCTAACAGTATCGTGTCCGACAGAGGAACTCAGTTTACTTCGCATTTTTGGCGACAACTTCACGAGTCATTGGGAACTCGACTGGAGTTCAGCACTGCATTTCATCCACAAACTGATGGATGTATGAAAGGACCAATCAAATATTAGAGGATATGCTAAGAGCATGTGCGTTAGATTATGGATCCAGTTGGGATGAAAGTCTACCGTACGTAGAGTTTTCTTACAATAACAGCTATCAATCAAGCATAGAAATGGCTCCATTTGAATTTCTTTACGGAAGGAAGTGTACTACACCATTACTATGGAATGGAGTAGGGGAAAGAAATTTGTTCGGCCTAGACCTAATCAAAGAGGCCGAAGAGAAAGTCAAGATGGTGAGAGATAGGCTAAAGGTAGCTCAATCTCAGCAGAAGAGCTATGCTGATCCAAAACATAGAGAGGTTACCTATGAGGTTGGTGATAGAGCTTACCTCAGGGTATCACCACTTCGTGGTGTAAAGAGATTTGGAATCAAAGGAAAACTAGCACCACGCTATGTAGGACCTTTCAAGATTTTGAGTCGCAAAGGAGAAGTGGCATATGATATAGAATTACCAGAATCTTTGTCAGCAGTTCATAACGTATTCCATGTTAGTCAACTAGAGATGGAAGAAACTTCGTTGAAAGACACTATACCATTGAAGGAAGTTCAGCTAGATAGTGATCTCACTTATGAAGAGAAACCTATTAAGATTCTAGAGACCGCAGAAAGAATTACCCGTACCAAGTCCATCAGGTTCTGCAAAGTGCAGTGGAACCATCACACTGAATCAGAAGCAACATGGGAGCAAGAGGATGAACTTCGGAGAGATCACCCTCACCTATTTGCTAGCCAACCCGAATCTTGAGGGCGAGATTCATCTTAAGGGGGTTAGATTTGTAACATCCCAAAATTTCATCTAAAATCATCATCATTGCACTCATATCATCATAGCATGTAATTGCATTGCATTTAGAATGTCCTCCAAAAATTTGGTGCAATTTTGAACCATGAACAAAAAGATATGAATTTTTGAAAATAGAATCAAAGAAAATGCTATATTGCCTATTAAATCCAAAGTAAATACTTTGGATTAAAGTAGAAGATAAATATGTTTCATAATACCCTAAAAACCTAATTTGAGTTTTTACAAATGTTCACAAATTGATTTGAATCAATTTGAATCCTTAAATCCAAAGTTGTGGAGAAAACATAAATAGAAAAAGAAAAAGAATAAGGGAGAAAAAAAAAGAGAGCAGCAGACAGTTTCTGGACTTTTGGCCCAATCCGGCCCAGCAGCCAACCCGGACTCCCTCTCCCCTTCTATGTCTTTTCTCACCCCCTCATTTCTACCCCTCCCGCTGACAGGTCGACCCCACGCCCACGTCACCTCGTCGTCCTCACTGCCGATGATGGACCTCTCCCCTTTGGCCGTTTCGAATCGATTCGATTCCGGCAGTTTCTTGCGATTAATTCCCCGGCGATTACCCCTACTAAACCCCCTCTCCCTCCTCATCGTTTTCCCCACAGACACCACCCCGGAGAGCCCCCAGGCTCCCCAAATTTTGAGCTCGAACCGCCGCTGTCCGACGGACTCCGGCGATGATTCCGGTGAACCCTGGCCGCCCGGCACCCTCCCCTCTGTCCCATATGTTTCGTCATGTTCTGGCGCATGTTTTAACCCTGGCTATGTACTTTCTCGTGCTCCAGGTCGACGACATGGACCAAGTCCGGCAAACTCCCTCTGCCGCCACCGTCAGCCGCCTTCTCCGGTAAAGGTAGGGTTCCCGCCGCCCCTTTTTGGTCTTTACTAGGTCGTGCAGACACTTGCGCACCTCGCTAACCTCCTTGCCGGTTGATTCGAGCCCTAGGTCACGGTCTCCGACACCGAGCCATGAACTCCACCGTCTGCGCAACTTCGAGATCCAGGCCAATCCCGAGCACCCCCCACACCGCAGTGACCTCCATCGAGATCGCCACGACCTCCTCAACCTCTAGTACGTGTCCATGGTCTCCCAGCCCTCGTATAATCGCCAAAACCTCATCGGCCGATGCTCCGCCGCCGCGCGCCGTCGTTAGCACCGCCAGTCCCCAGCGAGATGCTTAGTAGCCGTTCGATCAGATCCTAGCGGTTAAGATTAGATCACTTAAATGAAAGGGTACGGCTGATCTGATCCGTCCAACATCACTTAAATATGACGGCCCACAGCGATCGATCCGACCGAACCGGTACCAGCCAATAGGATAGCGCCACGTCGCCAGACTATTTCTGTTTAATTAGAAAATAGATAGATTTAGTATTAAACTTAGAAAATCCATAACTTTTGATCCACAAATCAGAAAAATACAAATTTGGTGTCTATGGATTCAGAAAAATAAGACCTTTATTATGGAGGCATTGTTTCACACTTTTGCCTCAGTAAACTTGGAATTATAGGCAGAACCTTTTTAGGACTATTTTGCTCATAAAAATTGTTCTATAAATTATTTTTGGGTATTTCTTATGCATTTAGTTGAGGTATTCTATCCTCTGTACTGTAGACTCTGTAAATTATAGAATTATGATCATATCATTGCATTTTGCATGCATTCATGTTTTCGCAATGTTTTATTGATTGAATTGTTATTGTTGCATTAATCTTGTGTAGATTGTGTGGATTGTGAAGTTTGTTGATGTGAGGAATGTACCTATTCCCCTAGCTACCAAGGCAAGTGATATTGCATCTCATGTCCTATTATTTTCACTATTGCACTAGTGATATTTTGGTAGATCTTAGCATGATAGAATTATTCATATGTTACCATACTATGCTATGCTATCTTTGTAGTATCTCCTAGTTGAAAGACTTTGTATGCTAGAATGCTTAGCTATGCTATTAGAATTCGTGGGTGGAATATACACATAAGATAGCATGGAAAGATATTATTTTGTTTAACTAAGAAAACAACTAATGTTAATGAAACACCTGGGTGGAATGGGCTTGCTTGGATTATGTTGAGTGGTTACTCAGGGGCCATGTCTATGGTCAGCTGGTGTATCACACTTGTGGATGGCCACCCAGGAACTAAGAGATTGGAGACGTTCTTGTCGTGAAGCTTCCAGTGCAGCCACATGGCATATGGGCTCTGCCTTGACCAACTAAGTTGCAAGAACTCAGCCAGACGGACAGAAGGTGGTAGATATGATAGGATGGAACGCGTCTGTGGTGGTCTGAGGGATTGCTTCTGAAAAGTCTTGTCTCGATGCATGTCGAGTCTTGTGGGGAAAGTGCACCACCTCTCGAGCGGGTAAAACTAAGTACTTAGCCGTGTCCCCGGTTATGGACATTCCTGAGCCTCAAGACAGTGAAGCAGTTCAATAATCTCCTCTTCCAAATTTATCTAAGTTAAAACTTGTGGGTGAACATGGGTAGAGGTTCAATGATGTCTATCATTGGTACCTTATAACTAGAATGAAAAACTTCTTCAAAAACTATAAGTTAAACCAGCTTTTAGCAAAGCCAGCCATAACCCCACTTAGCCATATATTCATGTAGTTGTTGGATTATACTAAGTATCTATGGTATCACTTGCCAATACAATTCCAAATGTATTGACCCTTGTGGATGTAACTTATTATGTTGCAGGATACTCTGATGATGAGTAGGGTTGCAGGTCTACACTCGACATGCTTGCCTGTGGCACATGAAGACTAAAGACTCTATTATTATTATGCTATGTAATGTGAACTTTAAGTGCCTTAGCCTTGGGCTAAGTGAGTTGTAAGAACCATTATATTCCTGGATATGCGATGTAATAATGACCTTTGTTTCTGTGTACTTCATCTCAAACTGTGGGTGCTAGCATTTTCGATCCAGGGACTAGCACTGCAATCACAGGGATCTTACCTTATTATGGTGAGATCTTACAATTGAAGGAGCAATTTTGGTGGCAAAAGATGAAGAGAGAAATCGGAAGCTACATCGTCAAGTGTGATATCTGTCAAAGAGTCAAAGTGGAACATTAGAGACCCGCAGGACTGTTGCACCCATTGCAGATTCCGGAATGGAAATGGGATTCCGTCGGAATGGACTTTATCACCAGGTTGCCTACTTCTAGTAGGGGAAATGACTCAATCTGGGTCATCATTGATGCACTGTCCAAGGTAGCCCATTTTATAACCATCAAGACAACCTACCAGAGTTCGAAGCTCGCAGAGTTGTACATTGCTAGAATTGTCAGTTTCCATGGAACCACCAAGACCATAGTATCGGATCGAGGAACCCAATTTACCCTGAGATTTTGGCAGAAAGTCCAAGAAGGATTAGGAACCAAGTTGAATTTCAGCACAGCTTATCACCCGCAGAACGATGGACAGACGGAAAGAGTCAACCAAATCTTAGAAGATATGTTGAGAGCTTGTGTGTTAGAGTATGGATCAAAATGGGAAGATTGTCTGCCTTTCGCAGAATTCTCATACAACAATAGTTATCGAGTCAGTTTGCAAATGGCCCCATTTGAGTTCTTATATGGAAGAATGTGTTGTACCCCTTTGAATTGGTCGCAAGTAGGAGAGAGTCAGATTTTCAGACCTGAAATCCTACGAGAAGCCGAAGAGAAGGTTCACAAAGTCCGTGAGCACCTCAAGACCGCCCAATCCAGACAGAAGAGTTATGCTGACAAGAGATGTCGAGACCTGACTTTCAATGTCGGAGATTTTGTGTATCTCAAGGTTTCACCGTTGAAGGGAATGCAACGTTTTAGTCTGAAAGGAAAGTTAGCCCCCAGATATATCGGACCCTTCAAGATTCTGATCGAGGAGAAGTATCGTATCAACTGGAACTGCCTGAAGAGATGTCTGCCATCCATAATGTGTTCCATATCTCGTTACTTCGCAAATCCTTGGAAGTGCCGGAGAAGACCGAAGTGTTCAAGAACATCGATCACCGAGCCGTTGATATCAACAAGGATATGACGTATCGTGAAGTGCCCATTCGTATCTTGGAGGAAGCTTACAGAACCACTAGGACCAGGAGTATCAAATTTCTCAAGATCCAATGGAGCAACAGATACATTGCAAATGTATCTATAATTTTTGATGTTCCATGCTTGGTTTTATCCACATTCTTGTGTTTTGTTCCAACTTTGGAGTACTTTTCTTATGATTTCTTGGACTAACCTATTAACAAGAGCCACAGTGCCAGCTGCCTGTTTTCTGCTGTTTTTGGTTCCAGGAAAGTCAGAAAATGAATATTCTCGGAATTGGAAGGGACAAAAGCCAAAGTGCCTATTTTGCCGGATTTCATCAAGTGCCAGAATATGAGATGGAGAGGGTCTAGGGGCCACCACAACTTGGCCGCACGGCCAAGCCTGGCCCGTGCTAGGGGGTGGTGTTGCCCCTCCCGGCACCCCCTCGGCCTCTCCTTCCGCCTATAAGATACCCTCGGGACCAAAACCCTAAGTACCCGATCAAAAATCCACGAAAGAGTCTGTAGCCGCCGTCATCTCCATCCCTAGATCGGGAGGGATCTGAAGCTCTTCCCGACATCCTTCCAGAGAGGGGAATTCACCCTGGAGGCCTTCTTCATCACCATGCAAGCCTCCGGTGTGATGCGTGAGTAGTTCATCCTTGGACTACGGATCCATGTAGTAGCTATATGGCTGGTTCTCCTCCTTTGTGCTTTCATGTCTAGATCTTGTGAGCTCCGTTCATGATCAAGATCATCTATTTGTAATTCTGCATGTTGTGTTTGCGGGGATCCGATGGATATTGAGATGCTATTTCAGATTGATTATTGATTCTGTCATGTCTTTGTTATTTCTGATCTTGCATGCTTTCTGTTGTTAGTAGCTATCTTGGCCAAGTAGATGCTAGCAACTCCAAGAGTTAGTATTTATGCTCGATAGTGGGTTCATGCCTCTGGTAATCTGGGGAAGTGATAGAAATCTCTAAGGTACTAGATGTGCTCTTGCTACTAGGGAGAAAACAACAATCCTTTGTTCATAGAACAATCATATTGTTTACTTTACACGCAGTTCGTAAAAGCAATAATCTGTTGCTTGCAACTTAATACTGGAGGGGGTTCGGATGATAACCTGAAGGTGGATTATTAGTCATAGATGCAGTTGGATGGCGGTCTATGTATAATGTTGTAATGCCCAATAAAGTCTCAAAGGAGTCAAGATGATTAGTATATGCATGTATTTCTTACTCAGTGTTTGTCAATTGCCCCGCTGTAATTTGTTCACCCAACATGTTAGCTATCTAAGGAGAGCCACCTCTAGTGAACTATGGATCCCGGTCCTTTTCTTTACATACAATCTATAAACTATTTCTACTTTGTGTTTACTTTCTCCAAACTTTTACTTCTTTCCATTCGATACGTTTAATCCTTTGTTTTCCGAAAAACACTGTGAGATTGACAACCTCATCGCAAGTTGGGGACAAAGTTCTGTGGTTGTGTTGTGCAGGTCTCCATGTTGCTACTAGCACCGCTAGTGCGCCCTGCCAAAGTTCAGCTAGTAACACCTTTGGGGTGTTTCCTTGCTCCTACTGGTTCGATTCAACCTTGGTTTCATAACTAAGGGAAACTTGCTGCTTTGCTCATCATACCTTCCTCTTGGGGTTCCCAACGAGCTCTACATCAACACCGCACCAACACTTTTCTGGGTGCCATACACAGAGCCATCAAGCATTTTTCTGGCGCCGTTGCCGGGGAGTCAAGGACATCTTCACACGGGGAGTCCCTCATAACCAATCTCTTTACTTTGTTATTTTTGTTTTGCTTTGTTTGCTTGTTTTGTTATTCAAAAACACACAAAAAATTAGTTTCACTAGTTTGCTTTCTTATTTGAAACCCCCCAAAAAAATGACTACTCTTGAAAACACTAAGTTGTGTGACTTCACTAGCACCAATAACAATGATTTTATGAGCACACTTATTGCTCCACCTGTGGCTGAAAATACTTTCTTTGAGATAAAACCTGCTTTGCTCAATCTTGTTATGAGAGAACAATTTTCTGGTATTGGTAATGAAGATGCTGCTTCCCATCTAAATAACTTCGTTGAACTTTGTGAGATGCAAAAGCATAGGGATATAGATGGTGATATTATTAAGTTGAAAGAGAGGAAAAGCTAAAGAATGGTTGAATTCCTTAACTAGGAATAGTATTGATTCTTGGACTAAATGCAAAGATGCTTTCATTGGAAAGTATTATCCTCCTGCTAAGATTATATCTATGAGAAGTGAAATAATGAAGTTTAAACAACTTGATAATGAGCATGTTGCTCAAGCTTGGGAAAGAATGAAATCTTTGGTAAAGAATTGTCCCACTCATGGACTGACTGCTTGGATGATCATCCAAACTTTTTATGCAGGATTGAACTATTCTTCAAGGAACCTATTGGATTCTGTTGCTGGAGGTACCTTTATGACCATCACTTTGGGTGCTGCAACAAAACTTCTGGACAATATGATGGTTAATTATTCTGAATGGCATACTGAGAGAGCTCCACAAGGTAAGAAGCTAAATTCTGTTGAGGAAACCTCCTCCTTGATTGATAAAATTGATATTATTATGTCTATGCTTGTTAATGGGAAAGCCCATATTGATCCAAATAATGTTCCTTTAGCCTATTTGGTTGCTCAAGAGAGCAAGTTGATGTGAACTTCGTAAGAAATAACAATTTTGGCAACAATGCTTATGGTAATAACAATTATAGGCCCTACCCTCCTAATAATACTTATGGCTATAATGGTAAACTTGGATTACCTAGTGAAGGAAGAATTTTAGAAGTTGAAAGAGCCACTAAAAACTTCATGCAAATGCAATATGAGCAAAATAAACTATTCACTAAAACTATGGAGGAACAATCTATCATCTTGAAGAACATTACTTAAGAGTATAAATAGAGAAATTCCTAGTTTACAATTGAAACTCTCTAATGCTGAAAGAAATGTATCATCTTTGTCTGAATCTCAATCTTCATTGATTAATAAAATGGCTGCTAAACCTGAAACTAATGAGAATCCCTTTGCAGCTACTAATGCTATACAAGTAAGAATTGATGAAAATGTTAGACTATTAGCTGAATTACATGCTAAGTGGGAAAGAGAAGATAAAATTGCTAGAAACATTAGTGTTTCTACTATCACTACCACTAGTGTTGAGGCTAGTAATAGTTCTACTACTATAGATGATAAATTTGATTTTGACCTTGATGGTTGCAATATCTCTGAAGTTATTAAGTTCCTACAAAAGCTTGCTAAAAGTCCTAATGCTAGTGCTATGAACATGGCCTTCACTAAACACATTACTGATGCTCTCATAAAGATTAAAGAAGAAAAGATGAAACATAAAGCTTCTATTCCTATTAAACAAGAAGATGGTTGGGAACCCATCATTAATATGAAAGTGAATGACTTTGATTTCAAAGCTTTATGTGATCTTGATAGTAGTGTTTCTATTATGCCTAGAAGGATTTATGATATGCTTGATTTGCCTCCTCTTGAAGATTGTTATTTGAATGTCCCACTGGATGATAATGCTAAAAAGAAACTCATGGGAAGTCTTAATGATTTTCTTATTATGGTTAACAATGCCTATGTCCCCGTTGGTTTCTATGTTTTGGATGTTGAATACAATTCTTCTTGTCCTATTACTTTGGGAAGACCTTCTCTTATAACTGTTGGTGCCATCATTGATACGAAAGAAGGCACCATTAAATACCAACTCCCACTCAAGAAAGGTATAGAACACTTCCCTAAAAAGAGAGAAAAGATTTCTTTTGCTTCTCCTATGAAAACAAAATTTGGTCTTAATGCTTCTTCATTTGAGAATACTTGATTTTTTCTTGCTTCTTATGCCTAACTTAAAGGCGTTAAAGAAAAATACTTATTGGGATATAACCCAAAAGTTTTAGATGAGTCTTGGAAGCTATTACTTCAGTAATAACCGCTCCTTATCCTTTTTATTTGCTTTTTGTGCCAAGAGTAACCTCTAATGAGAGAGAAGTAATGATTGGGAAAGTTGTTGTCCCGAAACAGATTTTTTTGCTTCACCGTAAACATTCGTCAGAGAGCTCTATATGTCGGATTGAGCTGTAATTGTTTGTGCTTCTGCCCCAGGTTGTTACCTAACTTTCGTTCGTTCAACACTTTTTGATTTGAGAAACAGAAGGTCTTCGAAAAAATTCGTATTTACCTGCTGGTCTGTTTTGACAGATTTCTGCCATTTTCTGCATTCGCTTCTTGTTGGTTCCTTCTTGAGTTCTTTTGGGGAATTGAGATTTTTGAGGGAAGTGCTATAGTAGGTAGTGTTCTAATGGAAGTTTATTTGGTGTTAGAACTGAACCTTAAGACTTATTTATCTTGAGTGCACTAATGTTGCTAATAAAGATTATGTGAAGTTTTGTATGAAGGAAAATTTTCAGGTGTATGAATGAGATGAAGGATGGACTAAAGCTCAATATTGGGGATGCCCAAGGCATTCCCCTTCTTCATCAATAAAAATCCCAGGTTTCTTCCAAGCGCTTCATTTTTATTGTTTCATGCACAGTTGTGTTGTCCTTGGAGCGTCTTCTTTTTCGTTTTCGTTTTGGTTTTTCGTTTGCTTTTGTTTGCTTAGTTTTCTGAATAAATTGGTTGGACCCCCTCTTTCATACATTGGTTTGCAAATAGTTTGGTTTGGTTTGGAAAAGAGTAGGAAAGTTCATACTTATGTGGTAAAAAGAGCTCGTTTTTTGACTGTGGCCTATGCTTTGTAATGCCATGCTTGATATTGTTTTGGCTTTATGCTTAGTATTCTTTGCTGTAGCATGACTTGATATAAAAAATTGAGATTGCTTAATGTGCCTTGGATGAATCATGCGTTGTTCTAGCATATTAAAGCATAGTATAGTGGTATTCTCCTTTGATGCTTTATTTGGGTTGACTTGGCGCATGCTCACACCATGTTATGACTATCTCAAGTCACCATAGCCTTTATGATCCTTTAGTTTTCAACTTGTAGTATCACTTTATGCTTTGATCAATAATGTTTTGTCGCTCTGCATGATTATGGCCATTATTTCTCTCTAGTTTGTCGCTCCCAGTCTTTTTGCTAGCCTCCGCAACCAAGTATGAGTTTCACTCATGCATCCAACTCCCTAAACCAAGTTATTCCAAAGAGTCCACCATACCTACCTACTAGATTATGCTATTCCAAGTATATTCATGATTTTGTTTACCTTCCAAATTAAACTTGTTATGAGAAAACTAGTGATTAAAGCTCTCACGAACTTGATGGCACACTTTACTTTTCTTGCCCTTAATAAACTTGAACCATTGTGTCTTCTATGTTGTATATGCTTGCACTTATTTGTTGGGAATTAGCAGAACCATGCTTTCATGGGGAATGCTTTCAATATTGCACTTGGTACTTGTACCTAGTTGATATCATGCTCTTTTGTATATGGATGTCGTCGGTGTGAAATGAAAGGGGAGCTTGTAAGTCCATGGAGTTATGTATATGTGTTAGAGAAACTCCTAGGTCGCTGGTCTAATCCATGCTGACATGGTGGAAACCTGCAGCGTAACCATAATGAGCTGTCTATGAAGCATTCTTCTTATAAAAAAAGAGTCCTATATTGAGAAAAAAGAGAAAAGAGAAAAAAAAGAGATACTATGAAAAGAGGAAAGAGGGAAAAAAAGCACCATATTCCCATGGTAAATAAGAAGAATGCTGAGATGCTCGTTGTCTGCTTGCCTAGTCATTTTTATATGGGGATTCTTCCATATCATCGGGCAAGGGGTAGCCCGTTGGCGGTTCTCTATGATACACATATACTTACGATGACAAGAACTTACCGGTGACTAAACTTGAGTAGCATGAGGAGCGGCCCTCGTATACAAGGGACATGAGATTTCTGACTTATACTTCGTCAAGCATGTACACCATAGTTTGTTCACTTTAACCTTAATCACTTCAAGATGCTTATGATAGGGGCAATGAGAGCTGAAAGCTATAAGTACCATAATTTTTGGAAGCTCTTTATGAGACTTGAATCCCTACTTCCTTTTTTTTACAAAGGCCTTTCTTCCACCATTATATTGAGTCTCCACCTTCTCTCTTTATGCACTTACTTTGAGAGCATAGTGGCCATTCTTAGTTCTATGTGCATTGTCCCAAGACTAGTTGATTGATGCATAACTTGTTATTGCTTGTTTTAAACTATTGTATCTAGTCACTCTTATGAACTTTGAAGGTGTCCTATGCATTTATGTTTGCTACTCTATGAGGGACAAGCTGAATACATTATGCTATGTTTTCTTTATGTGAAACAAACAAACGTCTTGCAAAGCATTGTTATTCATGAATCTTTTGTTTGTGCCTTTTCATGTTGCATCATAGTTTCTTTGTCTTATTGCTAGAACTTTGTCTTTCATGTTATGATTGAAGTACTATGATCCTAGCTTTGAATGTTTTACAAATACTTTGATCAAGTCTTTGATGGTGCATGTCACCTCAAAAATTATTCTTTCTTTTTATCACTTACCTACTCGAGGACGAGCAGGAGTCAAGCTTGGGGATGTTGATACATTGCAAATGTATCTATAATTTTTGATGTTCCATGCTTGGTTTTATCCACTTTCTTGTGTTTTGTTCCAACTTTGGAGTACTTTTCTTATGATTTCTTGGACTAACCTATTAACAAGAGCCACAGTGCCAGCTGCCTATTTTCTGCTGTTTTTGGTTCCAAGAAAGTCAGAAAATGAATATTCTCGGAATTGGACGGGACAAAAGCCAAAGTGCCTATTTTTCCGGATGTCATCAAGTGCCAGAATACGAGACGGAGAGGGGCCAGGGGGCCACCACACCACCTGGCCATGCGGCCAGGCCTGGCCGGTACCAGGGGGTGGTGTTGCCGCTCCCGGCAACCCCTCAGCCTCTCCTTCCTCCTATAAGATGCCCTCGGGACCAAAACCCTAATTACCCAATCAAAAATCCACGAAAGAGTCTGTAGCCGCTGTCATCTCCATCCCTAGATCGGGAGGGATCTGAAGCTCTTCCCGGCATCCTACCGGAGAGGGCAATTCACCCTGGAGGCCTTCTTCATCACCATGCAAGCCTCTGGTGTGATGCGTGAGTAGCTCATCCTTGGACTACGGATCCATGTAGTAGCTAGATGGCTGGTTCTCCTCCTTTGTGCTTTCATGTCTAGATCTTGTGAGCTCCGTTCATGATCAAGATCATCTATTTGTAATTCCGCATGTTGTGTTTGCGGGGATCCGATGGATATTGAGATGCTATTTCAGATTGATTATTGATTCTATCATGTCTTTGTTATTTGTGATCTTGCATGCTTTCCGTTGTTACTAGCTATCTTGGCCAAGTAGATGCTAGCAACTCCAAGAGTTAGTATTTATGCTCGATAGTGGGTTCATGCCTCTTGTAATCTGGGGAAGTGACAGAAATCTCTAAGGTACTAGATGTGCTGTTGCTACTAGGGAGAAAACAACAATCCTTTGTTCATAGAACAATCATATTGTTTACTTTACACACAGTTCATAAAGCAATAATCTGTTGCTTGCAACTTAATACTGGAGGGGGTTCGGATGATAACCTGAAGGTGGATTATTAGTCATAGATGCAGTTGGATGGCGGTCTATTGTATAATGTTGTAACGCCCAGTCAAGTCTCAGAGGAGTCAAGATGATTAGTATATGCATGTATTGCTTTCTCGGTGTTTGTCAATTGCCCCGCTGTAATTTGTTCACCCAGCATGTTATCTATCTAAGGAGAGCCACCTCTAGTGAACTATGGATCCCGGTCCTTTTCTTTACATACAATCTATAAACTGTTTCTGCTTTGTGTTTACTTTCTGCAAACTTTTACCTCTTTCCACTTGATACGTTTAATCCTTTGTTTTCCGCAAAACACGGTGAGATTGACAACCTCATCGCAAGTTGGGGACAAAGTTCTGTCGTTGTGTTGTGCAGGTCTCCACGTTGCTACTAGCACCGGTAGTGCGCCCTGCCAAAGCTCAGCTAGTAACACCTTTGGGGTGTTTCCTTGCTCCTACTGGTTCGATTAAACCTTGGTTTCATAACTGAGGGAAACTTGCTGCTGTGCTCATCATACCTTCCTCTTGGGGTTTCCAACGAGCTCTACATCAACACCGCACCAGCACTTTTCTAGGCGCCATACACAGATCCATCAGCAACTACACCGAAGAAGTTACTTGGGAGCGAGAAGATTACATTAGGACTAACTTTCCAGATCTCTTTAGTTCCTAGTTTTCTTTCTTAAATATTGGGACGAGGTTTTGTTTAAGGGGGGAAGGTTTGTAACATCCCAAAACTTTAATCAAAGTTATCAAGATCCAAATCACCCAATTTAGGGTTAACAAAACCTTTTTATCATTAAAATAATTAGGAATGCATATATGTGTTGCATTAATATATAATTTTTTAGAATTGCCATGTTTGATTGTTCTAATGGTTGTAAAATGATTCCAAGATGAATGCCACATCATCTAGATCATTTGGAAACAAAATCCAAAGAAAAAGAAATCAAATAAGAATAAAAATACCAAATGGTCACTTTGGCCATTTTAATCCACTAGGTCATATTAGGTGTTCCTAGAAGTAAATTCTTAACAAAAATAATTCTAACCCTTTTCACCCCTTGCTAGTACAAGTAAAGATCTACCAAGGCGCACTTTGAAATCTTACATAAACATTTGAACACTAATTTTAAATGACATTGGAAAATTGAATTCTTTACATATGCATAGATCCCACCTTTTTAAAAACCACTCAAATGAATTCCCCTTGACCTCTCCAAGCAAACTTAGAATCTCAAGATTAAGTGGAGAACCCTCAAAAAATTTGAATTCAAAATTCAAAAATATTCTTCATGCGGCCATTCTTTCGAACACATGGCATGCACAGATCAAACACTAGAGTAGCTTCACTATTTCTATAGTGATCATCGACCAATTTGGTCTCCATCTTAACCCCATGTCCCCCTAGAATCTACCCTAGCCCAGACAACATCCCCCTTCGCCGCTAGCAGCAGTGGCGCGCCGCCCAAATATGGTCGTCACCGGCCAAACAACGCCACGCCAAACCAGCTGATCCCCTAGCTCCGCCTCACCCTACTGCGATCCCCTGTCCACCCCACGGAAGCAGCCGAGCCCTGGACCACCGAGGAGCAGCTGCGCACCGCCACCTCTATGCCATGCACGAACCGCTCCGGTGCACCGTCCCTGACCCGCTCGCCCAGCTCACTCCTTGCTCCCAGCTTGCGCGTGTAGCATCGTATTAACCCTAGTAGCCTCCCAGACAACCCCTCTCCCCGCCGCTTGACCTGTAGCCACCGCACGCCGCGTCAAACGCCGTCGGATCCGCTCAGAGCGCCAGCCTCGCCCGACCAAAATCCACCGCCCCTAGCTATGCCATTGTGCCATAGATGACCACCAGGAGGCAGCCCACCGTCCGCCTACCCCGCCCATGCCTTTAGCACCCTATACCACTGTCACCGACGAGCTCACCGTTGCACCCCTCGGTCCCCTCGTTGGGCTATATAAGGAGCCGTCCCCAGCACCATTTCTCCACACTCCAACACTCCCCACCTCCCACTGAGTCCCTCACACCATCCCTGGAGCCACTCGATCCACCGTTCGCCAGAATTTCCACCGGAGCCGCCGCAGCAGAGGAGGAAGGGGCAGTCGATTGTGACCACCCCAGGAGCCGTCGTGACCATGCCTGAGTCCGCCATCGTCCACCTGTCCGATACGCCCCATCGCCACGTTAGCTAGAGCCCTGGTATGCCCCCAATCGACCCCCACCGAGCCGCTAGGGTTCAGTCTCGCCGGCGACCTGTTCGTCGTTGACAACGAGCCACGACCTATTCTAATTGCACGATCCACATCGCCCCGTACCGCTGCACGTTAGAGTCATCCACTAACGTGTGGACCCCCCTGTCAGTTGCCCTCTGCGCCACGGAGTGTCACTGGGTCGGCCCATTTAGTTTCCCGTCTTAGCCCGCAGATTCAAATAAAGTTTTTTCTATTTAGACTTAAACTCAATTTTGTCCACTAGTTTAAAAATCAATTCAGAGAGTTCTACTAAACCAAATTCAATTAATCAAATTATTTTAGAAAGATAATTAAATTATGTATCTAAGACCGTTGGATTTAAATAAATTGGAGTTATAGATAACATATCAAAAAAATAGCAAAACAGAGACTTTTCTGCATTCAAACATTTTTCAAAAATCATCCATAATAGCTTTTGAGTTGATTCCAACTCTAAAAAATCACGTTTGATAATACCTATCTGAATATGTAATAATATTTAGATTTGCATGCGGTGAATTTGGACTAGTACCAAAATAATGCTATATAGGAATTTCTAATCACTTTAAATCATTTAAATATTAAACATAAATCTATTCAAATGTGATCCAACCTTTAAATCACATTCCCATGTAATATAATATGTGGTGATGACATGTGTCCACATGATCCCATATTTTAATTGGAGAATATTAAATCTTAATTAATTTCAATGAGTAGAAATTACTTTTCTCAAATAAAATAAATGAAACTAGTTCATTAATTCTTGTGATGAATGTGATGATACTAGATCATCAAGTGTGTGCCTTAGTGTACTAAATAGACTAGTTAAGTATTATTTGGTGATTGTGTATTCCGTATATATTTATAGACGATAGTACCGATCAAGTCTACGAGGAGGAGGAGTTCTACCCCGAAGAAGACGAGGAGAATTTCAACCACTGCACCAACCAAGGAAAGCCATCATTAACAATGCAAGCTAACCCTTACAAGCAAGATAACCTAAGAAAGATACATTAGGCATGCTTTGGTTATACCTTTTGATTCATACCCATCCCAAGTTTTACTTACAAGTTTTACCCTTTTTCTTTCCCAAAGTTTCCTTACTTCTAGTAATGCTTTGTGAGATTTTAGAAAGTAGCTTAGATAGCATAAAGAGTATAAAACTTGGCCTATACTAGATGTCATTTTATGGCATGAGATTGAGATTAGCATCCCACCTTAGTGAACACTCTTAACTTAGTAGTTGGAGCTAAACCAAAAGACTTGATCACTCTAGATGGGAATACTTGGTGAAAATGCTTATGAAAACCTTGGAATGATGAGTCATTCTATTGAGATGTTTTGACATGTGTGGAGAAACAAAAATGGTTGATGATGATGAAAATGTTGAGGCATGAGCCTTAGCCCTTTATAAAAACTGATGGTTGGGTTCGGATGCGATACCATTCCAATTTTACCGTACAACCACAATACCTGAATTGGGTAAGGCTTAGCCAGAAGTTTATATGCATTAGTATTGGTTCCCTCGCGGGAGAGGTTTGAGCTGAGGCTACCTCTCGATGTTGTCCACCTATGCAGTGCCCAGGATGGCAGATGGCCATGGCTGGGAGCCCAAGCTCATAGGAGAGGTGCTTATTCTAGAGTGTGTAAAGGAAAGGTTATGATTGATTATCCGCATACTAAGTATGATGATTCAGGGTTATCCCTGACGGATGTATCGAATGTTGTGGTGAAAGTGTACCACCTCTTCAGAGTGTCGAACTATTCGAATAGCCACGTCTGCAGTTATGGACAGTTGGAGTGGCCATACTGTTCTATTGTCAGATGTTTTCAAAATGACTTATGAAATGAAATCTGACATGACTGGACCACAACATGGTTGTGAATATGACAACTAAGTTTCCACTTAGGTGATTTAGAACTTTATTTTATCTTTCTTTGTTTCTGAACTCAGCTTAGGTTTCAAACTTAACTTTGCAAATAAATTTAGAACTTAGCTTTCCTACTAGAACTACCTTACTTGTTAGTGATAGTTTGCAAGTACTTAAAGAGTACTCATGGCTTTGTCCCTGGCTATTCCCGTGGCCAGACTATGAGGAGGACTATCCAGAAGAAGGACAGCAAGACGGCTACAACAACTAGGATCATCTCCCATCGTCAGCATTGCCTGTGACACTGAAGATGGAGCCCACCGTTATGCTTATTATTCCGCTACTTGTTTGTACTAAGACTGGATCATGATATCCTTTATTTGTGTAAGACCTTATTAGGGTTTGTAATGGATGATGTACTATGATATCCAATCTGTTATGTCTCACAAAAATGGTAATCCTGGGATGGCGATGTATGGCATAACAGGCATCTAGGATTAAAAATACGGGTGTTGACATGACACCTCCTAGTATAGGTTTACATTGTGATAATTAGCACTTAAGGGTTTAACTAATCTTTGTCTCAATATTTACTCAAATTGCTCAGTTGCAAGAGGATAATTTTGAGAAAAGTGGTCTCACTTTGGTTTTTACTAACCACTACCTTTCTTTCGAGATTACTAAAGACTACCAACTTTCCATTCTATTATAAACTATCCTCACATGATCTCTCAAACAACTAACAACATTGTAGTTACTACCTTAATCCAACAATTATCATAATATAATTATACCTATGACTTCTATCATAGACCTACACTGTTCTTTACTTACTGTTGTTATAAGATTGTTTACTAAATACTTGTCCTAATTCCAAACTTTATCATGGTCTCAGAGCTACTCTCACCATGAACTTGTTAAAATTTACCTAGTCATCATGATTAAAGATCTCATCTCACCATTACGACTCTTCTTCTTAGCTTACTATTAATAATTCTTAACAAAATTCTACTCCATCACACGGAATTCTCAAGTGAATGCCACATTATTTACTTCCAATTGTATCTATACATACTCTGATGGTCTACCCTTTATGGTATAGTGGTATCAACTAGTGGTAAGATTCTACTACTTCATAGGGGTTCTAAATATAGACTCCATCATTAATACTACTCCACCTGATATCCTAATCCTAGTCGTAATCTTCTTTGATATTTTATCTTGAGATATTTTAGGGGTGTCATACCTATTTAGAGCTACACTCAAATGACCTTTCTCTAGAGAATACATATAATTAATCCTTAAGAAAGATGACAAAAACATCCAACTTAAGTGTGACAAGGTTTATCCTCAAGTGGATATCCATCACAAGTCTTGGTTTAGATAAGATGGCTCCTATAGTCACTATCCAACCTACAGATCTTCCTAAATATCTGATCTAGGGTTTGGAGTTGGTGATGAGTTCTTTGGAATGTGTTGCACTTTTATACTAGTTTCACACATGTGCTTCTTATTAAGGCTTGTGAGAGTGTGTGAAATGATATGTAAATACAACAAGTAATATGTAATACTAAAGCACCCAAATGGGTCATGGTATCTAAAATATTTCTTAAACAAGGTTAAGAATAAATTAGAGCTTTAAAGAAGTGTTCAAGGATTACTTTTAATGTTTCTTAAAGGAATAACTTTCAAGGAAAATATTACTTTACAAAGTAAAAAGTATTTAAACTTAAGTCTAACACTTTAAGGTTTTCTTATTAGCTAAGATTATTAAAGAGGAAAACATTAATACGTTAAATAATCATAGGATAAGTGGTGGATATTTGCATGTATTGAATAAGGCATCAGACTGTAGATGGTTTACTTCTAAACATTCCACAAATTTAGAATTTAAGTATTATTACTTGAATGAGGTGGTGTTTTATTAAAGTTATAAGTGAATAAACTTACTTTATTATTAATGCTTACCTTTTATAAGCATAGATAAGGCAACTACTTAAAAACTTGGTTTAAACCATTGAATAGTTTTCCCAACTTGTAAAAGAATTGGTGGTTAATCTCTTGATGATTTTATAGATGCATAATATATTTTTGATAAGCAATATACTACTTTGATGATTTTATAATGGACAAAACTAGAATACACTTAATTTTAATTCATCAAACATTAATTGAACGTGTTAATACATTTTTAAACTTTAAACAAATAATGCTAAAGGTAATTTTAAATATTTATATATTTTCAATGAATTAAAATAAAAGAAAAGGGTTTAAACAAGATTTATTAGACCTTTACCTTTTATTTAACCTCAATTATGAAATATGATATTTTTAAAGTATATATTATATTTTTGTGAGCATTTTGGTATATTATAAATATTTTTATGACTTATAAATAATAAGATATGATTTTTATAAGGTTTATTACTTTATAACACTTAATAAATAATAAATACTAGTTAAGTGATATAAAAAAGGTATAAAATAAATTTATAAGTCTGTATTTTGTTTTTCTAAGATTTTTTATATATTATATTTATTTTTATGAATTTTATATAATATATTATATTTATTAGGATTTATCCCTATTAGATTATTTACTAATAAATACTAATGATTTTATTTAATTGAAAAATAAAGTATGATAATATATTTATATTATAGAATTTATTTTTTGAACATTTTGATATATTATATGTATTTTTTTGAATTATAAAATAAAAGATATGGATTTAATAGGCTTATTACATTTTCTGGATTTATTTAACTAATTATTTTAAAAGATTTATTATGTCACGTTGACATCACTTAGAGTGGTTAATACATCTGTTACTAAACCTATTTCTACTCATAACCAATGATAAACGGGCCCTAGGCCACATCGCATGCCACCTCAGCGGAGTGGGACCCGCTACGGTTTTGACTGGGTTTGACTGAGCGCGATGACGTGAGCGCTACGTCGTGATGACGTCAGCGCGGCCACCACAACCAGGTTGTGATCGCCAGCGGCAAACTAGACCACCCCGGCAGACACGAATAGCTGTACTAGAATAGCAAGACGATGACGATACTACTGCTACTTGCGCTGCTCGTTTTTGGTCACCGGAGGTTGGCCGGCGACGAACTTCAGCGGCGGTGTTTGTGATTGATCACGGCAGCGGCGATACAAGAAGCAATTGAAGTAACGGAGGCTACTAGCGTGTTCAGCAACTCGCCAGAAACGTGATGGTGCGGTTGGTGAAGCGAGGGGAAGCCAGAATCGATGGGGAACAACGGTGACCGGTGACAGAGGTGAGGTGTCGATTGGCTTGACTAGGGGTTCTCTGGCTCCCGTGTCCTAGCTAGGGAGAATGAGGACATCGAGGCGAGTCCAACGGTGCGCTCAGAATTCCAAGGGGAATGAGGCTCCGGCGAGGTAGGGTTTCGGCATAGAGAGAGAAAGAGAGCGAGCGAGGGGGAATGAGGATGAGGGTAAGAGAGAGCGTTGCGGTGGCGTTCTTATCCCCTCCTGGTGACGGCAGCATGAATCTAGACAAGGTCTACGTCCTGGCAGCGTGACAGGCGGCGGAGCTCGACCAAATTGTACTGTGTGCGTAAGTGATGACGGTTTTTTGCGAAAAACCCTGAGTAATTTAACTTCCCAACCCACGGTCCTCTGCTAGCCCCACTTGTCATACAGAGAGGGAATGCGAGTTGGGATGGTATTAATGGGTGTTGGCTAAGTGTGCGGTTTGTGCTACTTACTGCCCGCGGCGTTAGGTAGCAAGCTGGGCCTTGGGCTGAAGCGGCTGGCTGCTTCTATTCCTTTTCTTTTTCAATTACATTTTCTGTTTTCTCTTCTTTTACAAAACCTTTTTAAATTTGAATTTCTTCAGGAATTTAAATATCTAGAGAATTTATAAGTCAAGAATAGTATTGTACAAAACAAGTATGACTCTCTTCTTCTAATTTCTTTTTGTGCATTAAAATATATTCATAATTATATGAAAAGTCCTTTTCATTAGGAAGTATTAATAGAGATTAAGGTTTTAGGGATTTTTTTCATATGATAAAATTTCACAAAGATGGTTTTGTTTTCACTTAATAATTATAATGATAAGGATTTAAAATGGTGAATGATATATAACATGCCATTCATATGCAGCCTCCCTTAAGGAACTATGCAAATATATTACAAGGTATTAAACCCTGGGTTTATAATAAGGTGATTTTAATTTCATGGTTTTCTACATTTGGTGGTTTCTCCAAATCCAGTTCTACTTAAGTTTTAGAGTTTAGAATTACCACAGAACACTTTTTGTTAGGTAATGATGCATCAATAATAAACATTTGTGGAGAAATGCCAATGTTTATTCCAATATTTGTACTATGGGTTCTGAGAGGATTTAATAACTCATTTTCAATTAGAGACATGGATGAGTATTAAGGCTATTACATATTGCCATCATGTTTTGTGACCATGAATAATAACTTATCTTAGAGTGAGCTATTGAGATTACTTTACCAAAGTGATCTTGATAATATATGAGACTAGGTCTTTATTAGGTTTTAAGACAATCAGATGGAAAAGCCTTCCATCAATACACTCTCAACTGGTATTCTACTTATCCCTTAGACATTTAATTTGATTAAGAGATACTATCCATTGGCTGCCTAAAGATAGGAATTGATTTAACTACCTTCTTTATTCTAGGGTTTTAAACAAAGAAGTAGACATGGTTCTGTTCATGGCTTGTTATATTGTTGGTTAAAAGTTTCTGAAGAGTTCCTATCCTCACACTTCACTAAGCTTGAATCATAGTTAAGGAATTCCTTTCCTAAATATACTCTATAAATATCTCTTATCTTATTCACAAAGATCACATCTTCCTTAATAAGATAATCATCTGACTCCACCATATCCATCATCATATGATGACATGGTCATGCCACTTCAACATTACTCCTTCATATTTACCTTGCATCTACTTATAAGGCTTGCCAGATTACACTCCTCTCTATATCACATGTGATATTCATCCTCTAGAATAGGTATGGTACTACTCTCCACAATACAAGTTTGTTCTTGTATTAGCTTGGTTAAACTATTATACTTCCAACTACTCCTTCAACTTATGGTATATACTTCATCCTACTGTAGCTTGGATTCTCATGATCAAGCTAGATGATTCAGCTTACTAGGAGTTTTCCTAATTTGATATACTCACAACACTTCTTCAACACCTAGTCATCTATTCTCAAGTGACTTGAGAATAATGACCACCATCATCTGATCAAACTAAACTTAGGCTTCTAATTGTCTAATCAAGTTTTGTACTCAACTAAGTAGTAAACTTTTACTAGTCTTTCTATAAGGCTTATATTGCTAAGGAAACTTACTTGAAGTTTATACCCACATGGATTAACAATATTATTATTTGATACACAAATACTACTAGCTTTCTCATAGCTTCATGATCACTAGTTACTTCTTGGGTTTAGCTACTGCTTCTAATTAATTCATGAGTGAGTTAACTCCTCCAACATCAAATGGTTTGATCACCACTAAGGATCTCATTCCATTGATGATGGCACACTTCACCATAGCTAGTTCCTCCTCATTATTAATTTACTTAAGGTCTTTGGAAGGTCGATATAACAGGTCCAAGCTAAAGGTTAACAAGTGCTAGGTTAAGAATTTATCACACACATTGATGATCAATAGACATTAGGACTTGGTTAAATAGGATTGTCATATATTAACATGACACTAAGGTATGTGATGGATGGTCTTGGTTTGACTTCCCTTTCTCCTCTAGTTGTAATAAGAGTTAATGTTTAAGAAACTACCATGATTCTCATGGTAGGAATAACTATGGCAAACAAGTGTTCCAAGATTTAGTTATGAGTTTCTTTTACTTAAGTTATATACTTAACTTGGTATTCAGGGTTTGTGGTAGATAATACCTTGATATCATCTTTAGAACATTAAGTATTCATCTTTGAGTTGTTGTATGGAATACCATGTGATGATCTCTATAAGATCAATTACTCCTTATTAAGTAGTGTGTTGTGACTTGGTTTTATTACATTTGATTTACCCTTAGATCAAATTATATTACCCAAAGATAAGGTTTTAGCAAAGGTCATATCGAAACTTATCGCAGTCAACTTGATAATCTACTTCAGTTCCACCAAGTCAAGAGAAGCTTCAATCCATTGACAAGTTTTATTTAAAAGCACGAAAATTATTCGAATTTTCTATGCATGAATGCAATGCACACACCTTATCTCAGCTTGTTTCTAAGCTCTAATGCTGGAGATGTTGCAATGTGGCATCCCCACACCCACTTTGATGTGTGTGTGTGTGTATTATTGTGGTCTAGAAAAGAACACATGCAATTTCACTCCAGCATGTGTCCAACCATGTCCAGGAACCATAGCAACATGTTGGGATTCAACTACCACATATAGTGGAGCACCAAAAGTGGTGCATCACCACACCCACTTGGATGTGTGTGTATCACTCCAGCATGTGTCCAACCATGTCCAAGAACCCTAGTAACATGTTGGGATTCAACTGCCACATGTAGTGGAGCACCAGTTTGAAAGATGTTGCATGACCACACCCACTACAATGTGTGTGTGCGTATCATTGTGGTTTGGAAAAGAACACATGCAATGTCACTTCAGCATGTGTCCAACCATGTCCAGGAACCCTAGCAACAAGCTGGGATTCAACTTCCACATGTAGTGGAGCACCAGTTTGAAAGATGTTGCATCACCACAACCACTTGGATGTGTGTGTGTGTGTGCATCATTGTGGGTTGGAAAAGAACACATGTAGTGTCACTCCAACATGTGTCCAAACCAGCTCCAGCAACCCTAGCAACATGCTGGGATTCAACTGCCACATGCAGCGGAGCACCAGTTTGAAAGATGTTGCATCACCACAACCACTTTGATGAGAGTCCCACTTGGATATGTGTGTGTGGCCGTGTGGATCATTGTGGTTTAGAAAAGAAGACGTGCAATGTCACTCCATCATGTGTCCAACCATTTCTAGGAACCCTAGCAACATGCTGGGATTCAACTGACACATGTAGTGGAGCACCAGTTTGAAAGATGTTGCATCACCACACCCACTTGGATGTGTGTGTGACCATGTGTATCATTGTGGTTTGGAAATACACATATGCAATATCACTCCAGCATGTGCCCAACCATGTCTAGGAACCCTAGCGAAATCCAGGGATTCAACTTCCACATGAAGGGGAGCACCATTTTGAAAGATGTTGAATCACCACACCCACATGGATGTGTCTGTTTGTATCATTGTGGTTTTCAAAAGAACACATGCAATGTCACTCCATCATGTGTCCAACCATGTCTCATAACCCGAGCAACATGCTGGGATTCAACTACCACATGAAGTGGAGCTCCAGTTTGAAAGATGTTGCATCGCCACACCCACTTGGATGTGTGTGTGTATCATTGTGGTTTGGAAAATAACACATGCAATGTCACTAGTATGTGTACGACCATGTCTAGGAACCCTAGCAACATGTAGGGATTCAACTGCAACATGTAGTGGAGCACCAGTTTGAAACATTTTGCAACACCACACCCACTTGGATGTGTGTGTATATCATTGTGATTTGGAAAAAACACATGCAATGTCACTCTACCATGTGTCCAATCATGTCTAGGAATCCTAGCAACATGCTAGGATTTAACTGCCACATGTAGTGGAGAACCAGTTTGAAAGATGTTGCATCACCACAGGATGTGTGTATATATCATTGTGGTTTGGAAAAGAACACATGCAATGTCACTCCAGCATGGAACCAACCATGCCTAGGTACCCTAGCAACATGTTGGGATTCCACTGCCACATGCAGTGGAGCACCAATTTCAAAGATGTTGCATCACCACATCCATTTGGATGTGGTTGTGTTTGTCTGTGTGTATTAGTGTGGTTTACAAAATAACACATGCAATGTTATGCCAGCATGTGTCCAACCATGTCTAGGAACCCTAGCAACATGCTAGGATTCAACTTGCACATGTAGTGGAGCACTAGTTTGAAATTTGTTGCATCACCACACCCACTTGGATTTGTGTGTGTGGCCAAGTGGATCATTGTAGTTTGAAAAAAACATAAAATATCACTCCAGCATGTGTCCAACCATGTCCAGGAACCCTAGCAACATGCTGGGATCCAACTGCCACTTGTAGTGGAGCACTAGTTTGAAAGATGTTGCATCACCACACCCACTTAGATGTGTGTGTGTATTATTGTGGTTTGGAAGAGAACACATGCAATGTCACTCCATCATGTGTCCAACCATGTCCAGGAACCCTAGCAACATGTTGGAATTCAACTACCACATGAAGTAGATCGTGTGTTTGAAAGATGTTGCATAACCACATCCACTTGGATGAGATCCCCACTTAGATGTGTGTGCGTGGCCATGTGGATCATTCTGGTTTGGAAAAGAACACATGCAATGTCACTATAGCATGTTTCCAACCATGTCCAGAAAACCAACATGTTGGGATTCAACATGCTGGGATTCAACTGCCATTTTGGAAGATATGGCATCACCACACCCACTTGGATGTGTGTGTACGAATCATTGTGGTTTGGAAAATAACACATGCAATGTCACTATAGCATGTTTACAACCATGTCTAGGAACCCTAGCATAAATGTTGGGATTCAACTGCCACATGCAGTGGAGCACCAATTTGAAAGATATTGCATCGCCACACCCTCTTGGATGTATGTGTGAGTGTATATCATTGTGCTTTGGAAAATAACACATGCAATGTCACTCTATCATGTGTCCAACCATGTCTAGGAATCCTAGCAACATGCTAGGATTTAACTGCCACATGCAGTGGAGCACCAGTTTGAAAGATGTTGCGTCACCACACCCACTTGTATGTGTGTGTGTTTATCATTGTCGTTTGGAAAATAACACATGCAATGTCACTCCATCATGTGTCCAACCATGTCCAGGAACCCTATCAACATGTTGGGATTCAAATACCACATGAAGTGGAGCCCCGGTTTGAAAGATGTTGCATCACCACACCCACTTGGATGTGTATGTGTGTGAGTATATCATTGTGGTTTGGAAAAGAACACATATAATGTCACTCCAGCATGTGTCCAACCATGTCCAGGACCCTAGCAACATGATGGGATTCAATTGCCACATGAAGTGGAGCACTAGTTTGAAAGAGGTTGTATCACATAACCCACTTGGATGTGTGTGTATCATTGTGGTTTGGAAAAGAACACATGCAATGTCACTCTAGTATGTGTGCAACCATGTCCAGGAACCCTAGGAACATGTAGGGATTCAACTTCCACATGTAGTGGAGCATCAGTTTGAAAGATGTTACATCACCACACCCACTTGGATGTGTGTGTATATCATTGTGATTTGGAAAAAACACCTGCATGGTCAGTCTAGCATGTGTCCAACCATGTCCAAGAACCCTAGCAACATACTGGGATTCAACAACCACATGCAGTAGAGCACCAGTTTGAAAGATGTTGCATCACCACACCCACTTGGATGTGTGTGTGTGTATATCATTGTGGTTTGGAGAAGAACACATGCAATGTCACTCCAGCATGGAAACAACCATGTTTAGGTACCCTAGCAACATGTTGGGATTCCACTGCCACATGTAGTGGAGCACCAGTTTCAAAGATGTTGCATCACCACATCCACTTGGATGTGTGTGTGTGGCTATGTGTATCATTGTGGTTTAGAAAATAACACATGCAATGTTACTCCAGCATGTGTACAACCATGTCCAAGAACCCTAGCAACATGCTAGGATTTAACTGCCACATGTAGTGGAGCATCAGTTTGAAATATGTTGCATCACCACAGGCACTTGGATGATAGCCCCACTTGGATTTGTGTATGTGGCCATGTGCATAATTGTGGTTTGGAAAAGAACACATGCAATGTCACTACAGTATGTGTCCTGCCATGTCCAGGAACCCTAGCAACATGCTGGGATTCAACTGCCACATGAAGTGGAGCACCAGTTTAAAAGATGTTGCATCACCACACCCACTTATATATATGTGTGTGTGTATTATTGTGGTTTGGAAGAGAACACATGCAATGGCACTCCATCATGTGTCCAACCATGTCTACGAACCCTAGCAAAATGCTAGAATTCAACTACCACATGTAGTGGAGCACGTGTTTGAAAGATGTTGCACCACCACACCCACTTGGATGAGAGCCCCACTTAGATGTGTGTGTGTGGCCATGTGGATCATTGTGGTTTAGAAAAGAACACAATGTCACTATAGCATGTTTGGAACCATGTCCAGAAAACCTAGCAACATGCTGGGATTCAACTGCCATACACAGTGGAGCACCATTTTGAAAGATGTTGCAGCACCACACCCACTTGGATGTGTGTGTGTGTGAATGATTGTGTTTTGGAAAATAACACACGCAATGTCACTCAAGCATGTCTACAACCATGTCCAGGAACCGTAGCAAAATGTTGGTATTCAACTGCCACATGAAGTGGAGCACCAGTTTCAAAGATGTTGCATCGCCACACCCACTTGGATGAGTGTGTGTATATCATTGTGGATTGGAAAATAACACATGCAATGTCACTCTAGCATGTGTCCAACCATGTCTAGGAACCCTAGAAACATGCTGGGATTTAACTGCCACATGTAGTGGAGCACTAGTTTGAAATATGTTTTGTCACCACACCCACTTATACGTGTCTGTTTATCATTGTTGTTTGGACAAAAACACATGCAATGTCACTCCAGCATGTGTCCAACCTATGTCCAAGAACCCTATCAACATGCTGGGATTCTACTACCACATGAAGTGGAGCCCGAGTTTGAAAGATGTTACATCACCACACTCACTTGGATGTGTGTGTGTTTGTATCATTGTGGTCTGGAAAAGACACACGCAATTTCACTCTAACATGTGTCCAACCATGTCTAGGAACCCTATCAACATGTTGGGATTCAACTTCCACATGCATTGAGCACCAGTTTGAAATATGTTGCATCACCACACCCACTTGGATGATAGCCCCACTTGGATGTGTGTGTGTGGCCATGTGGATCATTGTGGTTTGGAAAAGAACACATGTAATGTCACTCCAGCATGTGTCCAACCATGTCTAGGAACCCTAGCAACATGTTGGGATGCAACTGCCACATGTAGTGGAGCACGGATTTGAAAGATGTTGCATCACCACACCCACTTGGATGTGTGTGTATCATTGTGGTTTGCAGTAGAATACATGCAATGTCACTCTAGTATGTGTCCAACCATGTCCAGGAACCCTAGCAACATGCTGGGATTCAACTAGCACATGTAGTGGAGCAATAGTTTAGAATATGTTGCATCACCACACCCACTTGGATGAGAGCCCCACTTGGATGTGTGTGTGGCCATGTGGATCATTCTGGTTTGGAAAATAACACATGCAATGTCACTCTAGCATGTGTCCAACCATGTCCAGGAACCCTAGTAACATGCATGGATTCAACAACCACATGTAGTGGATCACCAGTTTGAATGATGTTGCATCACCACACCCACTTGGATGTGTGTGTGTCATTATAGGAAAAGTTTCCTTCTGCAAAGACTTGGCTCGATGGTCTTCGTAGAAGGCGCGTCTTCCGTGACGAAATTCTCGGCTCGGCCGTGGCTGATGGAAAACTTTTTTTCCGATTTCGCGGCCCTCTACTACAATGGAACCACTAAAAACATGGAGGAAGCTCGGCTGGCGCGTGGCAGAAGAAAGATTTTTGTTTCCTCGCGTGATGTTGACTCACCGAAGTCTTTTGAGACGTGTGGGTCCTGGATGTCAGTTTCGCTAGTGGACCATACTTTTCGGTCGCGCCTCCCTAATTTGAACTTGATAACGTTGCTCGATGCGTCTGCCGTTTAGTCAGGCTGCTAGGTCCCACATGTCAGCCTCTCATTAGAAGGATAGTGTGTATGATGGAATTTTTTCCTTCGCTCGCGCTACCCTGTTCCAAAGTTGATAGCGTTGCTCGATGCTTCTACCGTTTAACCAACCTCCGGGGACCCACATGTCATCCTATCATTAGAAGAAACGTGTGTATGATGGAATTTTTTCCTTCGATGGCGCTACCCTGTTCCAAAGTTGATAGCGCTACTCGAGGCATCTGCCGTTTATTCAGTCTGGTGGGTCCCTTATGTTAGCCTCACATTAGAACAATCGTGGGTATGATGGAATTTGTTTCTTCTCTAGCGCTACCCTATTTCGAACTAGATAGAGTTGCTCGATGAATCTGCCGTTTTCTCACGCTGATGGGTCTCCCATTTCAGTCTCTCATTACAAGTAATGTGTGCATGCTGAACTTTTTTCTCGCTCGCGCCTCCCTGTTTCGAACTGGCAACGTTGGTTGATGTAGCATCTGTATAAGGTCGCGCTGTTGGGTCCCACATATTAGCCTCTCCGTAAACGAAACGTGCATATGATGGACTTTTTTTGGCCATGTCCGCTGTTTTAACCTTGGTAACTTGCTGGGTCCCAGATGCCAACCACCTTTGTGAAGGAAACGTGTCTATGTTGGGTCCCAGCTGACAGCCTCTATTTGAAAGAAACATGTTCATGTTGGACTATTTTTTCGGGTCCCAGATGTCACCCTTAGAGTACAAAAAATGCTCATAAAGATCGAATTAAAAAGAGTTTTGGCTAACTCAGGGCGGATGCCCTATTCGTCATGGCTTATATTCCATAGCTCACTCCTAAATTGAATGGGCTATGGTCGGTGGCCACAAGACCACGAAAAGGCTGAATTAGAAGGTATTGGGTTATGCTTGGGGCTAATAGGATAATTTCATGGGCTATGCTTGGGCCTACTAGTTCTGACATGTCGTCTTCTCTATAAGTGCAACGTGTGTATAATGACCTTTTCGCCATGGAACTAAAAATTGCATTGTGATGTGCTCGACCGGATTCGAAACAAAGACCTTAGAGAGGGAGGGGAAAAGCAATAATTCTTTTTTGCAGCTATTCATATCAAAATTCAGCAGTACAGAATAAGGTAGAAAAATTATCAACAGATTCAAAGTTCATATTCAGGAGCACTTGACCAATTCAGCAGCATTTCAAAATTAACCAATTTAGCAATACAGACAATGAAATACAATAGTAGTACAGACAGAACCAGTTTTTGTTTCAGCTCTAAAAACCTTGTCATGCGGTCAGTTTGTCCTTTTCACCAAACACACTCGACCATTGGAGCAAGCAAAACTGACGATCAAGTCTACTATGAGTACCTTCTTCTCACATCAATGCCCGTGTGACCCTCGTATGCAACCCAAAATGCCCAAGTCTCATCTAGATTGTGACACGGCCATGTACAAGGGCGACGATCACGAGTCCGATTCACATTCAACAGCACATGTCAGATTTAGCAGAAATTTAAAGTTACTAATTCAATGGTGGTAGAAATTGCCAAAAGAATTGACAGATTCAGCAATGCCGACATTGAAATTTAATGGATGTACAACAATGCGGCAAATCGAAGTTTCAAAAGGAAAGCGTGACCATGCATTTTCTCCACTCTGTAACATCCCAAAACTTCAATCCAAGCTTATCAAGAGCAAATCATCCAAAAATGGGGTTAACAAAAACTTTTCCAAATTTAAAATGAAAGCATTCATATATGTGTGCATTTAAAATAGGAGTTGTTTTGATTTGCCATGATTGTGTGATCCTTTGCTTCTAAAATGTTTCTTAGGTGATTTAAACATCATTTATATCATTCCCAAACTTTTCCTAAAGAAAATCAAATCAAAAAGAATTAAAATGAAGGAATGGTCATTTGGACAAATTTAACTCACATACCTACTTTGGCTATTCCTAGTACTCAATTCTTAACAGAAACAATTCTTGATCTTTACACCCCTTGCTAGTACACATAATGAGGTACCAAGGCCCACTTTTTGATCTACTAAAAACCTTCTGCAAACTATTTTAAATGACAGTTTAAAATTGAATCTAATGCATATGCATAGATCACCCCTATTTCAAAAACCATCAAATTGAGCACCATTTTCAAAACCCTTGCAACCAGAGACTACCTATCACTAATGGAGATCACCCAAAAATTTTGAACTCAAAATTCAAAACTTTTTCTCTTGCCATTTCACAAACACTTGGCGTGCGTAATCACACCTCTAATCCTAGCTTACTGTTTTGAACAGAGTTTTGCCCCCATTTGATCCCCATTTACTCCCTCTGTCTCCCAATGATCTAACCAAAGCCTAAACACCCATCCCCTACACCCCTAGCAACAATGCCATGTCGACCCGAGCCATGCCTCGCCAGCCAAACTTGCAACCGCTGTAGCAAACCACCCCTCTCCCCCTCTCCATGTCTAGGAGGCAGCCAGCACCGCACCGCCCCTCTCTGTCCCTTGCCCGAGCCAAGACCAGCCATGGACCACAGAGGAGAACCGGCGCCCAGTGCCACCAACTTGGCATGCCGCAGAGCGCCAGCGTGCACAAGCCGCCGCTCGACACCAACCCACGCCCACCGCCCCGCCTCGACCTAGAGAACACCCCAGACACCTCCTTTCGCCGCCCAAAGCCCCACAGCCACCGCTCGCCGTGGACACAGCCGCGCAGAGCGCCACCTCACCCCGATCGCATGCCACCGCCCCTATGGCCGCATTGAAGCGCTAGAGCACCGCCAGGGGACCGCCCATCGATCGCCCTCCCCAGCCATGCCGCTAGCTCACCGTAGCCATGTCGCCACCGTCGACCGCCCATCCCGCTCGGTCTCACCGTTGAGCCTATAAAAGGAGCCCTCCCTAGCACCAAAGACTCACACCATTCCACTCCCCTCACCTCTCTGAACCACAGCCACCCCTCGCCAGAGCAAGTGGAGCAGCAGCTCGCCGAAATTGGAGCCGGAGCCGCCGCCTCTAGAGAAGAAGGGTGTCGTTGACTCTGGCCACCCCAAGCTCCGCCACGACCACGCCTCGCCTTGCCATCGTCTTCCACTTTGTTCACCAAGACGCCGACCTGCTGGAGCCCCAATGCGCCTCAGAGAACCCAACCGAGCCGCTTAGGGTTCGAGCACGGCGACTGACCGTCTGCCGTCACGACGACCCTCACCTGTAGATCTAGCCTCTAATCGCCATGACAGCGTACCGTTTCGCGTTTTAAGAGCCGCTGACAAGTGGGACCCCCCTGTCAGCTGAGCCCCGTGCCCCGTAGCGCCACTGGGCCGGCCCATTTCCTTTCCCGCGCAAGCCCATAGATTCAAATCTAGGTTTTTCTTTTTAGCTAGAATATAGTTTCTGTCTAGTGTTTCAAAATTCAATTTTGTGAGTTTGACAAATCCAAATTACATGAAACTAATTTTGTCTGAAAGGTATTGAAATGCTCTATCCAAGCCCGTTGGATTTAATTCATTTAGAGTTATAGATTTCTCCTAATAAAAATAAGAAGATAGAAGCTTTTGCAACTTGAACATTTTTGTAAAATCAACCAAGTTAGCTTTTGAGTTGATTCCAACTCTCAAAAATCACATTTCATCATATCTATCCGAATATGTAATAATATTAAGGTTTACAGGCAGTGACTTTGGACTAGTACCAAAATAATGCTATATAGGCATTTCTAGTCACTTTAAATCATTAAATAATGAACTTAAACCAAAGTAATATTGATCCAACCTTTAAATATCATTCCCACATGTTAGAATATGTGGTGAGGACATGTGTCCACATGATCCCATATTTTGGTGGTGAATATTAAAGTGGAGTTAATATTTCAATGAGTAGAAATTACTTTTCCAAAATAAAAAGGTTGAATCTATTGAATTAAAACTTGTGATGTTTGGGATGATAATAGATCATCAATTGTGTGGTTTAGAATACTACTTAGCCTAATTTAAGTATTGTTTGGTGATTGTGCACTCTCTATGTATTGACGCTAGTACCGACCAAGCCTTCGAGGAGGAGGAGTTCTACCAAGAAGAAGAAGAAGAAAACCTCAACCACTGCACCAACCAAGGCAAGCTATTAGTGGAAAGCTAACCCTTGCAAACATGCTTTATTAAGCTATTGTAGCAAGCTAGAATAATACTAGATGGTTTAGTAAAGATGCCTTAATCATACTTTGATCACACCCCCTTAGTTTACACAATGTTCTTTAATTAATTTTGAAGGTAGCATAAAGAGTATAAAACTTGACCTATTTAGGAACCTTTAGATGTCATTCTATGGCATGAGATTGATCCCACCTTTCCACCTTAGTGAACACTCTTAACCTAGTGTTTTAGAATAGATCAAACTTGAGTCACTTTAGATGGGAACACTTGGTGAAAATGAGTTATGAAAACCTTGGAATGATGAGTCATTCTATTGAGATGTTTTGACATGTGTTGAGAAACACAATTGGTTTATGATGATGAAAATGATGAGGCATGAGCCTTAACCCTTTTTATAAAACTGATGGTTGGATTCGGATGCGATACCATTCCAAATTTACCGTACAACCACATTACCTGAATTGGGTAAGGCTTAGCTGGAAATTTATATGCATTAGTATTAGTTCCCTCACGGGAGAGGTTTGAGCTGAGGCTACCTCTCAATGATGTCCACCTATGTAGTGCCCAAGATGACTGATGGTCATGGTTGGGAGGCCATGCTCATAGGAGAGGTGCTTGTACTAGGGCGTGTAAAGGGAAGGTTATGTTGGATTATCTGCATACTAAGTATGATGATTTAGGGTTATCCCTGACAGATGTATCGAATCTTGTGGTGAAAATGTACCACCTCTGCAGAGTGTCAAACTATTCGAATAGCCGCGTCCGTGGTTATGGACAGTTGGAATGGCCATACTGTTTCGTTGTCAGGTGTTTTCTAAATAACTTGAAATGAATGATGAACTTTGACTTGCCCACAACAGGGTTGTGTAGATGATAATAGCTTCCCAACTTAAGTGATTCTAGAACTTTACTTTATCTTTTCTTGCTTCAGAACTCAGCTTAGGTTTCAAACTTAACTTGATAGTTATTTTTTTCAATTTAGCACTTTAACTTAGAATTATAACCCTTGCTAGTAGTAGTTTGCGAGTACTTAAAGAGTACTCATGGCTTTTGTCCCTGGCTATTATCATGGCCAGACTATGAAGGAGATTATCAAGATGATGGTCGCCAGATCGGCTATGATAACTAGGACTATCTCGCCACAAGACCGCTGTGCCTCAAGATGGACCCCACCGCCACGCTATCGCTTATTTCCCGCTGGTTGTATTAACGACTGGATCATGAGATCCTTATTTGTGTAAAACCTTATGTATGGTTTGTAATGGATGATGTACTGTGATACCCAATCCGTTATGTCTCGTAAAAATGGTAATCCTGGGATTGCGAGGTATGGCATAACGGGCATCCGGGATTAAAAATCCGGGTGTTGACAAGTTGGTATCAGAGCCATCCTGACCATAGGAGACCCTAGTTAGAATGGACGTCCAAACCAAAAACTTAGCTTCAAAACCAAAGTGAGTATTTATGAAAAACTATTTCCCCTCTTACCCTTGTGAACTCATTCTTTCTCAAAAATACATGTTCCTCAAAATTCTTACATTACTACTTAAAATTTGACACACTTGATCACTTCACTAATTTCCTCATCCTAAATTCTTGTAGATGGAGACTCAGTTCAACAAGTTTTACCAGTTGGGAAACGGAGGTCAGCTGATCTTAGAGAGGGATCTGGATTCACTATCAGAATTACTGGGACGCCCACATCCGGAGTTTCTTGGAGCTCAACTTCCAGGACCCCCAGGAGGAGACCTACAATGGCTAGTCACCGCAGATCTTCGAGGAAGCATTGAAGCACCAACTTCCAGGAGAATTCAATTTTCTGTGAGAGAGAACAACTCGCTAGATGGATTAGCCAGGGCAATGCATGAAGCTCTCGCACGTCTATGTGCCCTCAGCGTCAACAAGATTCAAGGAACCCGTTTTGCCCACTATGCAAGATGTGACTTCATGGGAATGCCGATGGAGATGCCAAGTCACCCAGAGTTGAGGCGTCAAGTGGAGAACCTTGACTTCTTGCTTCATGACCGACAGCAGGAACTGGACAATGCCAGAGAGTTAGCCAACCAGAACCGTGCCATCGCCGACCAGAAGGCCCAGACTTTCACACTGCTCGTCCAAGATCGCCAGTCTCTTCGTCGCCAGCGTACAAAGAAGGATCGCACCATTGCCCGTCTTCGCAAGAAGGTGGCTGACCTCGAGAAAACCATCAAGGAGCAGGAAGCTCAGCTTGCCGCCAAGGAAGAAGATGATGAAGGAGAAGACATCCAGGGAGATATGGATTCCTACCTCAGCAACGATGACGATTTTCTGGTAGAAGATGTTGTGGACTTCTACACTGATGATGAAGACTCCGACTTCATCAACGATGAGTAGATGCACTAGAGCACTGTCGTAGCATGAGATGTATCATCTCATTGTATCATAGCTTGTAGAATGGTTCTTCAAACCATCTGTTTTCCCCTTTGATTGTTGTGGTGTGTGTTGTATCGTGTGCTTGCTTGCATGAATGAGAATGAAGTTAGTTGAAAAACCTGAGTCTAACTCAAAGTTGTAGCTTTGAAAACCCAAAACCATGAACCTTAGAATTTCCCTCTTTCCCTATATATATCTCAATCTTCAGATGACTCGTGGAAACCAAGGACGGAGCAGCTCATCGCAGGACCCAATGCTGCAGATCTTGCAGAATCTCACCACAGACCGTGAAGCAAGTAGGGCCGAGCATCAAGCCAACTTAGCGGCATTGCAGCAGATCGCCCAAATGGCTCTCAACAACCAAGGACATGGAAATCAGGATCACCATGGATCTAAACTCAAAAATTTTCAGAACACCAATCCCCCAATCTTCAACCAATCTGAAAACACATTAGATGCTGATGACTGGTTACAGACCATGGAAAACAACCTCGAAGTTGCAGGAGTTGAGGAGAATGAGAAAGTTCTCTTCACCACTCACTATCTGGCGGGAGATGCAAGAGCTTGGTGGAATAGCGTCCGCAACATGAACCATGGCCAGGTGATGACCTGGGAAGCATTCAAGGTCAAGTTCAGCCGCACCCACGTGCCGCAAGGTCTTGTCGACAGGATGAGAGATGAATTCCGTGAACTGAAGCAAGGAAGATTGACTGTAGTAGAGTACCATGACAAATTCTTGTCACTTGCTAGATATGCACCGGATGAAATCAACACGGAGGCCAAGAAGAAAGAGAGATTCTTAAACGGACTACATGATGAGATGCAGACTGTCCTCGTCAACATCTGTTTCCATGATCTTGAAGAGCTAGTCGACTCTGCCATTCAGATGGAAGGGAAGATTAACCAGGCAAATGACAACCGCAAGCGTCGTATGATGCAAAGCTGGATCCAAGAGTCGCCAAGTACCGCCCCAACCCCTCAACAGATATGCACCAAGGAACAACCGACCAAATTCTCGCCTAAGCTACCCCAACCAGAAGTGAGGAAATATGAAGCCCGGAGGAAACAATCACAACTCCGCAACGCCAACACCTTCAACCGTGTTCTCCCAAGAGCAACAACAACAACGCCCCTGTAATCGGCAGCAATGTTGTACCTGTCGTAGTCAAGGACAAGTCCCAGATCACTTGTTTCGAGTGTGGAGTGAAGGGTCACTACTCCAATGAGTGTCCTAAGAAGACTGCCGCCAATGCCCCTGTGAACGCCCCATCTCAGCAGCAGCGTCGTGTTCAACCAGGCAGGAGATTTGCCCCAGGGAACCTGCACAATCGCAACGGTCGTCTCTTCCACATGAACGCAGAAGAAGCCCAGGAAGCACCAGATGTCGTGCTGGGTATGTTTTCTGTCAACTCAGTTTTAGCAAGAGTATTGTTTGATTCTGGAGCATCGCATTCATTTGTCATCGAAGAATTTGTATGCACTAGTAAGATTCGCCCAACCAACCTAAAGCATGTCATGATAGTTCAAATCCCCGGTTCAACAACAAAAGCTAGAAAAATTTGCAAAGCTCTACCTATCAGAATTCATGGGATAGATTTTTATGCCAACCTAATTGTACTTGGAACCAAAGGTTTGGAAGTAGTACTAGGTATCGACTGGATGTCAAAGCATAAAGGACTGATAGACTGTGCTAAGAAAGCCATCACCATGACCAGTAGTTCTAGAGTAACCGCAGAACATATCTCTGAAACCTTACCCCGTCAATTCAAATAGAACAAAAGTGTAGCCCTGCCTACCATTGACCAAGTCAAAGTAGTCTGTGAATACCCCGATGTATTCCCAGATGAATTGCCAGGTATGCCCCTAGATAGGGATATAGAGTTCATAATCGAACTAATCCCCGGAACAGGACCTATAGCCCAGAGACCCTATACCATGAACCCCTCAGAGTTAGTAGAACTGAAGAAGCAGTTGGATGCCATGTTAGCAACAGGCTTGATTCAGCCAAGCGCATCACCATGGAGATCACCAGTGTTGTTCGTCGACAAGAAGGATGGAGGCAACCGTCTGTGTACAGACTACATAAAGTTGAATGATGTCACCATCAAGAACAAGTACCCCTTGCCAAAGATAGAGGATCTATTTGATCGATTGATGAGCTCGTATTCTCAAAGATTGATCTTAGGACTGGTTATCACCAACTTAAAATTCGTGCAACGGATATTCCGAAGACCGCCTTTACTACTCGCTATGGTCTATACGAGTATACGGTTATGTCTTTTGGATTAACCAATGCACCTGCTTATTTCATGAATATCATGAATAAGATCTTTATGAATTTCTTAGATAAGTTTGTAGTTGTGTTTATCGACGACATCCTTGTCTACTCCAAGTCAGAAGAAGAGCATGAGCAACATTTGAGAATCATCCTAGAAACCCTGAGAGAGCATCAGTTATATGCCAAGTTCAGCAAGTGTGAGTTTTGGCTGAAAGAAGTAGGATTCCTAGGACATATTGTGTCTGCCGGAGGAGTCTCATGATCCCAAAGAAGATCAAAGATGTCGAAGAATGGGAAGCCCCAACCAATCAAACCCAAGTTCGTTCATTTCTCGGATTAGCGGGATACTACCGCAAATTCGTAGAAGGATTCTCAAGCATAGCCTGACCAATGACCCAATTGTTGAAGAAGGACAAGAAGTTTGAATGGACAGACAAGTGTGAAGCCAGTTTCTAGGAGCAAAAGAAGAGATTGATATCAGCCCCAATTTTGATCATGCCAGACATCAAGAAGCCGTTTGATGTGTATAGTGATGCATCAAATATTGGTCTAGGATGTGTATTGATGCAAGAAGGCAAAGTCATCGCGTATCTGTCTCGACAACTGAAGCATCATGAGCAGAACTATCCGACCCATGATCTTGAGATAGCAGCGGTGGTTCTAGCGTTGAAGACATGGCGTGATTATTTGATGGGTAATCGCTGTGAGATTTACTCAGATTATAAGAGCTTGAAGTATATCTTCACCCAAAAGGATTTGAATATGAGGCAAAGAAGATGGATAGAGTTAATCAAGGATTATGACCTTGACATTCACTATCACCTCGACAAAGCCAATGTGGTAGCGGATGCTCTTAGCAGATTGCCGTGTAGGCTTAACACCATGATCAAAGAGAAGCAACCAAGTTTGTATGAGGAGTTGGAGCAGTTCAGGACTGAGTTAGTTAGCAAAGGATTCCTAGCTAGCATTGAACTTCAACCCACTTTGATTAGCCAAATCAAGGAAGCCAGAAGGGGAAATGAAAGTATCGACGGAATCAAACGTCGTATTGGTACAGGCAAAGTACTTGGATTCACCGAAGACGAAGAAGGTGTACTGTGGTACAAGGGACGTATCTGTGTACCAGCAGATTCGGAGCTGAAGGAAATTATCATGAAGGAAGCTCATGATATTCTTTATTCTATCCATCTCGGAGG
This sequence comes from Avena insularis, assembly GCA_023614405.1. NCBI lineage: Eukaryota > Viridiplantae > Streptophyta > Magnoliopsida > Poales > Poaceae > Avena > Avena insularis. The sequence goes on along the minus strand of CM042684.1, from coordinate 268,938,993 downwards.
AACAAAGATGTATCAGGATTTTAAAGAGCAATTTTGGTGGCACAAGATGAAGAGAGAGATCGGAAGCTACATCGCCAAATGTGACATTTGTCAAAGAGTCAAAGAAGAGCATCAGAGACCTGTAGGATTGTTGCAACCATTGCAGATTCCGGAATGGAAATGGGATTCCGTCGGAATGGACTTTATCACCGGTTTACCTACTTCTAGTAGGGGAAATGACTCAATCTGGGTCATAGTTGATAGACTATCCAAGGTAGCCCACTTCATACCAGTCAAGACAACCTACCAGAGTGCAAAACTAGCAGAGCTATACATTGCTAGGATTGTTAGTCTGCATGGAACCCCCAAGACCATCGTATCAGATCAAGGAACTCAGTTTACCTCAAGATTTTGGCAGAAAGTTCAGGAAGGTTTAGGAACCAAGTTGAACTTCAGTACCGCTTATCACCCGCAAACAGATGGACAGACTGAGAGAGTCAACCAGATCTTGGAGGATATGCTTAGAGCTTGTGTGTTGGAATACGGATCAAAATGGGAAGACTGCCTGCCCTTCGCAGAATTCTCATATAACAACAGTTATCAAGCTAGTTTACAGATGGCACCATTTGAATTCCTATATGGAAGAAAGTGTCGTACCCCTTTGAATTGGTCACAAGTAGGAGAGAGTCAGATCTTTGGACCCGACATTCTCCGAGAAGCAGAAGAGAAAGTTCACAAAGTTCGTGAGCACCTCAAGACCGCCCAATCCAGACAGAAAAGCTATGCTGACAAGAGAAGGAGAGACCTGACTTTCAATGTCGGAGATTTCGTATATCTCAAGGTTTCACCATTGAAGGGAACCCAACGCTTTAGTCTGAAGGGAAAGTTAGCTCCCAGATATATCGGACCTTTCAAGATTCTGAACCGCCGAGGAGAAGTATCGTATCAGCTGGAATTGCCTGAAGAGATGTCAGCCATCCACAATGTGTTCCATATCTCGTTACTTCGCAAATGTTTGGAAGTGCCTGAGAAGACTGAAGTTTTCAAGAATATCGATCACAGAGCAGTGGAAATCAACAATGACCTGACCTATCGGAAAGTACCCATTCGTATCTTAGAAGAAGCCAACAGAACCACCAGGACCAGGAGTATCAAGTTTCTCAAGATTCAGTGGAGCAACCATACCGAGGAGGAAGCCACTTGGGAGCGCGAGGATTACATTAGGACAGAGTTCCCAGATCTCTTTAGTTCCTAGTTTTCTTGTAAATCTCGGGACGAGATTTTATTTAAGGGGGGAAGGTTTGTAACATCCCAAAACTTCAATCCAAGCTTATCAAGAGCAAGTCATCCAAAAATGGGGTGAACAAAAACTTTTCCAAATTTAAAATGAAAGCATTCATATATGTGTGCATTTAAAATAGGATTTGTTTTGAATTGCCATGATTGTGTGATCCTTTGCTTCTAAAATGTTTCTTAGGTGATTTAAACATCATCTACATCATTCCCAAACTTTTCCTAAAGAAAATCAAATCAAAAAGAATTAAAATGAAGGAATGGTCATTTGGACAAATTTAACTCTCATACCTACTTTGGCTATTCCTAGTACTCAATTCTTAACAGAAACAATTCTTGATCTTTACACCCCTTGCTAGTACACATAATGAGGTACCAAGGCCCACTTTTTGATCTACTAAAAACCTTTTGTAAACTATTTTAAATGATAGTTTAAAATTGAATCTAATGCATATGCATAGATCACCCCTATTTCAAAAACCATCAAATTGAGCACCATTTTCAAAACCCTTGCAACCAGAGACTACCTATCACTAGTGGAGATCACCCAAAATTTTTGAACTCAAAATTCAAAACTTTTTCTCTTGCGGCCATTTCATCAAACACTTGGCAGCCAGAATCACACCTCTAATCCTAGCTCACTGTTTTGAACAGAGTTTTGCCCCCATTTGATCCCCATTTACTCCCTCTGTCTCCCAATGATCTAACCAAAGCCTAAACACCGATCCCTACACCCTAGCAACAATGCCATGCCGACCGAGCCATGCCTCACGGCCAAACTTGCAACACTGCAGCAGACCACCCCTCTCCCCTCTCCATGTCTAGAGGCAGACCGCACCGCCTCTCTCATCCCTTGCCCGAGCCAAGACCAGCCATGGACCACAGAGGAGAAGAACCAGCGCCCAGTGCCATGTCGGGCTGCCAGACTGCGCGCCCTTAACAAGGCATAAGCCGCCACTCGACACCAGCCCGCGCCACCGCTCTGCCTCGACCTAGAGAACACCCTAGACACCTCCGTCACGCCCAAAGCCCCATAGCCACCGCTCGCCGTGGACACAGCCGCTTCGGCCGCGCAGAGCGCCACCTCACCCCGACTGCATGCCACCGCCCCTACGGGCGCATTGAAGCGCTAGAGCACCGCCAGGGAACCGCCCATCGATCGCCATCCCTAGCCATGTCGCTAGCTCGCCGTAGCCATGTCGCCACCGTCGACCGCCCATCCCGCTCGGTCTCACCGTCGAGCCTATAAAAGGAGCCCTCCCCAGCACCAAAGACTCACACCATTCCACTCCCCTCACCTCTCTGAACCACAGCCACCCCTCGCCGGAGCAAGTGGAGCAGCAGCTCGCCGGAATTGGAGCCGGAGCCGCCACCTCTGGAGAAGAAGGGTGCCGTTGATTCCGGCCACCCCAAGCTCCGCCGCGACCACGCCTCGCCTCGCCGTCGTCTTCCACTTTGTTCTTCCCGCATCGCTGACCCTTCTGGAGCCCTGGTACGCCCCCAGTAGACCCCCACCGAGCCGCTAGGGTTCAAGCTCGCCGGCGACCCGTCCGTCGTCCACGACGACCCTCAGCCGTAGATCTAGCCTCTAATCGCACGGCCCACATCACGCGTACCGTTTCGCGTTTTAAGAGCCGCTGACAAGTGGGACCCCCCTGTCAGCTGAGCCCCGTGCCGCGTAGCGCCACTGGGCTGGCCCATTTCCTTTCCTGCGCAAGCCCGTAGATTCAAATCTAGGTTTTTCTTTTTAGTTAGAATATAGTTTCTGTCCATTGTTTCAAAATTCAATTCTGTGAGTTTGACAAATCCAAATTACATGAAACTAATTTTGTCTGAAAGGTATTGAAATTATCTATCCAAGCCAGTTGGATTTAATTCATTTAGAGTTATAGATTTCTCCTAATAAAAATAAAAAGACATAAGCTTTTGCAACTTGAAACATTTTTGTAAAATCAACCAAGTTAGCTTTTGAGTTGATTCCAACTCTCAAAAATCACATTTCATCATATCTATCCAAATATGTAATAATATTAAGGTTTACAGGCAGTGACTTTGGACTAGTACCAAAATAATGCTATATAGGCATTTCTAGTCACTTTAAATCATTAAATAATGAACTTAATCCAAAGTAATATTGATCCAACCTTTAAATCTCATTCCCACATGTTATAATATGTGGTGAGGACATGTGTCCACATGATCCCATATTTTGGTGGTGAATATTAAAGTGGAGTTAATATTTCAATGAGTAGAAATTACTTTTCCAAAATAAAAAGGTTGAAACTATTGAATTAAAACGTGTGATGTTTGGGATGATAATAGATCATCAATTGTGTGGTTTGGAATACTAATTAGCCTAATTTAAGTATTGTTTGGTGATTGTGCACTCCCTATGTATTTCTAGACGCTAGTACCGACCAAGCCTTCGAGGAGGAGGAGTTCTACCAAGAAGAAGAAGAAGAAAACTTCAACCACTACAACAACCAAGACAAGCTATTAGTGGCAAGCTAACCCTTGCAAACATGCTTTAGTAAGCTATTGTAGCAAGCTAGAATAAAACTAGATGGTTTAGTAAAGATGCATTAAGCATACTTTGATCACACCCCCTTAGTTTACACAAAGTTCTTTAATTAATTTTGAAGGTAGCATAAAGAGTATAAAACTTGACCTATTTAGGAACCTTTAGATGTCATTCTATGGCATGAGATTGATCCCACCTTTCCACCTTAGTGAACACTCTTAACCTAGTGTTTTAGAATAGATCAAACTTGAGTCACTTTAGATGGGAACACTTGGTGAAAATGAGTTATGAAAACCTTGGAATGATGAGTCATTCTATTGAGATGTTTTGACATGTGTTGAGAAACATAATTGGTTTATGATGATGAAAATGATGAGGCATGAGCCTTAACCCTTTTTATAAAACTGATGGTTGGATTCGGATGCGATACCATTCCAAATTTACCGTACAACCACATTACCTGAATTGGGTAAGGCTTAGCTGGAAATTTATATGCATTAGTATTAGTTCCCTCACGGGAGAGGTTTGAGCTGAGGCTACCTCTCAATGATGTCCACCTATGCAGTGCCCAAGATGACTGATGGTCATGGTTGGGAGGCCATGCTCATAGGAGAGGTGCTTGTACTAGGGTGTGTAAAGGGAAGGTTATGTTTGATTATCTGCATACTAAGTATGATGATTCAGGGTTATCCCTGACAGATGTATCGAATCTTGTGGTGAAAATGTACCACCTCTGCAGAGTGTCAAACTATTGGAATAGCCGCGTCCGCGGTTATGAACAGTTGGAATGGCCATACTGTTTCGTTGTCAGGTGTTTTCTGAATAACTTGAAATGAATGATGAACTTTGACTTGCCCACAACAGGGTTGTGTAGATGATAATAGCTTCCCAACTTAAGTGATTCTAGAACTTTACTTTATCTTTTCTTGCTTCAGAACTCAGCTTAGGTTTCAAACTTAACTTGATAGTTATTTTTTTCAATTCAGCACTTTAACTTAGAATTATAACCCTTGCTAGTAGTAGTTTGCGAGTACTTAAAGAGTACTCATGGCTTTTGTCCCTGGATATTATCATGGCCAGACTATGAAGGAGATTATCAAGATGATGGACAGCAGGATGGCTATGATAACTAGGACTATCTGCCTTCGTCAGCATTGTCTGTGCCCCTGAAGATGGACCCCACCGCTACGCTATCGTTTATTTCCGCTGCTTGTTGTATTAACGACTGGATCATGAGATCCTTATTTGTGTAAAACCTTATGTATGGTTTGTAATGGATGATGTACTGTGATATCCAATCCGTTATGTCTCGCAAAAATGGTAATCCTAGGATTGCGAGGTATGGCATAACGGGCATCCGGTATTAAAAATCCGGGTGTTGACACACTCGATCTGAATAAGTTCTAGTACATAGGTATTACTACAAAATAGAATAGTAGTAGCTGAACTCCATACTAAAATACTTAGTAGAATTGTAGAACTACAAGCTTACACTAAACTAGGAACCACTAAATGTCCCATCATATGTACTCGGAGAAACGAGAGTGCTTTAACGTGTCAAAGTGCTAGCCGGGTTGCGCCCTTGATTTTCTACCTGGGATGCGTCTCTCGTTTCATTGTCGCCTGTAGGCCTCTAGGTCAGTAGCATACATGTAAAATTCATACGACAAACTAGGAAATTCGGGATCCTTAATTTTGATAATTCCAATTACGAAGGGAATCTTCTACCAACATAAACTAGCTAATTAGTACAACATTACATACACTCACAGTAGGATCATCACAAGAGGATTAAGATGTGATATCTCACCAGTGAATCTTGTCCGACGACAGGTTCAGTAGTATGCCAGTAAATCCGCGACTTGGACAGAAAAGACGTGAGCACTTCCTGCGTAGCAATGGCCGGCGACGGCCTAATCATTGTCTCGGATGACCTCTTTGCTACAACCTGATTGAAACTAGCGAATAAGACCAACGACCAAAACCTCACATCGTACCACGGCGATTCGCACGCCGCCGACCTGACCGGCCTGACAGACAGGAGTAAGTCCGTGCTATGCCCATCAATTTGGGCGACGAACAACTTGACCTCCTTCCCTATGCTGATGACCTCCGCTCTAAGTGAGCTCAGTGCATGAACCGGCATAGACGGGTCCCATTTTTTGGGGTTGTATCTGGGCACTTTCATCGAGTGGGCAGCTATGAGGTGCTCGATGAACACTTTCTTAACGCCGGTGAACTTGCATCCTAGCTCTGTGCAGACACACTGGCGGTAGTTGCACGCGATCTTGTGGTCGTAGATGTCCTTGTAGGAGACCAAAGTCCAGCAGATGTCATTAGGGCATCTACTACCTTTTTCGCCAGCGATTTGGCGCTATAGCTCCTTAGAGCATGCGGTCAAATAGACAGCACTGGTAGTGTCCAGATGCTTAGCTATTTCGTTGAAGACGTGTCGCCGACCTTCGTCCAGACATTGTTTAGCCGGTTGTGCCTCGAATCCACAGCCATCACATCCGAATGATTGGGGGCAAGGACGGATCTATGTATGACTGTTGGGCTTATTTGGAGGAGAGGGGTGGCGGCCTGGAAGGATTGATGCTACGGGTGAGATGGCGAGAAAAATGTGTGAAGTGCACACTCGAGAAGATCCAAATGTAGCCTCGCGGAGTTGGGAATGGCTCTTTGAAGGAGGGGTTTTTGCCTTGTTCCTTCGGGTGTATTCTGCCGGGCGTACTGCATCGAGCATGCCAACTAGAGTTATGGAATAGGGAGTACTATAGGTACTCTAGACTGGAACGCTTCCATGGAGTGTTCTCTCATCACATCTTAGTTATTAGAACTGAGAGATGATTTATTTACTGCTTCCAATTTTATACTACTCCCTCCAGTTAGTAATCTAATGGCTTCAACTTTGTCTAGATTCACATCAGTTAGACAGAGTAGTTGTAAGTTGAGTCACTTACGTTTTTCGGTACATGATAGTATGTACCAAAATACCAAGATGCTGAACCTCGTATGAACTTTCTAGAAAGGTACCATTTTGCAAAGATTGGCAAGCCTACTAAAATTGCTGAAACTTCTAGAAAGGCAAGAACCCACAACCTAAATTGCATCATGCTTGGTGAAATAACAAAAGGTTCCCAGTTCATATTCAGTAGCATTTCAAAATGACCGATTTAGCAATACAAACTCTAAAATTAAATAGTAGGATGAAGAAAATGAATTCTTGTTTCAGCACTAAAAACCTTGGTGTAGGATCAGTCGCTTTTCTCCGAACACACTAGATCATTGGAGCAAGCAAACGGACCATCAAGTCTGCTTTTCTGTGCATACCTTCTACTCACATCAATGACCGTGTGACCCACATATGCAAACCAAAATTCCCAAAGCCTCATCTAGATTGTAACAAGGCCATGTTTCAAAAGAACAGTAAGACCATCTACTACCCTTGATCTAAAAAGTATGAGTACATCAGTATTAGTTCTACAAAATACTCTAGTACTGTAATAAAAATGATAGAACATTTGACAGATTCACTAGCATTTGAAAGATTTAGCAACACTGAATAAAACAGAAAAATATCAATAGATTCCAAATACATAATCAGTGGCACTTGATAGATTCAACAGCATTTCAAAGTGATCGATTTAGCAGTACAGATAATGACCAAAAGAATTGACAGATTTAACAATGCAGACACTGAAATTCAATAGATGTAGCAAGGCCATAATTCAAAAGGACAGAGAGAACATATTCTGGCCATATTCCAGAAGAAGAGCAAGACCATCTATTGGTCTTGATCTAAACAAGTACCAATACATCACTATTAGTTCTAAAAAATACTTTAGCAATAGCAACAACAGAACATTTGACAGATTCACTAGCATTTGAAAGATTCAGCATTACTGAATAAGACATAAACATATCAATAGATTCCCAGTTCATAATAAGCGGCACTTGACAGATTTAGCACCATTTCAAAGAGACCGATTTAGCAGTACAGATAATGACCAAAGGAATTAACAGATTTAGCAATGTAGACACTGAAATTCGGTAGATGTAGCAAGGTCGTGATTCAAAAGGAAATAGAGACCATATTCTACACTAGATTCGTCGGTCTAAACAAGTACCAGTGGTAGGTATTACTCCTACTACAAAATAGATTAGTAGTAGCAGAACTCCATACAAAATAGTCAGAACTACCTTAAGCTAGGAACCACATGTCCCAAAATGATAAAACAAATCCTGTTGAGGAGTACATGTGTTCAAGTTAGGATCATCACAAGAAGATAAAGATGTGTTAATCACTAAGAATCTTGTCGATATGAAGCTTGTATTCCATGGTGAACTCCGATGGTCGTTTTCAACGACAAGCGACCATATTAGACCGACAAACTGATAAAGAGCAAGTGGCTTTAGAATTCACATAGAATACCTTATGACACAAGCCATTTGGATGTGCAGAGCTCAACTTCACCATGAACTGCAGCGAAACGCGCGCCGTCGGCCTGACGCACGCGACGGATATCAAGATGACATCGTTGCGCCCATCAAATAACACGCAGAAAACCTCATCATCATACCTAGTTAGCCCGATATCTACATTTTGTGAGTCTGGTGCCTGCACCATCTTAGAGATGTACCTGCCTTTCCTACCATAGTGTAAAATGTGCAACCTCCTTGTGTGGGCTTCTCTGAGGTGGGAGTGGAGCACAAATGGAATTGCGGCGAACTCGCAGCCAGGGACCACGCAATTCCGTTGGACTGCATCAGCGAGCATTGAACATGAAGACATATTTGGCTGGACATCCCATACCACAATTGGGTCTATCACCAAAATAAAGTAATTAATTAGTACGACATTACATATATTCATATTAGGATCATCACCAGAAGATTTATATGTGTTAACTCATTGTTGGTTGATATTCTTGTAATCCAGGGGTAATTCCGAAAATATCTTCAGAAGCTCGCAGGTAACGCCGCGGTTTTGATAGGTACGACATGAGCCCTTTTAGCGCGACTTCAGCCAACAAAGGCTTGCTCGTCTTCTCAGATGTCACTGCCATTTCGACCGAATGTACCTTATTCCATGATGGCAGTGACCATAACATCACCTTGTACCACGGCGATTCACACGCCGCCGACCTGACGTACCTGATGGATAGGAAGATGGCTGTGGTGTACCCTCCAATTAGGGCGGTAAACTCCGTGCCCTCTTTCCCGATGCCGATGATCTCTGGTGCGTGCACTCGGTTAGACGGGTACCAGTGCTTGTTGGAGTAGGTCACTTTAGGCAAATAATACATCTTGTGGGCAAGTTTCAAGTGGTCAAAGAGCTCGTGCATAGTCAATGGCTAGGTGATGAACTCGCATCCTCACTCCATGCAGGCTGTGCACGAGACGTAGTGGCACTGGATCTTGTGGTCATAGACGTCATTGTAGGAGACCAATGAACAACATGGGTCGTTGGGGCACAACCTGCTACCTTTTCTGCCAATGACCTGGCGGCATAGCTCCTTGGAGCATGCGGCTAGCCTAATGGCGTTGATAGTGTACAGACGCATAGTGATTTCGTTGAAGACATTGTCACCGACCTTGCTTGATCCACAGTGTCGCGGGTTGCACCTCGAATCCACCATCCCGTTCGGATGGATTGGGGGCGAGGGTGGATCTATGTAGAGTTGTTGGTGGTTTTTGGAGGAGAGGGTGGTGGCCTGGAGGGAGTGATGCAGCGTGCAACATGGGGAGTAAAATGTGTCAAGCGCACGCCAGAGATACGGCCAAGCAGCATCGGCGAGTGGGGATAAACTAAACAGGGATGGAGAAGATAGGATGGATCTTTGAAAGAGGTTTTTTCTTTTCTTCTGTTGTAAGAAGCGGCTGCATCAAGGACATCGTCTAGCGTGAATGCGTGTAAAAGGCGCCCCTATATAATAAATTAAACATGTCACTTCCTAGCATAGTACATTCTCACCACATCAGCGGAGTACTATTTACATCTTCTATTTTCATACTAGTATTAGGGCATCACCTATGTATGTGGCAGAATTTCTCTATAAGCTGGGAAGTTCTAAGAAAAAGCTTTTCGATAGTTTTCAATCTACTAAATTCCTGGTTAGCTTTAAAATTTTTTGGAAAATTTTAAGAGCAGTCTATCTACCGTGCTTACTTGTTAAAATTTGACACGTTCAGTGGGAGTATGGTTTACATCAAAGACCTCAAAAAAGAGAAAATTACATAGAGGACGATAAACTTAGCACAAAGGGCCCTAAAGTTAAGCAAGAAAAACCACTCGGGTCCTTCTCGAGCGAGAAATTGAGCCATACCCTTCGTACTATTGTACTTGCTTCACACAAACACACAAAACGCTCCTCACACTTTCGAACCAGCGTGCTAGGGGTGTGTTTGCTGCTTCCTCTTTGCAGGGTGTGAAATGGAATGACAATGTAGGTTGACGCACGTGGGCAGCACCACGTTGTAGACAAGGGAGAGATCAGCAGGACAAGGTGTATGTGGATGGTGATGAGGGAGGAAAAGAGAGAGAAAGCATAATTTGTTTTGCGTGTATATATATAGTAAAGGTCCCGAAATTTTGACAAGAGGTTCAATTTCTTTCTAAGATTCTACATCTTGACAACTTAACAAAATTAGGTCAAAATTGAGATAGAAGTAAGCATGATAGATAGCTCTTGTATTAATTATCTTTTCGAAGGTAGATGAGTGCATCTTCTTTTAGTAAATGATGTTGTCGGTGTGAGTTTCCAACTATCAGGAAATAACAATTCTCAATTTTCCCATGTTTTGCAAATTTTAAAACTTCCTAGCTAACTCTGATGACTTGAATGAGACTCTATGCCAATTTATAGAAATTAGGTAAAATTTGAGCTACATGTAAATTTTAGATTGCTTTGGAAGTTTTATGAAAAAGCTTTTCGGTCGTTTTCGATGTACTAAATTCCTGGTTAGAGCTTCAAATGTTTGTTGGGACATTTTAGGAGGAATCTATCTCGCGCTTACTAGTAGTTAAAATTTGATATGGACGGTGGGAGAAAGTACGATTTGCATCGAAGACCTAATTTTTTTTACATAGAGGTCTATAAATTTAGCATAAAGGGCCCTAAAGTTAATCAAGGAAAACAAGTTGGGTCCTTCTCGAGAGAGAAACTTAGCCATATACCCTTTGTACTAGTGTAGTTGCTTCACACACACAAAAAAAATGCGCCTCACACTCGGTGGTAAATACACAGTAACTCTGATGATGCTCCCTGTACTCATTCCTTCCCTCATTTCCGGGGTACCTCTGATCCGGCTGGTGCTGATTTTCCACCTGGTGCACTGCATCCCTTCTCTCATTGTTGTCATACCTCGGCGGAGGCGGAGGCAACATTAGCTGTTGCGTGTTCGCTCCAGAGAGCAATTGCTGCCGGGGTAACTCCTGCCGAGGTTGACCATTCAGGGGTGTCTGAGCATTCCCCGCACCGCCTTGTTCAATCTTGCGCATCCACTCACATTGCCTCGTCGTATGACCCGCTGGGTTACTCAGATTTGGCGTGTGAAACTTACACGGCTGATCCAACATCGTATCATAGGTGTACCTCAGACGGTCCTTCCTTTCTTGCCACTGTTTCTTCTGTTCTGGCGTCCAAGTTTTCTTGCCATCGTTTCTTGGAGTCCATTGCCCTCCAGTTTTCTGGCGTTGACTGCCCCCTACTCCAGGCTGATCTTGATTCACAGTTGCAACTTGTTGCGAACCGTATCGATGATCTGGTCTATCATCTCTTCTTTTTCCTCTATAGTCATTCCTCCGGGATGATCCGTCTCCATCTCTCTGGTAATACTCATCGTTCGACTCGTTTGACACAAGCCTAGGTTGAGTCGGATCTCCCAGAGCATAGGAATCAGCAATCCAGATAATCTCTGCCAACGTGGTGGGCATCTTCCTTTGTAACTTTTGCCATAGGTCACTTGCATATCTGCATCCCTGTGTAAACCACGCTATGGCATGTGATTCTATCATGCCCTCACATGAGTTTCTCATGGTACACCACCGAGTTAAAAACTCTCGATCCGTCTCATTCGGTCTTTGCTTGCACATATCTAGTGTCTGTGGCCTATTCGGCCTCTGATACGTACTCGAGAAATTGCTGATAAACATCTCTTCAAAATCTATCCAACAGTTAATGCTTACGGGTGGCAAATTGTTCAGCCATACCCTTGTCGGGCCCTCCAACATCTGGGGTACGTATCGTACAGCCCACCTCATGTTGCCTGTGGCAATTTTCACAGCCGTTGCAAAATTTATCAACCAATCTTCTGGCTTAGTGCTGCAGTCATACGTCTTCGTGCCTCTGGATAACTAGAAGTTAGGTACCGGTGGCTCTTTCATGATCCGGGGTCCAAAACATGCAGGACCCGGAGGACCTTGAATTTCAATCTGCTCCGACCTATATAGTCGATCCAGTTTCAACCTGGCATCGTCCGGCATCAAATCCCTGCTTCCCAATCTCGACCCTATCACATGATAGTCCGGCCTTGGGTATCCTGCATGTACCATTTCTGAATCTCCATCATCGTACCGGTTTCGCTCTCGTGGCGCATCTCTCTGTTGCATACCTCGGCCGGCACTTTGCTCTTGCCTTGGCATATTCCGCTGCTGTGGTTGTCCTGTAGAGTTGCGCTGTCCGGCATTGCTGTTAACAGCGTTCCCTTGACCGGCATTGCCTTGGTCATGGTTACCTTGACTAGCTTCACCTCGGCTTACACTCCGTAGATCGTCGTTTCTTTGTACCTCTTTTGCCTTTCCTGCCCTTATCAGGTCATATGGAACAATCTGCTTGTTTTTCCTGGCCGAGGTTACTACCTCCTCTCTCCTTGGACCACCATGAGGAGACGATGCGGCTCTAGCGGATTTCTCCGGGTTACCCACCGCCGAATGAACGATCTTGGAGGCCCCAGCTCTCTTCGGGTTTGCCCTAAGCAGTTCCTCATTTTGCCTGTTCGCTATCTGAACCAACTCATTGACCCGATCCTACTGTCTTTGACGGGCTTCACCCGTCAGACCCTCTAGCTCGGATCTGGCTTCATCTGCTGCTCTAAGGTTTTTCGCCGGGGTACTGTACTTCGGCAGCCCTACGGACAAACAGTTTTCAGACTCCTCAATCCGAGTATCCCCTTCTTTGTTCATTTCACTCATGAGATTTCTCCCCTTCACTTTTACATCATCTACTTTATTTGCCTTTGCGTACTCACGCAGCGTCATGTTCAACGACTGCTGAGCCGCAGCAATCTTTTTCGCTCACTCTAGAATTTTCTGCCTAGTTTCCTCTAGCTCGGCCTGTGCCTGAGCCGGATCTACCACTGCTGCTACCGGGTTTTCCAAGATATCCATAGCCTCTCTCAGTACATTCTCAGGCCTCTCCAGTGGAGGACCTCTACCTTTCCTCGGTGCCTTAGGTGTTACCTCCCGATCTGGCGCCGGATCCTTTCTTGCGCCTGCACCAGGCGCGGTCATCATCACTTCAGCACGGTCCGGGGAGCGAGCGATACGCGCCCCGTGAACCATGCTAAGGGGTGGTTCCCCTGCTTCAACGACGCGCCGCGGATGAACGCATGATACGTCCACAACAACGTAGACCTTGTGCGCACCCAACTTGACGAAGAGGCTGTTGCACGGAAGTGGGCGCGTGCCGAAGCAGCCAGTGTTTTCGCTGACGAAGTCCAGCGCTCCAAAGCGCTGAGCGAGCCTGGAGACGATGCGTTTGCCGGTGCCGATGAGGTTTCTCGTCCGGATCTTCACCCCTGCTAGCGCCGCTAGCCCCACGGTGGGCGCCAACTGTCGTGGTGGTGTCACGGCAGATGCCATGGATAGGCTAAAGGTGGGGACTAATACACGCTAGAGGAATCCAGGAAGGGATAGTGAAGTGTTTCTCCACACAGAAGTTTATATTTGCTTTGACTCCAAGGTTACAAGTGCTCCTACAGTTGTATTGGTGAGAGGAGGAAGAAGGAGCTCTCTTACTCTCGCTCAGAGATCACCCTTAAAACCCTAGCCAAACTCGCCAAATCGGAACCCCCTCTACTGAAGCCCTAGCCCTCCTTATATAGGGGGGGCTAGGTCTCCATCTAGGGCATACGTGGAGGTATATCCCTAAGAATATGCCATCTCCCAAAGTAGTAAGCCGACCGGGTTAGTTTTCCCTCGCGTCACACACAGAGGCTACGTGAGCCTCTACGGCGCCCGCGTCAGCCGACATGGGTATCGTCACCCTTGTCGGCCACGCCTCGATAGTCTGCCCTTATGCCTTCGCTCGGGCGGGCGTCAGGGGCTTCTTTTGACCAGCGAGATTCCTTCCTTCTCCTAGAAGCTAGATGTGCCTCGGATCATAGTTGATCCGGCCACACCTGTTCCGGCATACAAGTTAAACACGCATTTCCGATTTACTGATTAAGTCGGTTGAGACTTAGTTAGGCGAACGCCCCTGGTCCGGGTTACCCCGTGATTCGGCCTGCCTTGAGGTGACCCGGCCAGCGTCCGCTTTGGCCTTTCCGAACCTCGGCTAACTCGGCCCTTATACCCCGGCGTGACCCTACCCGGGGGTATCCCCCCAACAATGATGGGCTGCTGACACGAGGTACAGGGTACACTCCACTAGTAGTAAATGTATGGACCTACTGCTAGTATATGCACGCAACGTTTTCTCTCTCATTTGCTAGCTCTCACCATCCATCCTCCATCGATTTCTTCTCTCAAGCCACGGGTGCACAGTCGGCTTGTCTCTTCCTCATCCACAATAGGTTCAACTTCTTGCTAAGATTTTGCATCTTGACAGTTTAACAAAATTAGGTCAAACTTGAGCTACATGTAAGAGTGATAGATTGCTATTAAATTAATTGTCTTTTTGAAGGTAGATGGGTGCATCTCTTCTTGTAAAGTAGTGTCGTCGGTGTGAGTGTCCAACTACCAGGAAAGAACATTCTCAATTGATGATGAAATACAGTGGATCAATAACATGTTGTACTTGCGATTCCGATGTTTTATGAGTTTTCAAGATGCCTAGCTAACTCCGCCCACTTGAATGACTTCATGTCGATGTATCGAAATAAGGTCGAATTTGAACTACAAGTAATAAATTGTAGGTTGCTTTGAAACTTTTATGAAAAAATCTTTTCGAGGTAACCATCGAGCAGTCAATTAATATACCCATCAAAAACCGCAAAGAGCTTTGACGACTGGTTCGACCTCTAGCTAAGATTTTGCATCTTCCTCAAAAAAAATACTTTGCATATTGAAAATTTTGAACACCTTTTGAAAACGATCACATGAAATAGGGAGAGAGGGGAAGTGATATTTCTATTCTCTATGGGCAACCCACAAGCTTGAAGAGCACCTTAGGCTTAAAGATAACTTTATTTTTACACTATGTATAAGGTGAACCTTAGCGGATGCCACATAGTAGGCCTTAGCTCGATGAACACTAGTATGCGCAAACCTCAAAACACAAACTCCATTGCTTAGTTTTCAGGGTCCTTGTGCTAATAAATGCATGGACTTGGATGCAATTTTCATTTTTATGAGGTCCTTCATGTAACTCTTACTTCCACCAACCGTGTTAACTCTCAAGCACCTCTCTCCTACGAGACCTACCATTAGTTAGGCCATTCGCCGTACTTCTTATCTTCTCTTTTCCGTGTCTTATTCTTACAATACAATAAACCACTTCATTGTGTACGGATTAACTTTGAACATTGACCATTGGATCAAGACTAGCAAATCCAAACATTGCCAACCGCTGGATCTTCTTTTCCATTCATAGCATCTAGAAAGATTTTACTTTAGCACGATGAATGCTAGTATGCGCAAACCTCAAAACACAAACTCCATTGCTGAGTTTTCATGGTCCTTGTGCTAATAAATGCATGGACTTGGATGCAATTTTCATTTTTATGAGGTCCTTGATGTAACTTGTACTTCCACCAACCGTGTTAACTCTCAAGCACCTCTCTCCTACGAGACCTACCATTTCTTAGACCATTCGCACTACTTCTTATCTTATCTTTTTCGTGTCTTATCTCTTACAATACAATAAACCAGTGCATAGTGTACGGATTAACTTTGAACATTGACCGTTGGATCAAGACTAGCAAATCCAAACATTGCCAACCGCTGGATCTTCTATTCCATTCTTAGAATCTAGAAAGATTCTACTTTAGCATGATGAACGCTAGTATGTGCAAACCTCAAAGAACAAACTCCATTGCTCAGTTTTCAGTGTCCTTGTGCTAATAAATGCATTGACTTGGATGCAATTTTAATTTTTATGAGGTCCTTGATGTAACTTGTACTTCCACCGACCGTGTTAACCCTCAAACACCTCTCTCCTACGAGACCAACCATTTTATAGGCCATTCGCAGTACTTCTTATCTTCTCTTTATCGTGTCTTATCTCTTACAATAAAATACGATAAACCATTGCATAGTGTACGGATTAACTTTGAACATTGATAGTTGGATCAAGGCTACCAAATCCAAACATTGCCAACCGCTGGATCTTCTTTTCCATTCTTAGCATCTAGAAAGATTCTACTTTAGCACGATGAAAGCTAGTATGCGCAAACCTCAAAAAAAAACTCCATTGCTTAGTTTTTAGGGTCTTTGTGCTAATAAATGCATGGACTTGGATGCAATTTTCATTTTTATGAGGTCCTTGATGTAACTTGTACTTCCATCGATCGTGTTAACTCTCAAGCACCTCTCTCCTACGAGACCTACCATTTGTTAGGCCATTCGCAGTACTTCTTATCTTCTATTTTTTGGGTCTTATCTCTTACAATACAATAAACCACTACATAGTGTATGGAATAACTTTGAACATTGACCGTTGGATCAAGACTAGCAAATCCAAACATTACCAACTGCTGGAACTTCTTTTCCATTCTTAGCATCTAGAAAGATTCTACTTTAGCATGATGAACGCTAGTATGCGCAAGCCTCAAAAGACAAATCCATTGCTCAGTTTTCAAGATCCTTGTGCTAATAAATGCATGGAATTGGATGCAATTTTCATTTTTATGAGGTCCTTGATGTAACTTGTACTATCACCGACCGTGTTAACTCTCAAGCAGCTCTCTCCTATGAGACATACCATTTGATAGGCCATTCGCAGTATTTCATATCTTCTCTTTATCGTGTCTTATGTCTTAAAATACAATAAACCACTGCATATTCTATGGATTAACTTTGAACATTGATTGTTGGATCAAGACTGGCAAATCCAAACATTGCCAACTACTGGGTCTTTGTTTCCATTCTTAGCATCTAGAAAGATTCTACTTTAGCACGATGAACGCTAGTATGCGCAAACATCAAAACACAAACTCCATTGCTTAGTTTTTAGGGTCCTTGTCCTAATAAATGCATGGACTTAGATGCAATTTTCATTTTATAAGGTCCTTTATGTAACTTGTACTTCCACCAACCTGGTTAACTCTCAAGCACCTCTCTCCTACGAGACCAACCATTTTATAGGACATTTGTAGTACTTCTTATCTTCTCTTTATTGTGTCTTATCTCTTACAATACAATACAATACAATACAATAAACCACTGCATAGTGTACATATTAACTTTGAACATTGACAGTTTGATCAAGACTAGCAAATCCAAACATTGCCAACCGCTGGATCTTCTTTTCCATTCTTAGCATCTAGAAAGATTCTAGTTTAGCACGATGAACGCTAGTATGCGCAAACCTCAAAACACAAACACCATTGCTTAGTTTTTAGGGTCTTTCTGCTAATAAATGCATGGACATGGATGCAATTTTCATTCTTATGAGGTCCTTGATGTAACTTGTACTTCCACCGACCGTGTTAACTCTCAAGCACCTCTCTCCTACGAGATCTACCATTTGTTAGTCCATTCCCAATACTTCTTATCTTCTATTTTTCATGTCTTATCTCTTACAATACAATAAACCACTGCATAGTGTACGGATTAACTTTGAACATTGACCATTGGATCAAGACTAGCAAATCCATACATTGCCAACCGCTAGATATTCGTTTCCATTCATAGCATCAAGAAAGATTCTACTTTAGCACGATGAACGCTGTTATGCACAAACCTCAAAACGCAAACTCCATTGCTGAGTTTCCAGGGTCCTTGTGCTAATAAATGCATGGACTTGGATGCAATTTTCATTTTTATGAGGTCCTTGATGTAACTTGTACTTCCACCAGCCGTGTTAACTCTCAAGCACCTCTCTCCTACGAGACCTACCATTTGTTAGGCCATTCGCCGTACTTCTTATCTTCTCTTTATCGTGCCTTATCTCTTACAATACAATAAACCACTGCATAGTGTACGGATTAACTTTGAACATTGACTGTTGGATCAAGCTTACCAAATCCAAACATTGCCAACCACTGGGTCTTCTTTTCCATTCGTAGCATCTAGAAAGATTCTACTTTAGAACGATGAACGCATGTATGCGCAAACCTCAAAACATAAACTCCATTTCTTAGTTTTCAGGGTCTTTGTGCTAATAAATGCATGGACTTGGATGCAATTTTCATTTTTATGAGGTCCTTGATGTAACTTGTACTTCCACCGACCGTGTTAACTCTCAAGCACCTCTCTCCTACGAGACCTACCATTTTTTAGGCCATTCGCAGTACTTCTTATCTTCTCATTTTCGTGTCTTATCTCTTACAATACAATAAACCAGTGCATAATGTACGGATTAACTTTGAACATTGACCGTTGGATCAAGACTAGCAAATCCAAACATTACCAACCGCTGGAACTTCTTTTCCAATCTTAGCATCTAGAAAGATTCTTGATGCAGCCCGCCATACGGACGCTTCTACATCTACACCTACAAGTCCCCCAAGTGGACCCATGACTCGTGCCCGAGCCAAACTCCTACAAGGTAAGGTGAACTCACTCCTCTCCTCGTGCCAATTCGATACCTCCTTGGATGGCGTACTACTTCATACCTCTAATTTGTGCATCATCAGGTACGAACCCCCGCCGCATCAACCCACGAGCCCTAAAGCTGCACCTGAGCTGAAGCTACCTGAGCCGGAGTGTCCACCCGAATCAAGCCGGAATGTCCGAGCCCGGACCTGGCGTGGACATTCAAAAGGTCAAATCAGGCACTCCCCGGACACCACCCGGAGTGTCCGGCCACCCCGGACTGTCCGACCGTGCCGACCCGGACTGTCCGGCCCAAGCGATGGGCCTGCGAGCCTAGCTGGGCCCTATGGCCCATGTACCCCTCTACTTCGCCCAGAACTCTACTTTAATGCCTGAATTACCCCTGAACTTGTGGATGGCCTATATATAGACCCCCACCTCCATTGTAAACCCTAGGCTTGATATTGGAATTAGTGGAAACCCCTTTGTGGATCTATCTAATTCTTGCGTCATGCTCCTTGACTAAGGAGCACCAATATCCCCAAACCTCATTGGAGTTTGCATCATGCCTCCGCGTTGTACAAGGCCTAGGCATCGGTGTCCCTTTGCCTAGACGTCAAGATCTCACCGAGTCTCCCCTCTCGCCGTGCCGATTCGAGAGACAGTCCTCTGCCCGACGCCGATCCTAGGGATTGCGCCGGACCGGTCACCGCCGGCGTGAGCTATTGGTGTTTATCGTGGTTTTGCGTGTGTGTGTTCATCGCGTTCTTCGTGTGTGTGTTCATCGTGTTCATCCTTCCCCCGCACTCCACCCTCGATTTGAAAGGGAATCGTGAAAGATCAGGCCACCCTAGAGGTTTGCCCTCAATATATTGGTATCAAGAGCTTCGTTGCTCACGATTTCCCCCACAAATTTTTCTTCTATCCACCAAAAATTTGAAAATCCCCACAAAAAACAGCCCATATTTGCCTTTGGATCGATCTCTTGATTTGGAGTGTTATTTGTGGTTTTGATCCGACCAAACCTTATCTAAGGAGTTGGTCCAGCTTTATCTGGCGTTTCCCCAGCCTGATTTGGCCAGTTTTTCACGGATTTGAGGCCTGCGGGCGAGGATTTCCGCTCAAGAACACGAGTAGGAAACCCGCACCGGAGAGTCCGGCTCGTACCAACCGGAGTGTCTGACCCGACCGAAGTGTCCGGCCGAAACAGACCGGAGTGTTCGGCCAGACCGGAGTATCCGGCCCAAACAGACCAGAGTGTCCGGCTGTAATGCTAGTTTTGACAGTTTTGCCTCATGTTTCTCATTGGCTAATCTCCTGTGTTTGCTCGTGTCCCATGTGTGTGTCAATAACTACCAGCAAGCTTCCGCATCATCAACTTACGCGCTCATCGACACCCGGACCACGAACATCATCCTACACCACCGACGCCAAGTTCATCATCAAAGAAGGTATAACTTGCGTCACCTTGTTAACCCCCATCTTCCTTTGTGTGTACCTATCCCATGAGAGTGGCTCATCTTGTGTTTGCTTGAGCATTGTGCATTTGTCCTTGGATAGTGAGAGTGAAAGAGCAATAGCAAGTGTGACTAGGTAGCACCAAGGGAGAGCAAAAAAAAGATACAAAGAAAAATCAAAAGAAAAATAGTCTCCCATTGCCAAAGAGAGTCTCGAAGCTTGTAAGCAAGAGAGAAAGAAGAGCGCCCAAGGCAAGTGCACAAATCCATTGCTCACTTTTCCTCTTTGCAAACGAGCCACGGTCTCTCCTTCCATTGGCACGACAATGAGCTTAGTCTTTGTTAGGACATTTGGTTTGCTCATTTTCATAGTCGTGTCAATCCCAACTTTCTCCACATGTGTGTACATAGTCGTAGGTTCCCGTCACCCTTTTGAGTTGTTGACCTTCGCCTTTGACTTGAGTTTTGTTGGATTTTTACCACTTTAGACTATCCCTTTTCTTTTGGTTGGTTCTTTGGCTTTCCACAATCCTAACCTACCACCAACAAGCTTTTGAGAGTTAGTTCTTTCTTTAGTGTGAGTTTTCTTTGCAATTCCACTTTGCACGCTAATAGCTCTCACTTGTGGTTTCTAGTTTGGTGTAATCCCCAAGGTGAGGTACAAGGCTAACACCACCATATTCCACTTCCATATACAATACTTGTGTGTTTTGCATGATGGATAGGCACGGTGAGACGAGCCAACCACCCCCCCAAGAAGAAGATCAAGGTTCATACATGACGCGTGCAAGTCACTTCATCGTCCGCCAAGAGTTCCGTGAACGTTGCCAAGCACTTGAGACGCGAAAATATGAACAATTTGGCGAGACGCAAGCCGAGTTCAAGAACATCGACAACTGCTTCGACGGCCTCGAATGACAAATGCATGCAATGCATCACAACTTAGGCCACCAAAATGAAGCGCTCCAACGCTCCGTCGCCAAAACAAATGACAATCTTCGACGCCTCATCGACGGCATGACAAGACCACGTTCACGCGCATCAAGCTCGGCAAGTTCTTCGCATCGTCATGCACCTCTTCCACAAGATCTACATCAAAGTGCTCAAAGACGCAATGATGCCCCCGTGGTTGAAGATGGAATCTCTTCGAACTATGTACCTTCCCCACGGCACGCCGCAACGTCAAGCTATGATGGTGACCTCTCTTCAAGGCCACGCGCAAGGCAAGAAGCACGCCGTCATCATGCAAGGGCACTAGTGATCCAACAAGAGCAACCACAAGAGGAACCGCAAGAGCAACCACAAGTACAACCGCAAGTTTACCACCATCGACCGCGACACATAATTGACACAACAAGTGATGACTCCAATTTGGAGAATCAAGCTCGTCATCAACGTCATGAACGTCATCAACGACACCATGGTCATCACGCGGCGCCTCCTCCCCATCAACAAAACTTGGAGCGTCAAGTGATACAAGTTGAGCGACGCCCACCACGTCAAGAGGCTCATGACCATGTTCTTCGTCGTGAGGCCCAGGTGCCTAACCAACATCACCAACCAAGGAACGAGCCTCGTCTTCGTCATCAACCGCGTCAAGAGGCTCCACACCTTCACCACCATGAGGCCCAAGCGCCTCAACCATATCAACAACCGTGCCAAGAGCAAGAGCAAGATCTTCAACAACAATATCAAGAGCAAGCTCCGCAACAAGGACGCGAGAACCAAGTTCCACCTCCCCAACTACAAGATCATCAACAAGGTCACCAAGCTCGTCGCAATGACTGCAATGATGAAGAAACTTTTGGCAAGCTCAAGTTCACAATGCCCAAGTTCACCGGATCCAATGACCCTGAAGAATACCTCTCGTGGGCACTCAAAGTCGACATGATCTTCCGCATGCACAACTATAGCAACGAGAAGATGGTCGCCATGGCTTCGCTAGAGTTTGATGATTACGCCAACCTTTGGTGGGAACAAGTTCAAGTTGCTCGTGATGCAAGACAAGAACCGCCAATCACAACTTGGCATGACATGAAGGCTCACATGAGATCCCGGTTTGTCCCCGCGCACTACACGCGTGACCTCTTCAACAACCTTCAAGCGCTTCATCAAGGGACAAAGACCGTGGAAGAGTACTTCAAGGAAATGGAACTCAACTTGATTCGCGCCAACATTGATGAACGCATGGAGAAAACAATGGCACGTTTCCTTATTGGCTTGAATCACCCAATCAAGCGCATCGTCGAGTTCCAAACATACAACACAATGGTTGAAGTTGTGCACATAGCAACAAAGGCTGAACGTCAAGTGCAAGAGGACATCAAGTACAACAAGCCCAAGACGTACTTCACCTACAAGCAAGCTTCAACCACTACACCAACAACCTTCAATGGTAGCTCCTCAAGTACCTCCAAGACTTCCTTCAAGCCCACACTTCCTCAAGGAAAACTGCCCCCAAGTGGAAAGCAAGCCAAGAGTGATACACCTTTCAACGGTGAATGCTACAAGTGTGGAGGTAAAGGACACAAGTCGGCCGAATGTGGAAACAAGAAAGTCTTGTTCATTCACGATAATGGTGATGAAGAGTACTTGAGTGAAGATGAGTTCGATGCCCGTGTCAAGGAAGCAATGGCAAGGCAACGAGTGGAAGATGCTTGTAGTCACAAGGATCTTGACCACTCAAGCACAAGAGCATGAAGACCAACGCTCCAATATCTTCCAAACACGAGCCGGCATCAATGGAAAATATATCAAGGTGATCATTGATGGAGGGAGTTGTCACAACCTTGCTAGCACCAAGTTGTGTGAGAAGCTCAACCTCACCCTCCATCCACACAAGCACCCCTACCACGTGCAATGGCTAAGTGACCAAGGGTCCGTGAAGATCAAGCATACCGTATCGGTCTCCTTCGCCATTGGTCCTTACAAAGATACGGTGGAGTGTGATGTGGTTCCTATGACAGTTTGCCACATGCTTCTTGGTCGACCGTGGCAATTTGACAAGGCTGCTCAACATGACGGTCGCACCAACATATACACCTTCAAATGGCTCAACAAAACATGTGTTTTGCAACCGATGACTCCTAGCCAAATAATTGCGAACAATGCAAAGGCTTTAGAGAGGGAGCAAAGCACAATACCTACTTGTGAGAAGAGCGATGAGAGGGAGAACCACCTCATAGTGAGTGAGAGCCACAAGCCAAATTCGAGTGGAAAAACTAAGAGTGTTCTCCTTGCCACCAAAAGTGAGATGAGAGATGTTCGGAACAACCCATCCATCTTGCACTATGTCCTCCTTTGCAAAGGACTAGCACAAAGAACTAACGAATTAACCAATGTTCCTCCATCTTTGATGAGTGTTTTGAAGGAATTCAAGGATGTGTTCCCTGAAGAGCTTCCACATGGACTACCTACTCTTCGCGGAATCGAACATCGCATTGACCTCATCCCCGGTGCACCACTTCCAAATCGTGCCGCTTACCGCATGAACCCGGAGGAGACAAAGGAGATTGAACGTCAAATCAATCAACTCGTCTCCAAAGGTTTGATCCAAGTTAGCACTAGTCCAAGTGCCGTACCCGTGATTCTTGTTCCAAAGACGGATGATACGTTACGGTTATGCATGGACTGCCATCCAATCAATGCTATCACCGTGCGTTATCGACATCCCATACCACGTCTCGATGACATGCTTGATGAGTTGTGTGGAGCCACTATTTTTTCGAAAATTGATCTTCGTAGTGGTTACCATCAAATACGCATGGCTGAAGGTGATGAGTGGAAAACCCACTTCAAGACCAAACTTGGTCTCTATGAATGGTTGGTTATGCCCTTTGGTTTATCAAATGCCCCATCCAACATCATGCGCCTTATGAATCACACATTGCGTTCTATCATTGGAAAAAGTGTTGTTGTCTATTTCGATGATATTCTTGTTTATAGCAAATCACTTGAGGACCATATAACACATGTCAAGGAAGTTTTGCAAATCCTTCGACATGAAAAGCTTTATGCTAATCTTCCCAAGTGCACTTTTGCTAAAGAAAAGTTGATTTTTCTTGGATTTGTCGTTTCTTCGAAGGGAATTGAAGTTGATGTTTCCAAGGTAAAGGACATACGAGATTGGCCCATACCAACAAATGTGAGTGAACTCCGAAGTTTTCATGGGTTGGCCGGTTTCTATCATCTCTTTGTGAAAGACTTTTCAACCATTTCTTGTCCCCTTAATGAATTGGCCAAAAAGAATGTCACCTTCGTGTGGGGTAAAGCACAACAAAAAGCTTTTGATGAACTTAAAAAGAGGCTCACCAAAGCACCTCTTCTTGCTTTACCGGATTTCACAAAAACTTTTGAGATAGAGTGTGATGCTAGTGGAATTGGCATTGGAGGAGTCCTTATGCAAAACGGACGTCCTATAGCCTACCATAGCCAAAAACTTGATGGTGCTCGCCTTAACTATCCGATTTATGACAAAGAGCGTTTTGCCTTAGTTCGTGTCCTTCAAGTTTGGCAACACTACCTTTGGCCTAAGGAATTTATCATACAGTCCGACCACGAGTCGTTGAAATATCTCAAAGGCCAAGCTAACTTGATCAAGAGACATGCTAAGTGGGTTTAGTTCATGGAGTTTTTTCCGTACATTGTCAAGTATAAGAAGGGCAAAGATAATGTAGTTGCGGACAGATTGTCTCGCAAACATACAAGCCTTCTTACGAGACTTGAAATCAACGTGTTGGGTCTTGAGGAAATAAAATCTTTGTATGCTTCCGACCCGTTCTTTGAATCAGTTTTCGCAAAGTGCTCCAATGACAAGGGAGTTGATGATTTCTGTTTGTATAAGGGCTTTCTTTTTAAATAAAATAAGCTATGCATTCCAAAGTCCTCGCTTCAACTTTTGCTTCTCCAAGAATCTCGTGGTGGAGGCCTTATGGGTCACTTTGGTCGCGACAAGACATTGGACATGCTCTCCAATCACTACTTTTGGCCCAAGATGAAGCGTGACGTGGAGCGCTACGTTCAACGATGCACGACATGTGTTCAAGCTAAGTCGCAAGCTAATCCCTATGGTCTTTATATGCCATTGCCTATTCCTCATACACCTTGGTCCGACATTAGCATGGATTTTGTGTTAGGATTGCCTAGATCTAAGCATGGTTATCATTCTATATTTGTTGTTGTGGATCGTTTTTCCAAAATGGCACACTTCATACCGTGCCATAAGACCGACGATGCTTCACATGTTGCAAATCTGTTTTTCAGGGAAATCGTCCGTCTTCCCGGTGTGCCAAGGAAAATCGTCTCCGACCGCGACGTCAAATTCATGAGCTACTTGTGGAAGACCCTCATGGCCAAGCTCGGCGTCAAGCTCCTCTTCTCATCCACATCACATCCTCAAACTGATGGACAAACCGAAGTTGTCAACCGAAGCCTCGGAACTCTCCTTCGTGTGTTGATCAAGAAAAACCTGAAGGATTGGGAGGAATGCATTCCACACACCGAGTTCGCCTACAATAGAGCCAAGCACTCAACAACCAAGATGAGTCCATTCATGATCGTCTATGGTTTCGAGCCCCTCACCGCTCTCGACATCCTACCACTACCTCTCCATGAGCGCACAAACATGGACGTCGAGAAGCGCGCACAAGCTATGAAGGAACTTCATGAAGAAACAAGAGCTACTATCAAACAACAAGTCCTTCGCCAAGCTTCACGGTTAAACAAGGACAATAAGGAGATGATATTTCAAGAAGGTGACCTTGTGTGGATACACCTAAGCAAGGACCGCTTGCCCAAGGAACGTGACTCCAAGCTCAAGCCAAGAGGAGATGGTACCTTCAAGGTCCTCGAACAAATCAACAACGCCTACATCATCGACATTCCGACCTCCAAGTACCTTGCAAGCAATACATTCAATGTCAAGGATCTCTCACCCTACCATGGAGATGTTCAAGATGATATCCATGAAGAGTCGAGGACGACTCTTTCCCAAGGGGGGGAGCTGATGCAGCCCGTCATACGGACGCTTCTACATCTACACCAACAAGTCCCCCAAGTGGACCCATGACTCGTGCCCGAGCCAAACTCCTACAAGCTAAGGTGAACTCACTCCTCTCATCGTGCCAATTCGATACCTCCTTGGATGGCGTACTACTTCATACCTCTACTATGTGCATCATCAGGTACGAACCCCCGCCGCGTGGACCCACAAGCCCTGAAGCTGCACCTGAGATGAAGCTACCTGAGCCGGAGTGTCTACCCAAATAAAGTCGGACTGTCCGGCGCAACCGGAGTGTCCGGGCGACTCAGCCGGAGTGTCCGGCCTGCCCGAGCCCGGACCTGGTGTGGACATTCAGAAGGTCAAATCGGACACTCCCCAGACACCACCCAGAGTGTCCGGCCGTGCCGACCCGGACTGTCCGGCCCAAGCGATGGACCTATGAGCCTAGCTAGGACCTATGGCCCATGTACCCCTCTAGCTCGCCCAGAACTCTACTTTAATGCCTGAATTACCCCTAAACTTATGGATGGCCTATATATAGACCCCCACCTCCATGGTAAACCCTAGGCTTGATATTGGAATTAGTGGAAACCCCTTTGTTGATCTATATAATTCTTGCCTCATGCTCCTTGACTAAGGAGCACCAATATCCCCAAACCTCGTTGGAGTTTGCATTGTGCCTCTACGTTGTACAAGGCCTAGGCATCAGTGTCCCTTTGCCTAGACGTTAAGATCCCACCGAGTCTCCGCTCTCGCTGTGCCGGTTCGAGAGAGAGTCCTCCGCCCGACGCTGATCCTAGGGATTGCGCCGGACCGGTCACCACCGGCGTGAGCTATTGGTGTTTATCGTGGTTTTCCGTGTGTGTGTTCATCGCGTTCTTTGTGTGTGTGTGTTCATCGTGTTCATCCTTCCCTCCTTCCCCCGCACTCCACCCTCGATTTGAAAGGGAATCGTGAAAGATCGGGCCACCCTAAAGGTTTGCCCTCAACAATTCTACTTTAGCACGATGAATGCTAGTATGCGAGAGCCTCAAAAGATAAATCCATTGCTCAGTTTTTATGATCCTTGTGCTAATAAATGCATGGAATTGGATGCAATTTTCATTTTTATGAAGTCCTTGATGTAACTTGTACTTCCACCGACCGTGTTAACTCTCAAGCACCTCTCTCCTACGAGACGTACCATTTGATAGGCCATTCGCAGTACTTCTTATCTTCTCTTTATCATGTCTTATCTCTTACAATACAATAAACGACTGCATATTGTATGGATTAACTTTGAACAATGATTGTTGGATCACGACTGGCAAATCCAAACATTGCCAACTGCTGGATCTTTGTTTCCATTCTTAGCATCTGGAAAGATTCTACTTTAGCACGATGAATGATAGTATGCGCAGACATCAAAACAAAAAATCCATTGCTCAGTTTTCAGGGTCCTTGTGCTAATAAATGCATGGACGTGGATGCAATTTTCATTTTTATGAGGTCCTTGATGTAACTTGTACTTCCACCGACCGTGTTAACTCTCAAGCACCTCTCTCCTACGAGACCAACCATTTTATAGGCCATTCGCAGTACTTCTTATCTTCTCTTTATCGTATCTTATCTCTTACAATACAATACAATAAACCACTGCATAGTGTACGGATTAACTTTGAACATTGACAGTTGGATCAAGCCTACCAAATCCAAACATTGCCAACCGCTGGATCTTCTTTTCCATTCTTCGCATCTAGAAAGATTCTACTTTAGCAAGATGAACGCTAGAATGCGCAAACCTCAAAACAAAAACTCCATTGCTTAGTTTTTAGGGTCTTTGTGCTAATAAATGCATGGACTTGGATGCAATTTTCATTATTATGAGGTCCTTAATGTAACTTGTACTTCCACCGATCGTGTTAACTCTCAAGCACCTCTCTCCTACGAGACCTACCATTTCTTAGGCCATTCGTAGTACTTCTTATCTTCTATTTTTCGTGTCTTATCTCTTACAATACAATAAACCACTACACAGCATACGAAATAACTTTGAACATTGACCGTTGGATCAAGACTACCAAATCCAAACATTACCAACCACTAGATCTTCTTTTCCATTCTTAGCATCTAGAAAGATTCTACTTTAGCACGATTGATATATTTCACTATTATTCATTTTGCATTTTGCATCACTATTCTATGTCTTAATTCACTATTATGCATTGATATATTTCATATTGAGAAGTGATACTTATGTTATTTCATCTGTTTTTGCATGGTTGATGACTTTTGGAGCATGGACCGCTGCAGTCAGGATTCTGATGGAAAAGGTGTTGTTTGGAGGCAAAATTCGCGAAGATTAGAAAATCCAGGAAAATATACGGAAAATCCTATTTTTCCATAAGATTAAGGATGCCAGAAGACGGAGTGGAGATGGGCCACAGGGGGCCCACACCACCCCCTGGCGCGGGCAGCCCTAGGCCGCGCCAGGAGGTGGTGTGGCCGCCCTGACCCACCTATGGCTCTCTCCTCTAGCGTATATCATCCTCTCGAAACCCTAAGACTCGGGGAGCGACCACAGAAAGATTCCGCCGCCTCTGCGGGGCGGAAAACATCGAGAGAGAAAGATCTCTCTGGAAGACGATTTCGGCCGGGGGAATTCCTTCCCGGAGAGGGGAGATCGTCGCCATCAACACCACCATCAAGATGGACTTCATCAGGATCATCATCATCATCACCACCATCATCATCACCATCATCACCCTCATCACCATCTCCATATGGTTGTAACAATTGAGTTGAATCTTGCATTAGTTCATAGGGGCAACTTTCCCGATGTTGATTACTCTTTGTAGTTGATGCTATTGAGTGAACCATTGAATTATTGTTTATGTTCAGATTGTTATACATCATTATTCCATCTCTGATCATGATCCATATGATGTCTTCTAAGTAGTTCGTTTTGTTCTTGAGGACATGGGAGAAGTCATGTTGTTAGTAGTGGAGTTGTGTTGAGAAAGATTCAATAGTTTGATATTTAAGTTGTGGTGTACTTCTTCTAGTGGTGTCATGTGAACGTCGACTACATGACACTTCACCTATATGGGCCTAGGGGAATGCATTGTGTATTTGGCTACTAATCGTAGGGGTTGCCAGAGTGACAGAAACCTGAACCCCTGTTAGGAAACCATTGCACAAGGGACATAAGGGTCTTGGAGTTTAAATCTGTGGTTAGGTCTCTACCTTAATTACTTTCTTGTACTTACGGATGTTTGCAAGGGGTATAATCACAAGTATGTATTAGTCTTGGATGGGGCGGTACATTAGCACAGGTTCACCCACACAACACTTAGCAAGCTAGAGAAGATTAATCAACTATATGAAGCAAAAGCACTTGACAGTCTTCCCATGTGTCCTCGAGAACGTTTGGTCATCTTAAGTAATACAACCGGCTTATCCTTTGCTGCATAAAGGATTGGGCCACTTGCTGCATTTATTTCTACTATCTTTTATTTACTCGTACTTCGTTTACTTGCTTTATCAAAAAACCCTAAAAATCCGTTTGCTAAGTATTTGTAGAGAATTCCTGATCCATACCACTAGCCAGCACCTTCTGCTCCTCGTTGGGTTCGACACTCTTACTTATCAAAAATACTGCGATAGACCCCCTATACTTGTGGGTCATCAAGACTATTTTCTGGCGCCGTTGCCGGGGAGTGAAGCACTATTGGAGAGTGGAACTGGTAAAGGAAACTTCTACTGTGAGTATTGTTTACTTCTGTTAGTTGCTTTATTTTCGTTATGGATAATTCGCTGAGTTCCTTATGTGGTAATGCTACTACCACTTCTAAGGTAGTAGATAAACCACCACCTGCTGAGAATGATGTTTTCAAAATACCTACAAGAATTATTGATCGTGTTATGGATAACTACTATGTTGGGGATGGAAGTGTCCATCCCGGTGATCATTTGCTCTTTATACACGAATTATGTGGGTTGTTCTAGTGTGCAGGTATTACTACAGATCAAGTTAAGAAGAAGTTATTCTCATTATCACTGAAAGGAATAGCTGAGGAATGGTATAAGCTGCTAAAGAATGGTCAAGCTCTGGAATGGGAGGAAATAGTACCTCTCATGTATTCAAATTTTTATCCTCCTAGTGAGATTCATAAAGATCGGAATCAAATATACAACTTTTGGCCTCTTGATGGAGAGAGTACAGCTCAAGCTTGGGGGAGATTGAAGTTACTAATGATCAAATGTCCCATTCATGAGCTCCCCAACAATATTATTATCAATAACTTTTATGCAAGGCTCCC
The DNA here is from genome assembly GCA_023614405.1 of Avena insularis. Taxonomy (NCBI): domain Eukaryota; kingdom Viridiplantae; phylum Streptophyta; class Magnoliopsida; order Poales; family Poaceae; genus Avena; species Avena insularis. Next base: position 268,908,521 of record CM042684.1, on the reverse strand, counting down.
TCTACATGATAAAGATTTATTGGATGCTTCTTGTGCTGGATCATTCACTCGCGTGGAAGAAGAAGCTAAATGGGATCTTCTGGACCATATTCAAGATAATGCTGAAGCATCGGAGAATGACAAAGGTAGAAAGTCAAGTATAAATTATGATTATGAATGCATTGAATCTTTTATGGGAACTGATGACTTTCAAAATATTAGTAATATTTATGGTCTTGATTTGCAAGTTATTACGAATTGCTTTAGAGCTTCTTGCTTCCTATATCGAAATTCAAAAAAAGGGATGGAATAAATACCATGCACCTTGCAAAGATATTGTTGACTATGTTCCTATTGGGAGTGCCGAGTATTGCATTATTGATCGCATGTTACCCGGACCTTATATTGAGAAGATTCCCTTCACAGAAAAGGTAAAGGACCATCCTATGATAACTAATGTAATCACCAAAAGTGAAAAGAGAACTGTAAAACCTAATGAACAAATAAACATTGAACCTGTGGTAGCAATTGTGAAAGACCTTGTCACTAAAAGCATATAAGATTGGCACATAGTCTTTTGTGAGGATGCTTCTAATATTGTTTCACATCCTAATAGAACTAAAAAGGCTAGTGTTCCTGTGATTTCTGTTAGAATTGGTGATCATTGCTATTATGGTTTATGTGATATTGGTGCAAGTTCCAGTGCTATTCCTTATGAGCTTTACAGAGAAATTATGCATGAAATCAGTCCTTGCGAGTTGGAAGAGATTGATGTGGTTATTCACCTTGCTAATAGAGAGACCATCTCTCCAATTAGTATTGTATAGGACATGGAAGTTCTTTGTGGTAAGATTAAATACCCTGTTGATTTTCTAGTACTTGGTTCAGCTGCTAGTAAAACTTATCCTATCATTTTTGGTAGACCTTTCTTGAGTACTTGTGGAGCTATTATTGATTGGAAGAGGGAGAAAATGTTGACTAAATTTGATGGGGAATCTTATGAGTTTAATTTTTTGAAATTTGCTAAAGAACCTTGCGAAGAGGAAACCCATATTGAGGATTTTAGAGTTGAACAACTCGCTTCTATTTCTCTTGCTCCTAACAATGTTTTGCAACAATTTATGGAAGATCATGAAAGTGAAATCTTCATGGAAGAAAGGAATGAGATTGACAAGATTCTCCGTGATCAACGTAAGATGCTTAAGCATAACTTTCATGTAGAAGACTTGGGTACCACGATGCCACCTAAAAAGGATCCGGTTTTCGATCTAAAACCTCTCCCTGATGATCTTAAATATGCTTATATTGATGATAAAAAGATATATCCTGTTATTATTAGCACTAAACTTTCAGGGAAGGAAGAAGAAAGGTTATTGGAGGAGCTATGGGCTATACTCTGGATGATTTAAAAGGGATTTCACCTACTATATGTCAGCATTCTATCAACATAGAACCAGATGCAAAGCCAGTAGTAGAGCACCAACGATGTTTAAATCCTAGGATGAAGGAAGTGGTAAGGAATGAGGTATTGAAACTCCTTGATGCTAGTATTATTTACCCTATTGCTGACAGTGAATGGGTTAGTACTGTTCATTGTGTTCCTACAAAAGGAGGTATTACCATTGTTCCTAATGATAATGATGCGCTTATTCCTCAAAGAATAGTAGTAGGCTATAGGTTGTGCATTGATTTTAGAAAAGTCCATGAAGTTACTAAGAAAGATCATTACCCGCTTCCTTTTATTGATCAAATGTTGGAAAGGTTGTCTAAAAAGACCCATTTTTGTTTTCTTGATGGTTATTATGGTTTTTCTCAAATTGCTGTTAAACAACAAGATCAAGAAAAAACTACTTTTACTTGCCCTTATGGAACTTATGCTTATAGACGTATGCCTTTTGGTTTATGTAATGCTCCTGCTACTTTTCAAAGGTGCATGTCTGCTATCTTTCATGGTTTTTGTGAGGAAATTGTAGAAGTGTTCATGGATGACTTTTCTGTCTATGGAACTTCTTTTGATAATTGTATGCACAACCTTGATAAAGTTTTGCAGAGATGTGAAGAAACTAATCTTGTTCTTAATTGGGAAAAATGTCACTTCATGGTTAATGAAGGGATTGTTCTTGGGCATAAAGTTTCTGAAAGAGGCATAGAAGTTGATAGAGCTAAGGTTGAGGCAATTGAGAAGATGCCATGCCCAAGAGACATCAAAGGTATTCGTAGTATCATGTTGGTTTCTATAGAAGGTTTATTAAAGACTTTTCTAGGATATCAAAACCCCTTACTAATCTTCTTCAAAAAGATGTACCCTTCATTTTTGATGATGACTGTAAGGAAGCTTTTGAAACTCTTAAGAAGGCTTTAACTACAACCCCTATTGTTCAACCACCTGATTGGAGTTTACCCTTTGAAATAATGTGTGATGCTAGTGATTTTGCTGTAGGTGCTGTCCTTGGGCAACGTATCGATAAAAAGTTAAACGTTATCCATTATGCTAGTAAGACTCTAGACGCTGCTCAAAGGAATTATGCCACTACTGAAAAGGAATTTCTAGCTATTGTTTTTGCTTGTGATAAGTTTAGGCCCTACATTGTAGACTCAAAAGTCACCATTCATACTGATCATGCTGCTATTAAATATCTTATGACGAAGAAGGATGCTAAGCATAGGCTTATTAGATGGGTGCTGCTTTTACAAGAGTTTGATCTACATATAGTAGATAGGAAGGCGAAAACCACATGTGATAATTTATCTCGATTGGAAAACATCTCTTTTGACCCTATGCCCGTTAATGATAGTTTCCCAAATGAACAGTTAGCTGCAGTAGGGGTAAGCTCGCGAGGGAGCCCTTGGTACGCTGATTATGCTAACTTTATTGTCTCCAAGTATTTGCCTCCAACTTTTACAGCTCAACAAAGAAGGAAGTTCTTCTATGATTTGAGGCATTATTTTTGGGATGACCCACACTTATACAAAGGAGTGGATGGTATTATGCGAAGATGCGTTCCAGAATATGAACAAAAGGAGATATTGCGTAAATGTCATGGTAGTGCTTATGGAGGACATCATGTAGGAGATAGAACTGCACAAAAGGTGCTACAATCAGGTTTCTACTGGCCTACCCTTTTTAAAGATGCAAGAAAATTTGTTTTATCTTGTGATGAATGTCAGTGTGTTGGTAATATTTCTAGACGCAATGAAATGCCTATGAACTACTCTCTAGTTATTGAACCTTTTGATTTCTGGGGATTCGACTTTATGGGTCCTTTCCCTCCTTCGAAAGGTTACACTCATATTCTTGTTGCCGTTGATTATGTTACTAAGTGGGTAGAAGCCACTCCTACAAAGAGTGCAGACGGGGAGACCTCTCTAAAAATGCTTAAGGATGTTATCTTTCCTAGGTTTGGAGTGCCTAGGTATCTCATGACTGATGGGGGTTCTCATTTCATTCATGGTGGTTTTAGAAAGACCCTTGCTAAATATGATGTTAATCATAGAATTGCTTCAGCCTATCACCCCCAAACTAGCGGGAAAGTAGAGTTATCAAATAGAGAAATTAAATCCATCTTGCAAAAGACTGTTAATAGATCTAGAAAAAACTAGGCTAAAAAGTTGAATGATGCTTTATGGTCTTATAGAACTGCTTACAAAAATCCTATGGGGATGTCTCCTTATAAAATGGTTTATGGGAAAGCTTGTCACCTACCCTTAGAATTAGAACACAAAGCTTACGGGGCAGTTAAAGAACTAAATAGAGATTGTAAGCTCGCTGGTGAGAAAAGATTATTTGACTTAAGTTCTTTAGATGAATGGAGGAGTGAAGCCTATGAAAATGCTAGGATCTTTAAGGAAAAAGTTAAAAGATGGCATGACAAGAGAATACTTAAGAGAGAATTTCATGTTGGTGAGAAAGTTCTTTTGTATAGGTCTCGTCTCAGATTTTTTGCAGGAAAGCTACTGTCAAAATGGGAAGGACCTTTCATTATAGAAGAAGTATACCGTTCAGGAGCAATAAAAATTTCTTCTTTAAAAGATAATACTACACAAGTAGTGAATGGACAGCGACTCAAACACTATATTGCTGGAGATTCTTACAATGAAGATGTTGATGCCTTTCAAGTTATAGCTTCGTAGAAATTCATCGAGGACCAAATTCAGAGACCTACAGAGTCTGTTTTCGAATAGGTAACAGTTCTGGTAAGAAAAGTTCCACGAAAATACAATCCAACTATATTTTTGCAGTTTTCAGTCAATAAGGAAAGTTATGAAGAGAAAAAGGGATGGAACCGGAGCCGGGGTGGCCCACACCACCCTGTGGCGTGGGCCCACCCCTGGCCGCGCCACCAAGTGGTGAGGCCACACCAGACTCCGCCTCCGACCAGTTTTCACCCAGTACCTTCCTCTTGTTATGAAACTTCGTAATATATAACCCCCCCGGATCTTCCGAGGTTCGTATATCGTGTTTTCGTCGTGTTTTTTGTTTCGATCTGTTTCTTCCAGGTAGAATCCCAGATTTGGAGCCACAATGTCTTCCACTGGATCAGTCGGGGGAGACTCCTTAGAAGATATCATCAATCCATACATGAGAGAGTTGAAGATTCATCCCAAGGAGTTGTTGCTCGAAGATGGGGAGGTCCAGATTAAAGAAGTTCAAGGCCCTAAAGGTGAAGGAAGTCTGGAGGACAGGATGGGAGTGCTGGAGCAAGAAGTCTTTAGGTACAAGAAGAGGGCGGAGCACGAAGTGGATATCATCCATAAGATTTGCTCCGAACTCATCACCGAGCACCAAAAGGAGACTGCTGAGCTCAAAGACGAAGTCCTCTCATTCTGCCAAACAACCAACGAACAGCAAGCACATTTCTATGATGTTCAAAATCAAAACTGTGAGTATGAGGCTAGGTTTAAATGCATAAGTGCTGCTACAAGTTTCAGGATGTTGGAAACCACGATGTCCTTTGTTGATGGGAAGCCCTTACCCTGGAAGTCAGATGAAGATGAGAGTATACCACCACCACCTAAGGAGTAATTCGTCATCAGGTTTGGCATCCCCTTGGTTTGTTCCAAGCTTGGGGGAGTGTCGCGGTATCACATCACTATCTTCTATCTTTTTACCTTTTTAGTAGAGTCATATCATGAATAGATGAGTTATTATGTAGGATGGTTTTCATTATGGATGTGTCCCCTCTCTCATTAGATATGTATCCCTTGGTGTGAGTTGCCGTTATGGAATATTAATGAGAAGTTCATCATTTACTCTTTTGCATAGCTTATATTAGTTTTCAATTCGTGGTTATATGATTGATCTTGTTGTTAGTATTGGTATCACTTTGGGATCATTGAGTTAATTTAGTTGGTTTTGGCAAACCTGGCTCGGTCAGTAGCAACACTATTTTTGAGAGTTGAAAGAAACGATAAAAGTACCTTTAAAGAAAAATAATTTTATCATCTTTCTTTCTTGATTTGCTCATAAGTCTAGTATTATCTAGTTAAGATATTTTGTTCTTCCAAGGAAGATTGCATGTTTGCCTTTATCACTTGTATGCTTGGTTGTTTCCTTAAAATCTTATACTTGCTACCCAGCCTTGCTTGCCAAAAACCTATACAGAGAGGGTATTCTTCTCGTGCATCCACTTCCCTTAAGCGAAAACCCACACCATTTGTGTCCACCATGCCTACCTAGTAGCATTATTGCTATTCCAAGTAAATTCTTGTTTTATCTACCTCCCAAATTAAACTTGTTATGTGAAAATTAGTGATTAAATCTCTCACGAACTTGATGGCACACTTTACTTTCTTGCACTTAATAAACTTGAACCATTGTGCTCACCTATGTTGCGTATATGCTTGCGCTTTGTAAGTTGTGAATTAGCAGAACCATGCTGTCATGGGGAACGCTTTCAACATTGCACTGGTACTTTGTACCTAGTTGATATCATGTTCTTTTGTCTATGGATGTCGTCGGTGTGAAATGAAAGGGGAGCTTGTAAGTCCATGGAGTTATGCATGTGTGTTAGAGAAATGCCTAGGTCGCTGGTCTAATCCATGCTGACATGGTGGAAACCTGCAGCGTAACCATAACGAGTATCTATGAACCATTCTTCTTATAAAAAAGAGATAGAGATTGAGAAAAAGAGAAAAAAAAGAGATATTATGAAAAGAGGAAAGAGAGAAAAAAGCACCATATTCCCATGGTAAATAAGAAGATTGCTGAGATGCTTGTTGTCTGCTTGCCTTGTCATTTTGATATGGGGATTCTTCCGTATCATCGGGCAAGGGGTACCCCGTTGGCGGTTCTCTATGATACACATATGCTTACGATGACAAGAACTTACCGGTGACTAAACTTGAGTAGAATGAGGAGCGTGTTGGGTCTGCATCATAGAAAACAAAAAATTTCCTACGGTGTGAACTACACGCCAAGATCTATCTACTAGGTACAAAGCAACGGGTGGACATACATACAACAAGAACTTACCCTCGTAGACAACGAGATTTGTTAACGAGTAGGAACTCGTGGTTGATGTAGTCGTACACTTGCCGATCTCAAGATCGTGATGAAGTCCAGCAGGTCCGGCTCCAGCACGTCCATCAGATCCAGCTCCAGCACCACCAAGTCCAGCACCGCAAAGAAGAGGTGCATCCGTGATTGCACACACGTCCGGTACCCCGACAACCTCCGTCCCTCGCTCCAACAAAGCAGCAGAAGCAGCAACTCCTTTCCAGATAAAGCCACCGAGAACATGTATCTCTCTAATCCGAGACCATGGGGGAATAATACTAGAGAGGGAGAGAGATCCTTCACAAGGAGGTGTGTGTGAGAAGTGAGGAGGGGGTGGCCTTTTATAGGAGGAGGGGGGTGCCCCTCCTTCATGGCCGGCGCATGGAGGGGGTGACCCTTCACCTCCTCCATTCATGTGGTGGTAACCCCTCCACATTAAAATGCCCCTTCACATTCTCTTTTAAAGTCTCCACTTTAAATGCATTAAATTTCTCCAAACTTAATGCTCTCTCATTTAATAAAACTATTTTATTATTTTTTATTCAGAATTTTGTTAATTACTTTAATTAACAAACATTCACATAAAACCCCCTGCAACATTTCAATATTACATGCAGAACCAATTTCAGCAATTTCACCCGAAACAGGTTCGGTGTTTATTGAAATAATTCCAGCGCTTTCTTAAATATTTATCTGAAACATATTTGCTCTAAATGGTGTCAGTATCCCTTAAGTGTGTCACCCTACGGTTCGCGAATAATGCAGACATGATCGAGACCCCTCTCAGATCAATAATCAGAAGCTGGACCTGGAGATCCATACTGACTCCTGCATATTCAATGATGACTTCTGTGATCGTGAGAACCTTTAACGCTAGTAACTAAATCCCTTTGTCCCGCGATATATTACATGTCCGAGATTCGATCATCGGTATCTCCATATCTAGTTTGATCTCGTTACCGACATGCACTCTTTTCTTGTTCCCGTGATATAACATTCTAGTGATCACATCACTTGCTTGCAAGCTATTTCCATGTGATATCACCGAGAGGGCCCAGAGTATAGCTATCTGTCATCGGGATGGACAAATCCCACTCTTGATCCATGAGCCTCAACATAACACCTTCGTAGCACTGAACCCACCTTTATAGTCACCATGTTACAGTGTGACGTTTGATGTTATCAAGATACTCTTCCGTTGTTAGCAATTAACATGATCTCATGGTCTAAGGATAAAGATTACTTCGTATGATGTTATAGCAATATAAACATAATGACTTTGATCGTAATGCTATACTTCGGATGAATGTTCATCACATCATTCCACCAATGGTGTGACCTTGTTATTAACAACATCCAATGTCCATGATCAGGAAACCTTGATCATCTTGTTAATCAACAAGCTAGTCTATAAGAGAGGCATAACTAGGAACCCTTTTTGTTTATTAAACACACATGTATTGATGTTTCCGATCAATACAATTCTAGCATGTAAAATAAACATTTATCATAAACATGGAATAAGATAATAACCACTTTATTATTGCCTCTCGGGCATATTCCCTTCAGAGCGGCCCTCATATTCAAGGGACATGAGATTATCAACTTACAACTTGTCAATGCATATCCTCATATTTTATCACTTTAACCTTAATCACCTAAAGATGCCTATGATAGGGGCAATGAGAGCTGAAAGCTAGTAAGTATAATAATTTTTGGGAGCTCTCTATGAGACTTGCAATCCCTGCTTCCCTCTTTGAAGGGCCTTCCTTTTACTTTGTAGTTGAGTTAGTAAACCTACTCCCTTCTATCTTAGCAAGTATTTTGAGTTGTTGTGTTTCATTCATTCATATGATGATTTATTCAATCATGTTTCTTATGTTCCTTGTTTTGCACTTTGCTCTTATCTTGATGTTTACTACTTTGAAAGCTATCTTTGAAAACCAGCTATTTGTGAACTCCAGCAAATTATCAACTATTCTTCGACCAAGTGCTAAGTTTGCCATTACCAATTATGATTCACTTTATGTATCTTTATTGTGTTTCCTTTACTCATTCCAAGCTAAGTTATATAATAGTGAGTTGTCTTCTATTATGATCTATGCACTTGATGGATGTCATGCTTCTTGTCTGTATTCTTTTATCGACTCTTCACTCCATAAACCTAAGGCCATGTTTATTGATCTCAGTTTCGCTTGGGGACAAGCAAAGTCTAAGCTTGGGGGGAGTTGATACGTCCATTTGGCATCACTATTCTATGTCTTAATTCACTACTATTCATTGATATATTTCATATTGAGAGGTGATACTTATGTTATTTCATCTGTTTTTGCATGGTTGATGACTTTTTGAGCATGGACCGCTGCAGTCAGGATTCTGATGGAAAAGGTGATGTTTGGAGGCAAAATTTGCAAAGATCAGAAAATCCGGGAAAATATACGGAAAATCCTATTTTTCCAGAAGACTAAGGATGCCAGAAGACGGAGTGGAGATGGGCCATAGGGGGCCCACACCACCCCCTGGCGCGGGCAGCCCTAGGTCGCGCCAGGAGGTGGTGTGGCCGCCCTGGCCCACCTCTGGCTCTCTCCTCTGCGTATATCATCCTCCGAAACCCTAAGACTCAGGGAGAGACCACAGAAAGATTCCGCCGCCTCTGCGGGGCAGAAAACACCGAGAGAGAAAGATCTCTCCGGCAGACAGATTCCTGCCGGGGTAATTCCTTTCCGGAGAGGGGAGATCATCGCCATCAACACCACCATCAAGCTGGACTTCATCGGGATCATCATCATCATCATCACCACCATCATCATCACCATCAGCACCCTCATCACCATCTCCATATTGCTGTAACAATTGAGTTGAATCTTGCATTAGTTCATAGGGGCAAGTTTCCCGGTGTTGATTACTCTTTGTAGTTGATGCTATGGAGTGAACCATTGAATTATTGTTTATGTTCAGATTGTTATACATCATTATTCCATCTCTGATCATGATCCTTATGATGTCTTGTGAGTAGTTCGTTTTGTTCTTGAGGACATGGGAGAAGTCATGTTGTTAGTAGTGGAGTTGTGTTGAGAAAGATTCAATAGTTTGATATTTAAGTTGTGTTGTACTTCTTCTAGTGGTGTCATGTGAACGTCGACTACATGACACTTCACCTATATGGGCCTAGGGGAATGCATTGTGTATTTGTCTACTAATCATGGGGGTTGCCGGAGTGACAGAAACCTGAACCCCCGTTAGGAAACCATTGCACAAGGGACATAAGGGTCTTAGAGTTTAAAGTTGTGGTTAGGTCTATACCTTAATTACTTTCTTGTACTTATGGATGTTTGCAAGGGGTATAATCACAAGTATGTATTAGTCTTGGATGGGGCGGTACATTAGCACAGGTTCACCCACACAACACTTAGCAAGCTAGAGAAGATTAATCAACTATATGAAGCGAAAGCACTTGACAGTCTTCTCATGTGTCCTCGAGAACGTTTGGTCATCTTAAGTAATACAACCGGCTTGTCCTTTGCTGCATAAAGGTTTGGGCCACTTGCTGCATTTATTTCTACTGTCTTTTATTTACTCGTACTTCGTTTACTTGCTTTATCAAAAACCCCTAAATATCCATTTGCTATGTATTTGCAGAGAATTCCTGATCCATACCACTAGCCAGCACCTTCTGCTCCTTGTTGGGTTCGACACTCTTACTTATCGAAAATACTGCGATACACCCCCTATATTTGTGGGTCATCAACGATGAACGCTAGTATGCACAAGCCTCACAAGACAAACTCCATTGCTCAGTTTTCAAGGTCCTTGTGCTAATAGATGCATGGAATTGGAGGCAATTTTCATTTTTATGAGGTCCTTGATGTAACTTGTACTTCCACTGACCATGTTAAATCTCAAGCACCTCTCTCCTACGAGACATACCATTTGATAGGCCATTCGCAGTACTTCTTATTTTCAGTCTATCGTGTCTTATCTCTTACAATACTATAAACCAATGCATATTGTATGGATTAACTTTGAACATTGATTATTGGATCAAGACTAGCAAATCCAAACATTGCCAACCGCTAAATCTTCTTTTCCATTCTTAGCATCTAGAAAGATTCTACTTTAGCACGATGAACGCTAGTATGCGCAAACCTCAAAACACAAACTCCATTGCTCAGTTTTTAGGGTCTTTCTGCTAATAAATGCATGGACTTGGATGTAATTTTCATTCTTATGAGGTCTTTGATGTAACTTGTACTTCCACCGACCGTGTTAACTCTCAAGCACCTCTCTCCTACGAGACCTACCATTTGTTAGTCCATTCGCAATACTTCTTATCTTCTCTTTTTGATGTCTTATCTCTTACAATACAATAAACCACTGCATAGTGTACGGATTAACTTTGAACATTGACCATTGGATCAAGACTAGCAAATCCAAACATTGCCAACTGTTGGATATTCTTTTCCATTCTTAGCATCAAGAAAGATTCTACTTTAGCACGATGAATGCTAGTATGCACAAACCTCAAAACACAAACTCCATTGCTGAGTTTTCAGGGTCCTTGTGCTAATAAATGCATGGACTTGGATGCAATTTTCATTTTTATGAGGTCCTTGATGTAACTTGTACTTCCACCAGCCGTATTAACTCTCAAGCACCTCTCTCCTATGAGACCTACCATTTGTTAGGCCATTTGCCTACTTATTATCTTCTCTTTATCGTGCCTTATCTCTTACAATACAATAACCACTGCATAGTGTACGAATTAACTTTGAACATTGACTGTTGGATCAAGCCTACCAAATCCAAACATTGCCAACCGCTGGATCTTCTTTTCCATTCATAGCATCTAGAATGATTCTACTTTAGCACGATGAACGCTAGTATGTGCAAACCTCAAAATACAAACTCCATTGCTTAGTTTTCAGGGTCTTTGTGTTAATAAATGCTTGTACTTGGATGCACTTTTCATTTTTATGAGGTCCTTCATGTAGCTTGTACTTCCACCGACCGTGTCAACTCTCAAGCACCTCTCTCCTACGAGACCTACCATTTGTTAGGCCATTCGCAGTACTTCTTATCTTCTCTTTTTCGTGTCTTATCTCTTACAATACAATAAACCAGTGCATAATGTACGGATTAACTTTGACCATTGACCATTGGATCAAGACTAGCAAATCCAAACATTACCAACCGCTTGAATTTCTTTTCCATTCTTAGCATCTAGAAAGATTCTACTTTAGCACGATGAACGCTAGTATGCGCAAACCTCAAAAGGAAAATCCATTGCTCAGTTTTCAAGATCCTTGTGCTAATAAATGCATGGAATTGGATGCAATTTTCATTTTTATGATGTCCTTGATGTAACTTGTACTTCCACCAACCGTGCTAACTCTCAAGCACCTCTCTCCTACGAGACGTACCATTTTATAGGCCATTCGCAGTACTTCTTATCTTCTCTTTATCGTGTCTTATCTCTTACAATACAATAAACAACTTCAGATTGTATGGATTAACTTTGAACATTGATTGTTGGATCAAGACTGTCAAATCCAAACATTGCCAACTGCTAGATCTTCATTTCCATTCTTAGCATCTAGAAAGATTCTACTTTAGCACGATGAACGCTAGTATGCGCAAACATCAAAACACAAACTCCATTACTCAGTTTTCAGTGTCCTTGTGCTAATAAATGCATGGACTTGGATGCAATTTTCATTTTTATGAGGTCCTTCATGTAACTTGTACTTCCACCGGCCGTGTTAACTCTCAAGCAACTCTCTCCTACGAGACCAACCATTTTATAGGCCATTCGCAGTACTTCTTATCTTCTCTTTATCGTGTCATATCTCTTATAATACAATACAATAAACCACTGCATAGTGTACGGATTAACTTTGAACATTGACAGTTGGATCAAGCCTACCAAATCCACACATTGCCAACCGCTAGATCTTCTTTTCCATTCTTCGCATATAGAAAGATTCTACTTTAGCACGATGAACACTAGTATGCGAAAACATCAAAACAAAAACTCCATTCCTTAGTTTTTAGGGTCTTTGTGCTAATAAATGCATGGACTTGGATGCAATTTTCATTATTATGAAGTCCTTGATGTAACATGTACTTCCACCAACCGTGTTAACTCTCAAGCACCTCTCTCCTATGAGACCTACCATTTGTTAGGCCATTCGCAGTACTTCTTATCTTCTATTTTTCGTGTCTTATCTCTTACAATACAATAAACCACTACATAGTGTACGGAATAACTTTGAACATTAACCGTTGGATCAAGACTAGCAAATCCAAACATTACCAACCGCTGGATCTTCTTTTCCATTCTTAGCATCTAGAAAGATTCTACTTTAGCACGATGAACGCTAGCATGCGCAAGCCTCAAAACACAAACTCCATTGCTCAGTTTTTAGGGTCTTTATGCTAATAAATGCATGGACTTGGATGTAATTTTCATTCTTATGAGGTCTTTGATGTAACTTGTATTTCCACCGACCGTGTTAACTCTCAAGCACCTCTCTCCTACGAGACCTACCATTTGTTAGTCCATTCGCAATACTTCTTATCTTCTCTTTTTGATGTCTTATCTCTTACAATACAAAAAACCACTGGATAGTGTACGGATTAACTTTGAACATTGACCATTGGATCAAGACTAGCAAATCCAAACATTGCCAACTGTTGGATATTCTTTTCCATTCTGAGCATCAAGAAAGATTCTACTTTAGCACGATGAATGCTAGTATGCACAAACCTCAAAACACAAACTCCATTGCTAAGTTTTCAGGGTCCTTGTGCTAATAAATGCATGGACTTGGATGCAATTTTCATTTTTATGAGGTCCTTGATGTAACTTGTACTTCCACCAGCCGTGTTAACTCTCAAGCACCTCTCTCCTATGAGACCTACCATTTGTTAGGCCATTTGCCGTACTTATTATCTTCTATTTATCGTGCCTTATCTCTTACAATACAATAACCACTGCATAGTGTACGGATTAACTTTGAACATTGACTGTTGGATCAAGCCTACCAAATCCAAACATTGCCAACCGCTGGATCTTCTTTTCCATTCATAGCATCTAGAATGATTCTACTTTAGCACGATGAACGCTAGTATGTGCAAACCTCAAAATACAAACTCCATTGCTTAGTTTTCAGGGTCTTTGTGTTAATAAATGCATGTACTTGGATGCACTTTTCATTTTTATGAGGTCCTTCATGTAGCTTGTACTTCCACCGACCGTGTCAACTCTCAAGCACCTCTCTCCTACGAGACCTACCATTTGTTAGGCCATTCGCAGTACTTCTTATCTTCTCTTTTTCGTGTCTTATCTCTTACAATACAATAAACCAGTGCATAATGTACGGATTAACTTTGACCATTGACCGTTGGATCAAGACTAGCAAATCCAAACATTACCAACCGCTTGAATTTCTTTTCCATTCTTAGCATCTAGAAAGATTCTACTTTAGCACGATGAACGCTAGTATGCGCAAACCTCACAAGGAAAATCCATTGCTCAGTTTTCAAGATCCTTGTGCTAATAAATGCATGGAATTGGATGCAATTTTCATTTTTATGATGTCCTTGATGTAACTTGTACTTCCACCAACCGTGCTAACTCTCAAGCACCTCTCTCCTCTGAGGACGTACCATTTTATAGGCCATTCGCAGTACTTCTTATCTTCTCTTTATCGTGTCTTATCTCTTACAATACAATAAACCACTTCAGATTGTATGGATTAACTTTGAACATTGATTGTTGGATCAAGACTGTCAAATCCAAACATTGCCAACTGCTAGATCTTCATTTCCATTCTTAGCATCTAGAAAGATTCTACTTTAGCACGATGAACGCTAGTATGCGCAAACATCAAAACACAAACTCCATTACTCAGTTTTCAGTGTCCTTGTGCTAATAAATGCATGGACTTGGATGCAATTTTCATTCTTATGAGGTCCTTCATGTAACTTGTACTTCCACCGGCCGTGTTAACTCTCAAGCAACTCTCTCCTACGAGACCAACCATTTTATAGGCCATTCGCAGTACTTCTTATCTTCTCTTTATCGTGTCGTATCTCTTATAATACAATACAATAAACCATTGCATAGTGTACGGATTAACTTTGAACATTGACAGTTGGATCAAGCCTACCAAATCCACACATTGCCAACCGCTGGATCTTCTTTTCCATTCTTCGCATATAGAAAGATTCTACTTTAGCACGATGAACACTAGTATGCGCAAACATCAAAACAAAAACTCCATTCCTTAGTTTTTAGGGTCTTTGTGCTAATAAATGCATGGACTTGGATGCAATTTTCATTATTATGAAGTCCTTGATGTAACATGTACTTCCACCAACCGTGTTAACTCTCAAGCACCTCTCTCCTACGAGACCTACCATTTGTTAGGCCATTCGCAGTACTTCTTATCTTCTATTTTTCGTGTCTTATCTCTTACAATACAATAAACCACTACATAGTGTACGGAATAACTTTGAACATTAACCGTTGGATCAAGACTAGCAAATCCAAACATTACCAACCGCTGGATCTTCTTTTCCATTCTTAGCATCTAGAAAGATTCTACTTTAGCACGATGAACGCTAGCATGCGCAAGCCTCAAAAGACAAACTCCAATGCTCAGTTTTCAAGGTCCTTGTGCTAATAAATGCATGGAATTGGATGCAATTTTCATTTTTATGAGGTCCTTGATGTAACTTTTACTTCCACTGACCGTGTTAACTCTCAAGCACCTCTCTCCTACGAGACATACCATTTGATAGGCCATTCGCAAAACTTCTTATTTTCTCTTTATCGTGTCTTATCTCTTACAATACAATAAACCACTGCATATTGTATGGATTAACTTTGAACATTGATTGTTGGATCAAGACTAGCAAATCCAAACATTTGCCAACTGCTGGATCTTCTTTTCCATTATTAGCATCTAGAAAGATTCTACTTTAGCACGATGAACGCTAGTATGCGCAAACATAAAAATACAAATTCCATTGCTCAGTTTTCAGGGTCCTCGTGCTTATAAATGCATGGACTTAGATGCAATTTTCATTTTATGAGGTCCTTTATGTAACTTGTACTTCCACCAACCGTGTTAACTCTCAAGCACCTCTCTCCTATGATACCAACCATTTTATAGGTCATTCGCAGTACTTCTTCTCTTCTCTATATCGTGTCTGTTCTCTTACAATACAATACAATACAATACAATACAATAAACCACTACACAGTGTATGGATGAACTTTGAACATTGACAGTTCGATCAAGACTAGCAAATCCAAACATTGCCAACCGCTGGATCTTCTTTTCTATTCTTAGCATCTTGAAAGATTCTACTTTAGCATGATGAACGCTAGTATGCGCAAACCTCAAAACACAAACCCCATTGCTCAGTTTTTAGGGTCTTTCTACTAATAAATGCATGGACTTGGATGCAATATTCAGTCTTATGAGGTCCTTGATGTAACTTGTACTTCCACCGACCGTGTTAACTCTCAAGCACCTCTCTCCTACGAGACCTACCATTTTTTAGGCCATTCGCAATACTTCTTATCTTCTCTTTATCGTGTCTTATCTCTTACAATACAATAAACCAGTGCATAATGTACGGATTAACTTTGACCATTGATCGTTGGATCAAGACTAGCAAATCCAAACATTACCAACCGCTTGAACTTCTTTTCCATTCTTAGCATCTAGAAAGATTCTACTTTAGCACGATGAACGCTAGTATGCGCAAACATCAAAACACAAACTCCATTACTCAGTTTTCAGTGTCCTTGTGCGAATAAATGCATGGACTTGGATGCAATTTTCATTTTTATGAGGTCCTTCATGTAACTTGTACTTCCACCGACTGTGTTAACTCTCAAGCACCTCTCTCCTACGAGACCAACCATTTTATAGGCCATTCTGGTATGCAAGATTCTTATCTTCTCTTTATCGTGTCTTATCTCTTACAATACAATACAATACAATAAACCACTGCATAGTGTACATATTAACTTTGAACATTGACAGTTTGATCAAGACTAGCAAATCCAAACATTGCCAACCGCTGGATCTTCTTTTCCATTGTTAGCATCTAGAAAGATTCTACTTTAGCACGATGAAGACTAGTATGCGCAAACATCAAAACACAAACTCCATTACTCAGTTTTCAGTGTCCTTGTGCTAATAAATGCATGGACTTGGATGCAATTTTCATTATTATGAAGTCCTTGATGTAACTTGTACTTCCACCAACCGTGTTAACTCTCAAGCACCTCTCTCTCTGAGACCTACCATTTGTTAGGCCATTCGCAGTACTTCTTATCTTCTATTTTTCGTGTCTTATCTCTTACAATACAATAAACCACTACATAGTGTACGGAATAACTTTGAACATTGACCGTTGGATCAAGACTAGCAAATCCAAACATTACCAACCGCTGGATCTTCTTTTCCATTCTTAGCATCTAGAAAGATTCTACTTTAGCACAATGAACGCTAGCATGCGCAAGCCTAAAAAGACAAACTCCAATGCTCAGTTTTCAAGGTCCTTGTGCTAATAAATGCATGGAATTGGATGCAATTTTCATATTTATGGGGTCCTTGATGTAACTTTTACTTCCACTGACCGTGTTAACTCTCAAGCACCTCTCTCCTACGAGACATACCATTTGATAGGCCATTCGCAAAACTTCTTATTTTATTTTTATCGTTCCTTATCTCTTACAATACAATAAACCACTGCATATTGTATGGATTAACTTTGAACATTGATTGTTGGATCAAGACTAGCAAATCCAAACATTGCCAACTGCTGGATCTTCTTTTCCATTATTAGCATCTAGAAAGATTCTACTTTAGCACGATGAACGCTAGTATGCGCAAACATAAAAACACAAATTCCATTGCTCAGTTTTCAGGGTCCCCGTGCTTATAAATGCATGGACTTAGATGCAATTTTCATTTTATGAGGTCCTTCATGTAACTTGTACTTCCACCAACCGTGTTAACTCTCAAGCACCTCTCTCCTATGATACCAACCATTTTATAGGTCATTCGCAGTACTTCTTCTCTTCTCTATATCGTGTCTGATCTCTTACAATACAATACAATACAATAAACCACTACACAGTGTACGGATGAACTTTGAACATTGACAGTTCGATCAAGACTAGCAAATCCAAACATTGCCAACCGCTGGATCTTCTTTTCTATTCTTAGCATCTTGAAAGATTCTACTTTAGCACGATGAATGCTAGTATGCGCAAACCTCAAAACACAAAATCCATTGCTCAGTTTTTAGGGTTTTTCTGCTAATAAATGCATGGACTTGGATGCAATTTTCAGTCTTATGAGGTCCTTGATGTAACTTGTACTTCCACCGACCGTGTTAACTCTCAAGCACCTCTCTCCTACGAGACCTACCATTTGTGAGGCCATTCGCAATACTTCTTATCTTCTCTTTATCGTGTTTTATCTCTTACAATACAATAAACCAGTGCATAATGTACGGATTAACTTTGACCATTGACCGTTGGATCAAGACTAGCAAATCCAAACATTACCAACCGCTTGAACTTCTTTTCCATTCTTAGCATCTAGAAAGATTCTACTTTAGCACGATGAACGCTAGTATGCGCAAACATCAAAACAAAAACTCCATTACTCAGTTTTCAGTGTCCTTGTGCTAATAAATGCATGGACTTGGATGCAATTTTCATTTTTATGAGGTCCTTCATGTAACTTGTACTTCCACCGACTGTGTTAACTCTCAAGCACCTCTCTCCTACGAGACCAACCATTTTATAGGCCATTCACAGTACTTCTTACCTTCTCTTTATCGTGTCTTATCTCTTACAATAGAATACAATACAATACACTTTGAACATTGACAGTTTGATCAAGACTAGCAAATCCAAACATTGCCAACCGCTGGATCTTCTTTTCCATTCTTAGCATCTAGAAAGATTCTACTTTAGCACGATGAACACTAGTATGCGCAAACATCAAAACACAAACTCCATTACTCAGTTTTCAGTGTCCTTGTGCTAATAAATGCATGGACTTGGATGCAATTTTCATTATTATGAAGTCCTTGATGTAACTTGTACTTCCACCAACCGTGTTAACTCTCAAGCACCTCTCTCCTACGAGACCTACCATTTGTTAGGCCATTCGCAGTACTTCTTATCTTCTATTTTACGTGTCTTATCTCTTACAATACAATAAACCACTACATAGTGTACGGAATAACTTTGAACATTGACCGTTGGATCAAGACTAGCAAATCCAAACATTACCAACCGCTGGATCTTCTTTTCCATTCTTAGCATCTAGAAAGATTCTACTTTAGCACGATGAACGCTAGCATGCGCAAGCCTCAAAAGACAAACTCCAATGCTCAGTTTTCAAGGTCCTTGTGCTAATAAATGCATGGAATTGGATGCAATTTTCATTTTTATGAGGTCCTTGATGTAACTTTTACTTCCACTGACCGTGTTAACTCTCAAGCACCTCTCTCCTATGAGACATACCATTTGATAGGCCATTCGCAAAACTTCTTATTTTATCTTTATCGTGTCTTATCTCTTACAATACAATAAACCACTGCATATTGTATGGATTAACTTTGAACATAGATTGTTGGATCAAGACTAGCAAATCCAAACATTGCCAACTGCTGGATCTTCTTTTCCATTATTAGCATCTAGAAAGATTCTACTTTAGCACGATGAACGCTAGTATGCGCAAACATAAAAACACAAATTCCATTGCTCAGTTTTCAGGGTCCCCGTGCTTATAAATGCATGGACTTAGATGCAATTTTCATTTTATGAGGTCCTTTATGTAACTTGTACTTCCACCAACCGTGTTAACTCTCAAGCACCTCTCTCCTATGATACCAACCATTTTATAGGTCATTCGCAGTACTTCTTCTCTTCTCTATATCGTGTCTGATCTCTTACAATACAATACAATACAATACAATAAACCACTACATAGTGTACGGATGAACTTTGAACATTGACAGTTCGATCAAGACTAGCAAATCCAAACATTGCCAACCGCTGGATCTTCTTTTCTATTCTTAGCATCTTGAAAGATTCTACTTTAGCACGATGAACGCTAGTATGCGCAAACCTCAAAACACAAAATCCGTTGCTCAGTTTTTAGGGTTTTTCTGCTAATAAATGCATGGACTTGGATGCAATTTTCAGTCTTATGGGGTCCTTGATGTAACTTGTACTTCCACCGACCGTGTTAACTCTCAAGCACCTCTCTCCTACGAGACCTACCATTTGTGAGGCCATTCGCAATACTTCTTATCTTCTCTTTATCGTGTCTTATCTCTTACAATACAATAAACCAGTGCATAATGTACGGATTAACTTTGACCATTGACCGTTGGATCAAGACTAGCAAATCCAAACATTACCAACCGCTTGAACTTCTTTTCCATTCTTAGCATCTAGAAAGATTCTACTTTAGCACGATGAACGCTAGTATGCGCAAACATCAAAACACAAACTCCATTACTCAGTTTTCAGTGTCCTTGTGCTAATAAATGCATGGACTTCGATGCAATTTTCATTTTTATGAGGTCCTTCATGTAACTTGTACTTCCACCAACCGTGTTAACTCTCAAGCACCTCTCTCCTACGAGACCTACCATTTGTTAGGCCATTCGCAGTACTTCTTATCTTCTATTTTACGTGTCTTATCTCTTACAATACAATAAACCACTACATAGTGTACGGAATAACTTTGAACATTGACCGTTGGATCAAGACTAGCAAATCCAAACATTACCAACCGCTGGATCTTCTTTTCCATTCTTAGCATCTAGAAAGATTCTACTTTAGCACGATGAACGCTAGCATGCGCAAGCCTCAAAAGACAAACTCCAATGCTCAGTTTTCAAGGTCCTTGTGCTAATAAATGCATGGAATTGGATGCAATTTTCATTTTTATGAGGTCCTTGATGTAACTTTTACTTCCACTGACCGTGTTAACTCTCAAGCACCTCTCTCCTATGAGACATACGATTTGATAGGCCATTCGCAAAACTTCTTATTTTATCTTTATCGTGTCTTATCTCTTACAATACAATAAACCACTGCATATTGTATGGATTAACTTTGAACATAGATTGTTGGATCAAGACTAGCAAATCCAAACATTGCCAACTGCTGGATCTTCTTTTCCATTATTAGCATCTAGAAAGATTCTACTTTAGCACGATGAACGCTAGTATGCGCAAACCTCAAAACACAAAATCCGTTGCTCAGTTTCGTGGTCCCGTGCTTATAAATGCATGGACTTAGATGCAATTTTCATTTTATGAGGTCCTTTATGTAACTTGTACTTCCACCAACCGTGTTAACTCTCAAGCACCTCTCTCCTATGATACCAACCATTTTATAGGTCATTCGCAGTACTTCTTCTCTTCTCTATATCGTGTCTGATCTCTTACAATACAATACAATACAATACAATAAACCACTACATAGTGTACGGATGAACTTTGAACATTGACAGTTCGATCAAGACTAGCAAATCCAAACATTGCCAACCGCTGGATCTTCTTTTCTATTCTTAGCATCTTGAAAGATTCTACTTTAGCACGATGAACGCTAGTATGCGCAAACCTCAAAACACAAAATCCGTTGCTCAGTTTTTAGGGTTTTTCTGCTAATAAATGCATGGACTTGGATGCAATTTTCAGTCTTATGGGGTCCTTGATGTAACTTGTACTTCCACCGACCGTGTTAACTCTCAAGCACCTCTCTCCTACGAGACCTACCATTTGTGAGGCCATTCGCAATACTTCTTATCTTCTCTTTATCGTGTCTTATCTCTTACAATACAATAAACCAGTGCATAATGTACGGATTAACTTTGACCATTGACCGTTGGATCAAGACTAGCAAATCCAAACATTACCAACCGCTTGAACTTCTTTTCCATTCTTAGCATCTAGAAAGATTCTACTTTAGCACGATGAACGCTAGTATGCGCAAACATCAAAACACAAACTCCATTACTCAGTTTTCAGTGTCCTTGTGCTAATAAATGCATGGACTTCGATGCAATTTTCATTTTTATGAGGTCCTTCATGTAACTTGTACTTCCACCGACTGTGTTAACTCTCAAGCACCTCTCTCCTACGAGACCAACCATTTTATAGGCCATTCACAGTACTTCTTACCTTCTCTTTATCGTGTCTTATCTCTTACAATACAATACAATAAACCACTGCATAGTGTACATATTAACTTTGAACATTGACAGTTTGATCAAGACTAGCAAATCCAAACATTGCCAACCGCTGGATCTTCTTTTCCATTCTTAGCATCTAGAAAAATTCTACTTTAGCACGATGAACACTAGTATGCGCAAACATCAAAACACAAACTCCATTACTCAGTTTTCAGTGTCCTTGTGCTAATAAATGCATGGACTTGGATGCAATTTTCATTATTATGAAGTCCTTGATGTAACTTGTACTTCCACCAACCGTGTTAACTCTCAAGCACCTCTCTCCTACGAGACCTACCATTTGTTACGCCATTCGCAGTACTTCTTATCTTCTATTTTACGTGTCTTATCTCTTACAATACAATAAACCACTACATAGTGTACGGAATAACTTTGAACATTGACCGTTGGATCAAGACTAGCAAATCCAAACATTACCAACCGTTGGATCTTCTTTTCCATTCTTAGCATCTAGAAAGATTCTACTTTAGCACGATGAACGCTAGCATGCGCAAGCCTCAAAAGACAAACTCCAATGCTCAGTTTTCAAGGTCCTTGTGCTAATAAATGCATGGAATTGGATGCAATTTTCATTTTATGAGGTCCTTGATGTAACTTTTACTTCCTTGACGTGTTAACTCTCAAGCACCTCTCTCCTATGAGACATACCATTTGATAGGCCATTCATAAAACTTCTTATTTTATCTTTATCGTGTCTTATCTCTTACAATACAATAAACCACGCATATTGTATGGATTAACTTTGAACATAGATTGTTGGATCAAGACTAGCAAATCCAAACATTGCCAACTGCTGGATCTTCTTTTCCATTATTAGCATCTAGAAAGATTCTACTTTAGCACGATGAACGCTAGTATGCGCAAACATAAAAACACAAATTCCATTGCTCGTTTTCAGGGTCCCGTGCTTATAAATGCATGGACTTAGATGCAATTTTCATTTTATGAGGTCCTTTATGTAACTTGTACTTCCACCAACGTGTTAACTCTCAAGCACCTCTCTCCTATGATACCAACCATTTTATAGGTCATTCGCAGACTTCTTCTCTTCTCTATATCGTGTATGCGATCTCTTACAATACAATACAATACAATACAATAAACCACTACATAGTGTACGGATGAACTTTGAACATTGACGATTCGATCAAGACTAGCAAATCCAAACATTGCCAACGCTGGATCTTCTTTTCTATTCTTAGCATCTTGAAAGATTCTACTTTAGCACGATGAGCGCTAGTATGCAAACCTCAAAACACAAATCCGTTGCTCAGTTTTTAGGGTTTTTACGCTAATAAATGCATGGACTTGGATGCAATTTTCAGTCTTATGGGGTCCTTGATGTAACTTGTACTTCCACCGACCGTGTTAACTCTCAAGCACCTCTCTCCTACGAGACCTACCATTTGTGAGGCCATTCGCAATACTTCTTATCTTCTCTTTATCGTGTCTTATCTCTTACAATACAATAAACCAGTGCATAATGTACGGATTAACTTTGACCATTGACCGTTGGATCAAGACTAGCAAATCCAAACATTACCAACCGCTTGAACTTCTTTTCCATTCTTAGCATCTAGAAAGATTCTACTTTAGCACGATGAACGCTAGTATGCGCAAACATCAAAACACAAACTCCATTACTCAGTTTTCAGTGTCCTTGTGCTAATAAATGCATGGACTTCGATGCAATTTTCATTTTTATGAGGTCCTTCATGTAACTTGTACTTCCACCGACTGTGTTAACTCTCAAGCACCTCTCTCCTACGAGACCAACCATTTTATAGGCCATTCACAGTACTTCTTACCTTCTCTTTATCGTGTCTTATCTCTTACAATACAATACAATACAATAAACCACTGCATAGTGTACATATTAACTTTGAACATTGACAGTTTGATCAAGACTAGCAAATCCACACATTGCCAACCGCTGGATCTTCTTTTCCATTCTTAGCATCTAGAAAGATTCTACTTTAGCACGATGAACACTAGTATGCGCAAACATCAAAACACAAACTCCATTACTCAGTTTTCAGTGTCCTTGTGCTAATAAATGCATGGACTTGGATGCAATTTTCATTATTATGAAGTCCTTGATGTAACTTGTACTTCCACCAACCGTGTTAACTCTCAAGCACCTCTCTCCTACGAGACCTACCATTTGTTAGGCCATTCGCAGTACTTCTTATCTTCTATTTTTCGTGTCTTATCTCTTACAATACAATAAACCACTACATAGTGTACGGAATAACTTTGAACATTGACCGTTGGATCAAGACTAGCAAATCCAAACATTACCAACCGCTGGATCTTCTTTTCCATTCTTAGCATCTAGAAAGATTCTACTTTAGCACGATGAACGCTAGCATGCGCAAGCCTCAAAAGACAAACTCCAATGCTCAGTTTTCAAGGTCCTTGTGCTAATAAATGCATGGAACTGGATGCAATTTTCATTTTTATGAGGTCCTTGATGTAACTTTTACTTCCACTGACCGTGTTAACTCTCAAGCACCTCTCTCCTACGAGACATACCATTTGATAGGCCATTCGCAAAACTTCTTATTTTATCTTTATCGTGTCTTATCTCTTACAATACAATAAACCACTGCATATTGTATGGATTAACTTTGAACATTGATTGTTGGATCAAGACTAGCAAATCCAAACATTGCCAACTGCTGGATCTTCTTTTCCATTATTAGCATCTAGAAAGATTCTACTTTAGCACGATGAACGCTAGTATGCGCAAACATAAAAATACAAATTCCATTGCTCAGTTTTCAGGGTCCTCGTGCTTATAAATGCATGGACTTAGATGCAATTTTCATTTTATGAGGTCCTTTATGTAACTTGTACTTCCATCAACCGTGTTAACTCTCAAGGACCTCTCTCCTATGATACCAACCATTTTATAGGTCATTCGCAGTACTTCTTCTCTTCTCTATATCGTGTCTGATCTCTTACAATACACTACAATACAATAAACCACTACACAGTGTACGGATGAACTTTGAACATTGACAGTTCGATCAAGACTAGCAAATCCAAACATTGCCAACCGCTGGATCTTCTTTTCTATTCTTAGCATCTTGAAAGATTCTACTTTAGCACGATGAACGCTAGTATGCGCAAACCTCAAAACACAAACTCCATTGCTCAGTTTTTAGGGTCTTTCTACTAATAAATGCATGGACTTGGATGCAATTTTCAGTCTTATGAGGTCCTTGATGTAACTTGTACTTCCACCGACCGTGTTAACTCTCAAGCACCTCTCTCCTACGAGACCTACCATTTATTAGGCCATTCACAATACTTCTTATCTTCTCTTTATCGTGTCTTATCTCTTACAATACAATAAACCAGTGCATAATGTACGGATTAACTTTGACCATTGACCGTTGGATCAAGACTAGCAAATCCAAACATTACCAACCGCTTGAACTTCTTTTGCATTCTTAGCATCTAGAAAGATTCTACTTTAGCACGATGAACGCTAGTATGCGCAAACATCAAAACACAAACTCCATTACTCAGTTTTCAGTGTCCTTGTGCTAATAAATTCATGGACTTGGATGCAATTTTCATTTTTATGAGGTCCTTCATGTAACTTGTACTTCCACCGACTGTGTTAACTCTCAAGCACCTCTCTCCTACGAGACCAACCATTTTATAGGCCATTCACAGTACTTCTTATCTTCTCTTTATCGTGTCTTATCTCTTACAATACAATAAACCACTTCATAGTGTACATATTAACTTTGAACATTGACAGTTTGATCAAGACTAGCAAATCCAAACATTGCCAACCGCTGGATCTTCTTTTCCATTCTTAGCATCTAGAAAGATTCTACTTTAGCATGATGAATGCTAGTATGCGCAAGCCTCAAAAGACAAATCCATTACTCAGTTTTCAAGATCCTTGTGCTAATAAATGCATTGACTTGGTTGCAATTTTCATTTTTATGAGGTCCTTGATATAACTTGTACTTCCACTAACCATGTTAACTCTCAAGCACCTCTCTCCTACGAGACCTACCATTTGTTAGGTGATACATTGCAAATGTATCTATAATTTTTGATGTTCCATGCTTGGTTTTATATACTTTCTTGTGTTTTGTTCCAACTTTAGAGTACTTTTCATATGATTTCTTGGACTAACCTATTAACAAGATGCCATAGTGCCAGTTGCCTGTTTTCTGCTGTTTTAGGTTCCAAGAAAGTCAGAAAATGAATATTCTCGGAATTGGACCGGACAAAAGCCAAAGTTGTTATTTTATCGGAAGACTCACGGAGCTAGGATACGAGACAGAGAAGGGCCAGAGGGTGGCCACACAACCTGGTTACGCGGGCCAGGCCAGGCCGCGCCAGGGGTGGTGTGGGCCCGTCCGGCACTCCCTCGGTCTCCACTCTCGCCTATAAGAGCCTCCCGTTGCATCAACCCTAAATCGTCAATCAGAATTCCACGAAAAGTTCCGCCGCGACGCTGCCACCAAAGGGGAGATTCAGGGGACAGAAAGTCTCTAATCCGGCACCCTGCCGGGACGGG
The DNA here is from genome assembly GCA_023614405.1 of Avena insularis. NCBI lineage: Eukaryota > Viridiplantae > Streptophyta > Magnoliopsida > Poales > Poaceae > Avena > Avena insularis. Next base: position 268,882,186 of record CM042684.1, on the reverse strand, counting down.
GAAGTGCCCCCGGAGCCATCTCCATCAATCTCCACCGCCATCTCCATCACCATTGCTGATTCCTATGATGAGGAGGGAGTACTTCTCTCTCGAGGCTAAGGGTTCTACTGGTAGCTATGTGTTCATCTCTCTCTATGCATGATCATATTGTTATCATGAGCTATGTAATCAAGTAGATCTACCTTGCTACTCAAGTGCTTTAATAGATCTCTGCTCTCCCCATGTGTGTGAAAGTGACAGCGTGCACACCATGGTGGCACTTAGGCTAGAGATTACAAATACTTGTTATGAGTTATATTTGGAGTTGAATGTCTTTATGAAATTGTGGTGTTTGTTGGACTCATCTAGTACTCAAGGTGATAGTGTGGGATTTTCTAGATAGGAAAGATGAACTTTGAGGTGTGCTATTATAGCCCTACCATGGATTAGAGTGTCCAACCGGAGAGTAGTTAAGAGTAGTATCATAAAGAGAAGATATTTCAATGAGAGTGTTCACTAGTGAAAGTATGATCCCTAGGCCTTGTTTCTAAGCATTGATACACCGTTTGCTATTAGACCTGTTACATGTTTGCTTGCTTCTATCTTTATTTCAGTTTTACTTTAGTATTTTCCACGCCAGCAAGCTATTTTCTATCACCATTACAACTTATAATTATCCATACTACTTGTATTTCACTATCTCTTCGTCGAACTAGTGCACCTATACACCTGACAAGTGTATTGGGTGTGTTGGGGACACAAGAGACTTCTTGTATCTTGATTGCAGGATTGCTTGAGAGGGGATACCTTTGACCACTTCCTCCCTGAGTTCGATCAACCTTGGGTGATCCACTCAAGGGAAAACTTGTTGCTGTTCTACAAACCTCTGCACTTGGAGGCCCAACAACTGTCTACAAGAATAGAAGTGCGTAGACATCATTAGGCCATTCGCAATACTTCTTATCTTCTCTTTTTCATGTCTTATCTCTTACAATACAATAAACCATTTCATAGTGTACGGATTAACTTTGAACATTGACCGTTGGATCAAGACTAGCAAATCCAAAAATTGCCAACCGCTGGATATTCTTTTCCATTCTTAGCATCAATAAAGATTCTACTTTAGCACGATGAACGCTAGTATGCACAAACCTCAAAACACAAACTCCATTGCTGAGTTTTCAGGGTCCTTGTGCTAATAAATGCATGGACTTGGAAGCAATTTTCATTTTTATGAGGTCCTTGATGTAACTTTTACTTCCACTGACCGTGTTAACTCTCAAGCACCTATCTCCTGTGAGACCTACCATTTGTTAGGCCATTCGCAGTACTTCTTATCTTCTCTTGTTCGTGTCTTATCTCTTACAATACAATAAACCACTGCATAGTGAACAGATTAACTTTGAACATTGACCGTTGGATCAAGACTAGCAAATCCAAACATTGCCAACTGCTGGATCTTCTTTTCCATTCTTAACATCTAGAAAAATTCTACTTTAGCACGATGAACGCTAGTATGCGCAAACCTCAAAGCACCAACTCCATTGCTCAGTTTTCAGGGTCCTTGTGCTAATAAATGCATGTAATTGGATGTAATTTTTATTTTTATGAGGTCCTTGATGTAACTTGTACTTCCACCAACCGTGTTAACTCTCAAGCACCTCTCTCCTACGATACCTACAATTTGATAGGCCATTCGCAGTACTTCTTATCTTCTCTTTATCATGTCTTATCTCTTACAATACAATAAACCACTTCATAGTGTACGGATTAACTTTGAACATTGACTGTTGGATCAAGTCTAGCAAATCCAAACATTGCCAACTTCTGGATCTTCTTTTCCATTCTTAGCATCTAGAAAGATTCTACTTTAGCACAATGAACGTTACTATGCGCAAACATCAAAACACAAACTCCATTGCTTAGTTTTTAGTGTCCTTGTGCTAATAAATGCATGGACTTGGATGCAATTTTCATTTTTATGAGGTCCTTCATGTAACTTGTACTTCCACCGACCGTGTTAACTCTCAAGCACCTCTCTCCTACGAGACCAACCATTTTATAGGCCATTCGCAGTACTTATTATCTTCTCTTTATCGTGTCTTATCTCTTACAATACAATACAATAAACCACTGCATAGTGTACGATTAACTTTGAACATTGACATTTGGATCAAGACTAGCAAATCCAAACATTGCCAACCGCTGGATCTTCTTTTCCATTCTTAGCATCTTGAAAGATTCTACTTTAGCATGATGAACGCTAGTATGTGCAAACCTCAAAACACAAACTCCATTGGTCGGTTTTCAGGGTCCTTCTACTAATAAATGCATTGACTTGGATGCAATTTTCATTTTTATGAGGTCCTTGATGTAACATGTACTTCCACCGACCATGTTAACTCTCAAGCACCTCTCTCCTACGAGACCTACCATTTGTTAGGCCATTCCCAATACTTCTTATCTTCTATTTTTTGTGTCTTATCTCTGACAATACAATAAACCACTGCATAGTGTACATATTAACTTTGAACATTGACCATTGGATCAAGACTAGCAAATCCAAACATTGCCAACCGCTGGATATTATTTTCGATTCTTAGCATCTAGAAAGATTCTACTTTAGCACGATGAACACTAGTATGCTCAAACCTCAAAACACAAACTCCATGGCTGAGTTTTCAGGGTCCTTGTGCAAATAAATGCATGGACTTGGATGCAATTTTTAATTTTATGAGGTACGTGATGTAACTTGTACTTCCACCGATCGTGTTAACTCTCAAGCACCTATCTCCTACGAGACCTGCCATTTGTTAGGCCATTCACACTACTTCTTATCTTCTCTTTTTCATGCCTTATCTCTTACAATACAATAAACCACTACATAGTGAACGTATTAACTTTAAACATTGATCGTTGGATCAAGACTAGCAAATGCAAACATTGCCAATAGCTGGATCTTCTTTTCCATTCTTAGCATCTAGAAAGATTCTACTTTAGCTCGATGAACGCTAGTATGCGAAAACCTCAAAGCACAAACTCCATTGCTCAGTTTTCAGAGTCCTTGTGCTAATAAATGCATGTAATTGGATGCAATTTTCATTTTTATGATGTCCTTGATGTAACTTGTACTTCCACCAACCGTGTTAACTCTCAAGCACCTCTCTCCTACGAGACCTACCATTTGATAGGCTATTCGCATTACTTCTTATCTTCTCTTTATCGTGTCTTATATCTTACAATACAACAAACCACTGCATATTGTACGGATTAACTTTGAACATTGATTATTAGATCAAGACTAGCAAATCCAAACATTGCCAACTGCTGGATCTTCTTTTCCATTCTTAGCATCTAGAAAGATTCTACTTTAGAACGATGAATGCTAGTATGCGCAAACATCAAAACACAAACTCCATTGCTCAGTTTTTAGAGTCCTTGTGCTAATAAATGCATAGACTTGGATGCAATTTTCATTTTTATGAGGTCCTTGATGTAACTTGTACTTCCACCGACCGTGTTAACTCTCAAGCACCTCTCTCCTACGAGACCAACCATTTTATAGGCCATTCGCAGTACTTCTTATCTTCTCTTTATCATCTCTTATCTCTCACAATACAATACAATACAATACAATACAATACAATACAATACAATACAATACAATACAATAAACCACTACTAAGTGTACAGATTAACTTTGAACATTGATAGTTGGATCAAGACTAGCAAATCCAAACATTGCCAACCGCTGGATCTTCTTTTCCATTCTTAGCATCTAGAAATATTCTACTTTAGCACGATGAATGCTAGTATGTGCAAACCTCAAAACAAAAACTCCATTGCTCAGTTTTCAGGGTCCTTGTGCTAAGAAATGCATGGACTTGGATGCAATTTTCATTTTTATGAGGTCCTTGGTGTAACTTGCACTTCCACCAACCGTGTTAACTCTCAAGCATCTCTCTCCTACATGACCTACGATTTGTTAGGCCATTCGCAGTACTTCTTATCTTCTATTTTCGTGTCTTATCTCTTACAATACAATAAACCACTGCATAGTGTACGGATTAACTATGAACATTGACCGTTGGATCAAGAGTAGCAAATCTAAACATTGCTAACCACTGGATCTTCTTTTCCATTCTTAGCATCTAGAAAGATTTTATTTTAGCACGATGAATGCTAGTAGGCACAAACCTCAAAACACAAACTCCATTGCTCAGTTTTCAAGGTCCTTGTGCTAATAAATGCATGGAATTGGATGCAATTTTCATTTTTATGAGGTCCTTGATGTAACTTGTACTTCCACCGACCGTGTTAACTCTCAAGAACCTCTATCCTACGAGACCTGCCATTTGATAGGCCATTCGCAGTACTTCTTATATTCTCTTTATCGTGTCTTATCTCTTACAATACAACAAACCACTGCATATTGTACAGATTAACTTTGAACATTGATTATTAGATCAAGACTAGCAAATCCAAACATTGCCAACTGCTGGATCTTCTTTTCCATTCTTAGCATCTAGAAAGATTCTACTTTAGCACGATGAATGCTAGTATGCGCAAACATCAAAACACAAACTCCATTGCTCAGTTTTCAGGGTCCTTGTGCTAATAAATGCATGGACTTGCATGCAATTTTCATTTTTATGAGGTCCTTGATGTAACTTGTACTTCCACCGATCGTGTTAACTCTCAAGCACCTCTCTCCTACGATACTAACCATTGATAGGCCATTCGTAGTACTTCTTATGTTCTATTTACTGTGTCTTATCTCTTACAATACAATACAATACAATACAATACAATACACTACCCGGGCACTACCCGGAGTGTCCGGCTACCCCGGACTATCCGGTCACTCCGACCCGGACTGTCCGGCCCAAGTGATGGGCATGCAAGCCAACAGTTGGGCCCTTGGCCCATGTACCCCTCTATTTCGCACCAAACCCTAGTTTTATGCCCAAACTACCCCTGCACTTGTGGTTGGCCTATAAATAGAGCCCCCGCCCCCTCATGTATCCCTTAGGCATAGATGATAGACTAAAGACAACACCCTTTGTGGAATCTCTAGTTTTGCCTCATCCCCTTCTACCAAAGGGGATCGACTATCGTCACCACCTCGTTGGAGTTTGCATCGCGCCTCCCTCGTTCTACAAGGCCTTGGCATCGGTGTCCCTTTGCCAAGACGTCAAGACCCTCTCCAAGGTGTTCTTCCCTCTCAGCTTGGGATTGACGGGAGCACGTTGACCGATCTTTCCTTGCGAGGATTCTATCGTACCGGTGGCCACCGGTGAGAGCAATCGGCCTTGTATCATGTGTGTTTTGCGTGTGTTCATCTTGTTCTTCGCGAGGTGTGCGTCCACTTCCGCTACCTTCTCCCTTTCCCCTCGCTTTCCCATCGATTTGACCACGAGATCCGTGAATATCGGGCCACCCTAGAGGTTTGCGCTCATCATTAAGTTTCCCCTCTTTATGTTGAAAGTCTTGAAGTTGCACTTGTTTTGCGTTCCTATGCTTGTTGCTTTGTGCTTTCATGACTTGTTTCTTTACAAGATTCCTATGCATAGTAAGTGGGTTAGACTTAAATGTGCTTTGAATTTTCATCTTGATGCTCTCTTTTACTTCAATTCATATTTCTTATGTGAGCATCTTCTCAAACTATCATGCCTAACTTAAAGGCGTTAAAGAAAAGTACTTATTGAGAGATAACCCAAAAGTTTTAGTTGACTCTTGGAAGTTATTTCTTCAGTAATAACCGCTCCTTATGCTTTTTATTTTGATTTTTGTGCCAAGAGTAACCTCTAATGAGAGATAAGTAATGCTTAGGAAATTTGTTGTCCCGAAACAGATTTCTGTGCTTCACCGTAAAAATTCGTGTAAAATCTCTGTACATCCTTTTGAGGCGTGAATTTTTGTGCTTCTGACGCAGGTTGTCATCTAACTTCCGTTAGTTCAACACTTTTTGATTTGAGCAACTGAAGGTCTTCGAAAAAATTGTCTTTACCTGCTGGTCCGTTTTGACAGATTTCTGCCATTATTTGCATTTGCTTCTTGTTGGTTCCTTTTTGAGTTCTTTTGGGGAATTGAGATTTTTGAGGGAAGTGATACAGTAGCTTGTGTTTTAATGGAAGTTTTATTGGTGTTCGAACTGAACCTAAAGACCTATTATCTTGAGTGCACTAATGTTGCTAATAAAGATTGTCTGAAGTTTTGTATGAAGGAAAAATTTCAGGTGTATGGGAGGAATGAGTAATGAGATGAAGGATGGACTAAAGCTCAAGATTGGGGATGCCACCCGTGTCACCCCAAGAATTATCCAAGAAGTACAAGCGTCAAAGCTTGGGGATGCCCAAGACATTCCCTTCTTCATAAATAAAAATTCCAGGTTCCTTCAAAACACTTCATTTTTATTGTTTCATGCACAGTTGTGTTGTTCTTGGAGCGTCTTCATTTTTGTTTTTTGTTTTCGTTTGCTTGGTTTTCTTAGTTTTCTTAAATAAATTGGTTGTACCCCCTCATTCATGCATTAGTTTTCAAATAAGAATGGTTTGGATTGGAAAAGAGTAGGAAAGCTCGTGCTTAAGTGGTAAAGAGAGCTTGTTTTTTACTGTGGCCTATGCTTTGTCGTGCCATGCTTGATATTTTTTTGGCTTTATGCTTAGTATTCATTGCTTTATCATGACTTGTTATAAACAATTGAGATTGCTTAATGTGCCTTGGATGAATCATGCATTGTTTTAGCATATTAAAGCATATTATTGTGGTATTCTCCTTTGATGCTTTATTTGGATTGACTTGGCACATGCTCACACCATGTTATGACTATCCAAAGTAACCATAGCCTTTATGATCCTTTAGTTTTCAACTTGTAGTATCACTTTATGCTTTGATCAATGATATTGTGTCGCTCTGCATGATTATGGCCATTATTGCTCTCTTAGTTTGTCGCTCCTAGTCTTTTGCTAGCCTCCATAACCAAGTATGAGTTCCACTCATGCATCCAACTCCTTAAACCAAGTTATTCCAAAGAGTCCACCATACCTACATACTAGCATATGCTATTCCAAGTATATTCATGTTTTTGTTTACCTTCCAAATTAAACTTGTTATGAGAAAACTAGTGATTAAAGCTCTCACGAACTTGATGGCACACTTTAGTTTTCTTGCCTTTAATAAACTTGAACCATTGTGTCGTCTATGTTGTATATGCTTGCACTTATTTGTTGGGGATTAGCCGAACCATGATGTCATGGGGAACGCTTTCAACATTGCACTTGTACTTTGTACCCAGTTGATATCATGCTCTTTTGTCTATGGATGTCGTCGGTGTGAAATGAAAGGGGAGCTTGTAAGTCCATGGAGTTACGTATATGTGTTAGAGAAACGCCGGGCTGCTGGTCTAATCCATGCTAACATGGTGGAAACCTGCAGCGTAACCATAATGAGCTGTCTATGAAGCATTCTTCTTATAAAAAAAGAGTCATATATTGAGAAAAAAAAGAGATTATGAAAAGAGGAAAGAGAGAAAAAAGCACCATATTCCCATGGAATATAAGAAGATTGCTAAGATGCTCGGTGTCTTCTTGCCTTGTCATTTTGATATGGGGATTCTTCCGTATCATCGGGCAAGGGGTACCCCGTTGGCGGTTCTCTATGATACACATGTTCTTACGATGACAAGAACTTACCGGTGAATAAACTTGAGTAGCATGAGGAGCGGCCGTCGTATTCAAGGGACATGAGATTCCTAACTTATACTTCGTCAAGCATGTACACCATAGTTTGTTCACTTTAACCTTAATCACTTCAAGATGCTTATGATAGGGGCAATGAGAGCTGAAAGCTAAAAAGTACCATAATTTTTTGAATCTCTTTATGAAACTTGAATCTCTGCTTCCTTTTATGAAGGCCTTTCTTTTACTTTTATGTTGAGTCTCCATCTTCTACCTTTATGCACCTACTTTGAGAGCATAGTGGCCATTCTTAGTTCTATGTGCATTGTCCCAAGACTTGTTGATTGATGTATAGCTTTGATATTACTTGTTCTAAACTATTTGTATCTAGTCACTCTTATGAACTTTGAAGGTGTCCTATGCATTTATGTTTGCTACTCTATGAGGGACAAGCTGAATGCCACTATGCTATGTTTTCTTTATGTGAAACAAACAAACGTCTTGCAAAGCATTTCTATTCATGAATCTTTTTTTTGTGTCTTTTCATGTTGCAACATAGTTGCTTTGACTTATTGTTAGAACTTTGTCCTTCATGTTATCATTGAAGTACTATGATCCCAGCTTTGAATGTTTTACAAATACTTTGATCAAGTTTATGATGGTGCATGTCACCTAAAAAATTATTCTTTCTTTTTATCACTTACCTACTCGAGGACGGGCAGGAGTTAAGCTTGGGGATGTTGATACATTGCAAATGTATCTATAATTTTTGATGTTCCATGCTTGGTTTTATCTACTTTCTTGTGTTTTGTCCACACTTTGGAGAAATTTTCTTATGATTTTTTGGACTAACCTATTAACAAGAGCCACAGTGTCAGTTGCCTGTTTTCTGCTGTTTTTGGTTCTAGGAAAGTCATAAAATGAATATTCTCGAAATTGGACGGGACAAAAGCCAAAGTTCATATTTTTCCGGAAGACTCACGGAGCCAGAAGGAGAGTCGGAGCGGGGCCACACAGTGGCCACACCCCCCTTGGTGCGGGCAACCCTAGGCCACGCCAGGGCATGGTGTGGGCCCCCTGGCCGGCCACCGACCTTGCCCCTTCGCCTATATATTCCTCCCGATGCAAAAACCCTAAATCATCAATCAGAAATCCACGAAAAGTTCCGCAGCACCGCCGCCACTGAAGGGAGATTCGGGGCACAGAAAGTCTCTGTTCTGGCACCCTGCCGGTATGGGGAAGTGCCCCCGGAGCCTTCTCCATCGATCTCCACTGCCATCTCCATCACCATTGCTGATTCCCATGATGAGGAGGGAGTAGATCTCTATCAAGGCTAAGGGTTCTACCGGTAGCTATGTGTTCATCTCTCTCTCTCTATGCATGATCATATTGTGATCATGAGATTGTAATCTATAGATCTACCTTGCTACTCAAGTGCTTTAATAGATCTCTGCTCTCACCATGTGTGTGAAAGTGACAGCGTGCACACCATGGTGGCACTTAGGCTAGATATTACAAATACTTGTTATGAGTTATATTTGGAGTTAGATGTCTTTATGAAATTGTGGTGTTTGTTGGACTCATCTAGTACTCAAGGTGATAGTGTGGGGTTTTCTAGATGGGAAAGATGAACTTTGAGGTGTGTTGTTATAGCCCTACCATCGATTAGAGTGTTCAACCGGAGAGTAGTTATTAGTAGTATCATGAAGAAAATATATTTATGAGAGAGTGTTCACTAGTGAAAGTATGATCCCTAGGCCTTGTTTCTTAGCATTGAAACACCGTTTGCTACTAGATCTGTTACATGTTTGCTTACTTCCATCTTTATTTCAGTTTGCCTTTAGTCTCTTCCACACCATCAAGCTATTTTCTATCACCGTTACCACTTATAATTATCTATACCACTTGTATTTCACTATCTCTTCGCCGAACTAGTGCACCTATACACCTGACAAGTGTATTGGGTGTGTTGGGGACACAAGAGACTTCTTGTATCTTGATTTCAGGATTTCTTGAGAGGGGATACCTTTGACCACTTCCTCCCTGAGTTTGATAAACCTTGGGTGATCCACCTAAGGGAAAACTTGATACTGTTCTACAAACCTGTCCACTTGGAGGCCCAACAACTGTCTACAAGAATGGAAGTGCGTAGACATCAAACATTGACCTTTGGATCAAGAGTAGCAAATCCAAACATTGCCAATCGCTGGATCTTCTTTTCCATTCTTAGCATCTAGAAAGATTCTACTTTAGCACGATGAACACTAGTATGCGCAAACCTCAAAACACAAACTCCATTGCTCAGGTTTTAGGGTCCTTGTGCTAATAAATGCATGGACTTGGATGCAATTTTCATTTTTATGAGGTCCTTGATGTAACTTGTACTTCCACCGACCGTGTTAACTCTCAAGCACCTCTCTCCTACGAGACATACCATTTGATAGGCCATTCATAGTACTTCTTATCTTGTCTTTATCATTTCTTATCTCTTACAATACAATAAACCACTACATAGTGTATGGGTTAACTTTGAACATTGAATGTTGGATAAAGACTAGCAAATCTAAACATTGCCAACCGCTGGATCTTCTTTTTCATTCTTAGCATCTAGAGAGATTCTACTTTAGCACAATGAACGCTAGTATGCGGAAACCTAAAAACACAAACTCCAGTGCTCAGTTTTCAGGGTCCATGTGCTAATAAATGCATGGAATTGGATGCAATTTTCATTTTTCTGAGGTCCTTGATGTAACTCGTACTTCCATCGACCGTGTTAACTCTCAAGCACCTCTCTCCTACAAGACCTACAATTTGATAGGCCATTCGCAGTACTTCTTATCTTCGCTTTATCGTGTCTTATCTCTTACAATACAATAAACCACTTCATAGTGTACGGATTAACTTTGAACATTGACTGTTGGATCAAGACTAGCAAATACAAACATTGCGAACTGCTGGATCTTCTTTTTCATTCTTAGCATCTACAAAGATTCAACTTTAGCATGATGAACGCTAGTATGCACAAACATCAAAACACAAACTCCATTGCTTAGTTTTCAGGGTCCTTGTGCTAATAAATGCATGGACATGAATGCAATTTTCATATTTATGAGGTCCTTGATGTAACTTGTACTCCCACCGATCGTGTTAACTCACAAGCACCTCTCTCCTACGAGACCTACCATTTGATAGGCCATTCGCAGTACTTCTTATCTTCTCTTTATTGTTTCTTATCTCTTACAATACAATAAACCACTGCATAGTGTATGGATGACCGTTGGATCAAGACTAGCAAATCCAAACATTGCCAATCACCGGATCTTCTTTTCCATTCTTAGCATCTAGAAAGATTATCCTTTAGCACGATGAACACTAGTATGCGCAAACCTCAAAACATAAACTCCATTGCTCAGTTTTCAGGGTCCTTGTGCTCATAAATGCATGGAATTGGATGCGATTTTCATTTTTATGAGGTCCTTGATGTAACTTGTACTTCCACCAACCGTGTTAACTCTCAAGCACCTCTCTCCTACGATACTAACCATTGATAGGCCATTCGTAGTACTTCTTATGTTCTATTTACTGTGTCTTATCTCTTACAATACAATACAATACAATACAATACAATACACTACAATACAATAAACCAATGCATAGTGGTTGGATTAACTTTGGACATTGACAGTTGGATCAAGACTAGCAAATCCAAACTTTGCCAATCGCTGGATCTTCTTTTCCATTCTTAGCATCTAGAAAGATTTTACTTTAGCACGATGAATGCTAGTATGCGCAAACCTCAAAACACAAACTCGATTGCTCGGTTTTTAGGGTCCTTGTGCTAGTAAATGCATGGACTTGAATGCAATTTTCATTTTTATGAGGTCCTTGTTTTAACTTGTACTTCCACCGACCGTGCTAACTCTCAAGCACCTCTCTCTTACGATACCTACCATTTGATAGGCCATTCACAATACTTCTTATCTTCTCTTTATCGTGTCTTATCTCTTACAATACATTACAATAAACCACTGCATAGTGTATGGATTAACTTTGAACATTGACCGTTGGATCAATAGTAGCAAATCCAAACATTGCGAACCGCTGGATCTTCTTTTCCATTCTTAGCATCTAGAAAGATTCTACTTTAGCACGAACACTAGTATGCGCAAACCTCAAAACACAAACTCCATTACTCAGTTTTTAGGGTCCTTGTGCTAATAAATGCATGGACTTGGATGCAATTTTCAGTTTTATGAGGTCCTTGATGTAACTTGTACTTCCACCGACCCTGTTAACTCTCAAGCACCTCTCTCCTACGAGACCCACCATTTGATAGGCCATTCATAGTACTTCTTATCTTCTCTTTATTGTGTCTTATCTCTTCCAATACAATAAACCACTACATATTGTACGAATTAACTTCGAACATTCGTCGTTGGATCAAGACTAGCAAATCTAAACATTGCTAACCGCTGGATCTTCTTTTCCATTCTTAGCATCTAGAAAGATTCTTCTTTAGCACGATGAACACTAGTATGCGTAAACCTCAAAACACAAACTCCATTGCTCAGTTTTCAGGGTCCTTGTGCTAATAAATGCATGGACTTGGATGCAATTTTCATTTTTATGAGGTCCTTGATGTAACTTGTAATTCCACCGACCGAGTTAACTCTCAAGCACGTCTCTCCTACGAGACCTACCATTTGATAGGTCATTTGTAGTACTTCTTATCTTCTCTTTATCATGTCTTATCTCTTACAATACAATACAATACAATACAATAAACCACTACATAGTGTATGGATTAACTTTGAACATTGACCGTTGGATCAACACTAGCAAATCCAAACATTGCCAATTGTTGGGTCTTCTTTTCCATTCTTAGCATCTAGAAAGATTCTACTTATATTTTTTAGCACGATGGACGCTAGTATATGCGCAAACCTCAAAACACACACTTCATTGCTCCCAGTTTCAGGGTCCTTGTGCTAAATCCATGGATTTAGATGCAATTATCATTTTTATGAAGTCCTTGATGTAACTTGTACTTCCACCGACCGTGTTAACTCTCAAGCACCTCGCTCCTACGAGACCTACCATTAGATCGGCCATTCGTAATACTTCTTATCTTATCTTTATCTTCTCTTATCTCTTACAATACCATACCATCACTATACAATGTATGAAACATTGACCGTTTGATCAAGACTGTTAAATCCAAACATTGCTAACAACCATTGGATCTTCTTTTCCATTCTTCGCATCTAGAAAGATTCTACTGAAAGTCTTTAGCACGATGAATGCTAGTATGCGCAAACCTCAAAACACACACTTCATTGATTAGTTTCAGGGTCCTTGTGCTAAATGCATGGACTTGGATGCATTTTTTATTTTTTACGAGGTCCTTGACACTACAAGAAAAGTTGGCTTTTACAATGGACGATTTTCATGGTTGAAGACCCGTTTTTCGTGGCTAAAAAGACTTCTACGATGGATGTCCATCGTGGTAAAAGGCCCGTCACAAAAGAATCTACCATGGTTTTTTTCCTGACCTTGGTGGATCGCACCCTTCGGCCACGAAAACATGTTCTGTCGTAGATCTGTTAGCCAGCCGCGTTGACTGCTGACGACATGCAAAAATGCCACATGGAAAACACTGTTAACGCCCAGTTACCACTGTTAACGGCCACAAAAACTGTGGTAGAAGCCAGGCCCAACCAAGGCCTGCTAATAATTAAGTGGGCCGACCCATAAGGGGAGCCCAATAATATTATGGCCCGTTACTGTTTTGTACTACACTGTTTGAAATGGGCCACTAGTGCAGACATCAGCGGCCCATGAACTTTCAGGCTCGATGTAACACCCTCAGAATCGGCCCTATGCAAGTTTCAGCGCTTTCCGCCAAACCCGCATAGAAACGATTCGAAGGTGCCCACCAGGCACTAGCGTGCGGTTGGAAAACGAAGTAATATCATTACACAATAGTCCTCGATGGAACCCACAAAACATATATATACAACGGCGACTCAAAGAGTCAAGGATACAGATATACAGTACAAAGATCCAAATCACCTTGAAAACGATACAGCGTCCGAGTACAGACAAGATGCAAATCTAGCTAAGAGCCCTGAAGAATAACCAATGGCGTCCATAACCCTGCCCAGGCCAAGCCGGAAGGGTAACCCTGCTAACGACGTCGATCTCAAAACCTGCTAAAACAAAAGGGGTACCGACAAAGGGCAAAGGAAAAAGAGAGAGCGGTCAAGATCGAGGCCAAGACAGCGAGACTAGAATTGGCGGTCCTCGCCACGTAGGTATGGTGGATCGAAGCGGCATGCACTAAACAACCTATAGAGACTCGAGATAACTGTCGGCTATCAGAGAGGGATAAGAAAGACCTATTCGGAACCAACCTGATTCTACCACCAAACATACCCATCCTGGTATTTCCCCCTCGAGACCAAACGAGGAAGTCATCTGAGGAACTCACACAGTTGGCAGTTTTATTCATTCCGTTATAGTTGCGGAAATTACTAGTCAAATATAGATAGCAAGAGTCATCCTGATATAATAAACAGTGGGTAGTTTTAGTTAACCATTCCGTTGTAGTTGCAACACTTACTAGTCAGATACGATTAGCATGAGATATCCCAAACCCAGCAGTTGTTGGTACTTTTATGTAGCCATTCCGTTGCAGGTGAAGCTGATTACTAGTCATATAGGATACAAGTCAAATTATAACAATAAACTTTAGTTATAGTTGTCTATGATCGAGAACTGTGCTCCAAGTCGTCCATAACCGCGGACACGGCTTCTCGAAAAGATTTAACCCTGCAGGGGTGCACCAAAGTATCCACACGCACTTCACCCTTTTGCCGATCGGTTAACATACACCCATCGGTATGTCGGCGGGCCTAAGTCATGACGCTTCCCGGACCAAAGCAAGTACATGGGGCCACCCACTAAGCTACCATAGCAAGCTGGCCGGCTCGAACGGACCGTGGTTTGCGTCAATGGCTGTAAACGGGAACCCGAAAGTGTGACTGGCTTGTCGATACCAAAACACTCCATAATCCTAAAGCATAGGTGCTCACGCACAATCTTAAATAAAGCGAAGCATGGCATAAGTACAGGATAGTAATAAAGCTCCAAACTACTTTGTGGCCCCGGTACAATACTTTGAAATCAGGTACTAATCGATGGGGTGCCCACACCCCAATTGTGGTTAAGCGCCGATCTCAAACAGTGTCAAGAACTCGGGTCCCTACGGACACCAGTGAGCGGTTAAAAACCAAATATTGTCTATTACCCACCGGTGCCTCTGCATTTACCTACTTTCAATTTTAGTTATTAAACAGTAATTAAAGCCATGATCATCTCCAACATTAAACATGCGGCAATACTCCAACAACTGTGGTACTTGACGACACGCAACAGCACTTGAGCAAGCGACTACGACGCGCAAGTCCAACTATCTGCCAATCAACAGGTAATAGGATGTGTCCAAGGCAATATAAGGCTGCAAGGGATATCACGGGTACGAAAACTAGAGCATCGCAACACATATAGCAATAGATCAACAGGGGGAATAAATACTATAAAAGTAAGATAGGTAGAAAGGGGGAGGTGCTCGCCTGAAAACATTGCTAATGGTTCATCCGAAGATCGGGTCGACACTCGCATCAACTCATCGGCCTAATCCGCGAAGAAGCAAAACACTAGAACAAACACCGGATGCACTATTTAATACTACGACAGAAGATCAGGCATGATGCATGTATGACGTATGACATGGCAAAGGCGCGATGCATTTAGGCCATATTAACGGAACCGGGGTCCTGGCAAATATTTAAGTGGTTCAAGTTGTTTAGATACCCCGCAATTTAAATGTTGCATTAACAAGGCAAAAGATAGCACCGTTTCGCTACACAAATTTAAATGGAGTCCGGAATAAGACAAAGGTATTCCGCATATCGACTCCATATTCAATTATGAGATGAATTGGCATAATGCCCCCAAACCATAGACAAGTATGCATGCATAAACAATTTAATATGCATCAGTTGATAATGTCATATTATAAAAATAATGGGGTCTCGGATAGGGAATCACATTAGGGTTTGGCGAACTTGGGCTCCGAGGGGTTCAGGGTCGGTTCTCAGGGTCCGGATCTGGGGTTCGGTCTCGGCGGGATCGTTCTCGGATAACGGAGGTAGATCTTGTCGCAACCGGGTCTTCGGGTTCGGTCTTCGGAAGTTGTCGAAGGACTTGGTTCGGTGTCGGCGGCTCATCGGTTTCGCCCTGGTTGGTGTCGATCTTGTCGTCACGAAGATCTTGTCGAATCCGCGGTCCTCGGGCCATGTCATCGGTCTTGTTGTTCGGGATGAAGATCTTGGCGTGCGATGTCGTCGGTATCGGTGCGGAAGGAGGTCTTGTCGTTTCGTGTCGGTGACCTTGGCATCCGGGTTCTCGGCGAATTTGGCGTCCGGGAAGGAGTACTTGTCGCACCGGGGTCTCGGTGTCCTCGGATCCGAGAGGAAGAAATTGGCGTGTCGGGTTCGGTCTTCGGAGTCTGGTCATCTTATCCATGTTGGAGATCTTGAGGTTTCGGCTCGATTGATGGGGATGAAATCGAGGCACCGTGGTCTTCGAGTAGTGCGAGTTCACTTAAGCCAACGCCGGAGCGGAAGGTGTCAAGGCGAGAACAACGACACCACACTGGTATGGCCTGCGGCGGACCTAGGAGGTTCATGCGCCCACACTGGTACACAAGGCCACCGAAGCGAAGCTTAGCGCATCAGAACAAAAGCAAACAGAGGACAAAAGTGCACTGCGAGGAGGCCCCTGTCTCCTACAGGCCTAGGCTCAAACACCATGCGGACGGCAAGCGACAGGAGGGTCAGCGAGCTGGTTCGGGTGGCCTCCAAGCAACGGGATGGAGCTCTTGTTGGCGGTGACAGCCGCTAGCGGAGCGACCTCGGCGGCAGAGCGCAGGACAAGGTGGGGCCGGGCCGACGAGCTCGGACCGCGGGGTGAGCGCCCAGGTTGTGGCGGCGGTCGGACGAGGTGGGTCTAGAAGGCGGACAGAGGGAGAGGGGCAGTGGGAGCACCTGGGCCGGCGAGGAGGAGATGCCCTGGCAGCGGGGAGGAGCGGCTGGAGGCCGGGCAGCACGCTGTAGAGGTGGCCACCGGCGAGGTCGACGCGAGGCGCCAGGAAGGCGACGAGGTTCGCGCGGGTGCGGAGGTGCCGGACGAGCTCGGGGACGACGCGGTGGGGGAGGCCGGAGCCGCGAGGTAGGGCGGCGGTGACGCGGAGGAGAGGTGCCAGTCGGGGCGGCGCCGGGAAGCGGGGAGGGGGCTCTGGCGGCGGCAGCTCGGAGCGGGACGCCTGGTGGAGGGGTTGGACCTAGGCGGCGATGGCGAGGCGTCGTCGGCCGGGAAGGAAGGCACGCTGGCGAGGACGCTGCGCTGCCTTCGCCAGCGTGGATTCGGTTGCTGACGCCAGGGCTCGAGCAGGTGGTCGCGGTTGCAGGCAACGGCGAGGCAGGCGCGATGCAGGAAAGGGCGCAGTGGGGTCCAGAGCTCTAGGCGGGGTCGCCGGCGATGGGAGCGAGAGCGGTTGGAGGCGAGGGTATCTGGCGGCGGGGAACGTGGGGAGAGAGAGGGATAGGCAGTGGGTGGGCGTGGTGGCGGAGGTCTGGGGTGGGGCGGGGGTTGTCGGGCGAGCGCGAGGCGGGAGGTGGAGGCGGTCGGCACGGGGGAGCGGGCAGGTGGCTGTGGCTCGTAGCGTTGGGGTCTTGTGTGGAAAAAAAATGGCGGCGTGTCCGCCAGGAGCCTTTGGGGCTGGTGGGGTGAGGTGGCGGCTGCGGATTGGGTTGAATTTTGGGCCAGGGGATGTGGCGAGCCGTGAGTGGCTGTGGTGATGTGGAGGGGGCTGGGTAGAATAGGCTGGGTGGGTGATTTGGTAGAATAGGTTTTGGGTGTTTCTGGGGTCGGTAGGATTTTATCTGGAGGTGGCCAGCTGGGCTTTTGGGCCTGGCTGACTGCCTCCCAAAAATAATTTAACTATTTTATTTATTTAAAACGAGGCTTTTGCAAACCGTTTGTAGACGAAATAAAATATTCTGGAGACCCGGGTTTTACTTTGAATGAAGGACGGGGCGTTTAGAAAACAAAACCAGGCTTCTCGACAATAGTTTTATGTAAACAAATGTCAGATGACATGACGATGCTCAAATGCAAGGTGGCATGATGACATGAGCATGAGGTTATGATGATGCAATGCACAAAAACAACGCGATTTTCTAGTAGTGGTTTTTGCGGGGCGCCACACTCGACACTATTTCAGCCTACAGAAGGCCCACCTTGGTCCAATATTGTGCGGCCCATTTTCAGCCCGCCAAGTCTGTCCGTTACTGTTAAGGCCTTCTGTTGGCCTGTCACTTTTCTCGCACCCATCATGGGTCGTTACGGCCCTCTACAATTACGGCCTTTACTGTTCTAGACATTCACTATTCCGGCCTTCTACTATTCAGTCCCATAGACGGGCTGAAGATTCTGGCCTACTAAAGTTCTGGCCTTGTTACTGTTTGCAGTCTGTTACTATTTTGGCCTTTCACTATTCCGGCCTTTCACTATTTCGGCCTTTCACTATTCCGGACTTTCACTGTTCCAGCATTTCACTGTTCTGGCCTTTTACTGTTCTATTCTTTTGCGGTCAGATACTACGTATAATGGCCTCGATGTAGGCCCATCACTATTGATTGGTGGCCCATCAAGGACTGATAAAACATTGTGGGCCTGCTACTATTTAAGCCTATCTAACTTAGATCCATTGCCAGGACATAAACGTGGATAAACAAAGAACAAGTTCTCTAAAATTCTAAATAAATTCTAGAACTATGGAAAAAACTTATAACTGGAAAATTACTAAATTATTACAGTCCTGAAAAATTCCGTAGCTCGTAAAGCATCATCAGAGTACGACATAGCTGATAAACAATTTGAAATCAATTTCAAAAATGTCCCTTTTAGGGAGCTCGCGCCGCCTCACATGTAACAGCGGGATTACCGGGAGACTTGTTGAGGATATTATTAAGTAGATTCTCCGTCAAAGCTTGCTTGTTTTTTAACTCAGATAACTCCTTTCTTGCTATGGAGACTACTGCATATGTTCTATTGTCTTCATGTCCAACTACATCAAGTGCATCTTGGAGTGCAACACCAAAAACTCTTTCTACTGGAATGTATGGAGCAGTCGAGATTGTGTACCTACGTGAGTCATACGCACTGTCACTCTTGCTCTGTCCAAAGAGATGTAAACTTGAGGTAGTTGTTTTCTGTTCTGCCTTCATATTTATATTTGCAACCTAAAACAAAAAGAAATGTCATATAATATAATTACCAAGGAAAACAAAAACCAATGAATTTCAAATCAGTCCTTTTGCTAAAAGGAAGAAAGCAATTAGTAATGGTAGGGCATCATACATCTCTTTCTTTTGGAATAACTGGAACTGTTGACTTCATAGAGGGATGAGATAGTGTGGAACTGTCACTTCTTCCCTGTGAAATGACTGTTCTACTTGATGAAGGCTGAAACTAAGATAAAAGAAGTTACAACATCATACAAAGAAACAAAACTACCATGTTCATTCTCAAAGATTTTAAAAAAGATTATTTGGTCTCTTATAGCAATGTAAGCACTCGACACAAGGACCTCATGTAGACGGGTGCATCTAATGGAATAGCCAAATCATTTTACATAAATGGTCAAACAATCTATCGAACAGTTAGAATGTTTAAATTTTTTGATTGTCTACCCAAAGACAAAGTGTCCTATCATCCGCTTCGTATTAAAATAGCCATACACGTGTAGATACCAGAGTGAGATTTGAAGTAGGTTGTTCTTTATATTGGATTCTATTGCATTTCTGGCCTTGTTATAATCACCCTAGTGCCTCCAACAAAAATAACAACTCAACTAGAGTCAATGGCATGACACCAAGGGACTTAAACCTTAAAAAAAGGGGGGCGTCCTTACAATAGCTCTATGTACAGTCTCAGGGTTGCTGATCTGGTTACAGGCATGTTCATCGATGATGTCCGTTGTATCAAGTAATTGGACTGGTGGTCTACATAATTCAGTGTCGGTCCTCTGCATAATGGTGCAGCAAATAGTGAACACAAAAAGGTTCCAGTCTCATAGATGTTAGCATGAAGTGATACAAAAGCAATAGATACTTACGAGATTATAGGGGCCATTCATTCTATGATTTCTAGTGTAAACTGCACATGTTCATTGCATAACAATAGCAAACGGTTAGGAATAGTGGGGTAAGCAAAAGAAAATGAAACAGACATCTTATTGGAAGCAATATAACGAATGTAAATGCGTACTGCATACATAGGACAAAAGCATCAAGCAAGAACTAACAATTAGTGTCATAGCCTATGCCAAGCCAGAGAGAAATTATAACCGCATCACATATGGGCACTTACTAAAGTAGATAATGTAAACAAATGTGTTAACCGTTGGCTGACTCATATTTTGCCATGAAATACAAAATCGCACTTGAATGCCTTATGGTTAAACCTGACTGCAAAAAAATTATTTAGGAAGATATGGGTAACAAGTATAGTACTTGTAAGTAACTACAAAAGTAGCACGAATACAAAATACAGTTAACTGCTACATATTTATCTTACCAAACTTCAAGGAGATATGGTTACCTCGGTCGTGACGGTGTTTAGGCATGATGCGAATCCTGGGTGGTGATGTCGAGGTTGTCGAGGGTCCTGCGGTTGCGGTGCTTGTGGGCGAAGGTGAAGCAGAACAAGGGTTCCTCCGAGCATTGATCGACAACGACAAAGAAGCAGATTCCTGGCGGTGGGAATGTGTTCGGCGCGCTAGGAGAGTGGATTGGTGAAGCAGATCTGGTGTAGTGCATGGCGACGACGGTGAATCAGATCTAAGGTGCTGAAGGTAGATCTAGGGTTTTCCGCAGGGCTAGCATAGCTGGGGGCGAGGATTGTGTGTCGGTGAGGGGGGTCGGTGGTACGGGCAGGGTATAGAGGTACTGAACGGGGAAATTATAATTGAAGCCCCAACGAATCGACTTCACTAGGGGTGGAAGGGGGATTCCACGATGTTTGAAACATTGGATAGCGACAGATTTTCCTGCTCGACTATATTCAGATTTATGTATATTCTAAGTAGTAGTAAATTGGTAAGCCGTACTCCCTGGAATCAAAGGACGACAGGCACATCAGTGATCAGCCATGGCCCATACTACCTCTGTTCAGAAATTAAGGGCCCATTAGGACATTTGGCATCTAAATATTGATCATCCATGGCCCAGATTAGCTCGGTTCAGATATTAAGAACGAGTTTGGCATCAGAGTATTTTTAAATTATTTAGAAAACATTTTGATTTTTGAATAAACTGAACTATTGAATACCTTTTAGTGTTTTCTTCCAACAAATAATAGGGGTTTAAACTGAAGTATTCTCCAAAACTATGTTTTTTTAAAATAATTGAGAAAGAGGTCAGACCCCTTTTCGAAGAAACTAAGAAGAGAGAAAACTGAAGTATTACTTTAGTAGGCACTGAAATACTATGGCATTGATATATTTCCGTATTATATCTATTCATGAACGATGATGCATATGAAGATGTTGTCACCAAGACAGGTAGTGAGCACGAAAATTATGATTAAAGCCCCAACCAACTCGAGTGAATTTGTTTACCCATAGTCCAACTAATAATAGTAGAATGGTAGACCGATGGTATAGGTTATCGAGTGTAATAATAAAGCACCCTGAGCTTTTAAAAAATAAAGCGCCCTTTATCGATAACTTTTCAATCACTATGGTTGGTTGTGTTCATACTTTTATTCTAAACAAAAATATGAGAACCCACTATTTGGCTAACGTGAATAATCTAGCGCCTGAGGGACGACATCAAACCATTCGTAAGGTAAGCAGCAACGGCGTTCTCATAAAAAAAATGTGAAAGTTGCTAGGCTCCACAAGTACTTTGTTATCACAACTGTTATTGCCCCTTCGCGCTAAGGATGACAATTTTACCCACGAGTGCCCGCAGGTACTATACCCGTGTTGGTAGGGTATGGGCACAATTTTATACCCATGGGTAATACCCATACCCTAACCCGTTAAGTCATGGGTATGGGCACGAGTAGATAGACCCACACCCTACCCATTTAAACTGACATAGTAGTAAAACTTACCTGTAGAGTTACAACCTATGGGGCCAAGCAACCTAGGGAAGAGTATGTTACTCTGGTTTCTAAACTTCGATTATTTTCATGGGTACGGGCATGGGTAAAGTTTTATACCCGTGATTACGGGTATGGGTAAAATTTTCTACCTATTGACTAAATAGGAGTGGGTATGATATTGTTCTACCCTACACACAACCTACCTATTGCCAGCCTTACTTCGCGCTCATTCATTAATGCGGCCACGTTTTCCTTCAGGTTTTTTGAAAGTTGTTCGATCATGTACACATAGCATATTCTATGAAATACAGTAGTACAACATACATAGACCGCAATTAAGTATTCGAGCTAATCACTATTGTTCTTATTTAAAAAGAAAAATTATTGGGCTTTGGAGCATGTCCAAGAACCTTTTTTGTATTGAATTGCTAAAATCTGACTCTAGGAACAGGAGCGCGAAGGTTTATCAATGGAACACAATTTCCGATTTCCTAGCCTTTCTATAAGCATTCATTAGTGTTTTCCCTTCCTAGCAAAAATCATGTCTACTCTCTCCGTTCCGAAATATAAGACGTTTTAGCTTTGTGAAATAGATGTATCTAGACGTCTTTTAATGTAAAGGTTCACTCCGAACATCTAAGAACCTGTACACTAAATGGCGTCTACATACATTCGATTCACAAAGCTAAAACGTCTTATATTTCTGAACGGAGGAAGTACATGACAGTGACGTGTGGTGTCAACCACTTGGCCACCCAATAAATAAAACCCCTTTATTGATAAATTTTGAATCACTATGGCTGGGAGTGTTCAACCTTATGTTTAAAAGGAAATTTTGGGAACCCACTATTCCGCTAACATGAATAATATAGCGCGCCTGAGCAACGACATCAAAGCCACCCATGAGGTAAGCTCATTAAAAACAAGAAGAAATGTGGGGTTTCTAGGCCCCACAAGTAATCTATCCTCACAACTCTTATTGTCCATTCACGCTCATTGATGTTGGAATTTTGCCTATAAAGGCCCAGCCCATTTATACTATTCAACAATTCCTGAAATCCTAGAGACCCACTTGCCCCATTCATGCAAGGAAAGAGGCGGGACAAAAGTTTAGTCCCACATTACTAGTTAAGTGGAAGTTGGACCAGCTTATAAGGTGATCTCATCCAGCACTTGTACGAGGTTGAGAAGAGAAGACATATACACACGCGCTCCTCCTCCTCCGCCGCCCGCCTCACCACGCCTCGCCTCATCACGACGCGCGCGCACCACGGGTTGCGGGAATGCCTTGAGCCAAGAGCTTCTCTTTCTTTTTGCCACACATGAATGGATAATAATCTGAACAGTCTGCATGTGTGTGGAGAATTAATTCGAGCTTAGTGGAGGCTGTTTGGTTTCGCACTACAAGAAATCTGCTCACTAGTGACCTTTTCTTAACGACCATGCATTTTTTGGTCATAAATCTATGACCATTCTGAGCCAATTGGTCGTAGGGAATTTGGGAGGGTCCAAACCTTGACAAATAACGACCAATTTACTCAAGAAGGTCACTGTTTTGTAACATGAAATGGTCATAGACGAACAACCCTGGTGTAGATCCTTTTATTTGACAGATTACGACCAATTTAGATGGTCGCTATGGTTAATTCCAAGACAAAAAAGACAGAATCTCCAACTCAGCAGTATCATATTCGTGGCACATCCACGTGTCATTTTTTGCCTACTTATCAGGTCTACGTGTCATCTGACAAATATTCCAACAAAAATATTTCTATGGGGATCGAACTCACAACCTTACGAGTCTGACGGTACACGTTACCACTTCACACCCTACATATTCTTACAAAATTAGGAGATTGACCTCTTTTAATAATATTTCCTACATATTGGCAGCACATGTTCAGAATAATAAACCAAAAAAGCAAAGCCAACAACGGCCAACAGGACTTGAACCCGCGACCTCCTTCTTCTCCCTGAGGAACCAAACCACTACACCGGTACGACTTGTTTGTTAGCTATGCTTGTGTGCGCCTATTTGTAGGAGGCTCTCGCGTGTTGGGTCTGGGCCTGCTACAAACGAAGATGGCTCCTCTTCTTTTTCTCCTCAGAATTTTAGCTGAGCGGCTGGGTCAGCAGCCCAATAAACCATTAGCGGGTCGATTTTATTGGAAACTATGGACTTCTTGTAAAGTTTGAGCCCAAATAAAATGCACAGACTTTATTGTTTTTAGAAAGTCTAAAAACATAATTTTTTCATAATTTTTGCATATGACCTCGGTTTAGGATGATATAAAAATCAATTTGGTTTACATGTAGGACGTGCATAACATTATTGTAATATAAAATTTTGAAAAGCCATGGTTTTCTATGTTTTTAATATTTTTTGAATTAATTTTGCCGGTTTCAAGACATGGTCAGAACGACGGGGTTAACCGTCCTCGTCTAGAGGTTGATTTGTGCCAAAAATTTATTGGATCTATGAGAAATATCATATTGTGAGTCTAAAAATAATTTTTGCAAAAAATCGCGAGCATTAGATCATGTACCTGTAGTTCAAATCGGATCTGCTTCCAGCCGATTCGGCAGCAAATTGTCTTTTTCACGAGTGATGGAAGGAAAGGTTTCAGATACCGTGGTTGGAACATTGTCTATATAAGGTGGTCTAGTATTCTTTTAAATATGGTGGTCCCATTTTGAAACTATCATTTGGTGATTGCTTCATAAAACGCCCCATTTTTTGCACCTGGAAAATAAAAAATGGCTTTTTCGTGCGACGAATGGAAAAACATCCTGCTACACTATTGTTTTCCATCACATGATGCACATGCATGCATAATATAGGCACATTATCACAAACTATTTCCAAGATTCTGGCTATAACATTGGTCCCTAAAACCTGTGAAATCTCGAACATAATAGGTCATTTTTGTGAAGGTTTTTTTGAGGTGCAATCAATATACCAAGTTTGGCATTTTCCCTTGTAACTATGTCACATAATATGACACCACGCGAAGGATTTACCTTGTTTGGACCGTTTTTTAATTTCTTATGCCCATTTTAAACTATGGTCAAAACGGCGGGCATGTAGGTTCTTAGCTAGCGGCTGAGCCTCGCTTATATTTCATTGGATCTCTGATAAAATAGCATATTGTGAGTCTAAAAATGATTTATTCAAAAAATCATGAGCATTAGATCATGTACCTGTAGTTTAAATCGGACCCGCTTCCAACAGATTCGGCAGCAAATTATCTTTTTCACGAGGGATGGAAGGAAAGGTTTCAGATATCTCGTTTGGGACATTGTCCATGTAAGGTTGTCTAGTATTTTTTAAAAATATGGTGATACCATTTTTAAACTATCATTTGGTGGTTGCTTCACAAAACGTCCCATTTTTCGCACCCGGAAAATGGAAAATGGCTTTTTCGTGCGATGAATGGAAAAACTTCCTCCTACAACATTGTTGTCCATCACATGATGCACATGCATGCATAATATAGGCACATTATCACAAACTATGCCAAGATTCTAGCTATAACATTGGTCGTTTGGCGTAAAAGCTATGGAATCTCGAACATGATAGGTTATTTTGTGTGAAGGTTTTTTCGAGATGCAATCAATATATCAAGTTTGGTATTTTCCCTTTTAACTATGTCACATAATATGACATCACGTGAAGAATTTACCTTGTTTGGACTGTTTTTTAATTTCTTATGCCCAGTTTGAACTATGGTCAAAACGGCGGGCATGTATGTTCTTAGCTAGCGGCTGAGCCTCGCTTATATTTCATTGGATATCTGATAAAACAGCATATTGTGTGTGTAAAAATGATTTTTTTCAAAAAATCACGAGCATTAGATCATGTACCTGTAGTTCAAATCGGACCTGATTCCAGCCGATTTTGTAGCAATTTGTCTGTTTCACGAGGGATGGAAGGAAAGGTTTCAGATACCTCGGTCAGGACATTGTCCATGTAAGGTTGTCTAGTATTTTTTTAAAATATGGTGGTACCATTTTTAAACTATCATTTGGTGATTTCTTCACAAAATGCCCCGTTTTTTGCACTCGGAAAATGGAAAATGACTTTTTCATACGACGAATGGGAAAACTTCCTCCTACAACTTTGTTTTCCATCGCATGATGCACATGTATGCATAATATGGAGACATTATCACAAACTATGTCAAGATTCTAGCTATAACATTGGTCGTTTGGCCTAAAAGTTGTGAAACCTCGAACATGATAGGTCATCTCTATGAATGTTTTTTCAAGATGCAATCAATATACTAAGTTTGGTATTTTTACTTATAACTATATCACATAATATGACACCACGTGAAGGATTTACATTGTTTAGATTGTTTTTAAATTTTTTATGCACGTTTCCAAATTTTCCTGTCTCAAACTATGGTCAAAATGGCGAGCATAAAGATAGGGGATGAGACTCGCTAAACTTGCATTGGATCTCTGAGTCTAAAAATTATTTCTGCAAAAAATCATGAGCATTAGATCATGTACATGTAGTTCAAATCGAACCCGCTTCCTACCGATTTGGCAGACATTTGTATTGTTCGCCAGGGGTGGACGGAAACGTCTTAGATACCCCGGTTGGGATATTGTCCATTAAACGTGGTATAGTATTTTTTTAAATAGGGTGGTACCATTTTGAAACTGGCACTTGGTAGTTGCTTAACAAACGCCCTGTTTTTATTACTCGGAAAATAGAAAATGTCTCTTCTTTGAAGTGAAAAGAAAAACTTCCTCCTACAACATTGTTCTTCATACCAAGATATACGTGTGTGCACAACATGGGCACATTATCACAAACTATGCCATGACTCTGGCAATAACATTGCTCATTTGACCCGAAAGTCATGAAACCTCGAACATGATAGGTAATTTCTAGAATATACTCAGTTTGGTATTTTTCCTTGCAACTATGTCATATAATATTACGCCACGCGAAGGATTCACCTCGTTTGGACAAGTTTTTGAATTTCTTATGCCCGTTCCAAAATATGGTCAAAACGGTGGGCATGAAGGTTCTTAGCCAGGGGATGAGCCTAGCTAAACTTGCATTGGATCTCTGATAAAATAACATATTGTGAGTCTAAAAATGATTTTTACAAAAAATTATGAGCATCAGATATTGTACCTGCAGTTCAAATCGGATCCGCTTCTTGCCGATTCGACAGATATTTGTCTTTTTTGCCAGGGGTGGAAGGAAAGGTTTGAGATACCCCGGTTAGTACATTGTCCATGTAACGCGGTCTAGTATTTTTGAAAAATAGGGTGATACCATTTTGAAACTTTTATTTTGTGGTTGATTCACAAAACACCTCTTTTTAGCACTCGGAAAATGGAGTCAACCAATAAGAATAGAGAGACAGACTATCCACGGATAACCCCATAGAAATAGATCTGAGCCGTCCACATAGGGTCCAACAACCCAAATTTCATCTCTCGCCAGCTCTCCCGCCTCCCCCTCGCCCACATTTTTTAACACGAAATGACCGAAACGCCCCATAGTTTCCACAATAGCAGCAAATAAATGACTAGGGGAAGTTTTGGGAAATCATCCACACCATCTAGGCAGATCGAGAGGGACATCCACCCAAACCCTAACCCCTCCCATAGACAGCCTCCTTTCCCCACACCACCCATCCGACGGCGCCACCACAAACCCCTCCTCTCCTCTTCCTTCGTGACCCACGGCCGCCCTCTTTCCTCGCCCATCCATCCGCCTTCACCTGCCTCCAGAGTTGGTGGTTCCATCGCCTAGAGGTGTCAGTAGACGGAGAGGTCGGCGATGCACTGACCCGCGATGAGGAGGTGTTCGGCGACCGGAGGGATGTGGTTTTCGGGGGGTGGATGGAGATCATCGGAGGGAGGAGGTTGGTCCAGCCAAGGAGGAGGTTCCGACATGGACGAGATCCACATGCACCAAACACCATAGCGCCCGTGTCGTTGCCACCAAATGATGGAATTTGGGCCCTCCCAACACGCTGACCGCGCTTGTATGGGACACCGTCAAGCATGACCTCTCCCGCATCCCCAACTGCGAGGACCCCCACCCCGCCGTCAGGGACTTGGACTTCATCGTCTTCCTCGGCCTCATTAAGAAGGTACTCAACATCCCGTCCACAACCAGATCCCAGGGTTTCTCTTGCATTGCTATGTCCTCTGTGTAGATGTATGTAGATTTTGCCTAGTTATTGTTCGATCTGGTAGGTTCTATGATATATCTCGAACTTGTTGCTAGTCTATGTTCTCTTGAGTGGTTTACAATATCACATAAGTGGTTTACAATATCACAAAAGTAGTTCTTGAATTTAGTCTTTTATTTACATCTAAGATTCCTCGATTCCTTTTTTGGCGTGATATTGGAGGCTAATAGTTACTCAAAATACCTACTTTTTTCCTGTACTTCTTCTTTTGTTTAGATTTATTTGATGTTCCAATTCTATAATATGTGCAGATTTCGAATTGCTACATGTTGTGATTGAATACACATGTCGGATTTAAGGCAACTCTTCCCATATATGTTTATATGCTATCTTGTTGCTAGTTTAATACTCTAGCATTGATACACTCATTCATGCTTGCTGACGCCTAGTTTGCTCTATTGTTCTAGCAGTCCTGATGGAGCTAGGATTACCTCTGTGCAAGCGCATGAACTCAGGCCATGTCACACATTCTTAGTCCGCGGATTTGATAAGTCTTTCCTCTACCCCATTCTTTCTTTTATTACTAGGTTGATGTGGCATGATGACATGCTATATATTATTCTGTTGATTCCCCATGTGATTTGGTAGCTATTGTATTTCTTTTTGTGGCATGGTACCATGTTTATGTGTGAATTACAGTTGCCCTGTTTTTTGACAGCAATTTTTTTTCACTCGTACCCTCTGTAAAGTGTGATATCTTAATAAGAACATGTCGTAATAATCCCTATATGCAAATTCTTACCATCTATAAATTAAGTAATATTGACTCAGCTGGCTAACTTCTTGTACTTATGTTTATCCATGATACATAAAATGTCTAGTCAAGCTTAAGACAGTTCTCAGTTTTCTTTTTTTGTTCCCTGTTGTTGCATATAATATAGAAGATGTCTTACTCCACTTCCCCCTAGTTTGGCTATTGCATATAAACTGTACGCTAATGTTCTTCACTAATGTCGGGATGTTGCATATATGGTTCTCCCATGTTCTTCATTGTTGTCTGGCTATTGCATATAAACTGTGCGCTAATTAAGATATCATCTTAGCTTATCCATTTCTTAATCAGATGTTAAAAAACAACTATTGCTTGCAAGATAGTGATCCAATAATTAATAATATATTAACACTACCTTTCTATTTGACTGTTCTTTTTATGTTTTAGATGTATGAAAATGTTTATATTGTGTCTCCAATAGTAGTTTCTTGTGCCGTTGGAGCTGAGTCTTTCTTGATCTATTGTCTCGCAGGTGATGAATGAGTCAGTTGTTCAAATGGTGGGAGACGATAGAGTAGATTGTTGTGCCCCTCGCGGATCAGAGAATTGCAGCTGCTACGGGCTAGAAGGACATGTTTTTTTTATGTTTCTCATCCTAGAAGATCTATGTACAGTGCAATGCTTGACCTGGGCATGTGGCAAGTGACATTCACACCTGGTCCTAGTCATCTATATTTTGTGTTGTTGATTACTGTAGTGTGTTGCTGCATTCTTAACCTGGGCATATGTTCTGTAATCATCATAGCATGTATTTTGTAGCTATTACTAATGTGTTCTTTTTTGAATGAACTATTGGTTATTCAATAAGAAAATGTCGAAAATTGATGTATGACAAGTGGGGCATGAAAATAGTCTGTCAAGCGGGCCAAAGTACCTTTTGGGCTCTAAAAGGGCCATAGCCCAAATAATAACCGAAATTATATTGATAGAAACATTTTAGAGAAGCACAATAAATAGGATAAAAATGGATCATACAAAGGCTACGGCCCAAACAAGATATGGATCATAAAAAGGTCAAGGCCCAAATAAAAGTGGATTGGAAATAGCCAAGCAGGCCATATAAAACGATGAAATTCTTGGGCTTGGCCTATATAAAGACCTAACTGGACCTGGCTAAATCTGATCGACGACCTTTCCATTTGGTCATAGATTTGCCACGTAGGATCGCCACATAGGACCTGACGTCGACATGGCAGACAGTCTGTGACCAATACAGTTGGTCATAGAATCTGTGACCATCTTTATTGGTCGTAGACGTCTATGACCAATTCAGAAAGAAGGTCGTGGTGTTTAACTAGTGACGCTCAGCTTTTGACCATCTGTATTTGGTCACAAAAAGGTCACAGATTAAAAACTATGACCTTTCAGTGACCAATATGGACGGTCATGTATCACCATATTTCTTGTAGTGTCGGTTGATGCCTGTTTGTTTCCTCTCCCAATGCTGACTGTTCGCTTGCCTACCCGTGCCTATAAGAGTGAGAGGTCGCTCCTCTCCTGAGACACCAACGCACACCCTTGTGCCTCCAGTTCCAGAGCATTGCGCTGCTTAGATCTTCCCCATCCCATCTTGCGGTGTGCACCGCGAGCTGGGACAGTAGGCCACCGATACCCCGCTGCTTCGAGTCCTATACGGGAGAAGGGCGATAAGGTTTTTGGGGAGCACTACCAGCATGACTACTGGCTTCATCACGGACTCCTTCATGGATAGCGACTGCGCTGACGTCTTCCCCAACGACGATTTCTTCCCCGACATCAATAACCTTTTCCTCAACAACATGGCTGACAACGGTGCCAATGCTAACATGAACACCGACAGTTCTTCTACTATCATGTATATCATCTTTCTCAGTCTTGTTTATCATATTCAGATAGTCTATCGTATCTTCTGTTCTTTTCCTATTATTCTGCCTGTGTACTATCTACCTTTTACTATGGTTAAATTTCTTGGAAAATTGCTCTTTTACTCAATAATCCAAAAACCTTATTATAGGCACTTTGCTCCTAGTGGTTTTGTTGCTTCTGTGAAGCCACCTGTCTTTGAGGGTATGCATTATAAGAGGTGGCACGTGAGAGAAGTTCTCTGGTTTCAGAACATGAACTGCTATGACGGCACTCTTGGCAAGCCTGAGGGAGAGCTTACTCCTGCTCGGGGACAAGTTTGCCGAAAAACTGATACCCTGTTCAAGGCTGCTTTGATGTGTATTCTCGGAGAGAATATTGTTGAATCCTATATGTCATTTGATAATGGCAAGGACATGTGGGCTGCGCTCGAGGCCATGTTTGGGGTCTCGGACACTAGTAGTGAACTATATGTCATGGAACAACTCTATGACTACAAGATGACTGATGACCGCTCCGTGGTTGAGCAGGCTCATGAAATACAGTCACTGGCTAAGGAACTTGAGCACTTCCCTTGCGTGTTACCGGAGAAGTTCATTGACGGGGGCATTATTGCCAAACTTCCCCCTTCATGGAGGAACTTTGCTACTTCCCCGAAACACAAGAGACAAGAGTTCTCCGTATCGGATCTCATTGGAACTCTTGATGTGGAAGAGAAGGCGAGAGCAAAAGACACACATGCTCGAGGTGTTGAGGGAGGTTCAAGTGCCAATATGGTATAGAAAAAGAACTTCCAGTCTCACAAGTCCAAGAACAAGGGAAAGTTTGATGGAAAAGGAAAGTTTGATGGAAAGAACAAAGCCTCACAGTCTACTAGTTTCAAGAAGAAGACTGATAAGAAGAAACATGTTTTCATGTGTGCGGTGATCCTGATCATTGGGCTCCTGCTTGCCCCAACCGATTTGACAAGCGCCAGCATGGAAAAGGTAGCAAGACTGCTAATGTTGTCATGGGCGACGTTGAGATGAAAGATGTTGGGTCTGGTATATTACCTACCGTTCTTTCATTATGTCATTCTCCTCATTGGTGGATTGACACCGGCGCTAATGTACATGTTTGTTCTGATGATTCCATGTTTTCTTCATATCAGGTTGGAGGGACTCAGTCCATGCTGATGGGGAACGTCTCGCATGCTTCTATTCATGGTGTTGGTACAGTCGATCTGAAGTTCACTTCGAGAAAGACCGTGCGCCTGACGAACGTGCATCGTGTTCCTTCAATAAATAAGAAACTTGTTAGTGGATCACTTCTATGTCGTGATGGCTACAAGGTTGTGTTTGAGTCCAATAAATTTGTACTGTCTAGGTTAGGAACATTTATTGGTAAAGGCTATGAGTGTGGAGGTTTGTTC
This sequence comes from Avena insularis, assembly GCA_023614405.1. Lineage (NCBI taxonomy): Eukaryota > Viridiplantae > Streptophyta > Magnoliopsida > Poales > Poaceae > Avena > Avena insularis. The sequence goes on along the minus strand of CM042684.1, from coordinate 268,850,041 downwards.
CGCCTGTCACTATCAGATGTGTGTAATAAAGTCGTGAATCATGTTTCATCTGATCTTGTATCAAATGTTTGGCATTCACGTATTTGTCATGTTAATTTTGGTTGCATGACATGGTTAGCTAAAATGAATGTAATCCCAAAATTCACTAATGTGAAGGGATGTAAATGCCAAACTTGTCTGCAAGCGAAGCTATCTCGCAAGTCACATACGACTGCAGAGGTGAGAGATTTGGCACCACTAGAGCTCATACATTCAGATCTTTGTGAGATGAATGGTGTGTTGAACAAAGGTGGAAAGAAATATTTTATGACATTTATCGATGACTCTATGAGATATTGTCATTTGTATCTTCTGAAATCAAAAGATGAGGTTTTGGGTTTCTTCAAATCTATAAAGCTGAAGCAGAAAACCAACTTGATCAAAAGATTAAGAGGCTTAGGTCTGATCATGGTGGAGAGTACTTTTCCAACGAGTTTGATTCTTTTTGTGCGGAATATGGTATAATCCATGAGAGGATGCCTCCCTACTCACCCCAGTCAAACGGGGTAGCCGAAAGAAAGAACTGTACTCTAACAGATTTGGTTAACGCCATGTTAGACACATCGGGTCTCTCCAAGGAATGGTGGTGGTGGGGGGGGTATTACTGACTGCATGTCATGTCCTAAACCGAGTCCCCACTAAGAACAAAGATATTACTCCATTTGAAGAATGGGAAAAGAAAAGATTAAATCTTTCTTACTTGCGAACTTGGGGTTGTCTGGCAAAGGTTCATGTGCCAATCCCAAAGAAGCGCAAACTTGGACCAAAAACTATGGACTGTGTCTTTTTGGGATATGCTTTTCATAGCATCGGCTATAGATTCTTGATAGTAAAATCTGGAGTACCAAACATGCATGTTGGTACAATCATGGAGACAAATGATGTGACTTTCTTTGAGGATATCTTTCCCATGAAGGATATACCTAGCTCATCAAATCAGGAGATACCTGACTCATTGAATCAGGAAATACCCACACTTCCTGAACATACCATTCCTATTGAACACTCGAAAAAACTTGAGGAGGATGATAATGAAATTCCTAAGAGGAGTAAGAGATAGAGGACTACAAAGTCTTTTGGTAATGATTTCATTGTGTACCTTGTGGATGATACTCCTACTTCTATTTCAGAAGCCTATGCATCTCTTGATGCTGACTACTTGAAGGAAGTCGTTCGTAGTGAGATGGATTCCATCTTAGCGAATGGAACATGGGAGATCACCGATCGTCCTTATGGGTGCAGACCTTTAGGATGCAAATGGGTGTTTAAGAAGAAACTTAGACCTGATGGTACTATTGAGAAGTACAAGGCAAGACTTGTAGCCAAGGGTTATACCCAAAAAGAAGGTGAGGACTTCTTTGATACTTACTCACCCGTAGCCATATTGACCACCATTCGCGTACTACTATCTTTGGCTGCCTCACATGGTTTTCTCGTTCATCAAATGGACGTTAAGACGGATTTCCTAAATGGAGAGTTGGACGAGGAAATTTATATGGATCAGCTAGATGGATTTGTAGTGAGTGGCCAAGAAGGAAAAGTGTGGAAGTTGTTGAAGTCTTTATATGGCCTTAAACAAGCACCTAAGCAATGGCATGAGAAGTTTGAGAGAACCCTAACCACTGCAGGTTTTGCTATAAATGAAGCTGACAAATGTGTGTATTTTCACTATGGTGGGGGTGAGGGAGTAATTCTTTGTTTGTATGTTGATGACATAATGATTTTTGGGACCAATCTTAATGTGATTAAGGAAGTCAAGGATTTCTTCTCTTAGTGTTTTGAGATGAAGGATCTAGGAGTAGCTGATGTTATTTTGAACATCAAGCTATTTGTAACACCCCAAAAATATTAATCAAGATTATCAAGTTCTAATCACCCAAGTTTAGGGTTAACAAAAACTTTTATTACTAAATTGAATATGAGTGTATGTGTGTTTTGCATTAGTGTATGATTGAGTGAAATTGCCATGTGTGTTTGCTACAAATGATAAGAAATTGTTTAAAGATGAATACTACATCATCTGGGACAATTACAAACAAAATCCAAAGAAAAAGAAATCAAATATGAATCAAATAAGCAAATGGTCATTTTGACCAAAATCAAGCACTAGGCCACTTTGTGAGTTCCTTGTAAATATTTACTAACAGAAACATTTCCATTTCTTTTCACCCCTTGCTAGACCAAGTACAAGTGAACCCAAGCCCACTTTACAAACTCACAGAAACTATTTTCAAATATATTTAAAGGATAGTTCAAAATTGAATCAAGTTCATATGGTAAGATCACCATTTTACAAAAAAACACTAAAATCTATTCACCTTGACTTTTCCAAGCAACCAGAGACTACCAAGCATAAGATTAGATCACTCACCAAATTTCATTCAAAAATTTCAAATTTAAATTCTTGTGGCCATTTGGTCGAACACATTGCAAACACAGATTAAACCCTGCCTAACTCCACTGTTTGGAGCAGTGATCACTCGACCATTTCCCCCATTTCACTCACCTGTCTCCCCCAGCACCTAGCAATGAAGTGGACATCCTTCCCCCTTTGTCGTTGCGCCAGTGCAGCACCACCTGAAGCTTTCCACGCCAACCGACCATGGAAAACTCGCCACAGATAGCGCCGCCCTTGTCCATGATGTCCAGGAGGCAGGCCAGCCGTCCACCACCACCCCCTGTCCAGCCCTCGACCGCAGGAAAACCATGGACCACTAGAAAACCGCCGCGCCCACTTTCTTAGCGCCATGCCGAGAGCATGCTAGAGCACCGCAGCCGACCATCTTGCACACGCCGCGCCTAACCCTCTCTGTGCGTCCACACACTCGCCATGACCCTAGCTAGCTCCCAAACATCCCCGTTTGCCACCGTGTGACCCGTAGCCCCCGTGCGTCGTCTCGAACGCTGCCAGTTCCATGCAGAGCACCGCCTGTGCTTGACCATTATCGATCGCCCCATGCCGTGCCTTTGAGCTTGTGACGACTGCCAGGAAACACCACGTCGCCCCCTACCCTCAGCCACGCCAATAGCTCGTTGTACCACCGTCGCCGGAGGAGCCAGCCCATGTCGCAATGCCCCTCTCGCCGGTGTATAAATAGACGCCCCCTCCGCGTCAATTCACCACACCATCTCACTCCCTACTCCTCCGAGAACCACCCACACCTCTCTTAGAGCAAGGCGAGCACCACCTCGCCGGAATTTAGCCGGAGCTTGCCACTACAGAAGAAGAAGGGAGTCGTTGATTGGAGCCGCCCCAGGAGCTGCCGCGCCCACCATTCGAACCATCGTTGTCTACCACGTCATTCGCCCCCATCGCCGACCCTAGCTGGAGCCCTGGTGAGCCTCACACGACTGCCCACCATCGTGTTAGGGTTAGAATCTCGCCGAAGCTGTTCGCTGGAGACGACGAACCTCAGTTGTAGATCTTACTTCTAATCGTAGGGCTGAGATTGAAAGATACCGTTTTGGTTTAGTTTAGTCGCTGACACGTGGGACCGTTTTGTCAGCAGTCCGCTGCGCCAGTGCAGTGTAGTTGGGCCGGCCCATTTAGTTTCCAGCGCAGATCCCGTAGATTCAAATAGTTATTTTCCAATTTAATTAAAACTAGTTTCTGTCAGTAGGTTCAAAAATTAATTCAAAGAGATTCACTGAACCAAATTGCATGATTCCAATTTTGTTAGAAAGATATTCAAATTATCTATCCAAGCCTGTTGGATTCAAACCATGTGAAATTATAGATCACCTATACCAAAAATAACAAGACATAGACTTTTCCAACTTCAAACATTTTTCAAAAATCAACCATAAATGCTTTTGAGTTGATTCTAACTCTCAAAAATCACATTTGAGAAGATCTTTCTGAATATGTAAAAATATTTAGGTTTACAGGCAGTGACATTGGACTAGTACCAAAATAATGCTATATTGGCATTTCTAGTCACTTTAATTCTATTAAATGATAATCTTAAACTTTATAAAATATGACCACCACTTTAAATCACATTCCCATGTATTAGAATATGTGGTGATGACATGTGTCAACAAGATCCCATATTTCAATTGGATAATATTAAATCTTAAGTATTTTCAATGAGTAGAAATTACTTTTTGAAAATAAGAGAATAAAACTAGGTCTTTATTTCATGTGATGTTTGTAATGATGCTAGATCATCAAGTGTGAGCCTTAGTGTGCTAAATAGACGTAATTAAGTATTGTTTGGTGATTGTCTACCTCTTATTCATTTATAGACGATAGTACCGACCCGGGATACGAGGAGGAGGAGTACTACCAAGAAGAAGAAGAAAACTTCAACCACTGCACTTCTCAAGGCAAGCCTAAAACTACAAGTTAACTATGCAAGACTAACACTACAAGATAATTATGCAAGCCTAAAACTACAAGTTAACTATGCAAGCCTAACACTACAAGTTAACTATGCAAACTAACACTTGCAAGTATTATACCTATGTAAGCCATCCTTGCAAGATAACCTATGCAAGATGCATTAGGCATGCTTTGGTTATACAACTTTGATTATACCAATCTCAAGTTTTACTTACAAGCTTTATTCTTTTACTTTACCAAAGTTCTTTACTTTTAGTTTGTGCTTGGTGAGTATTGGAAAAATAGGCTAGATACCATAAAGACTATAAAACTAGGTCTAACTAGTTATACTTAGATGTCATCCCAAGGAATGAGATTAGAGTTGGATTGTTACCCTTGATTAGAACCCTCATTAGTAAATACCCTCAACTTTAGTGGCTAGTGCTAAGCATAAAATTTGATCACTTTAGATGGGAATACTTGGTGAAAATGATTATGAAAACCTTGGAATGAGGATTCATTCTATTGAAATGTTTTGACATGTGTTGAGAAACACAAAAGGATTTGTTGATGAAAATGTTGAGGCATGAGCCTTAGCCCTTTTATAAAAACTGATGGTTGGGTTCGGATGCGATACCATTCTAATTTTACCGTACAACCACAATACCTAAATTGGGTAGGGCTTAACTGGAAGTTTATATGCCTTAGTATGGGTTCCCTCGTGTAAGAGGTTGAGCTGAGGCTACCTCGTGAGTGTGAATGTCCACCTATGTAGTGCCTAGGATGGCAGATGGCCATGGCTGGGAGGCCAAGCTCATAGGGGAGGTGCCTATACTAGAGTGTGTAATTGAAAGGTTATGATTGATTATCCGCATACTAAGTATGACGATTCAGGGTTATCCCTGACGGATGTATCAAATTTTGTGGTGGAAGTGTACCACCTCTGTAGAGTGTCAAACTATTCGAATAGCCGCGTCCGTGGTCATGGACAGTTGGAGTGGCCATACTGTTCCGTCGTCCGATGTTTTCAAAATGACTTGTGAATTGAACTATGACTTTGACTTGACCACAACAGGGTTGTGAACATGAAAATTAGGTTCCCACTTAAGTGATTTAGAACATTAACTTAGTTTTCTTTACTTCTAAACTCACTATGAGATAAACCTGGATTTTTGCAAATAAACCTAGAGCTTAAGATTCCTACTAGAACAACATACTTGTTAGTGATAGATTGCGAGTACTTAAAGAGTACTCATGGCTTTGTCCTTGGCTATTCCCGTGGCCAGACTATGAGGAGGACTACCAGGATGATGAACAACAAGAGGTCTACGACAACTACGATCATCTCCCATCGTCAACATTGCCTGTGACCCTGAAGAGGGAGCCCCTACTACGTTTATTTTCCGCTGCTTTGATTTGTATTAAGACTGGATCATGAGATCCTTTATTTATAAGACCTTTATTATGGTTTGTAATTCATGATGTACTGTGGTACCACTTCTGTTATGTCTTGCAAAAATGGTAATCCTGGGATTGCGAGGTATGGCATAATAGGCATCTGGGATTAAAAATCCGGGTGTTGACAAGTTGGTATCAGAGCCATCCTGACCATAGGAGACCCTAGTTAGAATGGACATCCAAACAAAAACTTAGTTTTAAAACAAAAGAAGTGAGTATTTATGAAAACCAATTCTCACTGTTATCCTTGATTATTTCAAAAAGAAGTCATGTTCCTCAAAAATTCTTGCATTCGTACATAAAATTTGACACACCTGATCACCTCACTAACCTACTCACCCTAAATTCTTATAGATGGAAGTCTAGTATTGCAAGTTCTACCAGCTGGGCAACGGAGGCCACCTGCTCTTTGAGAGGGATTTAGATGCACTGTCAGAGTATCTGGAGCGCCCGCACCCAGAATTCTTTGGGGCACAACTCAACGATCACGTAGGAGGAGATCTACAATGGTTGATAGTTGCATATATCAGAGGCAAGATGGAAGCACCCACTTTAGAGAACATCTAATTCACCTTGCGTGTGAACAACTGGCTAGATGGATTAGCCAGGGCTATGCATGAAGCTCTTGCCCGTCTGTGTGGGAAAAACATAAACCAGATCCAGGGAACTCGCTTTGCTCACTATGAAAGGCGTGATTTTATGGGAATGCCCTTCGAGATGCCAGGACACCCGGAGCTGAAGCACCAGGTGGAAAATCTTGACTTCATGTTGTATGATAGGCAGAAGGAGTTGGACAATGCCCGTGCCTACGCCAACCACAACCATGCCATTGCACTCAAGAAGGACCAGACCCTTGCCATCCTCACCAAGGAGCGCCAATCACTTCGTCGTCAGCGCGACAAGAAGGATCGCACCATCGATTATCTTCGCAAGAAGGTGGACACTCTCGAGAAGACCATCCATGAACAAGAAATCTAGCTTGAAGCGAAGGAGGAGGAAGGTGAAGATATCCAGGGAGATCTTTACTCTTACCTCAATGATGACAACGACTACTTGGAGGATGATGCCATGGAGTTCCACACTGATGATGATGATTCTGACTTCATTGATGATTATTAGATTCACTTGAGCACTACCGTAGGAATGAGTTGTATCCGGTCCCATTGTATCGTAGTTTCACAGAATTTTTCTTAAAACCATCTGTTTTCTATTTGCGTTGTGCTGTGTGTTTGTATGGTGTGCTTTGAATGAATGAATGAGAAGAAGTTGTTAGTTTGCAAAACCTGAGTCGAACTCAAAGTTTAAAGTTTTTGAAACAAAACCATGAACCCAATAGATTTCCCTCTCATCTCATTATCTATCTCAATCTTCAGATGACTCGTGGAAATCCCCGAGGAAGTAGTTCATCTCAGGACCTGATGTTGCAGATTTTGCAAAAGCTAGTTTCTGACCGTGAAGCTAGTAGAGCCGAACGCCAAGCCAACCTAGCCACTCTTCAACAGATAGCTTAGATGGTCCACAATAATCAAGGTCACGGAAACCAGGATCACCATGGATCCAAGCTCAAGAACTTTCAAAATACCAACCCACCTATCTTTAGTAAGTCTAAGGATCCCTTAGATGTTGATGACTGGCTGCAAACCATGGAGAACAACCTGGAGGTCGCAGGAGTTGAAGCCAATGAAAAGTACTATTTGCCACCCATTATCTGGCAGGAGATGCAAGAGCCTGGTGGAATAGCACCCGTACCATGAACGAAGGTCAGATGATGACTTGGGAAGCATTCAATATCATGTTTAGCCGGACCCATGTGCCCCAAGGTTTGGTCAACAGAATGAGGGATGAGTTTAGGGAACTGAAGTAAGGAAGGATGATGGTAGTTGAGTATCGTGACAAATTTCTTTCACTAGCTAGATATGCCCCTGATGAGATTAACACAAAACCAAAGAAGAAGGAAAGGTTCCTTAATGGATTACATGATGAGATGCAGACCGTGTTAGTCAACATCCATTTTGCAGATCTAGAAGATCTAGTAGATTTTGCCATTCAGATGGAAGGAAAGATCAACCAGGCCAATGACAACCGTAAGCATCGCATGATGCACTAGCCTAGATCCCACCATACCTAGAAGTGTCGCCCCAACACGTCTGCAGGATATGCCCCAAGAAACAACGGACCCCTATGTCCCGTCCAAGCTATCCCAATCATAGCGTAGGAAACCCGAAGTATGGAGGAAACCACAACAACAAATCCGGCAATTCCAATAACTTCAACCGTGCACCGCCCAAGTCCAACAACAACAACAACAATACTGCCCCAAGGACTAGAAGCCATGTTGTTCCTGTTGCAGGAAAATACAAGTCCCAGATTACTTGCTTTGAATGTGGAGTCAAGGGTCACTACTCCAATGAGTGCCCCATGAAGCTTGCAGCAGCCACCAATGTGAATGCACCCGCTCAGGAGCAACGCGGTGTTCAGCCTAGAAGGAGATTTTCCCCAGGTAACTCGCTCAACCGCAACGGCTGTCTATTCCACATGAATGCTAAAGAAGCTCAGGAAGCTCCCGATGTCGTGCTGGGTATGTTTTCTGTTAACTCGGTACTTGCAAGAGTGTTGTTTGATTCTGGAGCATCGCACTCGTTTGTTACAGAAGAATTTGCATCACTAGTAAGATTCAACCAACAAAATTGAAGCATGTTATGATAGTTCAAATACCTGGTTCAACCACCAAAGCTAGAAATTTTTGCAAGGCTGTACCTATCAGAATCCATGGAATAGATTTTTATGCTAATATAATAGTACTTGGAACCAAAGGTTTGGAAGTAGTATTAGGAATGGATTGGATGTCAAAACATAAAGGATTGATCGACTGTGCCAAGAAAGCCATAACCATGACCAGTAGCTCTGGAGTATCAGTAGAGCATGTATCTGAGACATTGCCCCGTCAATTCAATGGAACAAGAGTCTAGCCTAACCAACCGTAGACCAAGTCATTGTACTCTGTGAATACCCCGATGTATTCCTAGATGAATTGCCTGGTATGCCCCCAGATTAGGATATCGAGTTCATCATTGAACTAATTCCTGGAACTGGACCCATAGCTCAGAGACCTTATAGTATGAACCCATCTGAATTAGTGGAGCTGAAGAAGCAACTTGATGCTATGCTGGAGAAAGGTTTGATTCAACCAAGTGCGTCGCCATGGAGATCGCCTGTATTGTTTGTGGATAAGGTAACCGTTTGTGCACGGATTACCGGAAGCTGAATGATGTCACCATCAAGAATAAGTACCCACTTCCGAAGATAGAGGATCTGTTTGACCAGTTGACTAGTGCCAGAGTGTTTTCTAAGATTGATCTTAGAACTGGTTATCATCAACTCAAGATTCGTGCAATGGATATCCCAAAGACCGCCTTTACCACCAGATATGGATTGTATGAGTATACTGTCATGTCTTTTGGATTAACCAATGCCCCCACTTATTTCATGAATCTCATGAATAAGATTTTTATGAACTTCCTGGATAGGTTTGTCATTGTTTTTATCGACAATATTATAATCTATTCCAAGTCACAAGAAGACCATGAGCTACACCTGAGAACCATCCTTGAAACCCTTAGAGAACATCAGTTGTATGCCAAGTTTAGCAAATGTGAGTTCTGGTTGAATGAAGTAGGATTGCAATGACATATTGTGTCGGTAGGAGGAGTCGTTGTCGATCCTGCCAAGATCAAAGATGTTGAAGAATGCAAAGCCCCAACCACTCAAACCCAAGTCCGTGCATTTCTTGGATTAGTGGGATATTACCGCAAGTTTGTTGAAGCATTTTCGAGCATCGCAAGACCAATGACCCAGTTGTTGAAGAAATAGAAGAAGTTTCAAATGTGAAGCAAGTTTTCAAGAGCTCAAGAAGAGATTGATTTCAGCCCCAATCTTGATTATGCCAGATGTCAAGAAGTCTTTTGATGTCTATTGTGATGCATCCAAGATTGGTCTCGGATATGTGTTGATGCAGGAAGGCAAAGTCATAGCATATCTGTCCCGACAACTGAAGCAACATGAGCAAAACTACCCTACCCATGACCTTGAACTAGCAGCCGTAGTTTTAGCATTGAAGACATGGCATCATTACCTTATGGGTAACCACCATGATATTTATTCGGATCACAAGAGTCTGAAGTATATTTTCACCAGAAGGAGCTGCATATGAGGCAAAGTAGATGGATAGAGTTAATCAAGGATTATGACCTTGACATTCACTATCATGCCGGCAAATCCAATGTGGTAGCGGATGCTCTTAGCAGATTGTCGTGTAGATTAAACACTATGATTAAAGAAGCCCGTCCAAGTTTGCATGAAGAGTTGGAACAGTTTAGAATGGATCTAGTTAACAAAGGATTTTTAGCTAGCATTGAACTTCAACCCACTTTGATCAGTCAGATCAAGGAGGCGCAAAAAGGAAATGCAAGTATCAACGGAATCAAGCGTCATATCGGTACAGGGAAGGTACCCGGATTCACCGAAGATGAAAAAGGTGTTTTGTGGTACAAAGGACGTATCTGTGTGCCAGCAGATTCCGAGTTGAAACAAGTCATTATGCAAGGAGCTCATGATACTCTTTATTCTATCCATCCTGGAGGAACGAAGATGTATCAGGATTTGAAGGAGCAATTTGGTGGCACAAGATGAAGAGAGAAATCGGAAGCTACATAGCTAAGTGTGATATCTATCAGAGAGTCAAAGCGGAACATCAGAGACCCGCAGGAATTTTGCAACCATTGCAGATTCCAGAATGGAAATGGGATTCTGTCGGAATGGATTTTATCACTGATTTGCCTACTTATAGTAGGGGAAATGACTCTATTTGGGTCATAGTTGATAGACTATCCAAGGTAGCCCATTTCATACCTATCAAGACTACGTACCAGAGTTCGAAGCTAGCAGAGCTGTACATTGCTAGAATCATCAGTTTGCATGGAACCCCTAAGACCATAGTATCAGATCGAGGAACCCAGTTTACCTCAAGATTTTGGCAGACAGTCCAAGAGGGATTAGGAACCAAGCTGAACTTCGGCACAGTGTATCACCCGCAGACCGATGGACAAACTGAAAGAGTCAACCAAATCTTAGAAGATATGTTAAGAGCTTGTGTGCTAGAATATGGATCAAAATGGGAAGATTGTCTGCCTTTCGCAGAATTCTCATACAACAACAGTTATCAAGCCAGTTTGCAAATGGCCCCATTTGAATTTCTATATGGAAGGAAGTGTCGTACCCCTTGAATTGGTTGCAAGTAGGAGAGAGTCAGATTTTTAGACCAGACATCCTACGAGAAGCCAAAGAGAAGGTTCACAAAGTTCGTGAACACCTCAAGACTGCCCAATCCAGACAGAAGAGTTATGCTGACAAGAGACGTCGAGACCTGACCTTTAATGTCGGAGATTTTGTGTATCTCAAAGTATCGCCCTTGAAGGGAATGCAATGTTTTCGTCTGAAAGGAAAGTTAGCCCCCAGATATATTGGACCCTTCAAGATTTTGAATCGCCGAGGAGAAGTATCATATCAACTGGAACTGCCCGAGGAGATGTCATCCATACATAATGTGTTCCATATCTCGTTACTTCGCAAATGCCTAGAAGTTCCGGAGAAGACCGAAGTGTTCAAGAACATTGATCACCGAGCCATAGATATCAATAAGGATCTAACCTATCGGGAAGTACCCATTCGTATTTTGGAATAAGCCTTCAGAACCACCAGGACCCAGAGTATCAAGTTTCTCAAGATCCAATGGAGCAATCATACCGAAGAAGAAGCTACTTGGGAGCGAGAAGATTACATTAGGACTGAGTTTCCAGATCTCTTTAGTTCCTAGTTTTTCTTAAATCTCGCGACGACATTCTATTTAAGGAGGGAATGTTTGTAACACCCCAAAAATATTAATCAAGATTATCAAGTTATAATCACCCAAGTTTAGGGTTAACAAAAACTTTTATTACTAAATTGAATATGAGTGTATGTGTGTTTTGCATTAGTGTATGATTGAGTGAAATTGCCATGTGTGTTTGCTACAAATGATAAGAAATGGTTTAAAGATTAATACTACATCATCTAGGCCAATTACAAACAAAATCAAAGAAAAAGAAATCAAATATGAATCAAATAAGCAAATGGTCATTTTGACCAAAATCAACCACTAGGCCACTTTGTGAATTCCTAGTAAGGATTTCCTAACAGAAACATTTCCATTTCTTTTCACCCCTTGCTAGACCAAGTACAAGTGAACCCAAGCCCACTTTACAAACTCATAGAAACTATTTTCAAATATATTTAAAGGAGAGTTCAAAATTGAATCAAGTTCATATGGTAAGATCACCATTTTACAAAAAAAACTCAAATCAATTCACCTTGACTTCTCCAAGCAACTAGAGACTACCAAGCATAAGATTAGATCACTCACCAAATTTTGTTCAAAAATTTAAAATTTAAATTCTTGCGGCAATTTGGTCAAACACATTGAAGGCAGAGATTAAACCCTTCATAACTCCACTTTTTGGAGCAGTGATCACTCGATCATTAGCCCCTATTTCACTCACATGTCTCCCCCAACACCTAGCAACGCAGTGGACAACCTCCCCCCTTTGCCGCTGCGCCACTTCAGCGCCGCCTGAAGCTTGCTATGCCGGCTGACCATGGACAGCTCGCCACAGACAGCGCCGCCCTTGTCCATGATGTCCAGGAAGCAGGCCACCGTCCACCGCCACCCCCCTGTCCAACCCTCGATTGCAGGCAAACCATGGACCACCAGAAAACTGCCGCGCCCACTTTCTCTGCGCCATACCGAGAGCATGCCAGGGCACCGCAGCTGACCAGCTCGCACACGCCGCGCCTCGCCCTCACCGCGCGTGCACACACTCGCGATGACCCTAGATAGCTCCTAGACATCCCTGTTCGCCACCGTGCGGCCCATAGCCCCCGTGCGCCTTCTCGAACACCGCCAGTTCCGGGTAGAGCACCGCCAGCGCCCGACCATTCTCGACTGCCCCGTGCCGCGCCTTTAAGCATGTGACGACCGCCTGGAAACACCGCATCGCCCCCTACCCTCAGCCATGCCAATAACTCATTGTACCGCCATCACCGGAGGAGCCAACCCATGCCGCAATACCCCTCTCACCGGTGTATAAATAGAGGCCCCCTCCGCCTCAATTCACCACACCATCTCACTCCCCACTCCTTCCAGAACCGCCCACACCTCTCCTCGGAGCAAGGAGAGCACCACCTCACCAGAATTTAGCCGGAGCCCGCCGATGCAGAAGAAGAAGGGAGCCGTTGATTGGAGCCGCCCTAGGAGCCGCCGCGACCACCATTGAAACCGTTGTCGTCTACCACGTCGTTCGCCCCCATCGCCGACCCTAGCTGGAGCCCTGGTGAGCCTCACACGACCCCCACTGCTGTGTTACGGTTAGAATCTTGCCGAGCGGTTCATTGGAGACGACGAACCTTAGTCGTAGATCTTACTTCTTATCGTAGGGCTGAGATTAAAACATATCGTTTCAGTTAAGTTTAGTCGCTGACGCATGGGACCATTCTGTCAGCAGCCCGCTGCACTAGCGCAGTGCAGTTGGGCCAGCCCATTTAGTTTCCCGCGCAGAGCCCGTAGATTCAAATAGTTATTTTCCATTTTATTTGAAACTAGTTACTGTCAGTAGGTTCAAAAATCAATTCAAAGAGATTCACTGAACCAAATTGCATGATTCCAATTTTGTTAGAAAGATATTTAAATTATCTATCCAAGCCCATTGGATTCAAACTATTTGAAATTATAGATTACCTATACCAAAAATAACAATACAGAGACTTTTCCAACTTCAAACATTTTTCAAAAATCAACCATAAATGCTTTTGACTTGATTCCATCTCTCAGAAATCACATTTGACAAGATCTATCTGAATATGTAAAAATATTTAGGTTTACACGCAGTGACATTGGACTAGTACCAAAAGAATGCTATATAGGCATTTCTAGTCACTTTAATTCTATTAAATGATAATCTTAAACTTTATAAAATATGACCCCCACTTTAAATCACATTCCCATGTATTAGCATATGTGGTGATGACATGTGTCAACATGATCCCATATTTTAATTGGAGAATATTAAATCTTAAGTATTTTCAATGAGTAGAAATTACTTTTCTAAATTAAGAGAAATGAAACTAGGTCTTTATTTCATGTGATGTTTGTAATGATGCTAGATCATCAGGTATGAGCCTTAGTGTCCTAAATAGAAGTAGTTAAGTATTGTTTGCTGATTGAGATGATAGTACTGACCCGGGATATGAGGAGGAGGAGTACTACCAAGAAGAAGAAGAAAACTTCAACCACTACACTACTCAAGGCAAGCCTAAAACTACAAGTTAACTATGCAAGCCTAACACTACAAGTTAACTATGCAACCTAACACTTGCAAGTATTATACCTATGCAAGCCATCCTTGCAAGATAACCTATGCAATATGCATTAGGCATGCTTTGGTTTTACAACTTTGATTATACCAATCCCAAGTTTTACTTACAAGCTTTATTCTTTTACTTTACCAAAGTTCTTTACTTTTAGATAGTGCTTGGTGAGTATTGGAAAAATAGGATAGATACCATAAAGAGTATAAAACTATGCCTAACTAGTTATACTTAGATGTCATCCCAAGGCATGAGAGTAGAGTTGGACAGTTACCCTTGATTAGCACCCTCACTAGTAAATACCCTCAACAAAGTGGCTAGTGCTAAGCATAAAAGTTGATCACTTTAGATGGAAATACTTGGTGAAAATGATTATGAAAACCTTGGAATGAGGATTCATTCTATTGAAATTTTTTGACATGTGTTGAGAAACACAAAAGGATTTGATGATGAAAATGTTGAGGCATGAGCCTTAGCCCTTTATAAAAACTGATGGTTGGGTTCGGATGCGATACCATTCCAATTTTTACCGTACAAACACAATACCTAAATTGGGCAAGGCTTAGCCGGAAATTTATATGCATTAGTATGGGTTCCCTCGCTAAAGATGTTTGAGCTGAGCCTACCTCGTGAGTGTGAATTGTCCACCTATGCAGTGCCCAGGATGGCAGATGGCCATGGTTGGGATGCCAAGCTCATAGGGGAGGTGCCTATACTAGAGTGTGTAATTGAAAGGTTATGATTGATTATCTGCATACTAAGTATGATGATTCAGGGTTATCCCTGACGGATGTATCGAATTTTGTGGTAAAAGTGTACCACCTCTGTAGAGTGTCAAACTATGTGAATAGCCGCGTCCGCGGTCATGGACATTTGGAGTGGCCATACAGTTCCATCGTTAGATGTTTTCAAAATTACTTGTGAATTGAACTATGACTTTGACTTGACCATAACAGGGTTGTGAAAATGAAAATTAGGTTCCCACTTAAGTGATTTAGAACATTAACTTAGTTTACTTTACTTCTAAACTCAGTATGAGATAAACCTGGCTTTTTGCAAATAAAACTAGAGCTTAAGATTCCTACTAGAACTACGTACTTGTTAGTGATAGTTTGCGAGTACTTAAAGAGTACTCATGGCTTTGTCCCTGGCTATTCCCGTGGCCAGACTATGAGGAGGACTACCAGGATGATGGACAACAGGATGTCTACGACAACTAGGATCATCTCCCATTGTCAGCATTTCATGTAACCCTGAAGATGGAGCCCTACTACGTTTATTTTCCGCTACTTTGATTTGTATTAAGACTGGATCATGAGATCATTTATTTGTAAGACATTTACTATGGTTTGTAATGGATGATGTACTATGGTACCACTTCTGTTATGTCTCACAAAAATGGTAATACTTGGATTGTGAGGTATGGCATAACAGGCATCTAGGATTAAAAATCCGGGTGTTGACACTATTGAGAGATAATAATGGTGGGATCACACTACTTCAGTCTCACTATGTGGAAAAGATCTTGAGTCGCTTTGGGTATAGCAACTGCAAGACTTCTCCAACACCATATGATCCTAATGTGTTACTTCGAAAGAATAGAGGAACTACTAGAGATCAATTGACATACTCTCAGATTATTGGGTCGCTTATGTATTTAGCTAGCGCTACGAGGCCTGACATCACTTTTGTTGTAAGCAAACTCAGTCGGTTTGTTTCAAATCCTGGAGATGATCATTGGCAAGCTCTTGAGAGAGTCATGCGCTATCTAAATGACACTACGATCTACGACATTCACTATACTGGTTACCCAAGGGTGCTGGAGGGCTATAGTGATTCAAATTGGATATCTAATGCTGATGAAATAAAGGCCAAGAGTGGATATGTATTTACACTTGGTGGTGGTGCTGTTTCTTTGAAGTCAAGCAGACCATCTTAACGAGGTCAACTATGGATGCAGAATTCGCAGCATTAGACACAACCACTGTTGAAGCAGAGTGGCTTTGAGAACTCTTGATGGACTTACCTATAGTTGAGAAACCTATACCCGCAATCCCAATAAACTTTGATAATAATCGTGATTGTTAAAGTGAACAGTTCTAAGGATAACATGAAGTCCTCAATACATGTGAAGAGGAGATTGAAATCTGTCAGGAAAATGAGAAACTCCAGAGTTATTGCGTTGGATTATATCCAAACGTCTAAGAATCTGGCAGATCCCTTCACAAAGGGTCTATCATGTAACGTGATAGAAAATGCATCAAAGGAGATGGGTATGAGACCCACAATATAAGTTTTACCCAGTGGTAAACCACTCTATGTGATCGGAGATCCCGTGAATTAGAATTGGGAGACAAGCTATTGGTTAACTGAGAGGAAAGTATCCCTACTTTAATCACCACTCCATGAAGATGCAATACTTTCCTATTCTGCATGGCAGGTTGATTTATCTTAATGTGTTCTAGGTGGCTTAGTTTAAGTAGAGATGTTGTCCTGTAGAACATCTTTTGAAGAACACACCTATATGAGTCTGATTGTTAAACGTCGCAGTCTATGAGAGTTGGGTGCTCTCTAATAAACTCATGAAAGAATATGGAGTATGACGCATAAGCTCCACCCGAGAGGAAGTCCCACAGCAGCCTAGTATTGGTCAAGGCTTTGTGTAAAGCTAGAATGCAGCAAACTTGCAGTTCAAGGCATAGTCCACTGTACAAGTTGCAAACTAGTGCAACATAGAGTTCTAGGTGGAATTTCAACTTAATAGTCTCCACTAGTACCAGTATATAAACAATGTTTTGGAACCATGGGCAAATTATGTGTGCCTCTGGGATCTGGTGGGGGATTGTTGGAATTTTGCCTAATAAAGACCCAACCCGTTTATACTATTCAACGATTCCTGAAATCCTAGAGGCCCACTTGGCCCATTCATGCAAGGCAAGAGGTGGGACAAAAGTTTAGTCCCACATTGATAGTTGAGTGGAAGTTGGACTAGCTTATAAGGTGAGATCTTCCACCACTTGTACGAGCTTGAGAAGAGAAGACATATACACGCACGCTCGTCCTCCTCCGTCGCTCGCCTCACCATGCCTCACCTCGTCACGACACGTGCGCTCCGCGGGTTGCGGGAATGGCTCGAGCCGAGAGCTTCTCTTTCTTTTGCCATGCATGAATGGATAATAATCTGAACACTTTGCATGAGTGGATGTTTAATACAAACTCAGTGGAGAATTAATTCGAGCTTAGTGGAGGCTGTTCGGTTTCGGCCGATGCCTGTTCGTTTCCTATCCCAATGTTGACTGTTCGCTTGCCTACCCGTGCCTATAAGAGTGAGAGGTTCCTCCTCTCCTGAGACACCAACGCACACCCTTGCGGCTCTAGTTCCAGAGCATTGTGCTGCTTAGATCTTCCCCATCCCATCTTGCGGCGTGCACCTTGAGCTGGGACAGTAGGCCTCCGAGACCCCGCTGCTTCGAGTCCTATACGAGAGAAGGGCGATGAGGTTTTTGGGGAGCGCTACCAGCGTGACTACTGGCTTCATCATGTACTCCTTCACGGATAGCGACTGCGCCGACGTCTTCCCCAACAACGATTTCTTCCCCGACATCAACAGCCTTTTCCTCGACAACATGGCTGACGACGGTGCCAACACTAACGTGAACACCAGCGGTTCTTCTACTGTCATGTATATCATCTTTCTCAGTCTTATTTATCATATTCAGATAGTCTGTCATATCTTTTGTTCTTTTCCTATTATTCTGCCTATGTACTATCTACCTTTTACTATGGTTAAATCTCTTGGAAAATTTCTCTTTTACTCAACAAATGATACATGCGTCTTTATTTTCCTTGAGATTATCCGAAAGTTGTTTGGTCATGCACATATAGGATCATCGCTAATGTTTTCGAATTATCTCTACTACTATAATGGAGCAGTTTTGAATTAGATCCATCGTACCAATCCTGACTGTTGGTCTGTTAGATCCAATGGTTCAGAGCAGCTGGATTCGTGTTGAAGGAGTAGTACCTAGAGCAAACTCCACCATGTTCTAGAACCATCATGTCACCCCCCTCCCCGAAAAAAAGTTCATAGCATAGTAGGTTGTATTCTCAATATGTGTAGATAGTTATTATTAATATACTTAATGTATGCATTTTTTCTCTGACAAGACTATTGGTTAATAACAACTTAATGTTCATTAAGTTACATTTCATATAGTATATGTGAGTGTGGCACATGCCTTTTACTAGTAGGAAGTAGCGTGTGACTTCTTGCAAATCTTGCCACTATATAATGTACGAGTAACTTTGAACAATGAAAATTGAATCAAGATTTGCAAATCCCAACAATGTTAACTCTTGGATCTTTTTTTCCATTCTAGCATTTAGAAGATTCTATCGATAGTCCTTAGCACAATGAACGCTATGCAAAAACCACAAAGATTCTAATGACATGTTATACATTTAATTATCTTATCATACCCAGTATATAGTGTATGAATAACTTTGAACTTTAACCGTTGGGTGAAGATTGGAAATCCCAACATTGCTTATCGATGGATTTTCCTTCCACTCTAACATTTAGAAGATTCTATTGATATAGTCTTTAGCACAATGAATGCTATGCATAAACCTCAAAACACACTTTCCATCATTATAGAATCTAGATTTCATTTCTCTAGAGCATGTCGGGAATTATGTACCTACAAATAGTTTGATTTCTAAATGATACAACTTACAAGAACCAAAAATACATAAGATACTTTATGGATGTGGCTCAAAATTATAATTATTTTTTGAGCTTTACCTATTATTAATTAAGATAAAAATTATATTTTAGTACTATATTATATAATTAACTGTGAAATGTTTCCCAAAAAATAAGAAACATTCAATGACTGGTTATGTATTATGTACAACGATTACAGAAAATTTCTATCTTTTGCACAAAAAAGGTCTATGGTTGTTGTTATGTGCAAAAAACTCCCCAACATGTGGTGGTCCTTGCAATATCCTCGCTGCTGATGCTCTCAGGGTGAAGGAGTACTAACCGTTCGATCATGTTTCAACGATGGAAGGGAACTTTTGTAAAAAAACCGATTTAAGGGAGTATAAAAAACGATGGAAGGGAACTTCCAGGCTGCTTCTATGGCACGTGGCAACTCCTGGATGTCCTAAGCAGGCCTTTTTAAGGGTCCATCAACAACAACCACCTCTCCCATCCAGGCATGACGCACACAGCGAAGAACTCTCTATGGCTCTCCCTGTCCCTTTAGGCCGGCCAAGCCACCACATACACAAAAATTCCACGCAGCTGCTCCGATCAGTGCACCTCCATTGTCGAGTCCAACGCACGGGCGAACGGGGATATCAATCCCTACCATGATGATGGCGGGGAGTCCGTTGACGGGCCGTATTATTCCGACACACCGGAAGGTAATTTTTCCGACGAGGACCCTGCTTACCATTATCTGATGGAGGGGACGACGCCGATAGAGAGCAAAGAGGAGGAGCAGGAGGAGGAGGATCCTTGGTATTTCCTCTATGAAGGATACATCGTCTTCAAGAAGAGTTCTCTCGATCCATCCTCCATCGGCAAGAAGAAGAGGGAGCATGAGCAGGAGGATCAGGGGTCGAAAGATTTATGGCCATTTCTCGACTTCGTCTCCAAGAAGGGTGCACTCGATCCCAACTTCATCCGCAATGAGAAGAGGAAGCAGAAGCAGGCGGAAGGCTTGAAGAATAAGAAGACGACGAGAGTTGGGGGATGCCACGGGAAACAGAAGGACGACGCCAGCACGAAGGTGACAGCGGAAGGATCCAGGTCCAAGAAGACGAAGAAGTCTTAGGATTAATTTTGTTTAATTTCACCTCTACTTCCTTTCTGTAATAATGTTTGGAGATTGAATATTAGTATTATCAAGTGCAAATTGGAACGGTGTTTGCGATTTAGTACTAGCATAAGTACTCCGTTTCCATTGCGACACAATAAAACCTCTTGTATTACGGAGGAAGGTGAAATTACTTCCTCCCCTTAATTTCTGCATGCATTCGAGGAAAGAAGGGTGCCAATACAGAGAAACCCATGTTAATTACTCATGTGAATTTAGGTAATTAATATTGAAAGGAATAAGCCTAGGAAACCGCATGTACTTATTCTTTAATTACCAATATCAATCATTATAAGTGAAATACGGATTAGTAGTATATCAAAGTCCATGGATAAAAAATAACCTTTGTATAGTCCACGTAAATCATCTCCTTGCGCGGCATTTCCGGGTCATTGATTTGAAATTATTTAATGTCATATTGATTTGAAAACTCAACTGCACCCAACGTGCCACGTCCTCTCCCCTATCCCCTGGCTGTCACCACGGCACGTCAAAAAGGCTGCGTCGCCTGCAAAATCAAGCAAGCATGAAACATCGGTCTATATAGTATGCCAGAAGAATCCAGCAGACACGCAAACATCAAAATCATAGCCCTAGCTAGCGTCGGTCCCATCGATGCTCACCGGCGAGGCACCTGCGACTACATCAGCATTAAGGTGCACCTCAAGCTTGTGGATTGTCCACAAGAAATAGAAAATTGATTTTCCCTCTCTCCTCTCTCTTCCATTTTATATTTTGAAAATTGTGAGGATCTTTGTGTTGCTTTTTATAATTTGAAATTTGTGAGGTTGTTTATGAATCCGTTTTGCTTTCTAAAATTGTTTTCAAAACACGGTCAAATTTGTAGGCATGCATATTCTTAGAGAGAAGTTGAATCTTGCCAAACTCTCACTCATTCTTGATACATTGACTGCCTGGTGGGTCCACTGAACAGATTTTCACAAGGTGTGAAGTTAGTTTCGAAACACGGCTAAAATTTCGAAACACGGTGAGTCATGGCCTCGAAAACACGGTCAAATTTCTAGGCATGCATATTCTTAGCAATAAGTTGAATCATTCCAAATTCTCACTTGTTCTCGATACACTGATTGCCTGTTAGGTCCAGTGAACAAATTTTCGCAAGGTGTGAAGTTAATTTCGAAACACACACAAAATTTCAAAACACGGTGAGCCATAGCCACTTTGATTGTTTTCAAAACACGGTCAAATTTCTAGGCATGCATATTCATAGCAATAAGTTGAATCATTCCAGACTCTCACTCATTCTCAATACATTGACTGCTTGGTAGGTCCATTGAACAGATTATCGCAAGGTGTGAAGTTAATTTCAAAACACAACCAAACTTTCAAAAAAAATGGTGAGTCATAGTCTCTTTGATTGTTTTCAAAACATGGTCAATCTTTCGAGGCATGCATATTCTTAGCAATAAGTTGAATCTTGCCAAACAACTCTTACTCGTTCTCGATACATTGACTGCCTGGTGGGTCCACTGAAAAGATTATCGCAAGGTGTGAAGTTAATTTTGAAACACCGCCAAAATTTCAAATCAAGGAGAGTCATGGTCTCTTTGTTTGTTTTCAAAACACGGTCAAATTTCTAGGCATGCATATTCTTAGCAAGAAGTTGAATCTTGCCAAATTCTCACTCGTTCTTGATACATTGACTGCCTGGTGGGCCCACTGGACAGATTTTCGCAATGTATGAAGTTAATTTCGAAACACAACCAAAATTTCGAAACACGGAGAGTCATAGCCTCTTTTATTGTTTTCAAAAAACGGACAAATTTCAAGGCATGCATATTCTTAGCAATAAGTTGAATCATTCCAAACTTTCACTCATTCTCGATACATTGACTGGTGGGTCCAAAGGAACAGATTTTGGCAAGGTGTGAAGTTAATTTCTAAAAGCACGCAAAATTTCAAAACGCGGTGAGCCATAGCCACTTTGATTATTTTCAAAACAAAGTTAATATCTAGGCATGCATGTTCTTAGAAATAAGTTGAATCATTCCAAACTCTCACTCATTCTCGATACATTGACTCCCTGGTGGGTCCAGTGAAAAGATTTTCGCAAGGTGTGAAGTTAATTTCAAAATGCACGCAAAATTTCTAAACGCGCTGAGCCATAGCAACTTTCTAGGAATTCATATTCTTAGCAATAAGATGAATCATTCCAAACTCTCACTCGTTCTCGATACATTGACTGCCTGGTAGTTCCACTGAACATATTATGGCAAGGTGTGAAGTTAATTTCGAAACAGAGCCAAAGTTTCAAAACACGGTGAGTCATAGTCTCTTTGATTGTTTTCAAAACATGGTCAAACTTTCGAGGCATGCATATTCTTAGCAAGAACTTGAATAATTCCAAACAACTCTCACTCGTTCTCGATACATTGATTGCCTGGTGGGTCCACTGAAAATATTATCGCAAGGTGTGAAGTTAATTTTGAAACACCGCCAAAATTTCAAATCAAGGAGAGTCATGGTCTCTTTGTCTGTTTTCAAAACACGGTCAAATTTCTAGGCATGCATATTCTTAGCAAGAAGTTGAATCTTCCCAAATTCTCACTCATTCTTGATACATTGACTGCCTGGTGGGCCCACTGGACAGATTTTCGCAATGTATGAAGTTAATTTCGAAACACAGCCAAAATTTCGAAACACGGAGAGTCATAGCCTCTTTAATTGTTTTCAAAACACGGACAAATTTCAAGGCATGCATATTCTTAGCAATAAGATGAATCATTCCAAACTTTCACTCATTCTCGATACATTGACTGCCTGGTGGGTCCAGTGAACAGATTTTGGCAAGGTGTGAACTTAATTTCTAAACGCACGCTAAATTTCAAAACACGGTGAGCCATAGCCACTTTGATTGTTTTCAAAACAAAGTCAATATCTAGGCATGCATATTCTTCTCAATAAGTTGAATCATTCCAAACTCTCACTCATTCTCGATACATTGACTCCCTGGTGTGTCCAGTGAAAAGATTTTCGCAAGGTGTGAAGTTAATTTCAAAATGCACGCAAAATTTCTAAACGCGCTGAGCCATAGCAACTTTCTAGGCATTCATATTCTTAGCAATAAGTTGAATCATTCCAAACTCTCACTCGTTCTCGATACATTGACTGCCTGGTAGTTCCACTGAACATATTATGGCAAGGTGTGAAGTTAATTTCGAAACAGAGCCAAAGTTTCGAAACACGGTGAGTCATAGTCTCTTTGATTGTTTTCAAAACATGGTCAAACTTTCGAGGCAGCAAGAACTTGAATAATTCCAAACAACTCTCACTCTCACTCGTTCTCGATACATTGACTGCCTGGTGGGTCCACTGAAAATATTATCGCAAGGTATAAATTTAATTTCAAAACACAGCCAAAATTTCAAAACATGGTGAGTCATAGTCTCTTTGTTTGTTTTCAAAACACGGTCAAATTTCTAGGCATCCATATTCTTAGCAAGAATTTGAATCTTTCCAAACTCTCACTCGTCTCCATACATTGAGTGCCTGGTGGTGGGTCCACTGAACATATTATTGCAAGCTCTGAAGTTATTTTTGAAACACGGGCAAAATTTCAAAACACGGTGAGTCATAGTCTTTTTGATTATTTTCAAAACACAGTCAAATTTCTAGGCATGCATATTCTTAGCGAGAAGTTGAATCTTGCCAAACTCTCACTCATTCTTGATAGATTGACTGTCTGGTGGGTCCATTGAACAGATTTTCCCAAGGTGTAAAGTTAATTTCAAAACACAGCCAAAATTTCAAAACACAGTGAGTCATGGCCTCTATGATTCTTTTCAAAACATGGTCAAATTTCTAGGCATGCATATTCTTAGCAATAAGTTGGATCATTCCAAACTCTCACTCATTCTCGGTACATTGACTGCCTAGAGGGTCTAGTGAATAGATTTTCGCAAGCTGTGGAGTTAATTTCGAAACACACGTAAAATTTCAAAACGCGGTGAGCCATAGCCACTTTGATTGTTTTCAAAACACGATGAAATTTCTAGGCATGCATATTCCTAGCAATAAGTTGAATCTTTCCAAACTCTCATTCATTCTTGATACATTGACTACGGCCTGGTGGGTCCCTTGAACAGATTTTCAAAAGGTGTGAAGTTAATTTCGAAACGCATGCAAAATTTCAAAACGCGGTGAGCCATAGCCACTTTGATTATTTTCAAAACACGGTCAAATTTCTAGGCATGCATATGCTTAGCAATATGTTGAATCATTCCAAACTCTCACTCGTTCTCAATACATTGACTGCCTGGTAGGTCCACTGAACAGATTATCGCAAGGTGTGAAATTAATTTCGAAACACTACAAAATTTCAAAAAAATGGTGAGTCGTAGTCTCTTTGATTGTTTTCAAAACACGGTCAAATTTCTAGGCATGCATATTCATAGCAATAAGTTGAATCATTCCAGACTCTCACTCATTCTCAATACATTGACTGCTTGGTAGGTCCACTAAACAGATTATCGCAAGGTGTGAAGTTAATTTCGAAACACAACCAAACTTTCAAAAAAAATGGTGAGTCATAGTCTCTTTGATTGTTTTCAAAACATGGTCAATCTTTCGAGGCATGCATATTCTTAGCAATAAGTTGAATCTTGCCAAACAACTCTTACTCGTTCTCAATACATTGACTGCCTGGTGGGTCCACTGAAAAGATTATCGCAAGGTGTGAAGTTAATTTTGAAACACCGCCAAAATTTCAAATCAAGGAGAGTCATGGTCTCTTTGTTTGTTTTCAAAACACGGTCAAATTTCTAGGCATGCATATTCTTAGCAAGAAGTTGAATCTTGCCAAATTCTCACTCGTTCTTGATACATTGACTGCCTGGTGGGCCCACTGGACAGATTTTCGCAATGTATGAAGTTAATTTCGAAACACAACCAAAATTTCGAAACACGGAGAGTCATAGCCTCTTTTATTGTTTTCAGAAAAACGGACAAATTTCAAGGCATGCATATTCTTAGCAATAAGTTGAATCATTCCAAACTTTCACTCATTCTCGATACATTGACTGCCTGGTGGGTCCAGTGAACAGATTTTGGCAAGGTGTGAAGTTAATTTCTAAAAGCACGCAAAATTTCAAAACGCGGTGAGCC
Organism: Avena insularis; assembly: GCA_023614405.1. NCBI lineage: Eukaryota > Viridiplantae > Streptophyta > Magnoliopsida > Poales > Poaceae > Avena > Avena insularis. The sequence continues at coordinate 268,824,751 of CM042684.1, read as the reverse complement.
ATAGCCACTTTGATTATTTTCAAAACAAAGTCAATATCTAGGCATGCATATTCTTAGAAATAAGTTGAATCATTCCAAACTCTCACTCATTCTCGATACATTGACTCCCTGGTGGGTCCAGTGAAAATATTTTCGCAAGGTGTGAAGTTAATTTCAAAATGCACGCAAAATTTATAAACGCGCTGAGCCATAGCAACTTTCTAGGCATTCATATTCTTAGCAATAAGTTGAATCATTCCAAACTCTCACTCGTTCTCGATACATTGACTGCCTGGTAGTTCCACTGAACATATTATGGCAAGGTGTGAAGTTAATTTCGAAACAGAGCCAAAGTTTCAAAACACGGTGAGTCATAGTCTCTTTGATTGTTTTCAAAACATGGTCAAACTTTCGAGGCATGCATATTCTTAGCAAGAACTTGAATAATTCCAAACAACTCTCACTCTCACTCGTTCTCGATACATTGATTGCCTGGTGGGTCCACTGAAAATATTATCGCAAGGTGTGAAGTTAATTTTGAAACACCGCCAAAATTTCAAATCAAGGAGAGTCATGGTCTCTTTGTTTGTTTTCAAAAAACGGACAAATTTCAAGGCATGCATATTCTTAGCAATAAGATGAATCATTGCAAACTTTCACTCATTCTCGATACATTGACTGCCTGGTGGGTCCAGTGAACAGATTTTGGCAAGGTGTGAAGTTAATTTCTAAACGCACGCAAAATTTCAAAACACGGTGAGCCATAGCCACTTTGATTGTTTTCAAAACAAAGTCAATATCTATGCATGCATATTCTTCGCAATAAGTTGAATCATTCCAAACTCTCACTCATTCTCGATACATTGACTCCCTGGTGGGTCCAGTGAAAAGATTTTCGCAAGGTGTGAAGTTAATTTCAAAATGCACGCAAAATTTCTAAACGCGCTGAGCCATAGAACCTTTCTAGGCATTCATATTCTTAGCAATAAGTTGAATCATTCCAAACTCTCACTCGTTCTCGATACATTGACTGCCTGGTAGTTCCACTGAACATATTATGGCAAGGTGTGAAGTTAATTTCGAAACAGAGCCAAAGTTTCGAAACACGGTGAGTCATAGTCTCTTTGATTGTTTTCAAAACATGGTCAAACTTTCGAGGCAGCAAGAACTTGAATAATTCCAAACAACTCTCACTCTCACTCGTTCTCGATACATTGACTGCCTGGTGGGTCCACTGAAAATATTATCGCAAGGTATAAATTTAATTTCAAAACACAGCCAAAATTTCAAAACATGGTGAGTCATAGTCTCTTTGTTTGTTTTCAAAACACGGTCAAATTTCTAGGCATCCATATTCTTAGCAAGAATTTGAATCTTTCCAAACTCTCACTCGTCTCCATACATTGAGTGCCTGGTGGTGGGTCCACTGAACATATTATTGCAAGCTCTGAAGTTATTTTTGAAACACGGGCAAAATTTCAAAACACGGTGAGTCATAGTCTTTTTGATTATTTTCAAAACACAGTCAAATTTCTAGGCATGCATATTCTTAGCGAGAAGTTGAATCTTGCCAAACTCTCACTCGTTCTTGATAGATTGACTGCCTGGTGGGTCCATTGAACAGATTTTCACAAGGTGTAAAGTTAATTTCAAAACACAGCCAAAATTTCAAAACACAGTGAGTCATGGCCTCTATGATTCTTTTCAAAACATGGTCAAATTTCTAGGCATGCATATTCTTAGCAATAAGTTGGATCATTCCAAACTCTCACTCATTCTCGGTACATTGACTGCCTAGAGGGTCTAGTGAATAGATTTTCGCAAGCTGTGGAGTTAATTTCGAAACACACGTAAAATTTCAAAACGCGGTGAGCCATAGCCACTTTGATTGTTTTCAAAACACGATGAAATTTCTAGGCATGCATATTCCTAGCAATAAGTTGAATCTTTCCAAACTCTCATTCATTCTTGATACATTGACTGCGGCCTGGTGGGTCCCTTGAACAGATTTTCAAAAGGTGTGAAGTTAATTTCGAAACGCATGCAAAATTTCAAAACGCGGTGAGCCATAGCCACTTTGATTATTTTCAAAACACGGTCAAATTTCTAGGCATGCATATGCTTAGCAATATGTTGAATCATTCCAAACTCTCACTCGTTCTCAATACATTGACTGCCTGGTAGGTCCACTGAACAGATTATCGCAAGGTGTGAAATTAATTTCGAAACACTACAAAATTTCAAAAAAATGGTGAGTCGTAGTCTCTTTGATTGTTTTCAAAACACGGTCAATCTTTCGAGGCATGCATATTCTTAGCAATAAGTTGAATCTTGCCAAACAACTCTTACTCGTTCTCGATACATTGACTGCCTGGTGGGTCCACTGAAAAGATTATCGCAAGGTGTGAAGTTAATTTTGAAACACCGCCAAAATTTCAAAACAAGGAGAGTCATGGTCTCTTTTTTGTTTTCAAAACATGGTCAAATTTCTAGGCATGCATATTCTTAGCAAGAAGTTGAATCTTGCCAAACTCTCACTCGTTCTTGATACATTGACTGCCTGGTGGGTCCACTGGACAGATTTTCGCAAGGTATGAAGTTAATTTCGAAACACGGTGAGTCATAGCCTGTTTTATTGTTTTCAAAACACGGACAAATTTCAAGGCACACATATTCTTAGCAATAAGTTGAATCATTCCAAACTCTCACTCGTTCTCGATACATTGACTGCCTGGTGGGTCCAGTGAACAGATTTTCACAAGGTGTGAAGTTAATTTCTAAACGCACGCAAAATTTCAAAACATGGTGAGCCATAACCACTTTGATTGTTTTCAAAACAAAGTCAAATTTCAAGGCATGCATATTCTTAGCAATAAGTTGAATCATTCCAAACTCTCACTCGTTCTCGATACATTGAGTCCTTGGTGGGTCTAGTGAACAAATTTTTGCAAGGTGTGACGTTAATTTCGAAATGCGTGCAAAATTTCAAAACACGGTGAGCCATAGTGACTTTGATTGTTTTCAAAACACGGTCAAATTTCTAGGCATGCATATTCTTAGCAATAAGTTGAATCATTCCAAACTCTCACTCATTCTCGATACATTGACTGCCTGGTAGGTTCACTGAACAGATTATCGCAAGGTGTGAAGTTAATTTCGAAACAGAGCCAAAGTTTCAAAACACGGTGAGTGGTAGTCTCTTTGATTGTTTTCAAAACATGGTCAAACTTTCTAGGCATGCATATTCTTAACAAGAAGTTGAATCTTTCCAAACAACTCTCACTCACTCTCGATACATTGAGTGCCTGGTGGGTCCACTGAAAATATTATCACAGGTGTGAAGTTAATTTCAAAACACAGCCAAAATTTCAAAACTTGGTAAGTCATAGTCTCTTTGTTTATTTTCAAAATACGGTCAAATTTCTAGGCATGCATATTCTTAGCAAGAATTTGAATCTTTCCAAACTCTCACTCATCTCCATACATTGAGTGCCTGGTGCTGGGTCCACTGAACATATTTTTGCAAGGTCTGAAGTTAATTTCCAAACACGGGCAAAATTTCAACACACGGTGAGTCATAGTCTTTTTGATTATTTTCAAAACACGGTCAAATTTCTAGGCATGCATATTCTTAGCGAGAAGTTGAACCTTGCCAAACTCTCACTCGTTCTTGATACATTGACTACCTGGTGGGTCCGCTAAATAGAATTTCGCAAGGTGTGAAGTTAATTTCGAAACATAGCCAAAATTTCGAAACACGGTGAGTCGTGGCCTCTTTGATTGTTTTCAAAACATGGTCAAATTTCTAGGCATGCATATTCTTAGCAATAAGTTGGATCATTCCAAACTCTCACTCGTTCACGGTACATTGACTACCTAGAGGGTCCAGTGCATAGATTTTCGCAAGGTGTGGAGTTAATTTCGAAACGCACGTAAAATTTCAAAACACGGTGAGCCATAGCCACTTTGATTATTTTCAAAACACGGTCAAATTTCTAGGCATGCATATTCTTAGCAATAAGTTGAATCTTTCCAAACTCTCATTTGTTCTCGATACATTGACTACGGCCTGGTGGGTCCCTTGAACAGATTTTCGCAAGGTGTGAAGTTAATTTCAAAACGCACGCAAAATTGCAAAATGCGGTGAGCCATTGCCACTTTGATTGTTTTCAAAACACGGTCAAATTTCTAGGCATGCATATTCTTAGCAATAAGTTAAATCATTCCAAACTCTCGCTCGTTTTCGATACATTGGCTGCCTGGTAGGTCCACTGAACAGATTATCGCAAGGTGTGAAGTTAATTTCGAAACATAGCCAAACTTTCAAAACACAGTGAGTCATAGTCTGTTTGATTGTTTTCAAAACATGGTCAAACTTTGGAGGCATGCATATTCTTAGCAAGAAGTTGAATCTTGCCAAACAACTCTCACTTGTTTTCGATGCATAGACTGCCAGGTGGGTCCACTGAAAATATTATCGCAAGGTGTGAAGTTAATTTCGAAACACAACCAAAATTTCAAAACACGGTGAGTCATGGTCTCTTCGTTTGTTTTCAAAACATAGTCAAATTTCTAGGCATGCATATTCTTAGCAAGAAGTTGAATCTTTCCAAACTCACACCTGTCTCCATACATTGACTACCTGGTGGTGCGTCCACTGAACAAACTTTTGCAAGGTGTGAAGTTAATTTCGAAACACAGCCAAAATTTTGAAACATGGTGAGTGATAGCATCTTTGATCGTTTCCAAAACAAGGTCAAATTTCTAGGCATGCATATTCTTAGCAATAAGTTGAATCATTCCAAACTCTCACTCGTTCTCGATGCATTGACTCCCTGGTGGGTCCAGTGAACAGATTTTCGCAAGGTGTGAAGTTAATTTCGAAATGCACGCAAAATTAAAACACGGTGAGCCATTACCACTTTCATTGTTTTCAAAACATGATCAAATTTCTAGGCATGCATATTCTTAGAAATAAGTTGAATCATTCCAAACTCTCACTCGTTCTCGATACATTCACTGCCTGGTAGGTCCACGGAATAGATTATCGCAAGGTGTGAAGTTAATTTTGAAACACAGCCAAACTTTCAAAACACGGTGAGTCATAGTCTCTTTGATTGTTTTCAAAACATGGTCAAACTTTCTTGGCATGCATATTCTTAGCAAGAAGTTGAATCTTGCCAAACAACTCTCACACTTTTTCAATACATTGACTATTTGGTGGGTCCACTGAAAATATTATCGCAAGGAGTGAAGTTAATTTCGAAACACAACCAAAATTTCAAAACACTATGAGTCATAGTCTCTTTGTTTGTTTTCAAAACATGGTCAAATTTCTAGGCATGCATATTCTTAGAAATAAGTTGAATCTTTCCAAACTCTCACCCGTCTCCATACATTGACTGCCTTGTGGTGGGTCCACTGAAAAGATTTTCGCAAGGTGTGAAGTTAATTTCGAAACACAGCTAAATTTTTTGAAACACGGTGAGTCATAGCATCTTTGATTGTTTTCAAAACACGGTCAAATTTCTAGGCATGCATATTCTTAGCAATAAGTTGAATCATTCCAAACTCTCACTCGTTCTCGATACATTGACTGTTTGGTGGGTCCAGTGAATAGATTTTCGCATGGTGTGAAGTTAATTTCGAAATGCATGCAAAATTTCAAAAGACGATGAGCCATAGTCTCTTTGGTTGTTTTCGAAATAAGGTCAAATTTCTAGGCATGCATATTCTTAGCAAGAAGTTGAATCTTTCCAAACTGTCACTCATCTCGATACATGGACTTCCTGGTAGTGGGTCTAGTGAATAGACTTTCGCATGGTGTGGAGTTGATTTCGAAACGCACGCAAAATTTCAAAACACGGTGAGCCATAGCTACTTTAATTGTTTTCAAAACACGATAAAATATCTAGGCATGCATATTCTTAGCAATAAGTTGAATCATTCCAAACTCCCACTCGTTCTCGATACATTGACTGCCTGGTAGGTCCACTTAACAGATAATCGCAAGGTGTGAAGTTAATTTCTAAACACAACCAAACTTTCAAAAAACAGCGAGTCATAGTCTCTTTGATTGTTTTCAAAACACGGTAAATCTTTCGAGGCATGCATATTCTTAGCAAGAAGTTGGATCTTGCCAAAAAACTCTTACTCGTTCTCGAAACATTGACTGCCTGGTGGGTCCACTGAAAAGATTATCACAAGGGGTGAAGTTAATTTCGAAACACCGCCAAAATTTCAAAACACGGAGAGTGATGGTCTCTTTGTTTGTTTTCAAAACACGGTCAAATTTCTAGGCATGCATATTCTTAGCGAGAAGTTGAATCTTGCCAAACTCTCACTCGTTCTTGATACATTGACTGCCTGGTGGGTCCGCTGGACAGATTTTCGCAAGTTGTGAAGTTAATTTCAAAACATAGCCAAAAATTTGAAACACGGTGAGTCATGGCCTCTTTGATTGTTTTCAAAACATGGTCGAATTTCTAGGCATCCATATTCTTAGCAATAAGTTGGATCGTTCCAAACTCTCGACCGTTTTCTCGGTATTGACTCGAGGGTCAGGGTCCATAGATTTTTGCAAGGTGTGGAGTTAATTTCGAACCGCGCGTAAAATTTCAAAACGCGGTGAGCCATAGCCACTTTGATTATTTTCAAAACACGGTCCAATTTCTAGGCATGCATATTCTTAGCAATAAGTTGAATCTTTCCAAACTCTCACTCGTTCTCGATACATTGACTACGGCCTGGTGGGTCCCTTGAACAGATTTTCGCAAGGTGTGAAGTTAATTTCGAAACGCACGCAAAATTTCAAAACGCGGTGAGCCATAGCCACTTTGATTGTTTTCAAAACACGGTCAAATTTCTAGGCATGCATATTCTTAGCAATAATTTAAATCATTCCAAACTCTCGCTCGTTCTCGATACATTGGCTGCCTGGTAGGTCCACTGAATAGATTATCGCAAGGTGTGAAGTTAATTTTGAAACACAGTCAAACTTTCAAAACACGGTGAGTCATAGTCTCTTTGATTGTTTTCAAAACATGGTCAAACTTTCTTGGCATGCATATTCTTAGCAAGAAGTTGAATCTTGCCAAACAACTCTCACACTTTTTCAATACATTGACTATTTGGTGGGTCCACTGAAAATATTATCGCAAGGAGTGAAGTTAATTTCGAAACACAACCAAAATTTCAAAACACTGTGAGTCATAGTCTCTTTGTTTGTTTTCAAAACATGGTCAAATTTCTAGGCATGCATATTCTTAGAAAGAAGTTGAATCTTTCCAAACTCTCACCCGTCTCCATACATTGACTCCCTTGTGGTGGGTCCACTGAAAAGATTTTCGCAAGGTGTGAAGTTAATTTCAAAACACAGGTAAATTTTTTGAAACACGGTGAGTCATAGCATCTTTGATTGTTTTCAAAACACGGTCAAATTTCTAGGCATGCATATTCTTATCAATAAGTTGAATCATTCCAAACTCTCACTCGTTCTCGATATATTGACTGTTTGGTGGGTCCAGTGAATAGATTTTCGCATGGTGTGAAGTTAATTTCGAAACGCATGCAAAATTTCAAAAGACGATGAGCCATAGTCTCTTTGGTTGTTTTCAAAATAAGGTCAAATTTCTAGGCATGCATATTCTTAGCAAGAAGTTGAATCTTTCCAAACTGTCACTCATCTCGATACATGGACTTCCTGGTAGTGGGTCTAGTGAATAGACTTTCGCATGGTGTGGAGTTGATTTCGAAACGCACGCAAAATTTCAAAACGCAGTGAGCCATAGCTACTTTAATTGTTTTCAAAACACGATAAAATATCTAGGCATGCATATTCTTAGCAATAAGTTGAATCATTCCAAACTCCCACTCGTTCTCGATACATTGACTGCCTGGTAGGTCCACTTAACAGATAATCGCAAGGTGTGAAGTTAATTTCTAAACACAACCAAACTTTCAAAAAACAGCGAGTCATAGTCTCTTTGATTGTTTTCAAAACACGGTAAATCTTTCGAGGCATGCATATTCTTAGCAAGAAGTTGGATCTTGCCAAAAAACTCTTACTCGTTCTCGAAACATTGACTGCCTGGTGGGTCCACTGAAAAGATTATCACAAGGGGTGAAGTTAATTTCGAAACACCGCCAAAATTTCAAAACACGGAGAGTGATGGTCTCTTTGTTTGTTTTCAAAACACGGTCAAATTTCTAGGCATGCATATTCTTAGCGAGAAGTTGAATCTTGCCAAACTCTCACTCGTTCTTGATACATTGACTGCCTGGTGGGTCCGCTGGACAGATTTTCGCAAGTTGTGAAGTTAATTTCAAAACATAGCCAAAAATTTGAAACACGGTGAGTCATGGCCTCTTTGATTGTTTTCAAAACATGGTCGAATTTCTAGGCATCCATATTCTTAGCAATAAGTTGGATCGTTCCAAACTCTCAGTCGTTCTCGGTACATTGACTGCCTGGAGGGTCCAGTGCATAGATTTTTGCAAGGTGTGGAGTTAATTTCGAACCGCGCGTAAAATTTCAAAACGCGGTGAGCCATAGCCACTTTGATTATTTTCAAAACACGGTCCAATTTCTAGGCATGCATATTCTTAGCAATAAGTTGAATCTTTCCAAACTCTCACTCGTTCTCGATACATTGACTACGGCCTGGTGGGTCCCTTGAACAGATTTTCGCAAGGTGTGAAGTTAATTTCGAAACGCACGCAAAATTTCAAAACGCGATGAGCCATAGCCACTTTGATTGTTTTCAAAACACGGTCAAATTTCTAGGCATGCATATTCTTAGCAATAAGTTAAATCATTCCAAACTCTCGCTCGTTCTCGATACATTGGCTGCCTGGTAGGTCCACTGAACAGATTATCGCAAGGTGTGAAGTTAATTTCGAAACATAGCCAAACTTCAAAACACAGTGAGTCATATTCTGTTTGATTGTTTTCAAAACATGGACAAAATTTCGAGGCATGCATATTCTTAGCAAGAAGTTGAATATTGCCAAACAACTCTCACTCGTTTGGATGCATTGACTGCCAGGTGGGTCCACTAAAAATATTATCGCAAGGTGTGAAGTTAATTTTGAAACACAGCCAAAATTTCAAAACACGGTGAGTCATGGTCTCTTCGTTTGTTTTCAAAACATAGTCAAATTTCTAGGCATGCATATTCTTAGTAAGAAGTTGAATCTTTCCAAACTCACACCTGTCTCCATACATTGATCGCTTTGTGGTGAAAGGCCCACTGAACGACTTTGCAAGGTGTGAAGTTAAGTTCGAAACACAGCCAAAATTTCGAAACATGGTGAGTGATAGCATCTTTGATTGTTTCCAAAACAAGGTCAAATTTCTAGGCATGCATATTCTTAGCAATAATTTGAATCATTCCAAACTCTCACTCGTTCTTGATACATCGACTGCCTGGTGGGTCCTGTGAACAGATTTTCGCAAGGTGTGGAGTTAATTTCGAAACCCACGCAAAATATAAAAACACGGTGAGCCATAGTCTCTTTGGTTGTTTTTGAAATACGGTCAAATTTCTAGGCATGCATATTCTTAGCAAGAAGTTGAATCTTTCCAAACAGTCACTCATCTCGATACATTGACTTCCGTGTAGTGGGTCTAGTGAATAGGTTTTCGCAAGGTGTGGAATTAATTTCGAAACGCACGCAAAATTTCAAAACGCGGTGAGCCATAGCCACTTTGATTGTTTTAAAAACACGGTCAAATTTCTAGGCATGCACATTCTTAGCAATAAGTTGAATATTTCCAAACTATCACTCGTTCTCGATACATTGACTGTGGCCTGGTGGGTCTAGTGAACAGATTTTCGCAAGGTGTGAAGTTAATTTCGAAACGCACGCAACATTTCAAAACGCGGTGAGCCATATCCACTTTGATTGTTTCCAAAACACGGTCAATATTTCGAGGCTTGCATATTCTTATCAATAAGTTTAATCTTTCCAAACAACTCTTACTCGTTCTCGATACATTGACTGCCTGGTGGGTCGACTAAAAAGATTATCGCAAGGGGTGAAGTTAATTTCGAAACACCGTCAAAATTTCAAAACACGGAGAGTCATGGTCTCTTTGTTTGTTTTCAAAACACGGTCAAATTTCAAGTCATGCATATTCTTAGCAATAAGTTAAATCTTTCCATACTCTCACTCGTTCTTGATACATTGACTGCCTGGTGGGTCCAGTGAATAGATTTTTGCAAGGTGTGAAATTAATTTCTAAACGCACACAAAATTTCAAAACACGGTGAGCCATAGCAACTTTGATTGTTTTCAAAACAAAGTCAAATTTCTAGGCATGCATATTCTTAGCAATAAGTTTAATCATTCCAAACTCTCACTCGTTCTCGATACATTGACTCCCTGGTGGGTCCAGTGAACAGATTTTCGCAAGGTGTGAAGTTAATTTCGAAATGCACGCAAAATTTCAGAACGCGGTGAGCCATTACCACTTTGATTGTTTTCAAAACATGATCAAATTTCTAGGCATGCATATTCTTAGCAATAAGTTGAATCATTCCAAACTCTCACTCGTTCTCGATACATTCACTGCCTGGTAGGTCCACGGAATAGATTATCGCAAGGTGTGAAGTTAATTTCGAAACACAGCCAAACTTTCAAAACACGGTGAGTCATTGTCTCTTTGATTGTTTTCAAAACATGGTCAAACTTTCTTGGCATGCATATTCTTAGAAAGAAGTTGAATCTTGCCAAACAACTCTCACACTTTTTCAATACATTGACTATTTGGTGGGTCCACTGAAAATATTATCGCAAGGTGCGAAGTTAATTTCGAAACACAACCAAAATTTCAAAACACGGTGAGTCATAGTCTCTTTGTTTGTTTTCAAAACATGGTCAAATTTCTAGGCATGCATATTCTTAGAAAGAAGTTGAATCTTTCCAAACTCTCACCCGTCTCCATACATTGACTGCCTTGTGGTGGATCCACAGAAAAGATTTTTGCAAGGTGTGAAGTTAATTTCGAAACACAGCCAAATTTTTCGAAACACGGTGAGTCATAGCATCCTTGATTGTTTTCAAAACACGGTCAAATTTCTAGGCATGCATATTCTTAGCAATAAGTTAAATCATTCCAAACTCTCGCTCGTTCTCGATACATTGGCTGCCTGGTAGGTCCACTGAACAGATTATCGCAAGGTGTGAAGTTAATTTCGAAACATAGCCAAACTTCAAAACACAGTGAGTCATATTCTGTTTGATTGTTTTCAAAACATGGACAAACTTTCGAGGCATGCATATTCTTAGCAAGAAGTTGAATCTTGCCAAACAACTCTCACTCGTTTGGATGCATTGACTGCCAGGTGGGTCCACTAAAAATATTATCGCAAGGTGTGAAGTTAATTTTGAAACACAGCCAAAATTTCAAAACACGGTGAGTCATGGTCTCTTCGTTTGTTTTCAAAACATAGTCAAATTTCTAGGCATGCATATTCTTAGTAAGAAGTTGAATCTTTCCAAACTCACACCTGTCTCCATACATTGACTGCCTGGTGGTGCGTCCACTGAACTGACTTTTGCAAGGTGTGAAGTTAAGTTCGAAACACAGCCAAAATTTCGAAACATGGTGAGTGATAGCATCTTTGATTGTTTCCAAAACAAGGTCAAATTTCTAGGCATGCATATTCTTAGCAATAATTTGAATCATTCCAAACTCTCACTCGTTCTTGATACATCGACTGCCTGGTGGGTCCTGTGAACAGATTTTCGCAAGGTGTGGAGTTAATTTCGAAACCCACGCAAAATATAAAAACACGGTGAGCCATAGTCTCTTTGGTTGTTTTTGAAATACGGTCAAATTTCTAGGCATGCATATTCTTAGCAAGAAGTTGAATCTTTCCAAACAGTCACTCATCTCGATACATTGACTTCCGTGTAGTGGGTCTAGTGAATAGGTTTTCGCAAGGTGTGGAATTAATTTCGAAACGCACGCAAAATTTCAAAACGCGGTGAGCCATAGCCACTTTGATTGTTTTAAAAACACGGTCAAATTTCTAGGCATGCACATTCTTAGCAATAAGTTGAATATTTCCAAACTATCACTCGTTCTCGATACATTGACTGTGGCCTGGTGGGTCTAGTGAACAGATTTTCGCAAGGTGTGAAGTTAATTTCGAAACGCACGCAACATTTCAAAACGCGGTGAGCCATATCCACTTTGATTGTTTCCAAAACACGGTCAATATTTCGAGGCTTGCATATTCTTATCAATAAGTTTAATCTTTCCAAACAACTCTTACTCGTTCTCGATACATTGACTGCCTGGTGGGTCGACTAAAAAGATTATCGCAAGGGGTGAAGTTAATTTCGAAACACCGTCAAAATTTCAAAACACGGAGAGTCATGGTCTCTTTGTTTGTTTTCAAAACACGGTCAAATTTCAAGTCATGCATATTCTTAGCAATAAGTTAAATCTTTCCATACTCTCACTCGTTCTTGATACATTGACTGCCTGGTGGGTCCAGTGAATAGATTTTTGCAAGGTGTGAAATTAATTTCTAAACGCACACAAAATTTCAAAACGCGGTGAGCCATAGCAACTTTGATTGTTTTCAAAACAAAGTCAAATTTCTAGGCATGCATATTCTTAGCAATAAGTTTAATCATTCCAAACTCTCACTCGTTCTCGATACATTGACTCCCTGGTGGGTCCAGTGAACAGATTTTCGCAAGGTGTGAAGTTAATTTCGAAATGCACGCAAAATTTCAGAACGCGGTGAGCCATTACCACTTTGATTGTTTTCAAAACATGATCAAATTTCTAGGCATGCATATTCTTAGCAATAAGTTGAATCATTCCAAACTCTCACTCGTTCTCGATACATTCACTGACTGGTAGGTCCACGGAATAGATTATCGCAAGGTGTGAAGTTAATTTCGAAACACAGCCAAACTTTCAAAACACGGTGAGTCATTGTCTCTTTGATTGTTTTCAAAACATGGTCAAACTTTCTTGGCATGCATATTCTTAGAAAGAAGTTGAATCTTGCCAAACAACTCTCACACTTTTTCAATACATTGACTATTTGGTGGGTCCACTGAAAATATTATCGCAAGGTGCGAAGTTAATTTCGAAACACAACCAAAATTTCAAAACACGGTGAGTCATAGTCTCTTTGTTTGTTTTCAAAACATGGTCAAATTTCTAGGCATGCATATTCTTAGAAAGAAGTTGAATCTTTCCAAACTCTCACCCGTCTCCATACATTGACTGCCTTGTGGTGGATCCACAGAAAAGATTTTTGCAAGGTGTGAAGTTAATTTCGAAACACAGCCAAATTTTTCGAAACACGGTGAGTCATAGCATCCTTGATTGTTTTCAAAACACGGTCAAATTTCTAGGCATGCATATTCTTAGCAATAAGTTGAATCATTCCAAACTCTCACTCGTTCTCGATACATTGACTGTTTGGTGGGTCGAGTGAATAGATTTTCGCAAGGTGTGAAGTTAATTTCGAAACGCATGCAAAATTTCAAAAGACGATGAGCCATAGTCTCTTTGGTTGTTTTCGAAATAAGGTCAAATTTCTAGGCATGCATATTCTTAGCAAGAAGTTGAATCTTTCCAAACAGTCACTCATCTCGATACATGGACTTCCTGGTAGTGGGTCTAGTGAATAGACTTTTGCAAGGTGTGGAGTTAATTTCGAAACGCATGCAAAATTTCAAAATGTGGTGAGCCATAGCTACTTTAATTGTTTTCAAAACACGATAAAATATCTAGGCATGCATATTCTCAGCAATAAGTTGAATCATTCCAAACTCTCACTCGTTCTCGATACATTGACTGCCTGGTAGGTCCACTTACAGATAATCGCAAGGTGTGAAGTTAATTTCTAAACACAACCAAACTTTCAAAAAACAGCGAGTCATAGTCTCTTTGATTGTTTTCAAAACACGGTAAATCTTTCGAAGCATGCATATTCTTAGCAAGAAGTTGGATCTTGCCAAAAAACTCTTACTAGTTCTCGATACATTACCTGCCTGGTGGGTCCACTGAAAAGATTATTACAAGGGGTGAAGTTAATTTCGAAACACCGCCAAAATTTCAAAACACGGAGACTCATGGTCTCTTTGTTTGTTTTCAAAACACGGTCAAATTTCTAGGCATGCATATTCTTAGCAAGAAGTTGAATCTTGCCAAACTCTCACTCGTTCTTGATACATTGACTTCCTAGTGGGTCCACTGGATAGATCTTCGCAAGGTATGAAGTTAATTTCAAAACACAGCCAAAATTTCGAAACACGATGAGTCATAGCCTCTTTTATTGTTTTCAAAACATGGTCGAATTTCTAGGCATGCATATTCTTAGCAATGATTTTAATCATTCCAAACTCTCACTCGTTCTCGATACATTGACTGCCTGGTGGGTCCAGTAAACATATTTTCGCAAGGTGTAAAGTTAATTTCGAACCGCATGCAAAATTACAAAACATGGTGAGCCATAACCACTTTGATTATTTTCAAAACAAAGTCAACTTTCTAGACATGCATATTCTTAGCAATAAGTTGAATCATTCCAAACTCTCACTCGTTCTCGATACATTAACTCCCTGGTGGGTCCAGTGAACATATTTTCACAAGGTGTGAAGTTAATTTCGAAACGCACGAAAAATTTCAAAATGCGGTGAGCCATAGCCACTTTGATTGTTTTCAAAACACGGTCAAATTTCTAGGCATGCATATTCTTAGCAATAAGTTGAATCATTCCAAACTCTCACTCGTTCTCGATACATTGACTGCCTGGTAGGTCCACTGAACAGATTATCGCAAGGTGTGAAGTTAATTTCGAAACACAGCCAAACTTTCAAAACATGGTGAGTCATAGTATCTTTGGTTGTTTTCAAAACATGGTTAAACTTTCGAGGCATGCATATTCTTAGCAAGAAGTTGAATCTTGCCAAAAAACTCTCACTTGTTCTCGATACATTGACTGCCTGGTGGGTCCACTGAAAATATTATCGCAAGGTGTGAAGTTAATTTCAAAACACAGCCAAAATTTCAAAACACGGTGAATCATAGTCTCTTTGTTTGTTTTCAAAACACGGTCAAATTTCTAGGCATGCATATTCTTAGTAGGAAATTAATTTCGAAACACACCGAGAAATAGTATATTGAGAGTAGCAAAATGAATTGCCTTGGCTGTGTGGTCAGGCAGCAAGGCTTTATCCAATTGCTAGGCATCGGGGCCCACCTGGGACGTGCATTTGAGCACATATGTCTTTGGCGTCTCCCTGGAAACCATGGTATGATGATAGCTGCATCTAAGAAGTACATGACTGCAGTACACTACTGAAATCTTACTTCATGAATTAGTGAGCAGGAGTACTCGAGTAGTACTCCATGCTACTAGAACCCTACTACCAACGCTGCCCGCCGCCCGCCGCCCTAGGAGTAGTAAAAAGCCGCAAATAGCGACCTCCGCCTCAAGACCCACCGCCTCACGCCACTTGGAGTACTAGTAGTAGTATAGTAAAAAGAAGACATATGTATCAGACATTATTGAGTAATTGGTAGTACAACTCGAGAATAAAAAGACATATACTCTGTATTACTGGAGTATTAGTTCAAATGTACTACGTACTACTACTAGTACTCTGTATCTGTATCAGGACAAGCTTTAACCACAAGAAAGAAATGGAGAAGAGAAACGAGTCTGCCATGCTGAGAAAGAAAGAGCCCCAAGAGACAAGCAGATAGAATAAAATGCAGATGGTTTTGAAGACATGCATGTAGTCCTCGTTCTCTCCCCCGCAGCACTGTACACTTTGCGTCAGGCCCCAGGTTTATGCGTCTCTCTCTTGGTGTAGACCTTTTCCATTTCCAAAAAAAGGCGTAGACCTTCTTACCACTCACGCGGGTAGGATTTGTTTGCCTAGTACAATACTGTATAGGGTATTAAGTGCCTGATTTACTCTCACATGTCAACTTTATGTAGCCTTCGTTCAAAAAAACTCAATGCTACATAAAAATTCAGGACTAGGGGCAACATTCGGCAAGCCGAGCTTCCAGGGAACCACTCCAACATTGGGCGCATCGGCGTATTCCACTAAGAGCTAGCCAGCGATGGACAAAGATGAGCTAGCACCGATAACTGTTCTATGCCCCCACGATGGCTGCCTCACCGTGGTCGCCTACCATGAGCTCAATGACCACAAGGTCATGTGCCCGTACAGCCCGTGCGGCTGCACGGAGGTTGGCTGCATATTCACCGCCTCGCCGGTCGAGCTCCTTTTGCACCTCAACGGCGTCCACAAGGTACAAGTGCATAGGCTATCGTATGGCCAGCCCATGGAGTGTATAGTAACGATGTCGTTATCGTCCTTTTCGCTATCCATGGTCATCATCTACAGTGATGACACTACCGTGTTCAGCCTCATCATCGGCATGCTCGGTCAGGCCGTCGTTGTTTCCTTGGTGTGCGTCAGTGCGGCCTCATGCTCGTGGCCCCGGTATAGGGTGAAGCTGTGTGCGACTAGCCCATAGTCGCCAGCGGAATCCTCGACGGACACCCTTAATGGGGTCATTAAGCTGACGAGTTGCACGTCATTAAGCTGGCAGTGTTGGCCTCGAAGATCTATCGTTCCTCATGGTGCCGCCGCGGTACATTACCGCGGCTGATGGACAGTACGGGACAATCAAGGTGATGTCTTTCTGCGTTTGCATCGACAGGATGAATTGATCTTAATCTTCAGTTAAGTGATCCTAATGCGATGGTAATGATGTATTACTAGTTAATTTAGTTGTAGAAAAGTACCACTCATTTACTAGTTAATGTAGTAGTAGTCGGAGGCAGGGTCTCTTTTGAAGGAAATATGCCCTAAGAGGCAATAATAAAGTTGTTATTATGTATTCCTAGTATATGATAGATGTTTATTTTTCATGCTATAATTGTATTGAAAGGAAACATCAATACATGTGTGTTTCATAAACAAAAAGGGTTCCTAATTATGCCTCTCTTCAAGACTAGCTCGTTGATTAACAAGATGATCAAGGTTTCCTTATCATGGACATTGGATGTTGTTAATAACGAGGTCACAGCATTTGTGAAATGATGTGATGAACATTCATCCAAAGTATAGCATTACGATCAAAGTCATTATGTTTATATTTCTATAACATCATACGAAGTAATCTTAGTCCTTAGACCATGAGATCATGTTAATTGCTAACACCGGAAGAGTATCTTGATAACATCAAACGTCACACCATAACAGGGTGACTATAAAGGTAGGTTCAGTGCTACAAAGGTGTTATGTTGAGGCTCAGGGATCAAGAGTGGAATTTGTCAATCCCGATGACGGATAGATATACTCTGGGCCCTCTCGGTGATATCACATTAAGGTAGCTTGCAAGCAAGTGATGTGATCACTAGAATGTTATATCACGGGAACGAGAAAAGAGTACATGTCGGTAACGAGATCAAACTAGGTATTTGGATACCGATGATCGAATCTCAGACATGTATTATATCATGAGACAAAGGGATTAAGTTACTAGCGTTAAAGGTTCTCACGATCACAGAAGTCATCATTGAATATGCAGGAGTCAGTATGGATCTCCAGGTCCAGCTTCTGATTATTGATCTGAGAGGAGTCTCAATCATGTCTGCATTATTTGTGAACTGTAGGGTGACACAGTTAAGGGTTGCCGGAAACCATTTTGGAGCACAAATGTTTCAGACAAAAGGTTTGCAAAGCACAGGAAATGTTTCGATAGAAACAAGAATTGTTTCGATAGAATCCGGAATTGTTTCGGGTGAAATTGCACAAACTAGTTCTGCATGTGATATTGAAATGTTGCAAGGGGTTTTATGTGAATATTTGATAATTAAAGTAATTAACAAAATTCTGAATAAAATAAATAAAAGAGTTTTATTAATTGAGAGTGGCATTAAATTTGGTGGAAATTTAATGCATGTGAGTGGAACTTTGGGTGGAGCTTGAATTGATGTGAGTGGAGCTTCCACCACATGAATGAGGAAGAGGAAGGGTCTCCCTCCTTGGTTGTCGGCCATGGTAGGGGAGGAGTCCCCCCTCTCCTATAAAAGGCCCCCCTCTCCTCCCTCAGAAAGCACACCTCCTCGTGAAGGATCTCTCCCCCTCTAGATATTCCCCCATGGTCTCGGATTAGCGAGATACATGTTCCCGGTGGCCTTGCGTCTGGAAGGAGTTGCTGCTTCCGCTGATTCGCTAGAGCGAGGTGGTGGAGGTTGTCCGGTGGCTTGAACGTGTGTGCGAGGACGGATGCGCTGCTGATTTGCGGCGCTCGGACTTCCACACGATCTTGAGATCGGCAAGCATACGACTACATTAACCACGATTTCCTACTCATTAACAAAACTCGTTGTCTTCGAGGGTAAGTTCTCCATGGATGTATGTCCACCCGTTGCTCTGTATCTAGTAGATAGATCTTGGCGTATAGTTCTCATTGTAGGAATTTTTTTGTTTTGTATGCTGCGGACCCAACGGTGGTATCAGAGCCTGATCTATGCGTAGGTGCTTTGCACGGGTAGTACACATATGTTTATATGTGGGCGATGATGATCGTGTTATTGCATCTTCTATGTATTTTGGATATTGGTGGCATAGTGGGATGAAGCGGCCCGGACCAACCTTACATGTCATCGTACATGAGACCAGTTCCACGACTGACATGCAACTAGTTTTGCATAAGTGGCTAGCGGGTGTTTGTCTCTCCTACTATAGTCAATATTTGATTTACAGGAGTTTCTAATAACTTGGTTATCCTCGTTGTGGTTCATGTTCGTAGGTAAGACCGGTTCTATCTCCGAAAGCCCTAAGCCACGTAAAGCTTGCAATTAATAAATTAGAGGCGTCTAGTTTAGATCGTTGCTGGGCTAGTGTCTTGATATGGTATTGTTGTAAGTAGATGTATGATAGATACTCTTACAACACACTTAACGTGTAAGTTCCATAGACCTTGGCCTTACACACAAAGGAATGATAGAGATCATACCACGATGCAAATGATAGAGATCAAATGCATGGACCATATCATCTCACTTTACACATTATATGTTTGCATCTTATATTGCTAGTTTGGCGCTTTTGATAGCATTGTAAGATGATCCCTCATTTAGATATCAAGATAAAATGTGTTCTTCCTTCAGTATGAACCGTTTTATGGATCATGTTTCGAGGCATCACGTGATGATCGGGTGTACTCGACTCCGTGATTTCATACAACGGGTGTAAGACAGTTTTACACACGCGGAATACTAAGGTTCTTACTTGACGAGCCTAGCATGTACAGATATGGCCTCGAAACACGGACCAAAAGGTTAAGCATGAGTCATATAGTTGGTATGATGCCCATATTGATGCTCGCCTTTGAGGCCACACCGACTCACGTGATGATCGGACTTGGTGTAGTGGATTTGGTTCATCTAATCACCAAAAAGACACGAGGGATGTCATTTTTGAGTGGGAGTTCATTAGTAATTTGGATTAGTTGAACTCAATATATCATAAACTTATTCTAAATAAACTTTACAAATTCTGTTGTAGATGGCACCACCTGCTTTTAATTTCAATGTGTTCATGGAGAAAGAGAAGCTTGCTGCGAATGGTAGCAACTTCACCAACTGGACTATGAATTTGAGGATTCTCCTCACTGCTGCACAAAAGCAATATGTGCTAGAGGTGTCTCTAGGCCCCCCACCATCTCCTGATGCCCCTGACGAGGCAAAGAATGTCTATATAACTCATCAGGAGGACCACAACTTAGTTCATTGCGGCATACTGTATGGGCTAGAGCCAGAACTTCGAAAGCGCTTCGAAAATGGCAATGCTTTTGATACCATGGGAGAATTGAAAATGATTTTACATACCCATGTTGTCGTAGAGAGTTATAATGCTTCTGAAAAGTTCTTTAGCTGCATGATGGAAGAGAACAACTCCGTTAGTGAGCACGTACTCAAAATGTCTAGGTACGCCGATAAGCTTGTGTCCTTGGGAATAACGATTCCCATTGACTTAGGCATACATCATGTTCTCCAATCTCTGCCACCTAGCTAAAAGAGGTTCATGATGAACTATAACATGCAAGGAATGAAGAAGTCTCTTCCCGAGCTTCTGTCAATGCTTAAGACTTCAGAAGTGGAGATTAGGAAAGAACATCAAGTGTTGATGATGTTGGGTCTGCAGCATAGAAAACAAAAAAATTCCTACGATGAGAACTATACGCCAAGATCTATCTACTAGATACAGAGCAACGGGTGGACATACATCCATGGAGAACTTACCCTCGAAGACAACGAGCTTTGTTAACGAGTAGGAACTCGTGGTTGATGTAGTCGTACACTTGCCAATCTCAGGATCGTGAGGAAGTCCGAAAAAGAACTCAAAGAGCAAGATCCGCACTGCACACACGCTCAAGCCACCGGGCAACCTCCACCTCCTCGCCCAAAGTGATCCAGCAGAAGCAACAACTCCTTCTGCATTTAAATGCCACTGGGAACATGTATCTCGCTAATCCGAGACCATGGGGAATAATTCTATAGGGGAGAGAGATCCTTAACAAGGAGGTGTGAGGATGAAGGAGGAATGGGTGGCTTTATAGGAGGAGGAGGTGCCCCTCTCTCCATGGCCGGTGCATGGGGGGTGACCCCTCACCTCCCCCATTCATGTGGTGGTAATCCCTCCACATTAAATTGCCTCTTCACATTCCCTTTTAAAGTCTCCACTTTAAATGCATTAAATTTCTCCAAATTTAATGCTCTCTCATTTAATAAAAACTCTTTTTTATTAAATTTATTCAGAATTTTGTTAATTACTTTAATTAACAAACATTCACATATAGCCCCTTGCAATATTTCAATATCACATGCAGAACCACCTTCTGCAATTTCACCCGAAACAATTTCCGATTTCTATTGAAACAATTCCTACGCTTTGCAATTCTTTCGTCTGAAACATATGTCCTCCAAAATGGTGTCCGGTAACTCTTAAGTGTGCCACCCTACGGTTCGCGAATAATGCAGACATGATTGAGACCCTTCTCCGATCAATAATCAACAGCGGGACCTGGAGATCCGTACTGACTCCTACACATTCAACGATGACTCCTGTGATCGTGAGAACCTTTAACGCTTGTAACTAAATCCCTTTGTCTCTCGATATATTACATGTCCGAGATTCGATCATCCAGATTCCATACCTAGTTTGATCTCGCTACGACATGCACTCTTTTCGCTCCGTGATATAACATTCTAGTGATCACATCACTTGCTTGCAAGCTATCCTAATGTGATATCACCGAGAGGGCCAAGAGTTTATCTATCCATCATCTGGATTGACAAATTCCACTCTTGATCCATGAGCCTCAACATAACACCTTCGTAGTACTGAACCCATCTTTATAGTCACCCTGTTACGGTGTGACATTTGATGTTATCAAGATACTCTTCCGGTGTTAGCAATTTAACATGATCTGATGGTCTAAGGATAAAGATTACTTCGTATGATGTTATAGCAATATAAACATAATGACTTGATCATAATGCTATACTTCGGATGAATGTTCATCACATCATTTCACAAATGTTGTGACCTTGTTATTAACAACATCCAATGTCCATGATCAGGAAACCTTGATCATCTTGTTAATCAACAAGCTAGTCTATAAGAGAGGCATAACTAGGAACCCTTTTTGTTTATTAAACACACATGTATTGATGTTTCCTATCAATACAATTATAGCATGCAAAATAAACATCTATCATATACAAGGAATACATAATAACAACTTTATTATTGCCTCTCAGGGCATATTTCCTTCAGTCTCCCACTTGCGCTAGAGACAATAATCTAGTTCACATAGTGATAAATCTAACATCCATGGAGTTCTGGTGTTGATCATGTTTTGCCCTAGGGAGTACTTTAGTCAACGGATCTGCTACATTCAGGTCTGTGTGCACTTTACAAATCTTTATATCTCCATCCTTGACATGCTCGTGGATGGAGTGAAACCGGCGCTTAATATGATTGGAATTCTTGTGAGACCTTGGTTCCTTTGCGTTGGCTATGGCTCCATTGTTGTCACAATAGATCACCATCGGGTCCAACACACTAGGAACCACACCCAGTTCTGTAATGAACTTTTCCATCCAAACTGCCTCCGACGCCGCTTCTGAAGCAGCAACATATTTCGCCTCCGTTGTTGATCCAACCACCACAGGTTCTTTGGAACTCCTCCAAACTGCTTCCTGTTCATAGAGAAATTCCATCCGGATTGAGACTTAGAGTCATCCGGATCGTTTCAAAGCAACATCGACATAAAATTTGGACTTTCTTCACCTCCATATAAAGGCCGTTGAAAATAAATGGATCTTCAAAAGTACTTATGGTAATGTGACCATCTATAAAGCTCGACTTGTTGCAAATGGGTACCTACTAAAGTCAAGGACTAATAGCGAGACATTCTCTCCCGTAGATGCTAAAGTCGTAGGATTATAGAATGGAGGCATATTATCCATTATTTCGATTATGAAATATGGCAGATGGATGTCAACACTGTGTTCCTCAATGGTAATATTGAAGAAGAGTTGTATATGATACAACCTAAGGGTTTTTTCGATCCTAAGGATGCTGATAAGGTATGCAAACTTCAGTGATCCATCTATGGACTAAAGCAAGCATCCCGGATTTGGAATGTCCGCTTTGATGAGGTGATCAAAGAGTTTGGATTTGTCCAGACTTATGGAGAGGCTTGTATTTACAAGAAAGTTAGTGGGAGCAATGTGGAATTTCTGATATTATATGTGGATGACATATTATTGATTGGAAATGATATAGATCTTTTAAATAGTGTTAAAAGTTATCTAAACAGCAAATTTTCGATGAAAGACCTTTGTGAAGCTTCATATATATTAGGTATTAAAATCTATAGAGATAGATCAAGATGCCTAATTGGGCTATCGCAGAGTACATACCTTGATAAGATATTAAAGAAGTTTAATATGGAGGGAAGTAAGAAGGGGTTCTTACCTATGTTACAAGGCAAGACATTGAGTAAGACTCAAAGTCTGGCTACAACGGAAGATAGAGAGATAATGGATAAGGTCCCCTATGCCTCAGCCATAGGCTCTATAATGTACGCCATGCTATGTACAAGACCGGATGTGGCACATGCTATTAGTTTGACTAGTAGGTACCAATCTGATCTAGGTTCGGAACACTGGATAGCGGTCAAGAATATCCCTAAGTACTTGAGAAGAACTAAGGATATGTTTCTTGTATATGGAGGTGAAGAAGAGCTAGTCGCTAAATTTTATGTCGATGCTAGCTTTGACACCGATCCGGATGACTCTAAGTCTCAATCCGGATACGTATTTCTCTTGAACGGAGCAGCAGTTACTTGGAGGAGTTCCAAAGAACCTGTGGTGGTTGGATCAACAACGGAGGCGAAATATGTTGCTGCTTCAGAAGCGGCGCAGGAAGAGGTTTGGATGAAGGAGTTCATAACGAAACTAGGTGTGTGTCAACACCCGGATTTTAATCCCAGATGCCCGCTATGCCATACCTCGCAATCCCAGGATTAATATTTTTGCGAGACATAACGGATTGGATATCACAGTACATCATCCATTACAAACCATACAGAAGGTTTTACACAAATAAGGATCTCATGATCCAGTCTTTAATACAACAAGCAGCGGAAATAAACGATAGCGTAGCGGTGGGGTCCATCTTCAGGGGCACAGGCAATGCTGAGGAAGGCAGATAGTCCTAGTTATCATACCCGTCCTGCTGACCATCATCTTGATAATCTTCTTCATAGTCTCGCCATGATAATAGCCAGGGACAAAAGCCATGAGTACTCTTTAAGTACTCGCAAACTACTACTAGCAAGGAGTATAAATCTAAGTTAAAGTGCTGAATCTAAGTTAACTATCAAGTTAAGTTTGAAACCTAAGCTGAGTTCAGAAGCAAAGAAAGATAGAATAAGGTTCTAGATTCAATTAAGTTGGGAAGCTATTATCATCAACACAACCCTGTTGTGGTCAAGTCAAAGTTCATCATTCGTTTCAAGTTATTTAGAAAACATCTGACAATGAAACAGTATGGCCATTCCAACTGTTCATAACTGCGGACGCGGCTATTCGAATAGTTTGACACTCTGCAGAGGTGGTACACTTTCACCACAAGATTCGATACATCTGTCGGGGATAACCCTGAATCATCGTACTTGTATGCAGATAATCAAACATAACCTTCCCTTTACACACCCTAGTACAAGCACCTCTCCTATCAGCATGGCCTCCCAACCATGACCATCAGTCATCTTGGGCACTGCATAGGTGGACAACATTGAGAGGTAGCCTTAGCTCAAACCTCTCCCGTGAGGGAACTAATACTAATGCATATAAATTTCCAGCTAAGCCTTACCCAATTCAGGTAATGTGGTTGTACGGTAAATTTGGAATGGTATCGCATCTGAAACCAACCATCAGTTTTATAAAAGGGTTAAGGCTCATGCCTCGTCATTTTCATCATCATAAACCAGTTGTGTTTCTCAACACACGTCAAAACATCTCAATAGAATGACTCATCATTCCAAGGTTTTCATAATTCATTTTCACCAAGTATTCCCATCTAGAGTGACTCAAGTTTTTGATCTATACTAAGATACTAAGTTAAGAGTGTTCACTAAGGTGGAAGTGATGGGTTCAATCTCCTACCATAGAGTGACATCTAAAGGTTTCTAAGTAGGTCAAGTTTTATACTTTTTTTGCTACCTTCAAAATTAAGTAAAGAACTTTGTGTAAACTAAGGGAGGTAAAACTTGTCAATAAGACTTGGGGTACTAATAGTTAAAGGGGTGTGATCAAAGCCTCCTTAAGGCATCTCTGCTAAACCATCTAGTTTAATGCTAGCCTGCTAACAATAGCTTGCCTTGGTTGGTGCAGTGGTTGAAGTTTTCTTCTTCTTCTTCTTGATAGAACTCCTCCTCCTCGAAAGCTTGGTCGGTACTAGCGTCTATAAATACATAGGAAGTGCACAATCACCAAACAGTACTTAACTAGGCTAAGTAGCATTCTAAAACACACATTTGATGATCTATTATCATCACAAACATCACAAGTTTTAATTCAATAGTTCCATCCTTTTTATTTTAGAAAAGTAATTTCTACTCACTGAAATTTTAACTAAAATTTTAATATTCACCACGAAAATATGGGATCATGTGGACACATGTCCTCACCATATATTCTAACATGTGGGAATGAGATTTAAGGGTTGGATCAATATTACTTTGGTTTAAGTTCATTATTTAATGATTTAAAGTGACTAGAAATGCCTGTATAGCATTATTTTGGTACTAGTCCAAAGTCACTGCATGTGAACCTTAATATTATTACATGGTTAGATAGATATGATGAAATGTGATTTTTGAGAGTTGGAATGAACTCAAAAGCTAACTTGGTTGATTTTATAAAAATGTTGCAAGTTGTAAAAGCTTCTGTTTTGTTATTTTTATTAGGAGAGATCTATAACTCTAATTGAATTAAATCCAACGGGCTTGGATAGATCATTTTAATACCTTTCAGAAAAAATTGGTTTCATACAATTTGGATTTATAAAACTCTCTGAATTGAATTTTGAAATAGGGGACAGAAACTAGATTTAACTAAAATGGAAAAACCAGATTTGAATCTATGGGCTAGCACGGAAAAGGACTTGGGCCGGCCCAGTGGTGCTCCGCGGCGCGGGGCTCAGCTGACAGGGCGGTCCCGCTTGTCAACGGCACTTAACACGCGAAACGGTACGCGCGCTGTGGGCCGTAGGATTAGAAGCGAGATCAACGGCTGAGGGTCGTCGTCGACGACGAACAGGTCGCCGGCGAGCTCGAACCCTAGCGGCTCGGTGGGGGTCTACTGGGGGCATACCAGGGCTCCAGCAGGGTCGGCAAGGCGGGAAGTGAAGTGGAAGACGACGGCGAGGCGAGGCATGCTCATGGCGGAGCTTGGGGCGGTCGAAATCAACGGCACCCTTCTCCTCCAGAGGCGGCGGCTCCGGCTCCAATTCCCGCGAGCTGC
This sequence comes from Avena insularis, assembly GCA_023614405.1. Lineage (NCBI taxonomy): Eukaryota > Viridiplantae > Streptophyta > Magnoliopsida > Poales > Poaceae > Avena > Avena insularis. The sequence continues at coordinate 268,798,664 of CM042684.1, read as the reverse complement.
TGCTCCAGTTGCTCTGGCTAAAGGCGGGTGAGGTTCAGAGAGGTGAGGGGAGTGGAATGGTGTGGAGAAGAATGGCTGGGGAGGGCTCCTTTGATAGGCCCGACGGTGAGACCGAGCGGGATGGGCGGTCGATGGTGGCGACATGGCTACGGCGAGATAGCGGCATGGCGGGGGATGGCGATCGATGGGCGGTTCCCTGGAGGTGCTCTAGGAATTGAATGCGGCCATAGGGGCGGTGGCACGCGGTCTGGGCGAGGTGGCGCTCTGCGCGGCCGAAGCGGCGGTGTCCACGGCGAGCGGTGGTTGTGAGGCTTTGGGCGGCGAACATGGATGTCTGGGGTGTTCTCCAGGTCGAGGTGGGAGCGGTGCTGGCATGCTCTCGGCCTGGTGCGGTGGCACTGGGCGCGGGTTATGCTCGGTGGTCCACTGCTGCTCTTGGCTCGGGCAAGGGACATGGAGTGGCGATGAGGTGCTGGCTACCTCCTAGACATGTAGAGAGAGGGGGAGGTGGTCGGCTGGGTGAGGGCAAGGTTGGCCGGCGAGTTCGTGCTCGGCATGGCTTGGCCTTTCCACTAGGGTGTAGCGGATGGGGTGGTAATGGCATGGTTTGATCAAGTGGAGACAGAGGGAGTGTTTTGTGGTCAATTGGGTGGCAAAACCCTGTAGAAACAGTGAGCTAGCTAATTGTGTTTGATTCTGCGTGCCATGTGTTTGATGAAATGGCCGCAAGAGAAAAAGTTTTGAATTTTGAGTTCAAAATTTTTGAGTGATCTCCACTATTGATAGGTAGTCTCTGGTTGCAAGGGTTCTGAAAATGGAGCTCAAAAAGATGGTTTTTGAAATAGGGGTGATCTATGCATATGCATTAGATTCAATTTTAAACTATCATTTAAAATAGTTAATAAAATGTTTTTAGCAGATCCAAAGGTGGGCCTTGGTACCTCATTATGTGTACTATCAAGGGGTGCAAAGATCAAGAATTGTTTCTGTTAAGAATTGAGTACTAGGAATAGCCAAAGTAGGCATGAGAGTTAAATTTGCCAAAATGACCATTCCTTCTTTTTAATTCTTTTTGATTTGATTTTCTTTAGGAAAAGTTTGGGAATGATGTGGATGAGGTTTAAATCACCGAAGAAACATTTTACAAGCGTTGGATCAATCAATCATGGCAATTCAAACAACTCCTATTTTAAATGCACACGTATATGACTGCTTTCATTTTAAATTTGGAAAAGTTTTTGTTAACCCTATTTTTGGATGATTTGATCTTGATAAGCTTGGATTAAAGTTTTGGGATGTTACAAACCTTCCCCTCTTAAATAAAATCTCGTCCTGATATTTACAAAGAAAACTAGGAACTAAAGAGATCTGTGAACTCTGTTCTAATGTAATCTTCGCGCTCCCAAGTAGCTTCCTCCTGTGTATGGTTGCTCCACTGAATCTTGAGAAACTTGATACTCCTGGTCTTGGTGGTTCTGTAGACTTCTTCTAAGATACAGATGGGTACTTCCCGATAGGTCAGGTCATTGTTGATTTCCATAGCTCTGTGATCGATGTTCTTGAAAACTTCAGTCTTCTCAGGCACTTCCAAGCATTTGCGAAGTAACGAGATATGGAACACATTGTGGATGGCTGACATCTCTTCAGGCAGTTCCAGTTGGTACGATACTTCTCCTCGGCGGTTCAGAATGTTGAAAGGTCCGATATATCTAGGAGCTAACTTTCCCTTCAGACTAAAGCGTTGAGTTCCCTTCAATGGTGAAACCTTGAGATATACGAAATCTCGGACATTGAAAGTCAGGTCTCTCCTTCTCTTGTCAGCATAGCTCTTCTGTCTGGATTGGGCGGTCTTGAGGTGCTCACGGACTTTGTGAACTTTCTCTTCTGCTTGTCGGAGAATGTTGGGTCCAAAGATCTGACTCTCTCCTACTTGCGACCAATTCAAAGGGGTACGACACTTTCTTCCTTATAGGAATTCGAATGGTGCCATCTACAAACTAGCCTGATAACTGTTGTTATGTGAGAATTCTGCGAAAGGCAGGCAGGCTTCCCATTTTGATCCATATTCCAACACACAAGCTCTAAGCATATCCTCTAGGATCTGGTTGACTCTCTCAGTTTGTCCATCTGTTTGCGGGTGATAAGCGGTACTGAAATTCAACTTGGTTCCTAAACCTTCCTGAACTTTCTGCCAAAATCTTGAAGTAAACTGGGTTCCTCGATCTAAGACGATGGTCTTGGGGGTTCCATGCAGACTAACAATCCTAGCAATGTACAGCTCTGCTAGCTTTGCACTCTGGTGGGTTGTCTTGACTGGTATGAAGTGGGCTACCTTGGACAGTCTATCAACTATGACCCAAATTGAGTCATTTCCCCTACTAGAAGTAGGTAAGTCCATTCCGACGGAATCCCATTTCCATTCCGGAATCTGCAATGGTTGCAATAGTCCTGCGGGTCTCTGATGCTCTGCTTTGACTCGTTGACAGATGTCACATTCGGCGATGTAGCTTCCGATCTCTCTCTTCATCTTGTGCCACCAAAATTGCTCTTTCAAATCCTGATACATCTTTGTTCCTCCGGGGTGGATAGAATAAAGAGTATCATGAGCTTCCTTCATGATAACCTCCTTCAGCTCCGAATCTGCTGGCACACAGATACGTCCTTTGTACCACAGTACACCTTCTTCGTCTTTGGTGAATCCAAGTACCTTTCCTGTACCAATACGACGTTTGATTCCATCGATACTTTCATTTCCCTTCTAGGCTTCCTTGATTTGGCTAATCAAAGTGGGTTGAAGTTCAATGCTAGCTAGGAATCCTTTGCTAACTAACTCAGTCCTGAACTGCTCCAGCTCCTCGTACAAACTTGGATGCTTCTCTTTGATCATGGTGTTAAGCCTACACGGCAATCTGCTAAGAGCATCCACTACCACATTGGCTTTGCCGGGGTGATAGTAAATGTCAAGGTCATAATCCTTGATTAACTCTATCCATCTTCTTTTCCTCATATTCAGCTCCTTCTGGGTGAAGATATACTTCAAGGTCTTATGATCTGAGTAAATCTCAGAGCGATTACCCATCAAATAATGACGCCATGTCTTCAACGCTAGAACCACGGCTGCTAGCTAGAGATCATGGTTCGGATAGTTCTGCTCATGCTGCTTCAGTTGTCGAGACAGATACGCGATGACTTTGCCTTCTTGCATCAATACACATCCTGGTCCAATCTTGGATGCATCACAATACACATCAAACGGCTTCTTGATGTCTGGCATGATCAAAATCGGGGCGGATATCAATCTGTTCTTCAGCTCCTGGAAACTGGCTTCACACTTGTCTGTCCATTCAAACTTCTTGTCCTTCTTCAACAATTGGGTCATTGGTCGGGCTATGCTCGAGAATCTTTCTACGAACTTGCGGTAGTATCCCACTAATCTGAGAAATGAATGAAGTTGGGTTTGATTGGTTGGGGCTTCCCATTATTCGACATCTTTGATCTTGGTGGGATCAACAGAGACTCCTCCGGGAGACACAATATGGCCTAGGAATCCTACTTCTTTCAGCCAAAACTCACACTTGCTGAACTTGGCATATAACTGATGCTCCCTCAGGATTTCTAGGATGATTCTCAGATTCTGCTCATGATCTTCTTCTGACTTGGAGTAGATAAGGATGTCGTCGATAAACACAACTACAAACTTATCGAGGAAATTCATAAAGATCTTATTCATGAGATTCATGAAATAAGCAGGGGCATTGGTTAATCCAAAAGACATAACCGTATACTCGTATAAACCATAACGAGTAGTAAAGGCGGTCTTCGGAATATCCGTTGCACGAATCTTAAGTTGGTGATAACCAGTCCTAAGATCAACTTTTGAGAATACCTGAGCTCCGATCAACTGATCAAATAGATCCTCTATCTTTGGCAAAGGGTACTTGTTCTTGATGGTGACATCATTCAATTTTCTGTAGTCTGCACACAGACGGTTGCCTCCATCTTTCTTGTCGACGAATAACACTGGTGATCTCCATGGCGATGCACTTGGTTGAATCAAACCTGTTGCTAACATGGCATCCAACTGCTTCTTCAGTTCTACTAACTCTGAGGGGTTCATGGTATAGGGTCTTTGGCCTATAGGTCCGGTTCCGGGGATTAGTTCGATAATGAACTCAATATCCCTATCCGGGGGCATACCTGGCAATTCATCTGGGAATACGTCGGGGTATTCACAGACTACTCTGACTTGGTCAATGGTAGGCAGGGCTACACTCTTGTTGCACTTGAATTGACGGGGTAAGGTTTCGGAGATATGCTCTACTGTTACTCCAGAACTACTGGTCATGGTGATGGCTTTCTTAGCACAGTCTATCAGTCCTTTATGCCTTGACATCCAGTCCATACCTAGTACTACTTCCAATCCTTTGGTTCCAAGTACAATTAGGTTGGCATAAAAATCTATCCCATGTATTCTGATAGGTACATCTTTGCAAATTTTTCTAGCTTTTGTTGTTGAACCGGGGATTTGAACTATCATGACATGCTTCAGGTTGGTTGGGCAAATCTTACTAGTGCATACAAATTCTTTTGTGACAAATGAATGCGATGCTCCAGAATCAAACAATACTCTTGCTAAAACTGAGTTGACAGAAAACATACCCAGCACTACATCTGGCGCTTCCTGGGCTTCTTCTGCGTTCATGTGGAAGAGACGACCGTTGCGGTTGTGCGGGTTCCCTGGGGCAAATCTCCTTCCTAGTTGAACACGACGCTGCTGCTGAGCTGGGGCATTCACAGGGGCATTGGCGGCAGTCTTCTTGGGACACTCATTGGAGTAGTGACCCTTCACTCTACACTCGAAACAAGTGATATGGGACTTGTCCTTGACTGCGACAGACACAGTATTGCTGCCAGTTCTAGGCGCAGTGTTGTTGTTGTTGTTGTTGCTCTTGGGAGGGGCACGGTTGAAATTGTTGGCATTGCCGGAGTTGTGATTGTTTCCTCCGGACTTCACATTGCCTCCGCTACGGTTGGGGTAGCTTGGGCGAGAATTTGGGGGTCGGTTGTTCCTTGGTGCATATCCTGGTGAGGGGTTAGGACGATACTTCTGGTGACTACTGGATCCAGACTGCTGCATCATACGGTGCTTGCGGTTGTCGTTTGCCTTGTTAATCTTCCCTTCCATCTGAATGGCAGAGTCGACTAGCTCTTCGAGATCATCAAAACGGATGTTGACGAGGACAGTCTGCATCTCATCATGCAATCCGTTTAAGAATCTCTCCTTCTTGGCCTCCATGTTGATCTCATCCGGTGCATATCTGGCAAGTGACAAGAATCTGTCACGGTACTCCACCACAGTCATTCTTCCTTGCTTCAATTCGCGGAATTCAGCTCTCATCCTGTTGACAAGACCTTGCGGCACGTGGGTGCGGCTGAACTTGACCTTGAATGCTTCCCAGCCCATCACCTGGCCATGGTTCATATTGTGGATGCTATTCCACCAAGCTCTTGCATCTCCCGCCAGATAGTGGGTGGCGAAGAGAACTTTCTCATTCTCATCAACTCTGGCAACCTCTAAGTTGTTTTCCATGGTCTGTAACCAGTCATCAGCATCTAATGGGTTTTCAGATTGGTTAAAGATTGGGGGATTTGTGTTCTGAATTTTTTTGAGTTTGGATCCTTGGTGATCCTGATTTCCATGTCCTTGGTTGTTGAGAGCCATTTGGGAAATTTTCTGCAATGTTGCTAAGTTGGCTTGACGCTCGGCCCTGCTTGCTTCACGGTCCGCCATAAGATTCTGCAAGATCTGCAGCATTGGGTTTTGCGACGAGCTGCTCCCTCCTTGGTTTCCACGAGTCATCTGAGGATTGAGATAGATATAGGGGTAAGAGGGAAATTCTAAGGTTCATGGTTTTGGGTTTTCAAAGCTAAAACTTTGAGTTAAACTCAGGTTTTTCAACTAACTTCTTTTTCATTCATGCAAGCAAGCACACGATACAACACACACCACAACAAGCAAAGGGGAAAACAGATGGTTTGAAGAACCATTCTGCAAGCTACGATACAATGAGATGCTACATCTCATGCTATGATAGTGCTCTAGTGCATCTATTCATCATCGATGAAGTCGGAGTCTTCATCATCAGTGCAGAAGTCCACAGCATCCTCATCCAGAAAGTCATCATCGTTGCTGAGGTAAGAATCCATATCTCCCTAGATGTCTTCACCCTCATCTTCTTCTTCTTTGGAGGCAAGGTGAGCTTCCTGCTCTTTGACGGTCTTCTTGAGGTCGGCCACCTTCTTGCGAAGACGGGCGATGGTGCGATCCTTCTTTGCACGCTGGCGACGAAGAGACTGGCAATCTTGGACGAGCAGTGCGAAAGTCTGGGCCTTCTGGTCGGCGATGGCACGGTTCTGGTTGGCTAACTCTCTAGCATTGTCCAGTTCCTGCTGTCGGTCATGAAGCCAGAAGTCAAGGTTCTCCACTTGACGCCTCAACTCTGGGTGACTTAGCATCTCCATCGGCATTCCCATGAAGTCACGTCTTACATAGTGGGCAAAACGGGTTCCTTGGATCTTGTTGACGCTGAGGGCACATAGATGTGCGAGAGCTTCATGCATTGCCCTGGCTAATCCATCTAGCCAGTTGTTCTCTCTCACGGAGAACTGAATTCTCCCGGAAGTTGGTGCTTCGATGCTTCCCCGGAGATCAGCGGTAACTAGCCACTGTAGGTCTCCTCCTGGGGGTCCTGGAAGTTGAGCTCCAAGAAACTCCGGATGTGGGCGTCCCAGTAACTCCAACAATGAATCCAGATCCCTCTCGAAGATCAGCTGACCTCCGTTTCCCAACTAGTAAAACTTGCTGAACTGAGTCTCCATCTACAAGGATTAAGGATGAGGAAGTTACTGAAGTGATCAAGTGTGTCAAATTTTAAGTAGTAATGTAAGAATTTTGAGGAACATGAATTTTTGAGAAAGAATGAGTTCACAAGGGTAAGAGAGGAAATAGTGTTTCATAAATACTCACTTTGGTTTTGAAGCTAAGTTTTTGGTTTGGACGTCCATTCTAACTAGGGTCTCCTATGGTCAAGATGGCTCTGATACCAACTTGTCAACACCCGGATTTTTAATCCCAGATGCCCGTTATGCCATACCTCGCAATCCCAGGATTACCATTTTTGCGACACATAACGGATTGGATATCATAGTACATCATCCATTACAAACCATACAGAAGGTTTTACACAAATAAGGATCTCATGATCCAGTCTTTAATACAACAAGCAGCGGAAATAAACGATAGCGTAGCGGTGGGGTCCATCTTTAGGGGCACAGGCAATGCTAACGAAGGCAGATAGTCCTAGTTATCATAGCCATCCTACTGACCATCATCTTGATAATCTCCTTCATAGTCTAGCCATGATAATAGCCAGGGACAAAAGCCATGAGTACTCTTTAAGTACTCGCAAACTACTACTAGCAAGGAGTATAAATCTAAATTAAAGTGCTGAATCTAAGTTAACTATCAAGTTATGTTTGAAACCTAAGCTGAGTTCAGAAGCAAAGAAAGATAAAATAAGGTTCTAGAATCACTTAAGTTGGGAAGCTATTATCATCAACACAACCCTGTTGTGGTCAAGTCAAAGTTCATCATTCGTTTCAAGTTATTTAGAAAACATATGACAATGAAACAGTATGGCCATTCCAACTATCCATAACCGTGGACACGGCTATTCGAATAGTTTGACACTCTGCAGAGGTGGTACACTTTCACCACAAGATTCGATACATCTGTCAGGGATAACCCTGAATCATCATACTTAGTATGCAGATAATCAAACATAACCTTCCCTTTACACACCCTAGTACAAGCACCTCTCCTATGAGCATGGTCTCCCAACCATGACCATCAGTCATCTTGGGAACTGCATAGGTGGACAACATTGAGAGGTAGCCTCAGCTCAAACCTCTCCCGTGAGGGAACTAATACTAATGCATAGAAATTTCCAGCTAAGCCTTACCCAATTCAGGTAATGTGGTTGTACGGTAAATTTGGAATGGTATCGCATCTAAAACCAACCATCAGTTTTATAAAAGGGTTAAGGATCATGCCTCGTCATTTTCATCATCATAAACCAGTTGTGTTTCTCAACACATGTCAAAACATCTCAATAGAATGACTCACCATTCCAAGGTTTTCATAATTCATTTTCACCAAGTATTCCCATCTAGAATGACTCAAATTTTTGATCTATACTAAGATACTAAGTTAAGAGTGTTCACTAAGGTGGAAGTGATGGGTTCAATCTCCTGTCATAGAGTGACAGCTAAAGGTTTCTAAGTAGGTCAAGTTTTATACTTTTTTTTGCTACCTTCAAAATTAAGTAAAGAACTTTGTGTGAACTAAGGGAGGTAAAACTTGTCAATAAGACTTGGGGTACTAATAGTTAAAGGGGTGTGATCAAAGCCTGCTTAAGGCATCTTTGCTAAACCATCTAGTTTAATTCTAGCTTGCTAACAATAGCTTGCCTTGGTTGGTGCAGTGGTTGAAGTTTTCTTCTTCTTCTTCTTCTTCTTGGTAGAACTCCTCCTCCTCGAAAGCTTCGTCGGTACTAGCGTCTATAAATACATAGGGAGTGCACAATCACCAAACAGTACTTAACTAGGCTAAGTAGCATTCTAAAACACACATTTGATGATCTATTATCATCACAAACATCACAAGTTTTAATTCAATAGTTTCATCCTTTTTATTTTAGAAAGGTAATTTCTACTCATTGAAATTTTAACTAAAATTTTAATATTCACCACCAAAATATGGGATCATGTGGACACATGTCCTCACCACATATTCTAACATGTGGGAATGAGATTTAAGGGTTGGATCAATATTACTTTGGTTTAAGTTCATTATTTAATGATTTAAAGTGACTATACATGCCTATATAGCATTATTTTGGTACTAGTCCAAAGTCACTGCATGTCAACCTTAATATTATTATATGGTTAGATAGATATGATGAAATGTGATTTTTGAGAGTTGGAATCAACTCAAAAGCTAACTTGGTTGATTTTATAAAAATGTTGCAATTTGCAAAAGCTTCTGTTTTGTTATTTTTATTAGGATAGATCTATAACTCTAATTGAATTAAATCCAATGGGCTTGGATAGATCATTTTAATACCTTTCACACAAAATTGGTTCCATACAATTTGGATTTATAAAACTCTCTGAATTGAATTTTGAAATAGGGGACAGAAACTAGATTTTACTAAAAAGGAAAAACCACATTTGAATCTATGGGCTAGCGTGGGAAAGGACTTGGGCCGACCCAGTGGCGCCACGTGGCACGGGGCTCAGCTAACAGGGGGTCCCGCTTATCAGCGACACTTAACACGTGAAACGGTACGAGTGCTGTGGGTCGTAGGATTAGAAGCGAGATCAATGGCTGAGGGTCGTCGACGACGAACAGGTGGCCGGCGAGCTCGAACCCTAGCGGCTCGATGGGGGTCTACTGGGGCATACTAGGGCTCTAGTAGGGTCGGCAAGGCGGGCAAACGAAGTGGAAGACGACGGCGAGGCAAGGCGTGGTCGTGGCGGAGCTTGGGGCGGTCGAAATCAATGGCACCCTTCTCCTCCAGAGGCGGCGGCTCCGGCTCCAATTCTGGCGAGGTGTTGCTCCAGTTGCTCCGGCTAAAGGTGGGTGAGGTTCAGAGAGGTGAGGGGAGTGGAATGGTGTGGAGAAGAATGGCTGGGGAGGGCTCCTTTTATAGGCCCAACGGTGAGACCGAGCGGGATGGGCGGTTGACGGTGGCGACATGGCTACGGCGAGCTAGCGGCATGGCGGGGGATGGCGATATATGGGCGGTTCCCTGGTGGTGCTCTAGGAATTGAATGCGGCCGTAGGGGCGGTGGCACGCGGTCTGGGCGAGGTGGCGCTCTGCGCGGCCGAAGCGGCGGTGTCCACGGCGAGCGGTGGCTGTGAGGCTTTGGGCGGCGAACGGGGATGTCTGGGGTGTTCTCCAGGTCGAGGCGGAGCGGCGGGCGCGGGCTGCGGTCGAGCGGCGGCGTGTGCACGCGTGCCGGGTGCGGCGCTCTGGCGTGCTCTCGGCCTGGTGCGGTGGCACTGGGCGCGGGTTGTGCTCGATGGTCCACTGCTGCTCTTGGCTCGGGCAAGGGACTAGGAGTGGCGGTGAGGTGCTGGCTACCTCCTAGACATGGAGATAGAGGGGGAGATGGTCGGCTGGGGTGAGGGCAAGGTTGGCCGGCGAGTTGGTGCTCGGCATGGCTTGGCCTTTCCACTAGGGTGTAGGGGATGGGGTGGTAATGGCATGGTTTGATCAAGTGGAGACAGAGGGAGTGTTTTGTGGTCAATTGGGTGGCAAAACCCTGTAGAAACAGTGAGCTAGCTAATTGTGTTTGATTCTGCCTGCCATGTGTTTGATGAAATGGCCGCAAGAGAAAAAGTTTTGAATTTTGAGTTCAAATTTTTTGAGTGATCTCCACTAGTGATAGGTAGTCTCTGGTTGCAAGGGTTCTGAAAATGGAGCTCAAAAAGATGGTTTTTGAAATAGGGGTGATCTATGCATATGCATTAGATTCAATTTTAAACTGTCATTTAAAATAGTTAACAGAATGTTTTTAGCAGATCCAAAGGTGGGCCTTGGTACCTCATTATGTGTACTAGCAAGGGGTGCAAAGATCAAGAATTGTTTCTGTTAAGAATTGAGTACTAGGAATAGCCAAAGTAGGCATGAGAGTTAAAGTTGCCAAAATGACCATTCCTTCTTTTTAATTCTTTTTTATTTGATTTTCTTTGGGAAAAGTTTGGGAATGATGTAGATGAGGTTTAAATCACCTAAGAAACATTTTACAAGCATTGGATCAATCAATCATGGCAATTCAAACAACTCCTATTTTAAATGCACACATATATGAATGCTTTCATTTTAAATTTGGAAAAGTTTTTGTTAACCCTATTTTTGGATGATTTGATCTTGATAAGCTTGGATTAAAGTTTTGGGATGTTACAGTGTGGTTCCTAGTGCATTGGACCCAATGGTGATCTATTGTGACAACAATGGAGCCATAGCCAACGCAAAGGAACCAAGGTCTCACAAGAATTCCAAGCATATTAAGCGCCGGTTTCACTGCATCCGCGAGCATGTCAAGGATGGAGATATAAAGAGTTGTAAAGTACACATGGACCTGAATGTAGCAGATCCGTTGACTAAAGTTCTCCCTAGGTCAAAACATGATCAACACCAGAACTCCATGGGTGTTAGATTTATCACTATGTAAACTAGATTGTTATCTCTAGTGCAAGTGGGAGACTGAAGGAAATATGCCCTGAGAGGCAATAATAAAGTTGTTATTATGTATTCCTAGTATATGATAGATGTTTATTTTGCATGCTATAATTGTATTGAAAGGAAACGTCAATACATGTGTGTTTAATAAACAAAAAGGGTTCCTAGTTTGGCCTCTCTTCAAGACTAGCTCGTTGATTAACAAGATGATCAAGGTTTCCTGATCATGGACATTGGATGTTGTTAATAACGAGGTCACAACATTTGTGAAATGATGTGATGAACATTCATCCAAAGTATAGCATTACGATCAAAGTCATTATGTTTATATTGCTATAACATCATACGAAGTAATCTTAGTCCTTAGACCATGAGATCATGTTAATTGGTAACACTGGAAGTGTATCTTGATAACATCAAACGTCACACGGTAACAGGGTGACTATAAATGTGGGTTTAGTGCTACGAAGGTGTTATGTTGAGGCTCATGGATCAAGGGTGGAATTTGTCAATCCCGATGATGGATAGATATACTCTGGGCCCTCTCAGTGATATCACATTAAGGTAGCTTGCAAGCAAGTGATGTGATCACTAGAATGTTATATCACGGGAACGAGAAAAGAGTGCATGTCGGTAACGAGATCAAACTAGGTATTTGGATACCGATGATCGAATCTCGGACATGTATTATATCATGAGACAAAGGGATTAAGTTACTAGCGTTAAAGGTTCTCACGATCATAGAAGTCATCGTTGAATGTGCAGGAGTCAGTATGGATCTCCAAGTCCCGCTTCTGATTATTGATCTGAGAGGAGTCTCAATCATGTCTGCATTATTCGCGAACCATAGGGTGACACACTTAAGAGTTGCCGGACACCATTTTGGAGCACAATTGTTTCAGACAAAAGGTTTGCAAAGCGTAGGTAATGTTTCGATAGAAACAAGAATTGTTTCGATAGAAACCGGAATTGTTTTGGGTGAAATTGCAGAAACTAGTTCTGCATGCGATATTGAAATGTTCCAAGGGGTTTTATGTGAATGTTTGTTAATTAAAGTAATTAACAAAATTCTAAATCAAAATAAATAAAAGAGTTTTATTAATTGAGAGTTGCATTAAATTTGGTGGAAATTTAATGCATGTGAGTGGAACTTTGGGTGGAGCTTAAATTAATGTGGGTGAAGCTTCCACCACATGAATGAGGAAGAGGAAGGGGCTCCCTCCTTGGTCGCCGGCCATGGTAGGGGACGAGTCCCCCCTCTCCTCCCTCACAAAGAACACCTCCTCGTGAAGGATCTCTCTCCCCCTCTAGATATTCCCCCATGGTATCAGATTAGCGAGATACATGTTCCCGGTGGCCTTGCGTCTGGAAGGAGTTGCTACTTCCGCTAATTCGCTGGAGCGAGGAGGTGGAGGTTGTCCGGTGGATTGAACATGTGTGCGAGGATGGATGCACTGCAGATTTGTGGTGCTCGGACTTCCACACGATCTTGAGATCGGCAAGCGTATGACTACATCAACCACGAGTTCCTACTCGTTAACAAAACTCGTTGTCTTCGAGGGTAAGTTCTCCATGGATGTATGTCCACCCGTTGCTCTGTATCTAGTAGATAGATCTTGGCGTATAGTTCTCATCGTAGGAAATTTTTTGTTTTCTATGCTGCGGACCTAACATCTTTTGGCACTAGGAAGGGTGTATTTTGGCTGTAAACTACCTTTGATGTTAATGTTTATATTTTGGATTTCAAGTGTTTTCTGAAATTGTTCAACTACTACTCCACGTGCCCACTGCTAGGGGGACTCAAAATGGAAATGAATATCCAATGTCTCACAATGTTGGGATTCGAGTCTTCATCCAACGGTCAATATTCAAAGTTATTCGTACACTATATACAATGCTAAGGAAAAAGATCAAAGAGGAAGTAGTATTAAGAGTTTGGCTCAGATCAGGTGATCTCTCAAGAATGAGCTGAACCAGATTTTTTTCTTTTAGGGTCCTCGATGTAATTTTTACTTTTTTGAGGGCCCTGATGTAAAATGTACTCCGATCGACCGTGTAAAGTTCTAACCTAAAAGTAAGTGGTGAAATTTAAACGAATTTAAGCTTAGTTGTCAATGACTATTAACCATTCTTGTATTTCAAGACGAACGACCCAGGTCAAGGCCATATCTACATCATACTTTATGCTGACGATCCGATATCCAAGAATATTCATGCCGACAAATTTGGCCATATTTTGAAAAAAAATGAAGATGAAGTAGTATGAAGAGTATGGCTCGATCAGTTACTCTCTAGAGAAAGAGCTGAACCCGACTATTTTCCTTGCTTAATTTTAGTGTCCTTTGTGCTAAATATATGGACCTCGATATAATTTCCCCCTTTTGTTAGGTCTAAAACTGTAAGTGGTGAAATTTAGATGATTTTAAGCTTGCTTGTCAATAAGTATGAGCATTCTTGGATTTCAAGCCGAATGACCAAGGTCAAGGCCAATCAACATTATACTTTGTGCTAAAGATCCCATGTTAGCGAATTTGCATGGCAACATATTTGGCCATGTTTTGAAAACAATCGAAGAGGAAGTAGTATTAAGAGTCTGTCTTAGATCAGCTGATCTCTCGAGAATGAGCCGAACTAGATTTTTTTCTTTTAGGGTCCTTTATGCTAAATGTATATGGACCTCGATGTAATTTTTGATTTTTGAGGTCTGTGATGTAAAATGTACTTCGATCGATCGTGTAAAGTTCTAACCTAAAAGTATAGTGGTGAAATTTAAATGAATTTAAGCTTAGTTGTCAACGAGTATGAAGCATTATTCTTGTATTTCAAGATGAGCCACCAAGGTCAAGGCCATATCTACATCATACTTTATGTTGATGATCCCATATCCAAGAATTTGCATGCCGACAAATTTGGCAATATTTTGAACACAATCAAAGATGAAGTAGTATGAAGAGGAGTATGGCTGGATCAGCTACTCTCTCGAGAAGGAGCCGAACCCGACTATTTTCCTTCCTTAATTTTAGGGTCCTTTGTGCTCAATGTATGGACCTCGATGTAATTTCTCCCTTTTAGGTATAAAAGTGTAAGTGGTGAAATTTAGACGATTTTAAGCTTACTTATCAACAAGTATGAACATTCTTGGATTTCAAGCCGAACAACCAAGGTCAAGGCCATATCAACATCATACTTTATATGATGATGATGTTCCCATGTCAGAGAATTTGCATGGCAATAGATCTGGCCATGTTTTGAAAACTATCGAAGATGAAGTAGTATCAAGAGTTTGGCTTAGATCAACTGATCTCTCGAGAAGGAGCCGAACCAGAAATTTTTCCTTTTAGGGTCCTTTATGCTAAATGTATGGACCTCGATGTAATTTTTGCTTTCTTGAGGTCCCTGATGTAAAATGTACTCCGATCGATCGTGTAATGTTCTAACCTCCTGAAAGTAAGTGGTGAAATTTAAACGAATTTAAGCTCAGTTGTCAACGAGTATGAACCATTCTTGTATTTCAAGACGAACGACCAAGTTCAAGGCCATATCTACACCATACTTTATGATGATGATCCCATATCCAAGAATTTGCATGCCGACAAATTTGGCCATATTTTGATATCAATTAAAGATGAAGTAGTATGAAGAGTCTGGCTTGATCAGCTACTCTCTCGAGAAGGATCCGAACCCGGCTGTTTTGCTTGCTTGTTTTTAGGGTTCTTTGTTCTAAATGTACGGACCTCGATGTAAATTTTCCCCTTTTTAGGTCCTTGTTGTAAAATGTACTCCCACCGACTGTGCAAAATTCTAACCTAAAAGTAAGTGCTGAAATTTAAATGAATTTCAGCTTATAGTTGTCAACGAGTATGAACATCCTTGGATTTCAAGCCGAACGACCAAAAGGTCAAGGCCATATCTCTACATCAGACTTTATACTGATGATCCTATATCCAACAATTTGCATGCCGACAAATTTGGCCATATTTTTAAAACAATCGAAGATTAAGTAGTATGAAGAGTGTGGCTCGATCAGCTACTCTCTTGAGAAGGAGCCGAACCCGACTATTTTCTTTTCTCAACTTTAGGGTCATTTGTGCTAAATGTGTGGACCTTGATGTAATTTTCCCTTTTTTTAGGTCCTTGATGTAGAATGTACTCCCACTGACCGTGTAAAATGCTAACCAAAAAGTAAGTGGTGAATTTCAACGAATTTAAGCATAGTTGTCAACGAGTATGAAAAAATCTTGGATTTCAAGCCGAACGACCAAAAGGTCGAGGCCATACCTCTACATCAGACTTTATGCTAATGATCCCATATCCGACAATTTGCATGTTGACAAATTTGGCCATATTTTGAAAACAATCAAAGATAAAGTAGTATGAAGAGTGTGGCTCGATCAGCTACTCTCTCGAGAAGCTGCCGAACCCGATTGTTTTATTTGCTCAATTTTAGGGTCATTTGTGCTAAATGTGTGGAGCTCTATGTAATTTTCCTTTTTTTAGGTCCTTGATGTAGAATGTACTCCTACTGACCATGTGAAATGCTAACCTAAAAGTAAGTGGTGAATTTATACGAATGTAAGCATAGTTGACAACAAGTATGAAAAAATCTTGGATTTCAAGGCGAACGACCACAAGGTCAAGGCCATATATCTACATCAGACTTTATGTTGATGTTCCCATATCCAAGAATTTGCATGCCGAAAAATTTGGCCATATGTTGAAAACAATCAAAGATGAAGTAGTATGAGGAGTGTGGCTCAATCAGCTATTCTCTCGAGAAGGAGCCAAACCTGACTATTTTCTTTGCTTAATTTTAGGGTCCTTTGTGCTAAATGTGTGGACTTCGATGTAATTTTCCCTTTTTTAGGTCCTTGATGTAGAATGTACTCCCACCGACCGTGTAAAATGCTAAACTAAAAGTAAGTGGTGAAATTTCAACGAATTTAAGCATAGTTGTCAACGAGTATGAAAAAATCTTGGATTTCAAGGCAAACGACCATAAGGTCAAGGCCATATCTCTACATCAGACTTTATGCTCATGATCCCATATCCAAGAATTTCCATGCCGACAAATTTGGCCATCTTTTGAGAACAATCGAAGATATTAAAAAAAAAAATAATCAATTTCAATTTTCCAAGTGACAGAAATTTTATTTTCTGAAAAGCAAGTAAGAAGAATTTATTTCCTTTTTCTGTTAAAAAATAATGAGCGAGAAGAGACTATGAGCACAAAGGAGGCATCGAGAGAGCTGGGAAGAGGAGGATTTGAAGGAGGTGCCATGTTAGAGCAAAGCTAGGATGGGTTCCTGACACGAGGTACAGGGTACAGTGAGTAGAGTAAATTTCAGGACCACAATATATATTCACGCAAAACAAAATGTGTTTTCTCTCTCCTTCACTCCCCCATCACCACCCCCACACCCCAGCCGGCTGATCTCTCCCTCGTCCACAACATGGGGCTGCGCACGCGCGTCGACCGACAATCTACCATTGGTGGCTCCGTTTCTTTGTTGGCGGCTCCGTGTCTTTGTCTGGCATGTTCGTCAACTGTGTTGGTGGGAACCATTTTGGTCCTTACAATAGAGAAGTAATTCAAACTTTCCCGGTTTCGAAATTTTCACTTCCTTCACAAACATCTGAGGAGGGAGGATATTCAATAGATCGTCATTCACAGTACTACTACTAGTACTACGGGGTATAGTGAGTAGTACCAAAAGAAACTTTTTTTGACGAGTAGTACTAGAAGAAACTTCATACAACCATTAACTTCATATAGGACTCACTGCTGAACTAGTGCAGGTCCGGCGCCTCCATGCACCTAGTCCGTGCCGCCAGTGGCAGCTCGTGACATCGGCACCAACGACAGCTCTAGCGATAGAGATGGCTCCCGACTCATCGGTACCTCCAGAGAAGGCGGCGGCACCGCCGGAAAACGAGGCGGCATCTCCAGAGCCATCGATAGATCCGAGAGAACACTATGGATGAAGTTGCTGTTGTTTGTGAACCGGTTCCAGTAGTTGGTGAAAATGTTGGAGCCGGTGAACACCACCATCTCGCAGCCGCAGTGGAAGGCCTAGCCGTAGAGGAGACAGGCATCCCTGAAGTTGATGAACTTGACCTTCAGCGTCCTGTCCAGATTGTCGTAGATGTCGTACATCCGGTACTTGCGGTCACCGTACCCAGCATCGAGGAAGGCGCACGCCAGCTGCCTATTTGTTCTCCATGGGGAGAAAGCCTAAATGCGCAGGGCATTGTCCTCCTGTGCGGCGATGTCAGGGTCTTTGCGCTCCGGTACAGCGTGCGGTAGCCAGAATGTGGCCATGGATGATAGACGAGGTCGGAGATGGTTACTGGAAGCGGGGGATTACATATGGTTTGGTGCAGGGAAGGGGAGAGATTAAATAGGAAGGAGGTGATCCAAGATTAATGTGGTAGATTACCGAAGCGAGGGGACAATCAATGTCGCTGATGAAGCCGGTGCATGTGGCAAATATCGATGATGATGACTAGGGTAAGCGATTGGATGGAATGCTGACTCTACTTCCTGCACTCGATGGCCCAGCCATAATTTTGTGGTGCGTCCAAGGTGACCGCGACCTCCCCAATCTGTGGGCCCTACGTGGATGACTGAGTTGATGGGTGAAAACAAATTGATAATGATAAAGTGGTATGAAATGTGATTTAACAAACGTTAAGTTGTTTTAGCCAATATTCTTGTTAGAGAAAAAATGCATACATTAAGTCTATTAGTAATAACTCTCTACCCATATTGAGAATACATCCTAGTGTGCTATGAAATTTTTTGGGTGGTGAAATGATGGTTCTAGAACATGTTGGAGTTTGCTCTAGATACTATTCAAAACTAATCCATCTGCTCTTAACCATTAGATCTAACAGCCCAACGGTTAGGATTGGTGCTATGGATCCAATTCAAAACTGCTCCATTATAGTAGTAGAGAAAAGTACCACCACCCGGTAGAATGGAAAAAAGAAGATCCAACTGCTAGCATTGTTGTGATTCGCGAGTCTTGATCCATAGGTTAATACTCAAAGTTATTCGTACATTATATAGTGGTAAGATAAGATAACAAAGACTATCAATAGTATCTTCTAGATGATGGAATGGATTAGAGGATCCAATAACTAGCAGCAATCTTGGGATTCGCGGTTCATGAATCAACGGTCAATATTCAAAGTTGTCCGCACACTATATATAAAAAATAGTGGTAAGATAAGAAAAGAAATACTGTTAATAGTATCTTCTCGATGCTAAAATGGAAATGAAGATCCAACATCTGACAATATTGGGATTTGCATCTTGATCCAACGGTCAATATTCAAAGTTATTTGTACACTATATAGTGCTAAGAAAAAAATGAGAAACATGTGTTTTGACACCTTTGAATACAAAAAAATGCTATGGCTTCTTCACAATGTGTATTGGCCTATGGTGTATGTACATTCCTGGCTATGACCCGAACAGCCAAGGTCATGACCATATTGACATCATATCTCTACTACTATAATGGAGCTGTTTTAATTTGAATTGGATCCATAGCACCAATCCTGACCATTGGAATATTAGATCAGCAGCTTGATTCATCTTGAATAGTACCTATAGCAAACTCCACCATGTTCTAGAACAATCATGTCACCACCCCCAAAATTTCATAGCACAGTAGGTTGTATTCTCAATATGTGTAGATATTATTAATAGACTTAATGTATCCATTTTTTCTCTAACAAGACTATTGGTTAATAACAACATAATGTTTGTTAAATCACATTTCATACAGTATATACTTGTGTGGCACGTGCCTTTTACTAGTAATGGTAAGATAAGAAAAGAAAGACTATCAATAGTATCTTCTCGATGCTAAAATGGAAATAATGAAGATCGAATGTCTGACAATATTGGGATTCACGTCTTGATCCAATGGTCAATATTCAAAGTTATTTGTACATTATATAGTGCTAAGAAAAAATGAGAAACATGTGCTTTGACACCTTTGAATACAAAAAATTCTCTCGCTGCTTCACAATGTGTATTGTCCTAAGGTGTATGAACATTCCTGGTTTCGACCTGAATAGCCAAGGTCATGACCATATTGACATCATATATAGTTTATGATACAGTACCTACATCTGGTAGATTCGTGCATATTCTTCAATAAGATATGCTGAAAGTGAGAAGTGTGTTGTTTTCTTTTGTTAAGCAAGTACTAGTCTTACAATTACCACTATGTTCACACTATATGGTGTACAAAAAACTTTGAATATTAATTGTTGGATCAAGACTCACGAATCCCAACATTTCTAGCCGTTGGATCTTCTTTCCATTCCAGCATCAAGAAGATTCTATTAATAATCTTCATCACAACGAAATACTATGCACAAACCTCAAAATACACTTCTCCATCATTCAAGAATCTTCCCCCGTTTCTATAGACCATGTTACCAAAATTTTCAAGCATTTGATTTTATTGTCCTTTGTGCTAAATGTATGCACTTGGATGTATTTTTTGTTTATTGAGGTCCTTGGTGTAACATGTACAAATCCACTTATCGTGTTAATTAATTGAAGAATCTCGCTCCCTCGGGACATACCTTAGTCAAAACAAAGTATCACCACTAGGGCTGGAATTCGAGCCGAGCCGAATCAGCTCGGCTCGACTCGCTACAGCTCGTTCTACTAATGACCTAGCTTTGCTCGGCTCATTTACAAAACGAGTTTATATTTAAAACTCGGCTCGACTCGGTAAACTCACGAGTAACTCAAGAGTAGCTCGTTTAGCACATTATGAGTTACGAACAAGAGCACATATAAGGAAAACTAGTAATTATCCTACTAATTAAGAACTAGAATAAGGATAGTACTTTCATAATAACATGAAGGCAAGATCAAATGGATAATATAGTAGTTCTACACCATTACATGTACAAGAAACATTCATAGTATGGCACTCATCAGTGCAAAATTTCAAATTCTATATTTGAACGTGTTTAACGAGCTAAACGAGTAGCTCATTTAACTTGGGTGAACAAACGAGTTCAAATCTAAAACTAGGCTCGACTCGTTCGACACCGAGTTTAAGCCGAGTCACGAGTTACACTCATTTATCTCGCGAGTTTCGAGTTATAATTCCAGGCCTAACCACCACCTAGTTTTTAGGGGACCATGTTTTCTTACAATTCCCTAGTCTTAGCAACATTTCAAGATTCCCTAGCGAATCGTGCTCACTTAAATAACTTTCTGTCCATTTAAAGAAATTAGGTCAAACTTGAACTACAAGTAAGCGCGGTAGATTCCTCTTGAATTTTCCTAACGCCGTTTGAAGGGACCCATGATGTCTATATATCAAGACTTAAGTTCCAGGATGGAGTACTAAACACTAGCAGTACCTGCATCCAAGGCTCAAGGCCTATTTTTTTTGAAAATTCAAACTATGCAAAGTTTGACCAAGTTTTTAGAAAAATATATTAATATTTACAATATGAAATACATACCCTTTGATATATCATGAAACATATATTCACATGGTATCTACTAATATCATACAGTAGTTCTTGATATATTTTTTAGAAGTTTGGTCAAACTTTTCGTAGCTTCACTTATCAAAAAAAGCCTTAGGCCCTGTTTGGAACAAAGGAAAATCAGGATTGTTGGAGGATCGGATTCCTATAGAAAAAATTCCTATGGGTTCGTTTGCGACAAAGGAATAGGAATCTAAGATTCCTTTGAAATTCCTATGGTATAGGCTATTTCATAGGAATTTTCTAGGAAAAATAACATGAGTTATAACCTCATGTTTCATCTCCTTGTGTCTCCAATTCATGCGGTTTTCCTGTGTGACATCCAAACGACGCCCTAATTTTTTTTCCTATGGTATTGATTCCTATAGGAATTGAGCATACATGATACTATCTTAATTCCTACTTTTTTTCTATTCCTATGTTTTGCATTCCTGCATTCCAAACGGGGCCTTAAGCTTTAGGACATAGGTAATAGTGAGATGAGGGAAAAAACCGAAGAGCAAGAGGAGCTCGGAGAATAAAAGGGAGGCAGGGAAGGAGGGCAGCGTGACAGGGCACTTGAAGGCGGTGCGATGTCAAAGCAGAATTATGATGGGTTCCTGACATGAGGTACTATAGCCTTTACAGCGTACACACTCTAGTAAATTTCTGGACTTATGTGCACTTAAAAAACAAAACAAATTTTTTTTTTGCTCTCGGTCGCCGCCTCACCATCCATCTCAGCACTTCCTCGTCCACAGTGTTGCGCATGTGTGTCTTGGTACGGCGGCTCAGCTGTGTCTCCGGCGTGTGCATTGGTGTACATAGGAAGGAATCGGGCATTGGCAGCAAAAATTAGTAGAATTCAAACTTTCGATTTTTTTCTCTTCCTTTCCAAGCATGGGGAATGAAGGTTATTCAAAGCATGACCATATCAACATCATATCTCTATCTGTACTATTACTAGAAAGTTGCACGTGCCTTGCACGTGAGTCTCAGATAGTAGACGTATGAGATATCATCACTATATAAAATTATAATTGGTAATGCACAATAATTATAATTTTGATCAACATCTATAAAGTATTGGTATATCCTTGTACTTTGTATGTCATGTAGAAGTCAAAAATTATTAGCTACCTAACACATGAATTTTTGATAACAGGGTCTAGAGAAAAAAGGAGAAGATTCTAGTATGATGGAGAAGTGTGTTTTGAGATTTGTGCATAGCATTCATTATGCCGAAGACTACAAATAGAATCTACTAGATGCTAGAATGGAAAATAAGATCCAATGGCTAGAAATGTTGGGATTCACGAATCTTGATCCAACGGTCAACATTCAAAGTTATTCGTACACTATATAGGGGTAAGGTAAGCTAATGGAGTAGTTTTCAATTGGATCCTTAGCACCAATCCTGACTGTTGGGTTGTTAGATCCAATGGTTCAGAGTACCTGGATTCGTGTTGAATAGTACCTAGAGCAAACCCCACCATGTTCTAGAACCATCATGTCACCACCCCCAAAATATCATAGCATAGTAGGTTGTATTCTCTCTACTACTACAATGGAACAGTTTTGAATTGGATCCATAGCACCAATCCTGACCATTGGGCTATTAGACCCAATGGTTCAGAGCAGCTGTATTTGTGTTGAATAGTACCTAGAGCAAACTCCAACATGTTCTAGAACCATCATTTCACCACCCCCAAAATTTCATAGCACTGTAGGATGTATTCTCAATATGGGTAGATAGTTATTACTAATAGACTTAATGTATGCATTTTTCTCTAACAAGAATATTGGTTAATAACAACTTAAAGTTTGTTAAATCACATTTCATACAGTATATATGTGTGTGGCACGTCCCTTTTGATCAACACGTGAGACTCGGATAATAGACGTCTGAGATATCATCACTATATATAATTTTAATATGTAAAGCATACAAAAATATAAATTTGATCAATATCTATAAAGTATGGGTGTATATTTGCTTCTTGTACTTTGTATATCATTTAGAAGTAAACGATTATTATCTATCTAAAACAAAAAAAATCTGGTAACATGCTCTAGAGATACGAAGGAGAAGATTCTAGAATAATCGAGAAGTGTGTTTTGAGTTGTGTGCATACCACTCATTGTGATGAAGACTATCAATAAAATCTTCTAGATGCTAGAATGGAAAATAAGATCCAACGGCTGAAAATGTTGGGATTCGTGAGTCTTGATCCAACGATCAGTATTCAAAGTTATTCGTACACTATATAGTGGTAAGACAAGATAAGATATATATGTAGAAAAACGTCAAAACACATATATCCATCATTCTAGAATCTTCTCGATTATCTCTCTAGACCATGGTTCTAAAATTTTCAATTATTAGGTAGCTAATAAACATTTATTTCTACATGATATAAAGTGCAAGAACCAATATACACTCATACTACAATTCCTTTACTTTCCTGTGAATCAAACACTTCTTTAAAAAAATCCTGTAGGCTCCAAATCTTGTAGGATTCAACTAGACATGATATTATAGCAATACTGTGTTTTCCCTATTCCTTTGTTTTTCCAATCCCGTGAATCAAACAGGCTCAATGTTGAGACTCCCACGGGCAACATTTCCTACTATGACAAGATGCACCCATATACCAAATTAATGTGGGAACAGTACATTAACTATGATGTCGATATGGCCATGAACTTTTTTGGTCATTAGGGTTGAAACCTAATAATATTCATACATGGTGGGAAAATATCGTGGGGCTAGTTTCCAGAAATTATCAAATCCCATGGTTATTAGTTTCCTGGCACGCTGTATACGTGATGTGATAGGATGCCATGCGTAGATATTTCTTTTTATGTTTTTCTTTATTACATGTGATTGTTTCAAAATGGGTTCAAAATTGTCAAGATACAAATTCTTAGCAAAAAGTTGAATTTGTCAAAACTGTCGATTGTTTCTAATATATTAACTACCTGATGTGTACCACCAAAAGCTTTTTGTAGAACGTCGATAGAAATCAACCACTTCCTAGAGCTCCTAGTTCAAATATGACATGAATTTGTTAATAGAGACATAAAGTCATTTTTGAGTGGGCCATGTTCGAAGTTATTCGTACACTATATAGTGATATGGAAATTGTGAAGCAACATGGTCGATTTTTCTTTTGAAAAGAAGTGTCAAGCACTATATACTGGTATGGAAATTGTGCCACGTGCCTTTTACTAGTATGGATATGGATGATCAGTTGATGTGACTCTCGGCCTTGAATTCCTAGACAGATAGGTTATGGTGTACTACCTTTTTCTATTACTAGATGGACACTAGCCAAATTCAAAATCTGAATCGAGCGGCAAAATCACGCACCAACTTTGAAGAATTTCATGCCCCACTGATTCAAAACCTTTGTGCAAAAATCTCCCACCGGATAGTACCATTTTCCTATTATTATTAGCTAGACGCGAGCCAAATTCAAATCTCAATCGAGCGGCAATATCACACACCGACCTTGAAGCATTTCGCGCCCCTCTATTTCAAAAACTTTTGTCTTTAAATTTCCTATTCTACCCATTAGTCATACGATAGATGGGCATGCTAAAGTCAGTAGCTCGGGAGCACGATCGTAATTATATTGCTATTCACCTATACTATGGTCCCGATTCGTGCAATTTTTCATGCTAGCCCTCCCAAAAAGCCCAACCTCCTATGTCGCCTCCAAGGCCACCACGCGCACCGGCTTGATCTGTGGTCTTGTGCAACGTCGTGGAGCCGCTTCACCGACGCTCACCCACCGGATGTAGTTCATCGGGTCTCTCTGCCACTGCACTGTAGCTGCAGTGGCGTTCACCATGTCGATGGCATCATCGACCGCCCAAGCTCTGCTTCCTCGCTGCCGATAGCATCATTGACCGCCCAAGCTCTGCTTCCTCGCTGCCGAAAGCTACCCAACCATACCGGATCTGCTTCACTGGTGTCCACCAGACGTGATCTAGTTCAAGGAGTTCCATGTCCACCGCTCTAAACCAGTAGCATGGCCGTCGTCATTCACTGCACCAGATCTGCCTCAGTGACTCTCTTGTCCACCGTGTTCAAGCCGGCATCGCCCACCCAAGATCTGCTTCCCTGATGCTAACAGCCACCGTAACCGCAGCACCCTCGATGACCTGGATGTCACTCGCACGGTACCGATGATGCTTAGACGCCTCTCCAACCAAGGTTAACCAAATCTCCAACCCGTTTTTGTTTTGTCAGCAGTATAGCAGGTTCATGCCTGTCGCAGTGAACTGCATTTTTGTAATCATGCTAGTACATACAAGTCACCGGGCACGCTTGTTCTTCGTGCTGGTACATGCAAGGTCATTAGACATGTTGGTTTGCATTCGCTGCTCTACAAATTTCAAGTCATGCACATGTCTGTTATTTTGTCATGCACATGTTCTTAGCTACCCCATACAACAGTAATTGCCTGCTACCATGTAATTCTTGCAGAATCTGTAGTCAGTGGAAAATATTAGTGTGGATTCCCTCCTCTACAGTTGCTGAATCTATCTGGTTCGTCCTGAGATCAGTTCATGCTATTATTTCCTCCTTGGCATTGTTCTGCTATCCTGTAGTAGCCATTTAAACTCTTCGTTCTAATTCGATTATAATTTTGTTGTTGCTATAATGCCATCTGGTTCTTCAAAAGCTGCATCACTAACTATTTCATTTTTCTTGCATAGAGCTCAAAATGGAACAATGAACATGTTGGTTTGCATGTCCTATTCTACATGTTCACAAGGGATGTCATTACTTTCTTATCTGGTGCTGGTTCATCTTGAGCAACGATATAACTATCCTCTACTATGTAGTTCACTCGTGGTTTGCATTCTTGCTCTAGAATTTCTCTTATGATGCCATTATAGTTTCTATTTGGTTGATTCTTAGCTATGAAAGTAACTACAAGCAATTGTCTAGCTCACCGCAAATTATGAGTCACCCAACGACTCTATGCATTCCAGGAGATGAAACTGCTTCCATATATATTTGATGAAATGATCTCGCTAGTTTATATTTGCTAAAATTCTAAGAAACACTTTGTTTGATTACTCATTTTATTCTAGGAACACTTGTCTAATGCTTGTTTGTCTTGTTCTACAGGTTCATGAGTGACGCCATTATATCTCTCATCTGATTCTTGGTCTGGTTCATCCTCATTCATGACATAACTATCCGCTACAATATATAGTTCATTCGTGGTTTGCATTCCTGCTCTACAAATTCCCGTATGATGCGGTTATAAATTCTATCTGGTTCATTCTTTACTATGACAGTAACTGCATGCCATTGTGTGGCTCGGCGCAAATTCCGAGTCATCCAACATCTCTTGCATTTTAGGGTATAGAACTGCTTCCATATAGATTTGTTCAAAATAACCTGGCTAGTTTATATCTGCTAAATTTCTAAGCCACACACACACATTTTTTGATTGCTCGTTTCACGATAGTCACACTTGTTTAATGCATGCTTGCTTGTCCTGTTTGTTTGACGTGTTGGTCAATAATTGAACCATTGACCAGTTGTAAACTCCAGTTCATAGCTCCTATCATATCAGTCAAATGAGTAGTTTGTCTTGTTTGATGTATTAACTTGTTATTACTTAGTTTCAGACTGCAATTATTGCTATCTCCACCAAAGAGGAGGCTACAAGATCATGTCTCCTCCAATGTAGT
This sequence comes from Avena insularis, assembly GCA_023614405.1. Taxonomy (NCBI): domain Eukaryota; kingdom Viridiplantae; phylum Streptophyta; class Magnoliopsida; order Poales; family Poaceae; genus Avena; species Avena insularis. The sequence goes on along the minus strand of CM042684.1, from coordinate 268,772,127 downwards.
TGTCACACTCAATGGAAGATGCAGGTGATCGATTGAGAAAACAAATTGAGGAATCTGCTATCAACTTGATTGTCAACTGAAATGCCGAATTTTATTTCCGTTGAGTTGATAATATGTAATAATTTTAAGAAGTTTGTTGTTGATGTAATATCTAGATAACTCGCGTAGGCCATGTAGGCATTTAGTTGATGCTGTCCACACATTGCGGTAGTCGTTACGGTAACTACGCCAAGCAAGTCGATTAGGGAACAATACCATGCTTTGTTATTGGCCCGTCGTGTATTCGGCCGACGATGAACAGTAAAAAATATTGGATTATTATACATGTTTTATGATATTGGCATGGGATTCAGAAAGGCCAAAACTATAAAAGGCCATAAATGTAACGGGCCGATCCACATGTGGTAACAGTCGTAAAGAATATGCGTAATAAAGAACATGTCAGAATAAAGAATATGCCGTAACAGTCCGTAATAAAGAGCGCATCAGAAAGGCGGTGCAGCCGTAATGTAAACAGGCCATTACAGTAACATGCAAGAAACTGCAAAATCGCAGAACAGTAACATGCCAAAACAGTAGTGGGCCTCAACAATAAAGGACCGCAATTGTAAAAGGCCAGAACAGTGACGAGCCTGAATAGTACGGCCCGAGAAATTTCCAGACGAGGGCGATAACAGGCCGACAAATTTACTAGACTAGAATAGTAAAGGGCCGTTTGTGGGCCGGAACAGTGATGACCCACAAGTATAGGGGGTGTATTGCAGTATTTTCGAGGGAAGTGAAACCCAATTTATTGATTCGACACAAGGGGAGCCAAAAAATATTTATAAGACTTAACAACTGAGTTTTCAATTCAGCTACACCTGGAAAAAATCTTGCTCACAGCAGTTTATAAGTAGCAACAGTTTTGTAGTAGGAATAGTAAAGTAGCAGCAGTAGTAAAGCAAAGACAGCAGTAACAAAAGCAGTAAACAGTGGGATTCGAGTGCGGTAGGCATAGGGATGGATGGACGGGCGTTGCATGGACAAGACAATTCACATAGCGATCAGAACATAGGGCAATTGCAGATAAATAAGATAAATCATCCATGTACTAGACAATCCTAGGCATGTGTTCCATATATAGTCATACGTGCTCGCAATGAGAACTGGCACAATCTCTTTTGTCCTGCCAGCCTGTTTGCAGCGGGGCCTCTAGGGAACTACTGGCAATTAAGGTGCTCCTTTTAATAGAGCACCGGAGCAAAGCATTAACACTCCATGAACACATGTGGTCCTCACATCAAATCCATTCCCTTCCGATTTACATCGCCGGGGCCATAGGTTCCGGACAACAACGTGTGTATACAACTTGTAGATAAGACCAAAAACAATACTATCATAATGAATCAATAACATGTTCAGATTTGAAATCATGGCACTCGGTCCCTAGTGACAAGTATTATGCACAACAAGTCGCAACAAAGTCATAAAGCAGTAATAAAATATACTAGGCACCATGCCCTAACAATCTGATGCCATTACATGAACGATCTCATCCAATCCCTACCATCCCCATAGCCTACAGGGGGGATTACTCACTCATAGATGGTGGAAACATGGATGGTCGATGGAGATGATGGTGGAGATCGATGGAGATGGTTCCGAGGGCACTTCCCCGTCCCGGCAGGGTGCCGGAACAGAGACTTCCTGTCCCCCGAATCTCCCCATCGGTGGTGGCGACGCTGCGGAACTTTTTCTGGAAAAACATCGAACCCCCCCTGAAGTTTTTAGGTCAGAAGGCTTCTTATAGGCGAAGAGGGAGACCGAGGGGGTGCCTAGGGCCACCACACCATGCCCTGGCACGGCCAGGCCCAGCCCGCGCCTGGGGTTGGTGTGGCCAGCCCCTAGCCCTCCTCCGTCTCGTATTCTGGCTCCTGGAGTCTTCTGGAAAAATAGGCACTTTGGTTTTTGTCCCGTCCAATTCCGAGAATATTCATTTTCTGACTTTCCTGGAACCAAAAACAGCAGAAAACAGGCAGCTGGCACTGTGGCTCTTGTTAATAGGTTAGTCCAAGAAATCATATGAAAAGTACTCCAAAGTGTGGACAAAACACAAGAAAGTGGATAAAACCAAGCATGGAGCATCAAAAATTATAGATACATTTGGAATGTATCAACATCCCCAAGCTGAACTCCTGCTCGTCCTCGAGTAGGTAAGTGATAAAAAGAAAGAATAATTTTTGAGGTGACATGCACCATCAAAGATTTGACCAAAGTATTTGTAAACATTCAAATTTGGGATCATAGTACTTCAATCATAACATGAAAGACAAAGTTCTAGCAATAAGACAAAGAGACTATGATGCAACATGAAAAGGCACAAACAAAAGATTCATGAATAACAATGCCTTGCAAGACGTTTGTTTGTTTCACATAAAGAAAACATAGCATAGTGGCATTCAGCTTGTCCCTCATAGAGTAGCAAACATAAATGCATAGGACACCTTCAAAGTTTATAAGAGTGACTAGATACAATAGTTTAAAACAAGCAATATCTAGTTATGCATCAATCAACTAGTCTTGGGACAATGCACATAGAACTAAGAATGGCCACTATGCTCTCAAAGTAGGTGCATAAAGATAGAAGGTGGAGACTCAATATAATGGTGGAAGAAAGGCCTTCATAGAAGGAAGTAGGGATTCAAGTCTCGTAAGGAGCTTCCAAAAATTATGGTACTTATAGCTTTCAGCTCTCATTGCCCCTATCATAAGCATCTTGAAGTGATTAAGGTTAAAGTGAACAAACTATTATGTACATGCTTGACGAAGTATAAGTCAGAAATCTCATGTCCCTTGTATACGAGGGCCGCTCCTCATGCAACTCAAGTTTAGTCACCAGTAAGTTCTTGTCATTGTAATTATACGTGTATCATAGAGAACCGCCAACGGGGTACCCCTTGCCCAATGATACGGAAGAATCCCCATATGAAAATGACAAGGCAAGCAGACAACGAGCATCTCAGCATTCTTCTTATTTACCATGGGAATATGGTGCTTTTTTTCTCTCTTTCCTCTTTTCATAGTATATCTTTTTTTTCTTTTCTCTTTTTTTTTCTCAATATAGGACTGTTTTTTTATAATAAGAATGTTTCATAGACAGCTCATTATGGTTACGCTGCAAGTTTCCACCATGTCAGCATGGATTAGACCAATGCCCAGTGCTTTCTAACACATATACATAACTCCATGGACTTACAAGCTCCCCTTTCATTTCACACCGACGACATCCATATACAAAAGAGCATGATATCAGCTAGGTACAAGTACCAAGTGCAATGTTGAAAGCATTCCCCATGAAAGCATGGTTCTGCTAATTCCCGACAAATAAGTGCAAGCATATAAAACATAGACGACACAATTGTTCAAGTTTATTAAGGGCAAGAAAAGTAAAGTGTGCCATCAAGTTCGTGAGAGCTTTAATCAATAGTTTTCTCATAACAAGTTTAATTTGGAAGGTAAACAAAAGCATGAATATACTTGGAATAGCATAATCTAGTAGGTAGGTATGGTGGACTCTTTGGAATAACTTGGTTTAGGGAGTTGGATGCATGAGTGGAACTCATACTTGGTTGTGGAGGCTAGCAAAAGACTGGGAGCGACAAACTAAGAGAGCAATAATGGCCATAATCATGCAGAGCGACAAAACATCATTGATCAAAGCATAAAGTGATACTACAAGTTGAAAACTAAAGGATCATAAAGGCTATGGTGACTTGAGATAGTCATAACATGGTGTGAGCATGTGCCAAGTCAACCCAAATAAAGCATCAAAGGAGAATACCACTATACTTATGCTTTAATATGCTAAAACAACGCATGATTCATCCAAGGCACATTAAGCAATCTCAATTGTTTATAACAAGTCATGCTACAGCAAAGAATACTAAGCATAAGGCCAAAACAATATCAAGCATGACATGACAAAGCATAGGCCACAATCAAAAACAAGCTCTCTTTACCACTTAAGCATGAGCTTTCCTACTCTTTTCCAATCCAAAACAAACTATTTGAAAACCAATGTATGAAAAAGGGGGTCCAACCAATTTATTCAGAAAACTAAGCAAACCAAGCAAACGAAAACCAAAACAAAAAACGAAAAAGAAGACGCTCCAAGAACAACACAATTGTGCATGAAACAATAAAAATGAAGTGTTTAGAAGAAACCTGGGATTTTTATTGATGAAGAGGGGGATGCCTTGGGAATCCCCAAGATTTGACGCTTGTACTTCTTGGATATTTCTTGGGGTGACACGCGTGGCATCCCCAAGATTGAGCTTTAGTCCATCCTTCGTCTCATTACTCATTCCTTCCATACACCTGAAATTTTTCCTTCATACAAAACTTCACACAATCTTTATTAGCAACATTAGTGCACTCAAGATAAAAGGTCTTAAGGTTCAGTTCTAACACCAAATAAACTTCCATTAGGACACTAGCTACTGTAGCAGTTCCCTCAAAAAGCTCAATTCCCTAAAAGAACTCAAAAAGGAACCAACAAGAAGCAAATGCAGAAAATGGCAGAAATCTGTCAAAACAGACCAGCACGTAAAGACGAATTTTTTCGAAGACCTTATGTTGCTCAAATAAAAAAGTGTTGAGCTAACGAAAGTTAGATAACAATCTGGGGCAGAATAAAAAAAATTCACGCCTCAAAAGGACGTACAAAGATTCTACGCGAATTTTTACGGTGAAGCACAGAAATCTGTTTCGGGACAACTACTTTCCCAATCATTACTTCTCTCTCATTAGAGGTTACTCTTGGCACAAAAAGAAAATAAAAAGGATAAGGAGAGGTTATTACAGAGGTAATAACTTCCAAGGCTCATATAAAACTTTTGGGTTATCTCCCAATAAGTACTTTTCTTTAACGCCTTTAAGTTAGGCATAAGGAAAAACTGAAATGGATAGAATAGAAGTAAGCGGAGATAATCATGGTGAAAAATTGTTCTGTTCAATGAAATACTTTTGTTAACAAGGTTGATCAGGTCTTGTTACCAAAACAATTTCATATGAGACAAAACTTTGTATTCCACTAATGATTATGTTACCTCAACCTTGATAGCAATGGTCCCAATCATAATGGTTTCAAATTTTTCTCTTGGTATGGGACAATATATTTCTCCAACTTGAATGCCTTCAACATGTTCAATTGAATTCAAAACCATAAGTCTATCAATCTTCTTGGGGAAATAGATAGTATGCTCCTTGTCATTGATATTGAAGGTCACCTTCCCTTGATTATAATTAATAACAGCTCCTGCAGTATTTAAGAAAAGGTCTGCCAAGAATAGTAGACATATTATCATCTTCAGGCATAAAGGTTTAAGAGGATGCTCTCATAAGAAATAGGAGTTGAAGTAAAAGAGAGCATCAAGAAGTAAATCCAAAACACATTTAAGTCTAACCCACTTCCTATGCATAGGAATCGTGTATGCAAATAAATTCACAAAGAACAAAGTGACAAGCATAGGAAGATAAAACAAGAGTAATTTCAAAACTTTCAACACATAGAGAGGTGTTTCAATACCATGAAAACTTCCACAACCATATTTTCCTCTCTCATAATAATTTTCAGTAGCCTCATGAAGAAACTCAACAATATAACTATCACATAAAGCATGTTTTTCATGATCTACAAGCACTAGAGCTTTATTATAAACACTTTCAAAAGAATCCTCAGGAACATAACATTCATCCTCCTTTAGTAAGCATGGAGGACAATCAAATAATGTAAGGGATAAAGAGTTACTCTCATTAGAAGATAGGCATTGGTAGCTAATCCATTCTTCCTCCTTTTGTTCATCACTCTCCTCCTCTTTTTCATCTAATGAGATTTCAGGTTCATCAATTTCTTCTTCCATAGGATCCTGCAAGGCATTAGTCTCTTCCATTCGTGGAAAGCATCTATTGGTATATTCAAGAATATAGCCATTTTCTTCCTTGTAATTCTCAAAGAAAAATTTAAGTATACCATAAACCTCATACTTATAAGGTGAATCATCAATATTTTCAAGCAAACTAGCAAGTTCAAATGCACCATTCCAAGCAATAAATTCCTCAATTTGTTCCACATCATAAAGGTCATAATTTCCCTTAACATAGGAAGATATGGTAACATTATCATTACACTCACATTGAAAAGGGAGGTGTTTGTACCTCCTACAGCAACAAGATTTATCAAGGCAATAAGTAACATTATAAGTAGAGCACACATTTCTAGCAATGGTATACAATCTATCAATTTGTCCCTATAAGTGTTTCCCTTTTTGTGACAAGCGGTGTTCCTTATAATAATATTTGTCATCTTCCGTGAACCCACCTTGCCAATAAGCTTCAGTTTCAAAGAAACCAACCATTAACAACAATCATGACAAAGCAAGACAATAACAGACCAACGAAAATAACAACTAGAGTAGGAACTAATTTGTTTTTGTATTTTTGATAAATAAACAAGCAAACAAGGAGAAAATAAACTTAGCTTGAACAATAGTGAATCCAAGTGAACTTGATAAATAAAGCTATGCTCCCCGGCAACGGCGCCAGAAAATAGTCTTGATGACCCACAAGTATAGGGGGTGTATCGTAGTATTTTCGAGGGAAGTGAAACCCAATTTATTGATTCGACACAAGGGGAGCCAGAGAATATTTATAAGCCTTAACAACTGAGCTGTCAATTCAGCTCCACCTGGAAACAATCTTGCTCATAGCAGTTTATCAGTAGCAACAGTTTTGTAGTAGGAATAGTAAAGTAGCAGCAGTAGTAAAGCAAAGACAAGAAGAATAAAAGCAAAGCAAAGGGATTCGAAAAGCGGTAGGCATAGGGATGGATGGACGGGCGTTGCATGGACAAGACAATTCATATGGCAATCAGAACATAGGGAAATTGCAGATAAATAAGATAAAGCATCCAAGTACTAGACAATCCTAGGCATGTGTTCCATATATAGTCATACATGCTTGCAATGAGAACTTGCACAACATCTTTTGTCCTGCCAGCCCGTTTGCAGCGGGGCCTCTAGGGAACTACTGGCAATTAAGGTGCTCCTTTTAATAGAGCACCCGAGCAAAGCATTAACACTCCGTGAACACATGTGATCCTCACATCAAAGCCATTCCCTTCCGTTTATCCCGATTTCTGTCACTTTGGGGCCATAGGTTCCGGACAACAACATGTGTATACAACTTGTAGATAAGACCAAAAACAATACTATCATAATTAATCAATAACATGTTCAGATATGAAATCATGGCACTCGGGCCCTAGTGACAAGCATTAAGCACAACAAGTCGCAACAAAGTCATAAAGCACTAATAAAATATACTAGGCAACATGCCCTAACAATCTGATGCCATTACATGAACGATCTCATCCAATCCCTACCATCCCCATAGCCTATAGAGGGGGATTACTTACTCATAGATGGGGGAAACATGGATGGTCGATGGAGATGATGGTGGACATCGATGGAGATGGCTCCGGGGGGCACTTCCCCATCCCGGCAGGTGCTTAACAGAGACTTTTGTCCCCGAATCTCCCTTCGGTGGTGGTACCAGAACTTTTTCTAGAAAAGCAGAACCCCAAGTTTTTAGGTCGAAGGCTTCTTATAGGCGAAGAGGGAGACCGAGGGTGCCTGGGGCCACCACACCATGCCACCACGGCCAGCCTAGCCCGCCTTTGAGGGTGGTGTGGCACAGCCCTCCTCCGTCTCGTATTCTTGCTCCTGGAGTCTTCTGGAAAAATAGGCACTTTGGTTTTTGTCCCGTCCAATTCTGAGAATATTCATTTTCTGAATTTCCTGGAACCAAAAACAACAGAAAACAGGTAGCTGGCACTGTGGCTCTTGCTAATAGGTTAGTCCAAGAAATCATATGAAAAGTGCTCCAAAGTGTGGACAAAACAAAAGAAAGTGGATAAAACCAAGCATGGAGCATCAAAAATGTCAGATACATTTGCAATGTATCAAATAGCTAAAGACTAGAACAGTAAAAGGCCAAAATAGTAATAGACCATCTTAGAGAAGGGCCGTTAGTAGGCGGTGCATGATGGGCTACGATAATAGTGATGGGCTGACCACAAGCCTTAAGTGTACAAGAGGGACTTGCCGCAAGCTGCTAATGGGCCGCACAGTGTTGGACCAACATTGGCCTTCTGTAGGCCAAAATAGAATCGGGCCTGAAAGTTCATGGGTCGCTACTAGCTGCATTTCTAGGCCCATTTCAAATAGTGTAGGACAAAACAGTAACGAGCCATCTTCTTATTGGGCTCCCCTGATGGGTCGGCCCAGTTAGTATTTAGCAGGCCTTGGATGGGCCTGGCTTCTGCCATGGTTTCTATGACCGTTAACGGCGGCAACCGGCCGCTCACGGTGGCTGCCATGTGGCAGTTTGCATGATATCAGTTTTTGTGGCTGAAGGGTGCGATCCGCCACGGTCGAAAAAAACCGTGGTTAATTCAGTTGTGACACGACATTTACCACGAAGGCCATCTGTCACAGAAGACTTTTTGGCCACGAAAAATGGTCCTTCAACCACGAAAATCGACCGTTGTAAAAGTCGACTTTTCTTGTAGTGTGTATCATTCTGGTTTGGAAAACAACACATGCAATGTCACTCCAACATGTGTCCAACCATGTCTAGGAACCCTAGCAACATGTTGGGATTCAACTGCCACATGAACTGGAGCACCAATTTGAAAGATGTTGCATCACCACACCCACTTGGATGTGTGTGTGTATCATTGTGGTTAGGAAAAGCACACATGCAATGTCACTCCAACATGTGTCCAACCATGTCCAGGAACCCTAGCAACATGCTGGGATTCAACTGCCACATGCAATGGAGGACGAGTTTGAGAGATGTTGCATCACCACACCCACTTGGATGTGTGTGTATCATTGTGGTTAGGAAAAGCACACATGCAATTTCACTCCAGCATGTCTCCAACCATGTCTAGGAACCCTAGCAACATGCTGGGATTCAACTACAACATGCAACGGAGCACCAATTTGAAAGATGTTGCATCGCCACACCCACTTGGATGTGTGTATCATTGTGGTTAGAAAAAGAACACATGCAATTTCACTCCAGCATGTGGCTAGCAATGTCGAGGAACCCTAGCAACATGCTAGGATTCAACTGCCACATGCAGTGGAGTACCCGTTTGAAAGATGTTGCATCACCACACCCACTTAGATGTGTGTGTATCATTATGGTTTGGAATAGAACACATGCAATGTCACTCCAACATGTGTCCAACCATGTCTAGGAACCCTAGCAACATGCTAGAACTCAACTACCACATGCATTGGAGAACGTGTTTGAAAGATGTTGCATCACCACACGCACTTGGAAGAGAGCCCCACTTCGATGTGTGTGTGTCGACATGTGGATCATTGTGGCTTGGAAAAGAACACATGCAATGTCACTATAGCATGTGTCCAACCATGTCCATAAAACCTAGCAACATGCTAGGATTCAACTGCCATATGAAGTGGAGCACCATTTTGAAATATGTTGCATCACCACACCCACTTGGATGTGTGTGTGTGTGTGAATAATTGTGGTTTGGAAAAGAACACATGCAATCTCACTCCAGCATGTTTACAACCATGTCTAGGAACCCTAGCAAAATGTTGGGATTAAACTGCCACATGCAGTGGAGAACCAGTTTGAGAGATATTGCATCACCACACCCACTTGGATGTGTGTGTATATCATTGTGGTTTGGAAAATAACTCATGCAATGTCACCCTAGCATGTGTCCAACCGTGTCTAGGAACCCGAGCAACTTGCTGGGTTCAACTGCCACATGCAGTGGAGCACCAGTTTAAAAGTTGTTGCATCACCAAACCCACTTGTATGTGTGTGTGTTTACCATTGTGGTTTGAAAAAGAACACATGCAATGTCACTCTAGCATGTGTCAAACCATGTCCAGGAACCTTGTCAACATGCTGGGATTCAACTGCCACATGAAGTGGAGCACCAGTTTGAAAGATGTTGCATCACCACACCCACTTGGATGTGTGTGTATCATTGTGGTTTGGAAAAGACACATCCAATTTCACTCCAGCAAGTGTCCAACTATGTCTAGCAACCCTAGCAACATGCTGGGATTCAACTGCCACATGTAGTGGGGCGCTAGTTTGAAAGATGTTGCATCACCACACCAACTTGTATGTGTGTGTGTATCATTATGGTTTGGAAAATAACATGTGCAATATCACTCCAGCATGTGTCCAACCATGTCCAGGAACCCTAGCAACATGCTAGGATTGAACTTCCACATGCATTGAGCACCTGTTTGAAATTTGTTGCATCACCACACCCACTTGGATGATAGCCCCACTTGGATTTGTGTGTGTGGCCATGTGAATCATTGTGGTTTGTAAAAGAACACATGTAATGTTACTCCATCATGTGTCCAACCATGTCCAGGAACCCTAGCAACATGCTGGGATTCAACTACCACGTGTAGTGGAGCAAGAATTTGAAAGATGTTGCATCAACACACCCACTTGGATGTGTGTGTCTGTGTATCATTGTGGTTTGTAATAGAACACATGCAATGTCACTCTAGAATGTGTCCAACCATGTCCAGGAACCCTATCAACATGCTGGGATTCAACTGCCACATCCAGTGGAGCACCAGTTTGAAAGATGTAACATCAACACACCCACTTAGATGTGTGTGTGTGTGTGTATCATTGTGGTTTGGAAATAGAACACATGCAATTTCACTCCAACATGTGTCCAACCATGTCTAGGAAACCTACAAACATGCTAGGATTCAAATGTCACATCCAGTGGAGCACTAGTTTGAAAGATGTGGCATCACCACACCCACTTGTTTGTGTGTGTGCGGCCATGTGGATCATTGTGGTTTGGAAAAGAACACATGCAACGTCACTCCATCATGTGTCCAACCATGTCTAGGAAGCCTAGCAACATGCTGGGATTCATCTGCCACATGCAGTGGAGCACCAGTTTTAAAGATGTTTCATCACCACACCCACTTGGATGTGTGTGACCATGTGGATCATTGTGATTTGGAAAAGAACACATGCAATGTCACTCCAACATGTGCCCAACCATGTCCAGGAACCATAGAACCATCCAGGGATTCAACTGCCAGATGAAGTGGAGAACCAGTTTTGAAGATGTTGCATCACCACACCCACTTGGATGTGTGTGTGTATCATTCTGGTTTGGAAAACAACACATGAAATGTCACTCCAGCATGTGTCCAACCATGTCCAGGAACCCTAGCAACATTGTGTGATTCAACTGCCACATCCAATGGTGCACCTGCTTGAAACATGTTGCATCACCACACCTACTTGGATGTGTGTGTATCGTTGTAGTTGGGAAAATAACACATGCAATGTCACTCCAGCATGTGTACAACCATGTCCCGGAACCCTAGCAACATGTTGGGATTCAACTGCCACATGCATAGGAGCACCAGGTTGAATGATGTTGCATCACCACACCCACTTGGATGTGTGTGTATATCATTGTGGTTTGGGAAATAACACATGAAATCTCACTCCAGCATGTGTCCAACCATGTCTAGGAACCCTAGCAACATGCTATGTGATGAGGACATCCCTAAAATTACACCTACTCCAATGACTACTGAAGATGCTACAACTGTTGCAAGAAAGGATTAGTCCAATGAGATTAGAATTGGACCTATTACAAGAGCTCGTGCTAACCTACTGGAACAACAGGTGAATTTACTCCTAAACGAATCCGGTACTTTGATTGATGAGAACTTTATAGTGCCTAAGTCTATGCATTTATGTATGATCAGGTTCGTTGGAGAAACAAGCATGGAGCGAGGAGGAGAAGGGCTACAAGAGAAGCCCAACATGATGATTGCCCAAGGATGCGCGAGGGAGGAGCGGGAGGAAGGCGCAAGAGAAGATCATCAAGACAAAGGCAAAAAGATCTGCCACGGAGTGTCCGGCCAGATCCACCCGACCGTCCGGCCTGGTCGAGAGGCAATGGCGTGCACATTACGTATGCCGATTCGGACACTACAGGCGCCACCGGAAACTTCAAAGTTTCCGGCCAGACCAGTGTCCGGCACACTTCACCGAGTGTCCTGACGGACCGTCCGGTCGATCGAGGTCTGCCCACCGACTGAATCTGGTCCCAGTCGGTTTGTATCAGTTTGAGTCGTTTGCATTTAGATTCGGTTTCTGGTCGCTCCAGCCACCATTATAAGCTATGGGACGACCTCTAGTTAGGGTTCAGACCACGTTAAAATATTTTGGAGTTGTTTCTTTCATAGAACCTCTGGAATTACCCTGTGTTCGAATCTATGAACTATAATTGAGTGTGATCTGTTGTTCCATTGGGAATTAGTAGATTGCATACTACCGTTCGTGGTCACGGCTGCGTGCGCAAGAGCGTGGTGTTGTGAATATCCTACAAGGTTCGAGAGCTGTTGCATTGGCATCAGGGATCGAGCGGGAGAGTTCATAGCTACAGGCTAGTTATCTATCATCCACCATTATCATTGCCATCCGCTTACTGAGAAGATCGGGCCACCCCATATCACTAGGATTCAACTACCACATTCAATGGAGCACCAATTTGAAAGATGCTGCATCGCCACACCCACTTTGATGTGTGTGTGTATCATTGTGGTTAGAAAAAGAACACATGCAATTTCACTCTAGCATGTGTCGAGCAATATCTAGGAACCCTAGCAACATGCTAGGGTTTGTAACATCCCAAAAACCCTAATCAAGATTATCAAGTTCAATCACCCAATTTAGGGTTAACAAAAACTTTTATTAATAAAATGAATATGAATGCATGTTAGCTTTGCATTAATGTGTGATTGATTGAAAATTCCATGCTTGATTGTTACAAATGATGTGAAATGGTTTAAAGATGAATGCTAAATCATCTAGGCCAATTACAAGAAAAATCAAAAGAAAAAGAAATCAAAAAGGAATTAAATAACACAAGTGGTCATTTTGACAAAAGATAACCACTAGGTCACTTTGTGTGTTTCTACAAGAGAAATTTTAACAGAAACTTTTCTACTTCTTTTCACCCCTTGCTAGACCAAGTAAAAGTGTATCAAGGCCCACTTTACAAACTTATAAAAACATTTGCCAAATCAATTTAATGGACAGTTAAAAACTGAATCTAGTTCATATGTTAAGATCCCACTTTTTCAAAAACCTATCAAACCATTTCCACTTGACCTCTCCAAGCAAACATAGACTCTCAAGCTTAAGTTAAGATCACTCAAAAACTTTCACTCAAAAATTCCAAAGTAAAATTCTTTTGGCCATTACAACAAACACCTGGCCTGCACTAGACTAATTCTAGCCTAACTTCACTGTTTCCATAGTAATTCTCGACCATTTGGTCTCCCGTTTACTTCCTAGTCCCCTCTAGTGTCGAGCAGCACCCAGACCAAGCCCCCTCTTTGCCGTGTGCATAGTGGAGCGCCGCCCGTTTTTGGTCATTGCCGACCGACAGTGGGAAGCATGCCAGGAGCCTCGCTGCCCTCGTCCATGATGCGCACCAGACACGCCTTGGTCCACCGCCACCCCGTGTCCAAGCCTCGACCCCAGCCGAGCCCTGGACCACCCTAGCTACGCCGCGCCCATTGTCTCTATGCCATGCCTAGAGCGTGCCAGCTCGCACAGACCGCGCCTCACCCTGCCTCGCGTGCACTAGCTCGCCATGATCACCCAACCCCGCAGACACCCTGCTCGCCGCCACGTGACCCGCAGCTGCCGCACGCTGTCGCAAACACCTATGCGTCTGTGCAGAGCACCGCACATGCCTGACCAAACCACACCGCCCCACTCCTCGCCATGACGCCTATAAGAACCGCCAGGGAACACAGCACCGTCCCCTAGCCTTAGCCGCGCCGCTAGCCTCCTATAGGATCGTCACCGACGAGCCTGCGCCCGCACCGTTCGGTCCCCTCGCTATAGTATAAAAGGAGGCCTCCCCTGCCTCATTTCTCCACACCCCAGCACTCACCACTCCTCACTGATCCTCCCCCACTTCCTCCTGGAGCAAGGCGAGCCCTCTCTTGCCAGAATTTGGCCGGAGCCCACCGCTGCTAGAGGAGAAGGGCACTGTCGATTTCGACCACCCCAAGACCTGCCATGACCGCGCCTCGACCCGCTGTCGTCTACCACGTCGATCGCCCCTGTCGCTAATCCTAGCTGGAGCCCATGTGAGCCTAGCCAGAACCCCACCGCTGCGCTAGGTTTAGTTCCTCGCAGGAGTAGTTTGTCGTCGACGACAAATCCTAGCCGTTGGATTAGAATTAGATCGTAGGACTCAGATGTGTGGATACAGTTTCGCTTAGATGCAGTCACTGACGAGTGGACCCCCTCTATCAACAGCCTGATGTGCTGTGCAGTGCAGTTGGGCCAGACCGTTTAGCTTTCCCGTGCAGCCCAGGGAATTCAAATATTGATTTTCAATTTTAGCTAAAACTAGTTTTTGTCCATAGATTCAAAAATCAATTTAGAGAGATTCACTGAACCAAATTGCAGGATTCAAATTTTGTTAGAAAGATATTTAAATTATATATCCAAGCCCGTTGGATTTTAATCATTTCGAGTTAGAGATAATCTATAGTAAAAATAATAAGACAGAGACTTTTGCAACTTCAAACATTTTTCAAAAATCAACCATAATAGCTTTTGAGTTGATTCCAACTCCCAAAAATCACATTTGATAATATCTATCTGAATATATAAAAATATTTAGGTTTACATGCAGTGACATTGGACTAGTACCAAAAGAATGCTATTAGGACATTTCTAGTCACTTTAAATATATTAAAAGATAATCTTAAAGTTAATAAAATATGATCAACACTTTAAATCACATTCCCATGTATTAGAATATGTGGTGATGCCATGTGTCAACATGATCCCATATTCTAATTGGAGAACATTAAATCTTAATTAATTTCAATGAGTAGAAATTACTTTTCTCTAATAAGATAAATAAAACTAGTTCTTTATTTCATGTGATGATTGTGATGATGTTAGATCATCAAGTGTGAGCCTTAGTGTGTTGAATAGAACTAGTTAAGTATTGTTTGGTGATTGTGTACCTCGTATTTCATTTATAGACGATAGTACCGACCCAAGCTACGAGGAGGAGGAGTTCTACCCAGAAGAAGAGGAGGAAAACTTCAACCACTCCTCTACTCAAGGTAAGCCTAACACTACAAGTTAACTATGCAAGCTAACACTTGCAAGTTTCTTAACTAAGTAAGCTATTATTGGCAAGCTAGAATTATGCAAGTTAACACTTGCCCACTTGATAACTTAAGCAAAATGCATTAGCCATGCTTTGGTTATATACCCTTGATTTATACCATCCCAAGTTTTACTTGCAAGCTTTACTCTTTTACTTTACCAAAGTTCTTTACTTATAACAAGAGGTTTGTGAGTATTTGGAAAGATAGTATAGATAGCATAAAGAGTATAAAGCTAGGCCTATACTTAGATTGCATTCTATGGCATGAGATTGAAGATTGCACCCCTCTTTAGTGAACACTCTTAACTTAGTGGCTAGTGATAAGCATAAAACTTGATCACTTTAGATGGGAATACTTGGTGAAAATGATTATGAAAACCTTGGAATGATGCTTCATTCTATTGAAATGTTTTGACATGTGTTGAGAAACACAAATGGTTTTGATGATGAAAATGTTGAGGCATGAGCCTTAGCCCTTTTATTAAAAACTGATGGTTGAGTTTGGATGTGATACCATTCCAATTTTTACCGTACAACCACAATATCTGAATTGGGTAAGGCTTAGCCAGAAATTTATGTGCATTAGTATGGGTTCCCTCGCTGAAGAGGTTTGAGGTGAGGCTACCTCGTGAGTGTGAATTGTCCACCTATGCAGTGCCCAGGATGGTAGATGGCCATGGCTGGGAGGCCAAGATCATAGGGGAGGTGCCTATACTAGAGTGTGTAATTGAAAGGTTATGATTGATTATCCGCATACTAAGTATGATGATTCAGGATTATCCCTGACGGATGTATCGAATTTTGTGGTGAAAGTGTACCACCTCTACAGAGTGTCAAACTATTTGAATAGACGTGTCCGTGGTCATGGACAGTTGGAGTGGCCATACTGTTCCGTCGTCAGATGTTTTCAAAATGACTTGTCAAGTGAACTATGATTTTTGACTTGACCACAACAGGGTTGTTAATATGAAAGCTAGTTTCCCACCTAAGTGATTTAGAACATCAATTTAGTTTTCTTTACTTCTAAACTCAGTTTAGATAAACCTGGCTTTTGCAAATAAACCTAGAGCTTAAGGTTCCTACTAGAACTACCTTACTTGTTAGTGATAGTTTACAAGTACTTAAAGAGTACTCATGGCTTTGTCCCTGGCTATTCCTGTGGCCAGACTATGAGCAGGACTATCAGGATGATGGACAGCAGGACGTCTACGACAACTAGGATCATCTCCCATCGTCAGCATTGCCTGTGACCCTAAAGATGGAGCCCACTACTACGCTTATTATTCCGTTGCTTGTTTGTATTAAGACTGGATCATGAGATCCTTTATTTGTGTAAGACCTTATTATGGTTTGTAATGGATGATGTACTGTGATATCCCATCTGTTATGTCTCGCAAAAATGTTAATCCTGGGATTGCGAGGTACGTCATAACAAGCATCTAGGATTAAAAATCCGTGTGTTGACAAGTTGGTATCAGAGCCATCCTGACCATAGGAGACCCTAGTTAGAATGGACGTCCGAACAAAAACTTAGTTTCAAAACCAAAGAAGTGACTATTTATAAAAAACTATTCCCACTCTTATCCTTGATTCTTTGAAAAAAATAATGTTCCTCTAAGAATTCTTACATTGCTACATAAAATTGGACACACTTGATCACCTCACTAACCTACTCATCCTAAATTCTTATAGATGGAAGTTCAGTATTGCATGTTCTACCAGTTGGGCAACGAAGGCCAACTGATCTTTGAGAGGGATCTAGATGCACTGTCAGAATATCTTGAGCGCCCAAATCCGGAATTCTTCGGGGCTCAACTCAATGATCACATAGGGGGAGATCTACAATGGCTGATAGTTGCAGATCTCCGAGGCAAAATGGAAGCACCTACTTCTGAGAAGATCCAATTCACCTTGCGAGAGAACAACTTGCTAGATGGATTAGCCAAGGCTATGCATGAAGCTCTTGCCTGTTTGTGTGGGCAAAACATCAACTTGATCTAGAGAACTCGCTTTGCTCACTTCGCAAGGCGTGATTCTATGGGTATGCCATTGGAGATGCCAAGTCACCCAGAGTTGAAGCGCCAGGTGGAAAATCTTGAATTCATGCTGTATTATAGGCAGAAGGAATTGGACAACGCCTGAGCCTACGCCAACCACAACCTTGCCCCGTCAGTTCAAATGCAACAAGAGTCTAGCCCAACCAACCCTAGACCAAGTCAGAGTAGTCTGTGAATACCCTGACGTATTCCCAGATGAATTGCTCGGTATGCCCCCAGATCGGGATATCGAGTTCATTATTGAACTAATTCCTGGAACTGGAGCCATAGCTCAGAGACCTTATAGTATGAACCCGTCTAAATTATTGGAGCTGAAGAAGCAACTTGATGCTATGTTGGAGAAAGGTCTGATTCAACCAAGCGCATCGCCATGGAGATCGCCTGTTTTTTTGTGGATAAGAAAGATGGCGGTAACTGTTTGTGTAGGGATTACCGGAAGCTGAATGATGTCACCATCAAGAACAAGTACCCACTACCAAGGATTGAGGATTTGTTTGATCATTTGATTGGTGCTAGAGTGTTTTCTAAGATTGATCTTAGAACTGGTTATCATCAACTCAAGATTCGTGCAACAGATATTCCAAAGACCGCCTTTACCACCAGATATGGTTTGTATGAGTATACGGTCATGTCTTTTGGATTAACCAATGCCCCTACTTATTTCATGAACCTCGTGAATAAGATTTTTATGAACTTTCTGGATAAGTTTGTTGTTGTTTTTATTGACAATATTCTAATATATTCCAAGTCAGAAGAAGACCATGATCTACATCTGAGAACCATCCTTGAAACCCTTAGTGACATGGGTATACCCTACAGGTACTCGAGCTTGGTATATACGGTCCAAATACGTACATGCCCATGGTGTCGCCAAGGCCTAGATAGAAGGACTCGAGTAACCTGTGGACTCTCGATTGCTTGAAGATCAAGAGAAAGCTGAAGATAGAAAGTTTGAAAGGGGAAAACCCTAACTTGTAACTGACTCGACCTGCTACCCGAGACCTAGCCTATCTATATAAGGGCTAGGAGGGGGTGGCGAGGACGACACATGCAACCCTAGCTTCCACAAACCCTCGCCAGATTGCATCTGCGCACCGTTGTAACTTTCGACTCCCTCAATAATTCCAGGACCAGACAAGCAGGAGTAGGGACCTCTACGAGGCCTGAACCTGGGTAAATCCTTTGTCCCCTGTGTGCTTGTTTGCTAGCCGATTGATGTCTCCAGCGCTCCCTCCTTCTCCAAAACCCAAGTCCATAACAATGGGCATTGACGAGTTAAATCCTCGTCAATTGGCGTCGTCTGTGGGAAGTGGGAGTGTTGATGTTGCGGCTTCTTCGGCCCCATCAAACGCGATCTACAACTCTGCAACAGCGGAGATTCGCTAGCTTTTCAGTGCCTTCGACTTCACCGTCCACACGCCGGATACTCGCCCGGCCTTCGAGTCCGTAGGCGACGGAATCAGCCTGGCGATTGGGAGCTTCCGCTTCCAAGTTGGTCAGATGGGCATGCTTCACATGCCCAATCAGCCGACAGCACCGGTGATTGCCCTAGCATCATGGTTCCCTCCATCGATCGGCACCCTCAGTGAGCTCAATGCTCTGGCGGCAGTTGGGAACATGGTCAGCGACAGCAGTCGCGACTCCGATCTAAGCAATCTGGCCACTGAAGATGGAACCTATGGTTCCGGATCTGAAAGTTGTGGAAGCAGCAGCTTCCCAAATCACTTCATGTGCGCCGTCATCAACGCGGGCGACACCTCCGCCAACCGTGGCAACGGTGGCAACACCGGCAACGGCACCGACCCACCCAATCGCGGCAACGATGGTAACACCGTCAATGGAACCGACCCGCCCAACATCGGCAACGGCGTTAACGGTGGAAACGGAGGAGCAGTCGAACCCCCTAGCATAATCAACGAGAAAACCGGCGAACGCGTCGTGATCAGGCTCAACGAGCAAGAGTGGGAACGCTGCCGCGAAGCCCTACGAGGCGCACCTCTACCCTTCGGGTCCCCACAGGAACTACTGATGGGCTACCACTGGCTCCTAAAAGAGGAATTCAAGCGCCAAAAACAAGCAATCGCGCAACTTGAGGCGCGTAAAAAGGCGGCGGACGAGTCGAGGCTTCGTCGTGCTGGGCTCTCCTCCTACGGAGGATCCTCCTCAAGAGGCAACGAGCACCTCGCTAGGAAAAGGCAATCGCGGATGGCTCACCTCACCGAACAGGAACACATAAACGCCGCGAAAGTCCTCGACTTCGGCTCTATGATAGTGGACACGAGAGGCAATGTGGTTCCTAGGACACCGCAGGCTGCGGTGATAGCGGCCACCATGTACCTTCTCAATAACCAGCCACCGGCTGGAGATCCCCGAACGGCCATGCACCGATCTACGATCATGGGCCTGGGGCTAATCGAGGCCGCCCTCGACAAGGAACCGGTACCAGACCCAAAAAAGGGCAAAGCGTTAGCAAAACGCTACTCCTCGCCCTCATCCAGCGATGAAAGTCACGACTTGTCTCGGCGCCGCCGCTCACGGCGACACGATCGCGACTACGATGCACGCGATGAAATCACGCAGCGCAAGATCGACAAGTCAAGGGCACGACGTGCTCAGTCGACTGACTCGGAAGAAGAAGATGGGGAGCTCTACGGCGCCAGATGCTTCAGCAGATCCATCAGGTAAAAGCGAATGCCTAAGGGTTCAAACTCCCATCGGAGAACCCGAAATTTGACGGTCTGCAGGACCCCAAGATCTGGCTAGAGGATCACATGTCCTCCGTCAGGCTACATGGAGGCAGTGAAAGTACTGCCATGCAATGCTTGCAGCTACAGCTGCAGGGCGCCGCCCGGGCATGGCTCAATAACCTCCCACGCGGATCCATTCACAGCTGGGATGAGCTGGTCTACAGCTTCGTGCGCAACTTTAAGGGCACGTACAAATGCCCCGCCTCAATCAAAGAACTGAGATGCTGCCAGCAAAGATCTGGCGAATCGCTGCGCTCTTACATCCAAAGGTGGTCCATCATCAAGAACACCGCGGAGAACATCTCGGAAGACCGCGCGATTGATGCATTAAATGGTGGTGTCCGCTGCATGGAACTTAGGGAGGAGCTAGTCCGCTCAAAGCCCCAAACCATCGACCACCTGATGGAGATCGTGAATCGGTGGGCCGATGGAGAAGATTCGGTGAAGAATCGCGTTCACTCTAACGAGGAGGCAGAACTTGAATGAAGACGCGACCGCCGGAGTAAGCGTCGCATGCGCGTCTACGACGATCGCGATGACGTCAACATGGTAGTGCGCGGCTCGCCCGATAGATGCGACGATAACCGCAACAGCGGATACCGCAGCGGCGGATACCGCGACTCCGGGAAAACCACGCAAGTGTGGCAACGCCGCACTCGCGATGAAGCGCCCGCGACCTCCATCGAGGACAAACTGTCCGGGCCATGCACGGTACACTTCTACATCGACAAGCATGATGGCAAGAGAAAGTCCAGCCACCTCCTCAAGGACTGCCTCGAGTTCCTCAAGCTACACGAGGGATTGGTTCGGATGAACCGCAATGCAGTCGAAAGAGGCTACAGAGCCGCTCTAGGCGCCGTGGCACATGGTGCACCACCACCACCACCTAGGCCACCCCCGAACGGAGCTGCACCGGACCAGCACCACGGAGGCGAACCGTACCAGCGGGCCATGGGTACCATGATGATCCAAAAGGGGAGCCCCTCCAATAGGGTGTAGAAGGCCATCACTCGCCAAGTCAACTTGGCCATGCACTCGCCACCATCCACCACTAAGTACCTAAGTGGCAGTGAGTCGTGCATTACCTTCGACAAACGCGACCACCCGCCTCAAGTACCTCGCCCAGGTCATTGCCCCCTCGTACTCGAGGCGCAAATTGGAGGCCTCGACATGAGTTGCGTCTTCATGGATGGCGGAAGCGGCATCAACCTCATATTCACGAGTACCTTGCGAGCAATGAGGATCCCTCTAACTTGCTTGGAGGCATCAGACACAACGTTCCATGGCATCGTCCCAGGGAAAGGCGTATACCCCCTAGGAAAAATCAGCCTCGACGTCATATTCGGCATGCCAAGGAACTTCTGGCGCGAGCGCATCGACTTTGAGGTCGTCGACTGGCCCTCACAATACCATTGCATCCTCGCACGCATCGCGTTCGCTAGGTTCATGGCGGTACCCCACTACGCCTACCTGCAGATGAAAATGCCAGGTCCCAACGGCGTCATCACGATCAACAGGAGCTTCGAGCGATCTGACAGTTGTGACAAGGAATTCAACAGAATCTCCCAGTCCTTCGGCATGCAGGAGGACCTCGCGCGATTGAAGGAAACAAGACAACGATCGCCCCCACGAGTAGGCCAAGCTCACCTGACCTCTCCTTCGGCTCATCTGTGCACACAAAGAAGGTGCAGGTCCATCCATCAGATCCGGCTAAAACGGCCCTCATCGCCAACAACTTGAGTCCCGCATAGGAACTCGCGCTCGTTGAATTCCTCCGTGAGCACTGGGAAATTTTCGCCTGGTGTCCTGCGGACATGCCAGGAGTTTCTAGGGAATTTGCCGAGAACGCACTCAACGTCAACCCCGACGCAAGGCCGGTCAAGCAAACAATCGGTAATGCGAGCCACGGCCTTGCCAGTCGGAATGGGGATCAACAGACTCCTCGAGGCCAAATTCATACGCGAGATCAAGGAAAGCACTTGGCTCGCCAATATGGTGCTGGTACCAAAAAAGGACACGGATATCCAACGGATGTGCGTGGACTTCACTTCTTTAAACAAGCACTGCCAAAAAGATCACTTCCCGCTACCACGGATCGATCAAATCATCGACTCCACCGCTGGATGCGAGCGCCTCTGCTTCCTCGATGCCTACTCAGGCTATAACCAAATTCGAATGAAGGAGAAAGACCAGGAGAAGACCGCGTTTACAACGCCCTTAGGTGTGTTCTGCTACAACACAATGCCCTTCGGGCTAAAAAACGCGGGAGCTACATACCAGCGGTGCATGCAGGCTTGCCTCAAGGAGCAACTAGGTCGCAACATCCAAGTCTATGTCGACGACATAGTAATCAAAACCAAGGAAGAAGCCTCACTAATCGACGACTTGCATGAAACATTCGCCAATCTCGATCGCTACCGAATAAAGCTCAATCCGAACACATGCGCCTTCCGCGTACCATCTGGGCAGCTGCTCGGGTATCTCATCTCCACGAGAGGGATTGAGGCAAACCCGAAAAAGATAAATGCCATACTGGCCATGGAGAAGCCAAAGAACATAAGAGGCGTTCAACAACTAGTCGGACGAATCGCGGCCCTCAGTCGATTTATCAGTCGAATGGGAGAAAAGGCGCTGCCCTTGTATCAGCTCCTCTACAAAGCTGACAAATTTGAGTGGACCAATGAAGCGTAAGAAGCATTCGAAGACCTCAAGCGCCTGCTATCCACCTCGCCAGTATTGGTGACTCCACGAGAAAGGGAACCACTGCTGCTGTACATCTCCGCTACGAACCAAGTGGTTAGCACAGTGCTCGTCGTCGAGCGGGCCGAGGAAAACAAGGTCCACGGTGTACAACGCCCGGTACACTACCTCAGCGAGGTCCTCACGCCAACAAAACAGCAGTACCCGCACTACCAGAAGCTGGCGTACGACGTCTTTATGACTGCCCGACGACTGCGCCATTACTTCCAGGAACACCCAATCGTGGTAGTCAACGACGCCCCATTGGGACATATCCTCAATAACCCCGATGCCACGGGGCGAGTCACGCTTTGGGAAATCGAACTGTCTCCACGAGACATCACATACGAAAAGCACGACGCAATAAAGTCGCAAGTTCTCCCTTACTTCCTCGTACATTGGATGGAAAACCAACTCCCGGACAAGCCAGATATGTCCTACCTCTGGACAATGCACTTCGATGGGTCCAAGAGGAAAGATGGAGCAGGAGCAGGTGTCATACTGACATCACCTCAAGGGGACAAGCTGAAATACATCCTGCGAATGCAGTTCACAGCCTCAAACAACGAGGCTGAATATGAGGCCCTGTTGCACGGGATGAGGATGGCAAAAGCGTGCGGCGCAAAGAGGCTAATCATATATGGCGACTTCAAGATGGTCGTCAACCAAACAATGCACAAGTGCGACGCACTACACGACAACATGATCGCATATCGCGACCTCTATGACACACTTGAAGGAGACTTTGATGGTTGCGAGTTGCGACACATAGGTCGCGAAAGCAATGAGGAGGCGGACGCACTCCCCAACATAGGATCCACCTGCGCACCCATACCACCTGGGGTATTTCTCGAGCGCATATGCGAACGCTCCATCAATCCAAAGGCCGCAGAGAAGAAAACAAGCACATCAACGGACTCGGGGGCTACGCCACCCAATGAGCCAATGGCACTCGATGACTTGGAGCTGGACACAGGACTCGAGGGACCAATAAGCGTCATGATGATCGAACAATCTTGGACGCAGCCGTACATTACGTACCTCCTCAGCAAGCGCCTACCGGACGACCCGACAGACGCACGACACATCGCGCGATGCTCCAAGGCATTCGCCGTTCTCAACGGCGAACTGTATAAATGCAGCATCACAAGAGTGCTACAATGATGTGTCTCCATGGCCGATGGAAGAGCAGTCCTCCTCGACATCCATGAAGGGACCTGCGGGCACCACGCCGGCAGTCGCGCCCTCGTTGCCAAAGCTCTACGAGCTGGATTTTACTGGCCCACGGCCATGTGCGACGCCAAGGAGATAGTCCAAAAGTGCAACGCTTGTCAGCGATTCGCGGACAAGCCACACGCACCAGGCAGAGAACTACGGCCCATTCCATTGGCCTGGCCCTTCGCACAATGGGGGATTGACATGGTGGGCAAGCTCCCAAGGTCCTCGCAAGGAGGCTACGTCTACCTCTTGGTCGTAGTCGACAAGTTCACCAAATGGATCGAGGCCATGCCAGTGACTAAGCAATCAGGGCATAGCGCGGTCAAGTTCTTTGAATCCACTGTCTACCGCTTCAGCGTGCCGCACATCATCATCACTGACAACGGGATGAACTTCACATCCATGGAGTTCCAAGAATTCTGCGGAAACCTGGGGATCAACATTAGTTACACCTCAGTCGCGCATCCACAGACCAACGGTCAGGTGGAAAAAGCAAACGGGCTCGTCTGCAGTGGCATCAAGAAGCGACTCCTTCGGCCACTCGAGCAAGCCGCGGGTTGCTGGCAAGATGAGCTCCAACCCGTACTCTGGAGTCTACGAACAACCCCAAACAACACCACGGGCTACACACCATTCTTTATGGTGCACAGAGCAGAAGCAGTACTACCCGCCGAAGTGCGATACAAGGCGCCGCGTGTAGTCGCTTACAGCGAACAAGAGTCATCTCTTGCACTCGAAGACTCCGTCGATCTCCTCGACGAGGCAAGATAAATCACCGCAGCAAGATCCATGATCTACCAGCAGAACATGCGCAACTACCACAGTAGAAGGCTTTGCCCCAGATCCTTCGTCGAAGGTGACCTGGTCCTGCGACTGAAGCAGCAGGGGCATCTCAAGCTTGAATCCCCCTGGGAAGGACCGTACGTGATTACAGAAGTAATCCTAGGTGGCGCCTATCGCCTTCAAGATTTAGAGACAGGAGTCGCACACTCTAACCCTTGGAACGTCGCACAACTGCGATGCTTCTACCCTTAGTCGTTCTTTCTTTACTTTTACATCGCAAATAAGGCTATTCAGCCAAGGCTACTTAGCCGCACATTGTACCTCATACTATTCTCCGAATAAATAAAAGCTAAGTGCCCCGAAACTCTGTGCCCTCCTTTACTTTGTCAATTTTCATACTCGAGGGCTACGCCACCCTATACACATACGTTCTTCGAACAAAAACGCGACATCGTGAGTAGCTGGCATATCAATCGAACCCCTTAACACAAACTCAACCCAGCTGCAACGGACCTGACAGGTTGACAAGGGAACGAGATACAAAGATGGCCAGGCTAACGAAAAGGACTCACATATGTGCAACGCACCCCATGCTTATAAAGCTATTTGTACACATTCAACAGTAAATTATCTACAAATATATATGAGCTTTACAACACTACTACACTTATGTGCAGGATACATATTTGGCTACCCTTGCAACAAAAGAACGTTAGTCTCTTCCTCGAAGAAGTCGATGACCTCCTCGGCTGGACGGTCCACCGCCTGATAGTGCGGCACCATGTTCCAGGAAGATCCTGCTGGTGGCACCGGTGGCCCACATGCAATGGCGGCGACATCAACGTCAGGCCTGTGCAAACTCACCATGGAGAGGGCAGCCTTGGCACCAGCCACCAACTGCTGCCTCACGCACTCGCGAACCGTGGACATATATTGAAATTTGGTCAGGAGAGCCAGCAGGCTTGAAGGAGTATCATCCAGCGGGAACATCGCTTGATAAATGTTCTTCAAACATGACTACGACTTCTTCAGAAAGAGCAGCACTCGCGAGGCGTGATCCTGCAGGGTCGCCAACGCAGTTGCACGATCATGGTCTACCCAGAAGTATCCACTCTCCTGAAGTTGCTCCTGGGTGAGATCATGAAGGCGGATGGCAATCCTATCCCTCTCCTCTCGTGGATGGCGTGCGCAAACAACTACACGAAGCAGTATCAACATCATGAGTACAGCGTACCATTGCGATTAACTACAAATGAAAAGACGAGGATGAGAATACTAACACTTAAACTGGTCGCCCAGCTGCGTCACCTCGCCAAGCAGATATTGCTCGCGGGCGGTGGCTTTTTTAGCCTTTGACTTCCACACGTCTGCGCTACTGCGGATCACGAGCAACTCACGCTCTAGTTGCTTAACGCGATCACGAAGTCGCGAAAGCAAGGACAGCTCCTCTACCTTGGAGCGTCGTGGTGCCATTGTATCCTCAAGAGATGGCGAGTCCGGGGTTCCCCCCACAGGACCACTTGATGTACCCTACCAAAAATCAAGCCAGAGGCAAATAAGGCGACCAACTCAAAAGTCAAAAGTAACAGATGCATTCAGGATCATCATAAAGTATTCACAAAACATACTCGCCAACAGGCATGTTCTCCAGTCAAAAGGGAAATTCATCAACTATTACAAGAAACTAACTACGAAGCAGCTGGCTTCTTCGACTTCGATGACCTCAGGGGCTTCATCAAGTCCGTGGCAGTATCAGATGCCACTGACTTTCCGCCGGCCCCTGAGGCCGAAGCTTTCGCTGCCTTCTTCGCACGATTGAGCTCCTCCGAATACTTGGCAACAATATTTATCAAGGAATGGCCATATTTGGCACAGGCAGTCGCAAAGGGAGCGAATACTACCTGCTGACCATCCGCGCCAACAGGCATCGTCTTCGACACCGTAGAAGGATCTACTTCGACTTTGTGGGCCTGCACCATGGCAAGTGACATGGTCGCGCCCAGCTTGGAGGGAGTTCTTATGCGTGGCAGCACACCCCGGTGACGACTCCACCAGCTCTTCCACATTGTCGACCAGCTCCGCCTTTGGCATCAACTCCTCCCGGAGACGACTCAGGGTGGCCTTGGCCTTGGACAACGTGTTTTGGACAACGATGCTATGATCCTCGACTGCAGACACCGCGCACGCCAGAGCGTCATCGTGACAAAGGGCTTGTGGATCAAAACTCAAGTCGTCAGCATCTACACCAAAATACACACATGGATCAAACTTCTAGTGCCACCGGCACTCCAGATGCAGAGAAGAACATCAATAAAACATCTACCAGTAAAGGTACCTGAGAGGGCCTTGGCGACTGAGAACAGTTGCTCTTCGAACAACTTCTCCCTAGCCGCAAAGGAGGCGTGCAGATCCTCTTCGCGCTTCTGGGCATCATCACGAGCCGCGATTGCCTCGTCGCGCCCCTTGCTGCGGCTAGTGTCTTCTCCAACGTGGCGACATCACGCAGTAAAGCGTTATGCTCAGCTACATGGCAGTCAATAATTGGCTGTCAGTCGATTATACCAAAACAGAGAGAAGGCGAAAAGAATAAATATAGAGCACTCACTCTCGACCACGCGGTGGCGCGTCTCCAGCATCGCATGCTGGCGACCCATCGCCATCACCTGCTCCGCCACATGCGCGGCTTCCTTTACAAGGAGCTGTCGCACAAAACAAGGAGTCAATAGAGGGCATCAGAAGGCGTTGACTACCACATTAAAAAATAAGGAAAGATATACTTACATGGTCCTCCAGCGACTCCGAAGAAGTTTGCTGAACCGTCATCTGCGCAACTACTCGATGCTCCCCCACGTGCTTTGAGCTCGAAGAATTGTGCCCGGAGTGGGCCGCCGCCGGAGGAGAAGGAGCGTGCTCGACCTCTACCTTGGCCCTCGAAGTCGCGACTCCCGATTCCTTCAAAAACTCGACGTCGCCAGAACATGACGACGCCTCTTGACTGCAAGACAAAATCCACATTGAGAAAAGGGCAAACTCCAGGGCAAAAACCAACAAGAAGAAAACAGAAAAAAATGAATAACCTAGCAAACATACCAGCTAAAGTTGTCAAGATCAACCTTGGCAGCCGCCGATTCTGACGAAGACTCCTTGGGAAATCGCATCTTCTTGCGAGAAGATGGTGCCACAGCCCTCACAGGAACAGCTGGAATTGGCGACTCCGCGCCAACAGCCGCGCCTCCTGGAGTTGAAGGAGTCGACGCGTCGGAGTCCCCGCGACGCGAACGCTTGCGAGTATCTGGGCTCTCGGACTCGGGGGCTTCCTCTTCAACATCAGAAGGGACAGTCGACTCAGACTCATCCTCTTCCAAAGCTTCACGAGGAATAATCCCCTCAGGGAGGGGAGGCATACAAGGTGACACCGCCCACTCCTGCATACAAACAATAAAGATCAGCAAACATAACAGGTAAGCAACAGAAAACGCAATCGCAAAAATAATCTACTGCGTAGCACAACTGTACCTCAGGAGGAGGATTCGAAGCATCGAAAAGAGGAACGACTGGCTCGTTCGGAAGCACATCCTTGAGGGTGTACTTCGTGACCAGTCGCACCCTCTTATCTACCTCACTCGCTGACATGCCATCAGCAGACACGCGAGTGGCATCATCAGCGCCACCCCATTGAAACATGGGATGGACCCTGGCCTGGAGAGGTTGGACGCGATGGCGCAGCCAAGTCCTGACAAGGGCGCAGCCTCCCTCTTCCGCACCTATACGACTCTCGAGGTTGCAGACGTGTTGATATAGCACGTCTGTCTCCGCAAGTTCGGAAGGCATGATCACGTTCTTCCAAGAACGCATCTTCTTGCAGGGAGTCGTGGGATCGAAAGGCGCGAGTCCAAAGTGCTCTTCTTTGGTCTTCTGGTCGTGAACATAGAACCATTTGTCCCTCCATCCCTGGACGGACTTGGTAAGCTTGATGTCGAAGTAGGTGGCGGATGGGTCGACATGGATTCCGCAACCACCTACGTCATAAACTAAAGAGCCATATCCGGACTGACGCTTCAATTTAAAGATGCGCTTGAAAAGACCAAAGTGTGGCTCGATTCCGAGTCAGCACTCGCAGAGAGTGATGAAACAAGTGATGTGGAGGAGCGAATTTGGGGACAGCTGATGGAGCTAGAGCCCATAGAAACAAAGAAGACCCCTAAGAAAGGGGTGAAGAGGCAAGGAAAGACCGCGAATGATGAATGCAAGAAACATCACTCGAAAACCAGTGGGAGGACCAGGAATGGTCTCACCGCTGGGGATGCGCGCATCGGCGACTGCTGTGGAGATCACTCCATCTTGGCAAAGAAGATGGAGATCTGACGCCTTGATGATGGAAGGACGCCATGCACCATTTGTCACGTGGTTGCCCGCGATTTTCTTCTTCCCGCCGGCGGTGGAGCTGGTGCCCGTAGCAGCGGGGCCACCTTTCTTCTTCGCCGCAGCGACGGTGGCCGCGGAATCAGCGGCAGCGCCTCCCTTCTTCTTCCCCATTGCGCGGCGGCGATGTGAGCGAAGAAAGTAGCTTGGGAACGAATGGAGCTGGTCCAGCGTCGTGGAGAAGATGGGCGCAGGGGAAAGCAGAAAAGCAGCAGCAATGGCGATGGCAGCAAGGAAGAAAGAGCGCAGATGGGAACTTACCGTGGCAGCACCGCTACTTAACCCCTGGGAGATGCAATCCAATGGCTGACAAAAACCCTATTGGATGCGTGGCACGCATCGCGTTGGAAACGTGGATAAGAGGAAGCGCGAACCGTCCCCCACTTCTACCATTACGCACGGAAATCGAGGAGGCACGGTTAAAAATAAGATTACGCACGCCCAGTCAAATCAAAGTCAGAAAATGAGACCCACCGCTCGTCACGTCCCATCAAACTCGCTTACACGGGCAACTAAGGTCATACAAGCGTCAGCACTGACGTCACCAAGGCTACGTAGTGGAAAACTTCAACTATTTTTAGTCCTTGCTGGAGTCTTCGACTCCACCAAGCACTCGGGGGCTACTCCCATAGGGAGCGCTGGCCACGCACCCTACGACTCTTCTTTTTGTTGTTGCAGGAACATGGACAATCACAAAAGCAAACCCAATCACTCGAAACACAGTTCGATTATGGACTTGGGTTACTCCCATAGGGAGCGCCGGAAACAGATTCGACTGAAACAAGCAGGCAAAAGATGACAACAGTCGTGAAAGTTCTTTGGTCCCTGCCTAAGTCATCGACTGAAACAAGTAAGCAAAGAGACGATAGCAGTCGCAAAAGTTTTTTAGTCCCTGCCTGAGTCTTTGACTCGACCAAGCACTCGGGGGCTACTCCTAGAGGGAGCGCTGGTCGCGCACCCTATGATTATTTGCACAAAACTGTGTATTGATGACATCCGCACTCGCAACCTTTGGCGACACCGCCTCATAAATTTTCCCTACAAAGAGACTATGTCTCCTGGGACGCCTGAATCGTCTCCGCGATGATAAAATTCGGATGCCGCGCGTACGGCGTGAAGGTAAGACCTGAATAAGGCCTGGCAACGCATTTAACTACGCACTACCAGAAACATATCCGTGCCTATAGGCACGATGAACATGCCTTGACGGACGTGTCGAGTGCTCACACCCATATAACTAGAATTCGACTCCTGTAAGACCTCCGCGGCCTGAGTCGAATTACACCAGCACTTTTCCGGATTCGAGTCCGGGGACTCGAATTTGAGTAGATTGCGTTGTTTCACCCTAAGGTGGTTAACTGATGCCGATACTTCGGTTATATCAGGCACTTATATCAACACTCCCTATGACATAAATAAAAGCAGTCGAAAACGTACTCATTCAGGCACTCGAAGACTTCAAAAAAGTCCCCAGTCGAATCTGCGATTCCACTGGACACTCGGGGGCTACTGACATGGGTATACCCTACAGGTACTCGATCTTGGTATATATGGTCCAAATACATACAGGACCACGGTGTCGCCAAGGCCTAGATAGAAGTACTCGAGTAACCTGCGGACTCTCGATTGCTTGAAGATCAAGAGAAAGCTGAAGATAGAAAGTTTGAAAGGGGAAAACCCTAACTTGTAACCGACTCGTCCTGCTACCCGAGACCTAGCCTATCTATATAAGGGATAGGAGGGGGCGACGAGGACGACACACGCAACCCTAGCTTCCACAAACCCTCGCCAGATTGCATCTGCACACCGTTGTAACTTTCGACTCCCTCAATAATTCCACGAGCAGACAAGCAGGAGTAGGGACCTCTACTAGGCCTGAACCTGGGTAAATCCTTTGTCCCCCATGTGCTTGTTTGCTAGCCGATAGATGTCTCCAGCGCTCCCTCCTTCTCCAAAACCCAAGTCCATAACAATGAGCATTGACGAGTTAAATCCTCGTCACTTAGAGAACATCAGCTGTATGCCAAGTTTAGCAAATGTGAGTTTTGGTTGAAGCAAGTAGGATTCCGCAGACATATCGTGTCGGCAAGAGGAGACGTTGTTGATCCCGCCAAGATCAAAGATGTTGAAGAATGGAAAGCCCCAACCACTCAAACTCAAGTCCGTGTATTTCTCGGATTAGCGGGATATTACTGCAAGTTTGTAGAAGGATTTTCAAGCATCTCAAGACCGCTGACCCAATTGTTGAAGAAAGATAAGAAGTTTGAATGGACCGACAAATGTGAAGCAAGTTTTCAAGAGCTCAAGAAGAGATTGATTTCATCCCCAATCTTGATTATGCTGGATATCAAGAAGCCTTTTGATGTGTATTGTGATGCATCCAAGATTGGTCTAGGATGTGTGTTGATGCAAGAAGGCAAAGTCATAGCATATTTGTCAAGACAACTGAAGCAGCATGAGCAAAACTACCCTACTGATACGTCCATTTTGCATCACTATTCTATGTTTTAATTCACTATTATTCATTGATATATTTCGTATTGAGAGGTGATACTTATGTTATTTCATCTATTTTTGCATGGTTGATGACTTTTGGAGCATGGACCGCTGCGATCGATTCTCGATGGAAAAGGTGCTGTTTGGAGGCAAAATTCGCGAAGATCAGAAAATCCGGGAAAATATACGGAAAATCCTATTTTTTCAGAAGACTAAGGATGCCAGAAGATGGAGTGGAGGTGGGCCACAGGGGGCCCACACCACCACATGGCGCGGGCAAGCCTAGGCCACACCTGGAGGTGGTGTGGCCGCCCTGGCCCACTCCAGCCTCTCCCCTCTAGCGCATATCATCCCCACGAAACCCTAAGACTAGGGGAGCGACCACAAAAAGATTCCGCCGCCTCTGCGGGGCGGAAAACACTGGGAGAGAAAGATCTCTCCGGCAGACAGATTTCTGCCGGGGGAATTCCTTCCCGGAGAGGGGAGATCGTCGCCATCAACACCACCATCAAGCTGGACTTCATCGGGATCATCATCATCACCACCATCATCACCATCAGCACCCTCATCACCATCTACATATTGCTGTAACAATTGCGTTGAATCTTGCATAGTTCATAGGGGAAACTTTCCCGGTGTTGATTACTCTTCGTAGTTGATGCTATTGATGAACCATTGAATTATTGTTTATGTTCCGATTGTTATACATCATTAGTCCATCTCTGATCATGATCCATATGATGTCTTGTGAGTAGTTCGTTTTGTTCTTGAGGACATGGGAGAAGTCTTTTTGTTAGTAGTGGAGTTGCGTTGAGAAATATTCAATAGATTGTTATTTAAGTTGTGGTGTACTTCTTCTAGTGGTGTCATGTGAATGTCGACTACACGACATTTCACCTATATGGGCCTAGGGGAATGCATTGTGTATTTGGCCACTAATCGTAGGGGTTCCCAGAGTGACAGAAACCTGACCCCCCCGTTAGGAAACCATTGCACAAGGGACGTAAGGGTCTTAGAGTTTAAAGTTGTGGTTAGGTTTCTACCTTAATTACTTTCTTGTACTTACGGATGTTTGCAAGGGGTATAATCACAAGTATGTATTAGTCTTGGATGGGGCGGTACATTAGCACAGGTTCACCCACACAACACTTAGCAAGCTAGAGAAGATTAATCGACTATATGAAGCGAAAGCACTTGACAGTCTTCCCATGTGTCCTCGAGAACATTTGGTCATCTTAAGAAATACAACCGGCTTGTCCTTTGCTGCATAAAGGATTGGGACACTTGCTGCATTTATTTCTACTGTCTTTTGTTTACTCGTACTTTGTTTACTTGCTTTATCAAAAACCCCTAAAAATATATTTGCTAAGTATTTGCAGAGAATTCCCGATCCATACCACTAGCCAGCACCTTCTGCTCCTCGTTGGGTTCGACACTCTTACTTATCGAAAATATTGCGATACACCCCCTATACTTTGTGGTCATCACCTACCCATGATCTTGAACTAGCAGCTGTAGTTTTAGCCTTGAAGACATGGCATCATTACCTGATGGGTAACCGCTGTGAGATTTATTCGGGTCACAAGACTCTGAAGTATATTTTCACCCAGAAGGAGCTGAATATGAGGCAAAGGAGATGGATAGAGTTAATCCAGGATTATGACCTTAACATTCACTATCACCCCGACAAAGCCAATGTGGTAGCGGATGCTCTTAGCAGATTGCCGTGTAGATTAAACACCATGATTAAAGAAGCCCAACCAAGTTTGCATGAAGAGTTGGAGCAGTTTAGAATGGAGCTTGTTAGAAAAGGATTTTCAGCTAGCATTGAACTTCAACCCACTTTGATCAGCCAGATCAAGGAGGTGCAGAAAGGAAATGCAAGTATCGACGGAATCAAACATCGTATCAGTACAGGAAAGGTACCTGGATTCACCGAAGATGAAGAAGGAGTTTTGTGGTACAAAGGACGTATCTATGTGCCAGCAGATTCGGAGATGAAGCAAGTTATCATGCAAGAAGCTCATGCTACTCTTTATTCTATCCACCCCGGAGGAACGAAGATGTATCAAGATTTGAAGGAGCAATTTTGGTGGCACAAGATGAAGAGAGAAATCGGAAGCTACATAGCTAAGTGTGAAATCTATCAGCGAGTCAAAGCGGAACATCAGATACCCGCAGGACTTTTGCAACCATTGCAGATTCCAGAATGGAAATGGGATTCTGTCGGAATGGACTTTATCACCGGTTTGCCTACTTCTAGTAGGGGAAATGACTCTATTTGGGTCATAGTTCATAGACTATCCAAGGTAGCCCATTTTATACCTGTCAAGCCTACCTACCAGAGTTCGAAACTAGTAGAGTTGTACATTGCTAGAATCGTCAGTTTGCATGGAACCCCCAAGACCATAGTGTCGGATCGAGGAACCCAATTTACCTCATGATTTTGGCAGAAAGTCCAAGAAGGATTAGGAACCAAGTTGAATTTCAGCACAGCTTATCACTCGCAGACCGATGGACAAACTGAAAGAGTCAACCAAATCTTAGAAGATATGTTGAGAGTTTGTGTGCTATAGTATGGATCAAAATGGGAAGATTGTCTGCCTTTCGCAGAATTCTCATACAACAACAGTTATCAAGCCATCTTGCAAATGGCCCCATTTGAATTTCTGTATGGAAGGAAGTGTCGTAACCCCTTGAATTGGTCGCAAGTAGGAGAGAGTCAGATTTTTGGACCTGACATCCTACAAGAAGCCGAAGAGAAGATTCACAAAGTCCGTGAGCACCTCAAGACCGCCCAATCCAGATAGAAGAGTTATGCTGACAAGAGACGTCGAGACTTGACTTTCAATGTCAGAGATTTTGTGTATCTCAAAGTGTCACCCTTGAATGGAATGCAACATTTTCAACTGAAAGGAAAGTTACCCCCTAGATATATTGGACCCTTCAAGATTTTGAATCACCGAGGAGAAGTATCATATCAACTGGAACTACCAGAGGAGATGTCAGCCATCCATGATGTGTTCCATATCTCGTTACTTCGCAAATGCCTAGAAGTTCCGAAGAAGACCGAAGTTTTCAAGAACATCGATCACCGAGCCACTGATATCAACAAGGATCTGACGTATCGTGAAGTGCCCATCCATAATTTGGAATAAGCCTTCAGAACCACCAGGACCCAGAGTATCAAGTTTCTCAAGATCCAATGCAGCAATCATACCGAAGAGGAAGCTACCTAGGAGCGAGAAGATTACATTAGGACTGAGTTTCCAGATCTCTTTAGTTCCTAGTTTTTCTTAAATCTCGGGACGAGATTTTGTTTAAGGAGGGAAGGTTTGTAACATCCCGAAAACCCTAATCAAGATTATCAAGTTCAAATCACCCAATTTAGGGTTAACAAAAACTTTTATTAATAAAATGAATATGAATGCATGTTAGCTTTGCATTAATGTGTGATTAATTAAAAATGCCATGCTTAATTGTTACAAATGATGTGAAATGGTTTAAATATGAATGCTACATCATCTAGGCCAATTACAAGCAAAATCAAAAGAAAAAGAAATAAAAAAGGAATTAAATAACCAAATGGTCATTTTGACAAAAGATAACCACTAGGTCACTTTGTGTGTTCCTACAAGAGAAATTTTAACAGAAACATTTCTACTTGTTTTCACCCCTTGCTAGACCAAGTAAAATTGTATCAAGGACCACTTTACAAACTTACAAAAACATTTGCCAAATCAATTTAATGGACAGTTAAAAATTTAATCTAGTTCATATGTTAAGATCTCACTTTTTCAAAAACCTATCAAACCATTTCCACTTGACCTCTCGAAGCAAACATAGACTCTCAAGCTTAAGTTAAGATTACTCAAAAACTTTCACTCAAAAATTGCAAAGTAATTCTATCCTAACTTCACTGTTTCCACAGTAATTCTCAACCATTTGGTATCCCCTTAACTTCCTCGTCCCCTCTAGTGTCGAGCAGCACCCAGACCAAGCCCCCTCTTTGCCGTGTGCATAGTGGAGCGCCGCCTGTTTTTGGTCATCGCCGGTCGACAGTGGGCAGCACGCCAGTAGCCTTGCCGCCCTCGCCCACGACACGTACAGACATGCCTCGGTCCACCGCCACCCCTTGTCCAAGCCTCGACCCCAGCCGAGCCCTGGACCACCCTAGCTACGCCGCGCCCATCGTCCCTGTGCCATGCCCAGAGTGCGCCAGCTCACCGCGCCCGACCAGCTCACATAGACCGCGCCTCACCCCTGCCTCGCGTGCACTATCTCTCCATGATCACCCCAACCCCGCAGACACCCTGTTTGTCGCCACAGCAGTGCACACCGTCAAGAAACACCTGCTGCATGCACTCACGCGCCCAACCAAACCAAACTGCCCCATGCCTCGCCATTATGCCCATAAGAACTGCCAGGGAACATAGCACCATCCCCTAGCCTCAGCCGCGCTGCTAGCCACCTGTAGCGTCATCACCGACGAGCCCGCGCCCGCACTGTTCGGTCCCCTCGCCGCAGTATAAAAGGAGGCCTCCCCTGCCTCATTTCTCCACACCCTCGCACTCACCACTCCTCACTGATCCTCCCCCACTTCTTCCCGAAGCAAGGCGAGCCCTCTCTCGCCGGAATTTAGCCGAAGCCCGCCGCTGCTAGAGGAGAAGGGCGCTGTCGATTTCGACCACCCCAAGACCTGCCGTGACCGCACCTCGACCCACCATCATCTACCACGTCGATCGCCCCTATCGCCGACCCTAGTTGGAGCCCAGGTGAGCCTAGCCAGACCCCCACCGCCGCTCTAGGTTTAGTTCCTCGCTGGAGTAGTTCGTCGTCGACAACGACGCCCAGCCGTTGGATTATAATTAGATTGTACGACTCAGATGCGTGGATACTATTTCACTTAGATGCAGTCGCGGACGAGTGACCCCCTCTGTCAGCACCTGCTGCTTGTGTAGTGCAGTTTGGTCGGCCCGTTTAGCTTTCCCACGCAGCCTAGGGAATTCAAATATTGATTTTCCATTTTAGCTAAAACTAGTTTCTATCCATATATTCAAAAATCAATTCAGAGAGTTTCACTGAACCAAAATGCATGATTCAATTTTTTTAGAAAGATACTTAAATTATATATCCAAGGCCGTTGGATTTAAATCATTTGGAGTTAGAGATAATCTATAGTAAAAATAATAAGATAGAGATGTTTGCAACTTCAAACATTTTTCAAAAATCAACCATAATAGCTTTTGAGTTGATTCCAACTCTCAAAAAACACATTTGATAATATCTATCTGAATATGTAAAAATATTTAGGTTTGCATGTAGTGACATTGGACTAGTGCCAAAAAAATGTTATTAGGGCATTTCTAGTCACTTTAAATATATTAAATGATAATCTTAAAGTTAATAAAATATGATCAACACTTTAAATCACATTCCCATGTATTATAGTATGTGGTGATGACATGTGTCAACATGATCCCATATTCTAATTGGAGAATATTAAATCTTAATTAATTTCAATGAGTAGAAATTACTTTTCTCTAATAAGATAAATAAAACTAGTTCTTTATTTCATGTGATGATTGTGATGATGCTAGATCATCAAGTGTAAGCCTTAGTGTGCTAAATAGAACTAGTTAAGTATTGTTTGGTGATTGTGTACCCCGTATTTCATTTATAGACGATAGTACCGACCCAAGCTATGAGGAGGAGGAGTTCTACCCAGAAGAAGAGGAGGAAAACTTCAACCACTCCTCTACTCAAGGAAAGCCTAACACTACAAGTTAACTATGCAAGCTAACACTTGAAAGTTTCTTAACTAAGCAAGCTATTATTGGCAAGCTAGAATTATGCAAGTTAACACTTGCCCACTTGATAACTTCAGCAAAATGCATTAGGCATGCTTTGGTTATATACCCTTGATTTATACCCATCCCAAGTTTTACTTGCAAGCTTTACTCTTTTACTTTACCAAAGTTGTTTACTTATAACTAGTGCTTTGTGAGTATTTGGAAATATAGTATAGATAGCATAAAGAGTATAAAACTAGGCCTATACTTAGATGTCATTCTATGGCATGAGATTGAAGATTGCACCCCTCTTTAGTGAACACTCTTAACTTAGTGGCTAGGGCTAAGCATAAAACTTGATCACTTTAGATGTGAATACTTGGTGAAAATGATTATGAAAACCTTGGAATGATGCTTCATTCTATTGAAATGTTTTGACATGTGTTGAGAAACACAAATGGATTTGATGATGAAAATGTTGAGGCATGAGCCTTAGCCCTTTTATTAAAAACTGATGGTGGGGTTCGGATGCGATACCATTCCAATTTTTACCGTACAACCACAATACCTGAATTGGGTAAGGCTTAGCCGAAAATTTATATGCATTAGTATGGGTTCCCTCGTGGAAGAGTTTTGAGCTGAGGCTACCTTGTGAGTGTGAATTGTCCACCTATGTAGTGCCCAGGATGGCAGATGGCCATAGCTGGGAGGCCATAGCTGGGAGGCCAAGCTCATAGGGGAGGTGCCTATACTAGAGTGTGTAATTGAAAGGTTATGATTGATTATCCGCATACTAAGTATGATGATTCAGGGTTATCCCTGACGGATGTATCGAATTTTGTGATGAAAGTGTACCACCTCTACAGAGTGTCAAACTATTTGAATAGCCGCGTCTGTGGTCATGGACAGTTGGAGTGTCCATACTGTTCCGTCGTCAGATGTTTTCAAAATGACTTGTGAAGTGAACTATGATTTTTGACTTGACCATAATAGGGTTGTGAATATGAAAGCTAGTTTCCCACCTAAGTGATCTAGAACATCAATTTAGTTTTCTTTACTTCTAAACTTAGTTTAGATAAACCTGGCTTTTGCAAATAAACCTAGAGCTTAAGTTTCCTACTAGAACTACCTTACTTGTTAGTGATAGTTTGCGAGTACTTAAAGAGTACTCATGGCTTTGTCCCTAGCTATTCCCGTGGCCAGACTAGGAGGAGGACTATCGGGATGATGGACAACAGGACGCCTACAACAACTAGGATCATCTCCCATCATCAGCATTGCTTGTGACCCTGAAGATGGAGCCCACTACTATGCTTATTATTCTGCTGCTTGTTTGTATTAAGACTGGATCATGAGATCCTTTATTTGTGTAAGACCTTATTATGGTTTTTAATGGATGACGTACTATGATATCCAATCTGTTATGTCTCGCAAAAATGGTAATCCTGGGATTGCGAGGTACGACATAACATGCATCTGGGATTAAAAATCCGGGTGTTGACAGGATTCAACTGCCACATGTAGCGGAGTACCCATTTGAAAGATGCTGCATCACCACACCCACTTATATGTGTGTGTATCATTGTGGTTTGGATGAGAACACATGCAATGTCACTCCAGCATGTGTCGAACCATGTCCAGGAACCCTAGCAACATGCTGGAATTCAACTACCACATAAAGTGGAGCATGTGTTTGAAAGATGTTGCATCACCACACCCACTTGGATGAGAGCCCCACTTGGATGTATGTGTGTGGCCATGTGGATCATTGTGGTTTGTAAAATAACACATGCAATGTCACTATAGCATGTGTCCAATCATGTCCAGAAAACCTAGCAACATGCTGGGATTCAACTACCATATGTAGTGGATCACCATTTTGAAAGATCTTACATCACAACACCCACTTGGATATGTGTGTGTGAATCATTTTGGTTTGGAAAATAACACATGGAATGTCACTCCAGCATGTTTACAACCATGTCCAGGAACCCTAGCAGAATGTTGGGATTCAACTACCACATGAAGTGGATAACCAATTTGAAAGATGTGCATCACCACACCCACTTGGATGTGTGTGTATATCATTGTGGTTTGGAAAATAGCACATGCAATGTCACTCTAGCTTGTGTCCAACCATGTCTAGGAATCCTAGCAACATGCTAGGATTCAACTGCCACATGCAGTGGAGCACCAGTTTGAAAGATATTGTGTCACCACACCCACTTGTATGTGTGTGTGTTTATTATTGTGGTTTGGAAAACAACACATGCAATGTCACTCCAGCATATGTCCAACCCTTTCTAGGAACCATATCAACATGCTGGGATTCAACTGCCACATGTAGTGGAGCACCAGTTTGAAATATGTTGCATCACCACACCCACTTTGATGATAACCCCACATGGATATGGGTGTGTGTGTGGCCATGTGTATCACCGTGGTTTGGAAAAAACACATGTAATGTCACTCCAGCATGTGTCCAACCATGTCCAGGAACCCTAGCAACATGTTGGGATTCAACTGCCACATGTTGTGGAGCACGAATTTGAAAGATGTTGCATCTCCACACCCACTTGGATGTTTGTGTGTATCATTCTGGTTTGGAATAGAACACATGCAAGGTCACTCTAGTATGCGTCTAACCATGTCCAGGAACCCTAGCAACATGTTGGGATTTAACTACCACATGTAGTGGAGCACCGGTTTGGAATACGTTGCATCACCACACCCACTTGGATGAGAGCCCCACTTGGATGTGTGTGTGTGTGGCCATGTGGATCATTGTGGTTTGGAAAAGAACACATGCAATGTCACTCTAGCATGTGTCCAACCATGTCCAGGAACCCTAGCAACATAAAGTTATTCAACTGCCACATGTAGTGGATCACTACTTTGAATTATGTTGCATCACCACACCCACTTGGATGTGTGTGTATCATTGTGGTTTGGAAAACAACACATGAAGTGTCACTCCAACATGTCTCCAACCATGTCTGGGAACCGTAGCAACATGTTGGGATTCAACTGCCACATGTAGAGGAGAATCAGTTTGAAAGATGTGGCATCACCAAACCTATTTGGATGTATGTGTGACCATGTGGATCATTGTGGTTTGGAAAAGAATACATGTGTAGCGTCCCGGATAAACCACTACTAGAAAATCGTTGTGTTTTGTTTTGTGCATCATCATGATCAAATGCTCATGTCATCATGCCACATTGCATTTGAGCATCGTCATGTCATCATGCATAGTTTTGTCTAAAACTATTTTCCAAAAGCCCTATTTTGTTTTCTACATTAATCCCCTCCCTTTTGTTTCAAGTCAAAACCCGGGTCTACCGGGATATTTTTATTTGTCTAAAAACCATTTTTTTCAGCATCACACATCCCTAAATTACAAGTTCAGAGATATAGGAATGTTTACACCATCCAGTGGCTCCAACAGCCACACATGTCTGCCCACCGGCAAGGTCGAAGCCATCCTTGCCAATCTGTGAGCTTGACCATTCGACCCTCGTCTCTCATGGACGAAAGTTGTGCTCCCTCGCTCTTTTGAACGGTCTTTGATCTTGTCCAAAATACTTCCAAACACTCCATGATTCTCAGAGTGCAAACCCCTCACTACCTCCAAGCAATGTGACGCGATGTGAATATGGCCAAGCATAAGGTCATTTGCGACATCTAGAGCCTCTCTGCTGAAGCGCCTCCAAAATTTCTGGGTGTTAAATTCTGGCATAAACCATCGCTGAAGCGCCTGCAAACACATCATCCCCCGATCGGTAGACTGTGGCCACCGCTCCTCCCACTCATGATCTTGCTACCACGACATCAATATTAACCTTCGTACACCCCTCCGGTGGTGCAATCAATCTAGGGTGACATGGAGCCGTTGGGGAGCTTCCTCCTCCCCTTGGAGTACTCTCTTTTCCCATGTCCAGGTCAGAGAGAAACCACTCCACAAAAATGATCGTCGATATCGGGCTTTGATAAATCTCCTCGTGAATAACTTTCCTCCGTGCATGCTGATGACCCACAAGTATAGGGGGTGTATCGCAGTGTTTTCGATAAGTAAGAGTGTCGAACCAAACAAGGAGCATAAGGTGTTGGCAAATGGCTTGGAGCGGGAATTCTCTATAAATACTTAGCAAATAGATTTTTAGGGGTTTTTGATAATGCAGGTAAATAAAGTACGAGTGAATAAAAGACAATAAGAATAAATGCAGCAAGTGGCCCAATCCTTTCTTGAGGAAAGGACAAGCCGGTTGTATTACTTAAGATGACCAAATGTTCTCGAGGACACATGGGAATATCGTCAAGTGCTTTCGCTTCATATAGTTGATTAATCTTCTTTAGTTTGCTAAGTGTTGTGTGGGTGAACCTGTGCTAATGTACCGACCTTCCTAGGACTAATACGTACTTGTGATTATACCCCTTGCAAGCATCCGCAAGTACAAGAAAGTAATTAAGGTAGAAACCTAACCACAACTTTAAACTCTAAGACCCTGATGTCCCTTGTGCAAAGGTTTCCTAACGGGGGTTCAGGTTTCTGTAACTCCGGCAACCCCTACGATTAGTAGCCAAATACATAATGCATTCCCCTAGGCCCATATAGGTGAAGTGTCATGTAGTCGACGTTCACATGACACCACTAGAAGAAATACACCACAACTTAAATATCAAACTATTGAATCTTTCTCAACATAATTCCACTACTAACAACATGACTTCTCTCATGTCCTCAAGAATAAAACGAACTACTCACAAGACATCATATGGATCATGATCAGAGATGAAATAATGATGTGTAACAATCTGAACATAAACGATAATTCAATTGCTCACTCAATAGCATCAACTACAAGGAGTAATCAACACTGGGAAAGTTTCCCCTAAGAACTATGCAAGATTCAACCCAATTGTTACAGCGGTACGAAGTGGTGATGATGGTGCTAGTGGAGATGATGGTGGTGATGATGATGATCCCGATGAAGTCCATCTTGATGGTGGTGTGGATGGCAACAATCTCCCCTCTCCGGGAAGGAATTCATGTAACACCCTAGAATCGGCCCTATGCAAGATTTAGCGCATCCCGCCAAACCCACATAGAAATGATTCAAGGACGCCCACCAGGCACTTTTGTGCGGGTGGAAAACGAAGTAATATCATTACACAATAGTCCATGATGGAACCCATGTAACAGATATATATACAGCAACGACTCACTGAGTCAAGAATACAGATATGCAGTACAAAGATCCAAATAACCTTGAAAACGATACAACATCCGAGTACGGATAAGAAGCAAATTGAGCTAAGAGCCCTGAAGAATAAACAATGGTGTCCATAACCCTGCCCAGGCCAATCCGGAAGGGTAACCCTGCTAACGACGTCGATCTCAAACCTGCTAAAACAAAAGGGGTGCCGACAAAGGGCAAAGGAAAAAGAGGAACGTCGGTACTAAGGCCAGTACACGGCGAGGCTAGAATTCGGCGGCTCTCGCCTACATAGGTATGGTCGACTGAAGCGGCAGCGAAGCATGCACTAAACAACCTATAGAGACTCGATAAACTGTCGGCTATTAGAGAGAGATAAGAAAGACCTATTCGGAACCAATCTTATACTAACACCAATCATACCCATCCTGGCATTTCCCCTCGAGACCAAACGAGGAAGTCAACCCGAGGAACTCACACAGTTGGCAGTTTTATTCATTTCATTATAGTTGAAGCACTTACTAGTCAGATATAGATAGCATGAGTCATCCTGATAGTATAAGTAGTGGGCAGTTTTAGTTAACCATTCAGTTGTAGTTGTAGTGCTTACTAGTCAGGTACAATTAGCATGTGACATCCCAAACCCAGCAGTTGTTGGCACTTCTATTTCATTCCATTGGAGTTGCGATACTTACTAGGCAGGTATAGCAAGACACGATACACCCCAGTTCCACCAGCTGTTGGCACTTTTATTATCCATTCCGTTGTAGTGAAGTTGATTACTAGTCACATATTAAGTCAAATTTATAGCACTACTTTAGTTATGCTTGTCTATGATCGAGATACTGTGCTCCAAGTCGTCCATAACCGAGGACATGGCTTTCTGAAAGATTTACCCTGTAGGGGTGAACAAATAGCAACACACACACGATCAACCTCGGAAAAACCAAATCAAAGCCCAACGATGCTTTCACGACAAAGCAATCACATGATTCATAAAATATTTCAGGGGGCCACCCCATTAAGCTACCCACAACGAAGTCGGACGGCTCCGAGATGGACCCAAGGTTTGTGCCAATGGATGTAAACGACTGGGAACCCGAAAGTGTGACTGGGCTTGTCGATACCACGAAAACATTCCACAATCCTAAACAGTACAGGTGCTCCACGCACAATCATAAATAAAGCAGTAAAGCATGGCATAAGTACAGGATAGTAATAAAGCCCCAAACTACTTTGTGGCCCCAAGAAATAAGAAATGAATCAAGCTCTGGCTAAGGGGATTCATGGTCCCATATGCGGATAGTGCGATAGTCAAGGAACATGTATCAAGTTCTCGGGGTCCTATGGGACACAAGTGAGCGTGGAAGAACCAAATCACATCTATTGCCCACCGATGCCTCTGCATTAGTTATATCTATTCCCAGCATTTTAATATCAAGTTGTAGTTAAAGTCATGATCATATCCACCATTAAGCATCTCCACCATTAAGCATCTCCACCATTTATCATGTGCCAACTTGCCATCAACGGAGGAACGACAACGACGCGAAGTAACACAGAAGAAAGCAACTACGACTCGCCAGGACGACTATCTATCAAACAACATGTAATAGGATGTGTCCATGGCAATATAGAGGCTGCAAGGAGTTTAAATGGTACATGGAAACTAAAGCATCGCAATACGGGTAGCAATAGATCAACAGGAGGAAGTAAAGACTATAAATGCAAAAATAGGTAGAAAGGGGAGGGATGCTCGCCTGGGAAACACTGTCGAAGGATCATATCCGGAGGACTTGTCGATACTCGCATCAACTCATCGGCCTAATCCGCGAAGAAGCAAACACTAGAAGAAACACCGGATGCAATATTTAATACTACGGCAGAAGATCCGGCATGATTATGATATGATGCAGATGCGGTGTAATTAGGCAGTATTAAGCGGAATCGGGGTCCCAACAATTAATTAATAGGTTCCAGTTATTTAGATACCCCGCAATTTAAATGTTGTCTTAACAAGGCAAAACTTGGTATCAGTTCGCTACACAAATTTAAATGGAGTCCGGAATAAGACTAGAATAACCCGCATATAGACTCCATATTTAATTTAGGTGAATCGACTATTTGACCCAACAAACCAGATGACATGTATGCAAGCATGATGATTTATGATGTGACAGGTATATGTCATATTATAAAAATAGAGGCTCAGGGTCAGACATCT
Source organism: Avena insularis (assembly GCA_023614405.1). Lineage (NCBI taxonomy): Eukaryota > Viridiplantae > Streptophyta > Magnoliopsida > Poales > Poaceae > Avena > Avena insularis. The sequence continues at coordinate 268,727,132 of CM042684.1, read as the reverse complement.
GGGTTCGGCAGATCTTGGTTCCAGGGGTTCGGGGTTCGACAGGGTTCGATGGTGATCGGCCTTCGGACTCCGAGATCGGGGTCTCCAGGGTATCGGCCATCGGATCCATGAAGAAGATCATGACGGTTCCATCCAACTCATGAAGGAGATCTTCTCGCTCGGTGTGGTGTAGGAGAACTCGAGGTCTTGCGGCTCCGATTGCCGGTGTCGGACTCGGGTTTGGCACCGGTGGTCTTCAAGTGGCATCACTGTGGTTCTCGTCGGTGTCTTTGTTGGCTGATCTTGGCATCGTGTGATCATTTCCCACGGCGTCGGTCTTGGGACCTCGGAACTTGAACAACTCCGCGAAGATCTTGAGTCCACTTGTTTTTGACGAACCTTCCAGGACATCGGCACGAACACTGCACCATCAGGTGTAACCTTCACATCAACTCCATCACACGCACCAACACCACATCGCCATCCCGGGCTGGAGCAGAACTTGGCGGGGACATGAGTATGACACCAGGTCACCAAATTCCTACAGAAACAGAGATGGCCGCGGCCGCGCGTATGTAGGAGGATGTGGGCATCGAGGGCTTGGGATTGGGGTAGCTTCGACCAGGCGGCACGGTTGGAGAACAAGCGTTGCCGGGCCAGCAGGATGCGGCCGCGGAAAGCAGGGGATGGCGGGGGTTCCCGCGAGGACGCGGAGCGGCTCGATGGTGAGACACAGGACGTCCGCGGCAGAGCTTGCAAGCAGTCCTAGGCGGCGCGGCGCGGCACGGAACAGGGGCGGCGCTCGCGGGACGCTGCAGGGAAGCTTGGGGCCGGGCTCGACGACGGCCGGTGCGGACGAGGCCAGCGGTTGGTAGGGCGGCTACGAACATGGCGACGGAGGAGGAACTCGTGGGTGACGATGGAGAAGGAGAGGTCGCACGCGGCAACTCAGTTAACAGCGCGACAGGGGATGAAGGGCGGCGGCTCCAGGCGGATCCGCGGCGGAGGTGGTGGTGAGGTTGGGGAAGGGTGTCCATGGCGACGGGGTTCCGTCGGAGCAGGGCGACTCGCGGCGGTGGAGGCGGGGTCGGTGGCGACGGGGCCCCAGGTGGCGCTCGAGGAGGTAGGCCACGGGGACGCTCGCTGACGGCCGGCCGGGTTGGCGATGCGGGGCCGGAGGCAGGGAGTGAGGCGCCACGCTTCATATTGGGGATCGAGGGAAAAGGGGTAGGTGGAGGCGACGAGAGGTGAGGGGGGATCGAGCGCGCCGGTAGCTGGCGACGCGGGGTGGACAAGGTCTCTGCGAGGGTGGGGCCAGGAGCGCAGGTGGGTCAGGGCTGGCTCACGCGGGGTGGGTGGTTCGATGTGGGGTAGGTGGGAGTGTGAGCAGGAGGATCGGTCGGTGCAGGAGCGTGTAGGTGTTGCGTTGCATGCGTGTTGCTGCAGGCGACACAAACCGGGGTGAGGTGGCGAGCCGAGAGTGGTCTAGGTCGGCCGGGGGTGCACCATGGCGTGCGGCTGTGTCGCTGCTGTGCGAGAGTGAGCGAGAGGCGTGCCGAGGCGGGTAGGTGCGGTTCTAGGTTTAGGGTTTGGTTTCGGTTGGGTATTTAGGGTTTTGTTGGAGGTGGCCTGCTGGGCTTTTGGGCCTGGCTGGTTGCCTCTCAAAAATAATATAAATATTTTATCTGTTTAAAACAGGGCTTTTGAAATTCGATTGTAGACGAAACAAAATATTACGGCCAAGCCCAGGTTTTGATTTGAAATAAAGACGGGGCATTTAGAAAATAAAACCAGGTTTTTGAAAATAGTTTTAGACAAAACCATGCATGATGATGACGATGCTCAAATGCAATGTGGCATGATAACATGAGCATGCGGTCATGATGATGCAATGCACAAAAACATAACGATTTTCTAGTAGTGGTTTTAGCGGGATGCCACAATTCGACACCACTAACAAGGGATCTCGCCCTCGAGATCCGCCTCGTGGTACTAGGAAGAAGGTCGGCGATCTGAATCTTCTCGCTTCGTGTATATGCTCGCGACACCACTAACAAGAGGTCGTTGTCCGTGATCATCGAGAGAACACTACGGGAAACAAAGGACGAAGGTAAAGGTATCCACAAATAAAGCCACCTCTAACTTCGATAGAAAGAGAGAACTGATGCATTCTCATCCACTTCAATGTACACGAGCAAATAGAGTGAGTAGTCGGCATGGGGGCCAATCCATCACGCACCCAAACTATTACTCCGCACAATCAGTAAAAAAAGCATGCAGCCCTTCTCGGAATGCAGACTGAAGATTTCGACAAGCGAGGTTTGGAACAAAGGAGTGATGTAGGCTCTGCATCGGATCTAGTGTAGAGGATGTTGTCACGTGGAAAACACCGGAAGGCACAAACAAGGAACAAAGAGAAGTCCAACAGATGAAGGATTCCTCAGATAGCACGAAGACCGGATGTAGAAACACCCTTACCAAAGGAGAAAGAGAAACCCTGGAGGTACGACAAAAACCCAACAACGAGAATTCCTAGACTCAGAGAAAGGGAAGAGAGCAGATTTAAAACACGCAAAGGTAATAGGAGAAGAGCATAGAAATAAGGAGTAAAAGTGGACCTAATCATATCTATCCAACCGATTTTGCAAAATAGCTTTGACACTCTACATCGGCCGTTAGCTAGGTTATCCTACAGGCTGGACCAGTGGGGTATCGTAACTACTGGGCTCCGATACCACTCTGTAACACCCTAGAATCGGCCCTATGCAAGTTTTAGCACATCCCGCCAAACCCGCATAGAAACGATTCAAGGACGCCCACCAGGCACTTTCGTGCGGGTGGAAAACGAAGTAATATCATTACACAATAGCCCACGATGGAACCCACGTAACAGATATATATAGAGCAACGACTCACTGAGTCAAGAATACAGATATGCAGTACAAATATCCAAATCACCTTGAAAACAATACAGCATCCGAGTACGGATAAGAAGCAAATTGAGCTAAGAGCCCTGAAGAATAACCAATGGCATCCATAACCCTGACCAGGCCAAGCCGGAAGGGTAACCCTGCTAACGACGTTGATCTCAAACGTGCTAAAACAAAAGGGGTGCCGACAAAGGGCAAAAGAAAAAGAGGAGCGTCAAGATCGAGGCCGATTGCAGCGAGGCTAGAATTGATGGCTCTCGCCTACATAGGTATGGTGGAAGCGGCGTGAAGCATGCACTAAACAACCTATAGAGACTCGATAAACTGTCGGCTATTAGAGAGAGATAAGAAAGACCTATTCGGAACCAACCTTATACTAACACCAATCATACCCATCCTGGCATTTCCCCTCGAGACCAAACGAGGAAGTCAAACCGAGGAAATCACACAGTTGGCAGTTTTATTCATTTCATTATAGTTGAAGCACTTACTAGTCAGATATAGATAGCATGAGTCATCCTGATAGCATAAGTAGTCGACAGTTTTAGTTAACGATTCAGTTGTAGTTGCAGTGCTTACTAGTGAGGTACAATTAGCATGTGACATCCCAAACCCAGCAGTAGTTGGCACTTTTATTTCATTCTATTGGAGTTGCGATACTTACTAGGCAGGTATAACAAGACATGATACACCCCAGTTCCACCAGCTGTTGGCACTTTTATTATCCATTCCGTTGTAGTGAAGCTGATTACTAGTCACATATTTAGTCAAATTTATAGCACTACTTTAGTTATCCTTATCTATGATCGAGATACTGTGCTCCAAGTCGTCCATAACCGCGGACACAGCTTTCAGAAAGATTTACCCTGCAGGGGTGCACAAATAGCAACACACACACGATCAACCTCGGAAAAACCAAATCAAAACCCAACGAGGCTTTCACGACAAAGCAATCACAGGATTCATAAAATATTTCAGGGGGCCACCCCATTAAGCTACCCGCAACGAAGTTGTCCGGCTCCAAGACAGACCCAAGGTTTGTGCCAATGGCTGTAAACGACTGGGAACCCGAAAGTGTGACTGGGCTTGTCGATACAGCGAAAACATTCCACATTCCTAAACAGTACAGGTGCTCCACGCACAATCGTAAATAAAGCAGTAAAGCATGGCATAAGTACAGGATAGTAATAAAGCCCCAAACTACTTTGTGGCCCCAAGAAATAAGAAATGAAGCAAGCTCTGGCTAAGGGGATTCATGGTCCCATATGCCGATAGTGCGATAGTCAAGGAACAGGTATCAAGTACTCGGGGTCCTACGGGACACAAGTGAGCGTGGAAGAACCAAATAACACCTATTGCCCACCAATGCCTCTGCATTAGTTATATCTATTCCCAGCATTTTAATATCAAGTTGTAATTAAAGTCATGATCATCTCCACCATTAAGCATCTCCACCATTTATCATGTGCCAACTTGGCGTCAACGGAGGAACGACAACGATGAGAAGCAACACAGAAGAAAGCAACTACGACTCGCAAGGCCGACTATCTATCAAACAACATGTAATAGGATGTGGTCATGGGAATATAGAGGCTGCAAGGAGTATAAATGGTACACGGAAACTAAAGCATTGCAATACGGGTAGCAATAGATCAACAGGAGGAAGTAAAGACTATAAATGCAAAAATAGGTAGAAAGGGGAGGGATGCTCGCCTGGGAAACACAGTCGAAGGATCATATCCGGAGGACTTGTCGATACTCGCATCAACTCATCGGCCTAATCCGCGAAGAAGCAAACACTAGAAGAAACACCGGATGCAATTTTTAATACTACGGCAGAAGATTCGGCATGATTCTGATATGATGCGAATCTGCGGTGCAATTAAGCGATATTAACCGGGGTCCCGACAATTAATTAATAGGTTCCAGTTATTTAGATACCCCGCAATTTAAATGTTGTCTTAACAAGGCCAAACATGGTATCGGTTCGCTACACAAATTTGAATGGAGTCCGGAATAAGACTAGAATAGCCCGCATATAGACTCCATATTTAATTAAGGTAAATCGACTATTTAACCCAACCCACCAGATGACATGTATGCAAGCATGATGATTTAATGATGCAACAGGTATATGTCATATTATAAGAATAGAGGCTTAGGGTCACACATCTGGGTTCGGAAGATCTTGGTTCCGGGGGTACAGGGTTCGACACGGTTCGACGGGATCGGTCTTCGGACTCCGAGATCGGGGTCTTAGGGTCTCGGCCATCGGATCCATGAAGAAGATCATGACGGTTCCATCCAACCCATGAAGGAGATCTTGTTGCTCGGTGTTGTGTAGGAGAACTCGAGGTCTTGCGGCTCCGATTGCCGGTGTTGGACTCGGGTTTGGCACCGGTGGTCTTCAAGTGGCATCACAGTGGTTCTCGTTGGTGTCTTCGTTGGATGATCTTGGCATCGGGCGATCATTTCCCACGGCGTCGGTCTTGGGACCTCGGAACTTGAACAGCTCCACGAAGATCTTGAGTCCACTTGTTTTTGACGAACCTTCCAGGACATCGGCACGGACACTACACCATCAGGTGTCAACTTCACATCAACTCCATCATGCACACCAACACCACATCGCCATCTCGGGCTGGAGCAGAACTTGGCGGGGACATGAGTACGACACCAGGTTACCAAATTCCTGTAGAAACAGAGATGGTCGCGGGCGCGCGTATGCAGGAGGATGTGGGCATCGAGGGCTTGGGCTTGGGGTAGCCTCGACCAGGCGGCACGGTTGGAGAACAAGCGTCGTCGGGCCAGCAGGATGCGGCCACGGAAAGCAGGGGATGGCGGCGGTTCTCGCGAGGACGCGGAGCGGCTCGACAGTGAGACACAGGACGTTCAAGGCGAAGCTTGCAAGCAGACCGAGGTGACGCGGCGCGGCACGGAACAGGGGCGGCGCTTGCGGGATGCTACATGGAAGCTTGGGGCCGGGCTCGACGACGGCCGGAGCGGACGAGGCCGGCGGTCGGTGGGGCAGCCACGAACATGGCGACGGAGGAGGAACTTGCGAGCGACGATGGAGAAGGGGAGGTCACGCACGGCGACTCGGTTAACGGCGCGATAGGGGACGAAGGGCGGCGGCTCCAGGTGGGTCCACGGTGGAGGTGGTGGTGAGGTTGGGGAAGGGCGTCCATGGCGACGGAGTTCCATCGGAGCAGGGCGACTCGCGGCGGTGGAGGAGGGGTCGGTGGCGACAGGGCCCCAGGTGACGCTCGAGGAGGTAGGCCACAGGGACGCTTGCTGACGGCCGGCCGGGTTGGCGATGCGGGGCCGGCGGCAGGGAGTGAGGCGTCGTGCTTCGTATTGGGGATTGTGGGAAAATGGGTAGGTGGAGGCGACGGGAGGTGACGGGGGATCGAGCGCGTCGGTAGCTGGCGATGCAGGGTGAACGCGGTCTCTTGGAGGGTGGGGCCAGGAGCGCAGGCGGGTCAGGGCTGGCTCGCGTGGGGTGGGTGGTTCGATGTGGGGTAGGTGGGAGTGTGAGCAGGAGGATCGGTCGGTGCAGGAGCGTGTAGGTGTTGCGATGCGCGCGTGTTGCTGCAGGCAACACAAACCGAGGTGAGGTGGCGAGCCAGGACTGGTCTAGGTCGGCCGGGGGTGCACCGTGGCGTGCGGCTATGTCGCTGCTGTGCGAGAGTGAGCGAGAGGCATGCCGAGGCGGTCAGGTGCGGGTCTAGGTTTAGGGTTTTGTTTCGGTTGGGTAGCTAGGGTTTTGTTGGAGGTGGCCGGCTGGGCTTCTGGGCCTGGCTGGCTGCCTCCCAAAAATAATATAAATATTTTTTCTGTTTAAAACGGGGCTTTTGAAATTCGATTGTAGACGAAACAAAATATTACGACCAAGCCTGGGTTTTGATTTGAAATAAAGACGGGGCGTTTAGAAAACAAAACCAGGTTTTTGAAAATAGTTTTAGACAAAATCATGCATGATGATGACGATGCTCAAATGCAATGTGGCATGATGACATGAGCATACGGTCATGATGATGCAATGCACAAAAACACAACGATTTTCTAGTAGTGGTTTTAGCGGGATGCCACAATTCCCCTAGCAGAATTCTGTCTGCCGGAGAGATCTTTCTCTCTCGGTGTTTTCCGCCCCGCAGAGGCGGCGAAATCTTTCTCAGGTCGCTCCTCGAGTCTTAGGGTTTCGGGAGGATAATATACGCTAGAGGGGAGACCTTGAGTGGGCCAGGGTGGCCACACCACCTGCTGGCGCAGCCTAGGGTGGCCCGCGCCAGGGGGTGGTGTGGGCCTCCTGTGGCCCATCTCCACTCCCCCTTCTGGCAATCTTCGTCTTCTGAAAAATAGGATTTTCCATGTATTTTACCGGATTATATGATCTTCGTGAATTTTGCCTCCAAACAGCACCTTTTCCATCAGAATCCTGACTGCAGCGGTCCATGCTCCAAAAGTCATCAACCATGCAAAAACAGATGAAATAACATAAGTATCATCCCTTAATATGAAATATATCAATGAATAACAGTAAATTGTGATATAGAATAGTGATGCAAAATGGACGTATCAACTCCCCCAAGCTTAGACTTCGCTTGTCCCCAAGCGAAAACTGAGCTCAATAAACATGACCTCAGGTTTATGGAGTGAAGAGTCGATAAAAGAATACGGACAATAAGCATCACATTCATCAATACATAAATCATAATAGAAGACAACTCACTATTATATACTTAACTTGCAATAAGTAAAGGAAACACAATAAATATACACAAAGTAAATCAGAATTGGCAATGGAAAACTTAGCTCTTGGTCGAAGAATAGTTGACAATTTGTAGGAGTTCACAAGTAACTGGTTTTCAATAATAGTTTTCAAAGTAGTAGACACTAAGGTAAGAGCAATGTGCAAAACAAGGAAGATAAGAAACATGATTGAATAAATCATCATATGAATGAACGAAACACAACAACTCAAAATACTTGCTGAGGTAGAAGGGAATAGGTTTACTGACTCAACTAAAAAGTAAAAGAAAGGACCTTCACAGAGGGAAGCAGGGATTTCAAGTTACATAAAGAGCTTCCAAAAATTATGGTACTTATTAGCTTTCAGCTCTCACTGCCCCTATCATAAGCATCTTGAGGTGATTAAGGTTAAAGTGATCAAATATGAGGATATGCTTGACAAGTTGCAAGTTGAAAATATCATGTCCCTTGAATACGAGGGTCGCTCCTCATGCTACTCAAGTTTAGTTACCGATAAGTTCTTGTCATAGTAAGTGTATGTGTATCATAGAGAACCGCTAACGGGGTACCCCTTGCCCGATGGTACGGAAGAATCCCCATATCAAAATGACAAGGCAAGCAGACAACAAGCATCTCAGCAATCTTCTTATTTACCATGGGAATATGGTGATTTTTCTCTCTTTCCTCTTTTCTCATCTTTTTTCTTTTTTTTCTTTTTCTCAATATCTATCTCTTTTTTTATAAGAAGAATGCTTCATAGATGCTCATTATGGTTACGCTGCAGGTTTCCACCATGATTAGGCATGGATTAGACCAGCGGCCCAGGCGTTTCTCTAACACATATACATAACTCGATGGACTTACAAGCTCACCTTTCATTTCACACTGACGACATCCATAGACAAAAGAACATGATATCAACTAGGTACAAAGTACCGGTGCAATGTTGAAAGTGTTCCCCATGACAGCATGGTTCTGCTAATTTACAACTTACAAAGCGCAAGCATACACGAAACATAGATGGGCACAATGGTTCAAGTTTATTAAATGCTAGAAAGTAAAGTGTGCCATATAGTTCGTGAGAGCTTTAATCACTAATTTTCACATAACAAGTTTAATTTGGAAGGTAGATAAAAACATGAATTTACTTGGAATAGCAATAATGCTAATAGGTACGTATGGTGGACACAAATGGCATCGGTTTTAGTTTAAGGATTGGATGCACGAGAAGCATTCCCTCTCAGTACAGGTTTTTGGCTAGCAAGGCTGGGTAGCAAGCATAAGAGTTGAAGGAATCAAACAAACAAACAAGTGATAAAAACAAACATGCAATCTTCCTCGAAAGCACAAAAGATCTTAACTAGAGAATACTAAAGTTATGAGCAAATCAAGAAAGAAAGATGGTGAAATTATATTTCTTTAAGAGTACTTTTATCTTTTTCATTTAATTCTCAAAATAGTGTTGCTACTAACCGAGCTAGGTTTGCCAAAACCAACTAAATTAACTCAATGATCCCAAAGTGATACCAATACTAATGACAAGATCAATCATATAACCATGAATTGAAAACTAAAATAAGATATGCAAAAGAGTAAATGATAGAACTTCTCATTAATATTCCATAACGGCAACTCACACCAAGGGATACATAGATATCTAACGAGAGGGGGGACACTTTCATAATGCAAACCATCCTACATGATAACTTCTCTATTCATGATATGACTCTACTAAAAATGTAAAAAGATACAAGATAGTGATGTGATACCACAGCACTCCCCCAAACTTGGAAAAAAACCAAGGGGATGCCAAAACCTGATGACGAATTACTCCTTTGGTGATGGTGGTGTTCTCTCGATTGGCGCGAGGAAATCTTCTAGTATCTTGCAAAGCCTGTTATTCTCCTCTTGAAGCATATCCACCTTCCTCCTCAAGACTCGATACTTGTCGCAAAACTCATCGGTTACTCGTAGAGCTTCCACTGTTGCAGGGCAGGAACTGAGATCTAGAGTTGGAGATATCAGTCCCTTCATGCCTGTTGTCATGTCCTTTAATTCCTCCCCAACGTTCCGGTCCATGTCTTCGCACCTAGTTGTGATCCTTTCTCGTTTCACCCGTCCCATGAGAATCTCCTGCTCAAGATTGCGATGGAGTTCGCGACGGCGTCGTAGCTCGTAATCCTTTGAAGATGAACCCCTGAACAACATCTGAATAGATCGAAACAAAAACAACGACGAGAACACGATATACGAACCTCGGGAGATCCGGGGGATTATATATTACTAATTTTTACAACAAAAGGAAGGTACTGGGAGAAAACGGGTCGGAGACGGAGTCCGGGGCAGCCACACCACCTGCTGGCGCGGCCAGGGGGCCGCGCTAGGGGGTGGTGTGAGCTACCCTAGCTCTGTTTCCGTCCCTCTTTCGCTTCGTAGCTTTCCTTGTTGGATAAAAACTGGAAAAATATAACTGGATAGAATTTTCGTGGAACTTTCTTACCAAAACTGTTACATATTTGAAAACAAACTCTGCAGGTCTATGAATTTGGTCTTTGATAAATTTTTCCGGAGTTACTACTTGAATAGCATCAATATCTTCATTGTATGAATCTCCAGCAATATAGTTCCTGAGTCGCTGACCATTCACCACTTGTGTAGTGTTATCTTTTAAAGAAGAAATTTTTATTGCACCTGAACGATATACTTCTTCGATAACAAAAGGTCCTTCCCATTTTGAAAGTAGTTTCCCTGCAAAAAATCTGAGACGAGACCTATACAATAGAACCTTCCCACCAACATGGAACTCCCTCTTAATAATTCTCCTGTCGTGCCATCTTTTAACTTTTTCCTTAAAGAGTCTAGCATTCTCATATGCTACACTTCTCCATTCATCCAACGATCTTAAGTCAAACAATCTTTTCTCACCAGCTAGTTTACAGTCTCTATTAAGTTTTTTCACTGCCCAGTAAGCTTTGTGTTCTAATTCTAAGAGCAGGTGGCAAGCTTTCCCATAAACCATTTTGTACGGAGACATTCCCATAGGACTTTTATAGCTAGTCATATAAGCCCATAAAGCATCGTTCAACTTTTTAGCCCAATTTTTTCTAGATCTATTAACAGTCTTTTGCAAGATGGATTTAATTTCTCTATTTGACAACTCTACTTCTCCACTAGTTCGGGGATGATAAGCTAAAGCAATTCTATGATTAACATCATATTTAGCAAGGGTCTTCCTAAAACCACCATGAATAAAGTGAGAACCTCCATCAGTCATAAGATACCTAGGCACTCCAAACCTATGAAAGATAATATCCTTAAGCATTTTTAAAGAGGTCTCCCCATCAACACTTTTTGTAGGTATGGCTTCTACCCACTTAGTAACATAGTCAACAGCAACAAGAATATGGGTATAACCCTTTGAAGGGGGAAAAGGACCCATAAAGTCGAATCCCCAAGAGTCAAATGGTTCAATAACTAGAGAGTAATTCATAGGCATCTCATTGCATCTAGAAATGTTACCTACTCGTTGGCACTCATCACATGATCAGACAAATTTCCTTGCATCTTTAAAAAGGGTAGGCCAGTAAAAACCTGATTGTAGTACCTTCTGTGCGGTTCTATCTCCCGCGTGATGTCCTCCATAGGCACTACCATGACATTTCCGCAATATCTCCTTTTTTCATATTCTGGAACACATCTTTGCATAATACCATCTACTCCTTGTTTATATAAATGTGGGTCATCCCAAAAATAATGCCTCAAATCATAAAAGAACTTCCTTCTTTGCTGAGCTGTAAAAGTTGGAGGCAAATACTTGGAGACAAAAAAGTTAGCATAATCAGCATACCAAGGGCTCCCTCGAGAGCTTACCCCTACTGCAGCCAACTGTTCATTTGGAAAACTATCATTAACAGGCATAGGATCAAAAGAGATGTTTTCCAATCGAGATAAATTATCAGCTACAGGATTTTCAGCACCTTTCCTATCTACAATATGTAGGTCAAACTCTTGTAAGAGAAGCACCCATCTAATAATCCTAGGCTTAGCATCTTTCTTCGTCATAAGGTACTTAATAGCAGCATGATCAGTATGAATGGTAACTCTTGAGTCAACAATATAAGGTCTAAACTTATCACAAGCAAAGACAGCGGCTAAGCATTCTTTTTCAGTAGTAGCATAATTCCTTTGAGTAGCGTCAAGAGTCTTACTAGCATAATGGATAACATTTAACTTTTTATCTATTCATTTCCCAACGACAGCACCTACAGCAAAATCACTGGCGTCACACATTATTTCAAAGGGTAAGCTCCAATCAGGTGGTTGAAAGATAGGAGCAGTAGTTAAAGCCTTCTTTAGAGTTTCAAAAGCTTCCTTATAATCATCATCAAAGACAAATAGTACATATTTTTGAAGAAGATTAGTGAGGGGGTTCGATATCTTAGAGAAATCTTTAATAAACCTTCTACCGAAACCAACATGACCAAGGATACTACGAATACCTTTGACGTCTCTTGGATAGGGCATTTTCTTAATTGCCTCAACTTTAGCTCTATCAACTTCGATGCCTCTTTCATAAATCTTATGTCCAAGGACAATCCCTTCATTTACCATGAAGTGGCATTTCTCCCAATTAAGAACAAGAATAGTTTCTTCACATCTCTGCAAAACTTTATCAATGTTGTGCAAACAATTATCAAAAGAAGTTCCATAGATGGAGAATTCATCCATGAACACTTCCACAATTTCCTCACAAAAACCATGAAAGATAGCAAACATGCATCTTTGAAAAGTAGCAGGAGCATTACATAAACCAAAAGGCATATGTCTATAAGAATAGGTTCCATAAGGGCATGTAAAAGTAGTTTTTTCTTGGTCTTGTTGTTTAACAGCAATTTGAGAGAAACCAGAGTATCCATCAAGAAAACAAAAATGGGTCTTTTTAGACAACCTTTCTAACATTTGATCAATAAAAGGAAGTGGGTAATGATCTTTCTTAGTAACTTTGTTAACTTTTTTGAAATCAATGCACATCCTATAACCTACTACTATTATTTGGGGAATAAGCTCATCATTATCATTAGGAACAACGGTGATTCCCCCTTTTTCAGGGACACAATGAACAGGACTAACCCATTCACTATCAGCAATAGGGTAAATAATACCAGCATCAAGGAATTTCAATACCTTGTTTATTACCACTTCCTTCATCTTAGGATTAAACGACGCTGGTTCTCTACCACTGGCTTTGCATTTGGTTCTATATTGATAGCATGCTGACATATAGTAGGAGAAATCCCTTTTAAATCATCCATAGTATAACCCATAGCCCCACGGTATTTCTTCAATACCTCCAATAATCTTTCCTCTTCCTTCCCTGAAAGTTTAGAGCTAATAATAACAAGATATATTTTATTATCATCAATGTAAGCATACTTAAGATCGTCAGGTACAGCTTTTAGATCAAAGACTGGATCCTTTTTAGTTGGCAACGTGGTACCCAAAACTTTTTGCAGGCAAGTTATGCTTAAGCATCTTAGGTTGACGACGGAGAATCTCATCAATCTCATTTCTTTTCTTCCATGAAGATTTCACTTTCGTGGTCTTCCATAAATTGCTGCAAAGCATTGTTAGGCGCAAGAGAAATAGAAGCAAGTTGTTCAACTCTAAATTATCATTATGGGTTTCATTTTCACAAGGTTCTTTAGTAAATTTCGAAAAATTAAACTCATAAGATTCCCCATCAAATCTAGTTAAAATTTGCTCCCTTTTGCAGTCAATAATGGCTCCGCAAGTACTCAAGAAAGGTCTACCAAAAATGATAGAATAGGTTCTACTAGCAGCTGAACCAAGTACTAGAAAATCAGCAGGATATTTAATCTTACCACAAAGAACTTCTACATCCCGTATAATACCAATTGGAGAGATGGTCTCTCTATTAGCAAGGTGAATAACCACATCAATCTTTCACAGGGACTGATTTCATGCATAATTTCTTTGTAAAGCTCATAAGGGATAGCACTTGAACTTGCACGAATATCACATAAACCATAATAGCAATGATCACCAATTCTAACAGAAAGCATAGGGACACTAGCCTTTTTAGTTCTATTAGGATGTGAGACAATATTAGAAGCATCCTCACAGAAGACTATGTGTCCATCTTCCACACTTTTAGTAACAAGGTCTTTCACAATTGCTACAGCAGGTTCAACATGTATTTGTTCATCAGTTTTTATAGTTCTCTTTGCACTTTTATTTATTACACTAGTTATCATGGGATGCTCCTTTACCTTATCCGGGAAGGGCATTTTCTCGATATAAGGTTCAGGTAGGATGTGATCAATAGTGTAAAATTCAGTACTCCTAACATGAACACAATCAACAATATCTTTATATGGTGCATGATACTTGTTCCATCCCTTTTTCGGAATTTCAATATAAGAAGCAAAATCCTTAAAACAATTTGTAATAACTTGAGAATCAAGACCATAAGCATTACTAATATTTTGAAAGTCATCAGTTCCCATAAAAGATTCAATGCATTCATAATCATAATTTATACCTGACTTTCTTCCTTTGTCATTCTCCCATGCTTCAGCATTGTCTTGAATACGGTCTAGAAGATCCCATTTAGCTTCTTCTTCCATGCGTGTAAATGATTCAGCACAAGAAGCGTCCAATAAATCCTTATCATGAAGAGAAAGCCTTGCATAAAAGTTATTGATAATAATATTGTTGGGGAGCTCATGAATGGGACATTTTAGCATTAGTAACTTCAATCCCCCCCAAGCTTGAGTTGTACTCTCTCCATCAAGAGGCCAAAAGTGGTATATTTGATTCCGATCTTTATGAATCTCACTAGGAGGATAAAATTTAGAATAAAAGAAAGGTACTACTTCCTCCCATTCAAGAGCTTGACAATTCTTCAGCAACTTATACCATTATTTAGCTCTTCCTTTTAGTGATAATGAGAATAACTTCTTCTTGACTTGATCTTTTGTAATGCCTGCACACTTAAACAACCCGCATAATTGCTTGCTCGTGGTTGATGTCGAGCTCGTTGGGGACCCCCAAGAGGAAGGTATGATGAGCACAACAGTAAGTTTCCCTCAGTTATGAAACCAAGGTTATCAATCCAGTAGGAGCAAGGAAACACCCCAAAGGTGTAGCTAGCTAAACATTAGCAGGGCGCACTACCGGTGCCAGCAGCAACGTGGAGACATGCACAACACAACCACAAAACTCTGTCCCCAACTTGCGATGAGGTTGTCAATATCACCGGTTTTGCTGAAAACAAAGGATTAAACGTATCGAATGCAAGGAAGTAATAGTTTGCAGAAAGTAAACACAAAGCAGTAAACAGTTGATTATAGATTGTATGTAAAAGAAAGGACCGGGGTCCATAGTTCACTAGAGGTGGCTCTGCTTAAGATAGATAACATGCTAGGTGAACAAATTACAGCGGGGCAATTGACAAACATCAAGAAAGCATACAAGCATATACTAATCATCTTGACTCCTTTGAGACTTTATTGGGCATTAAAATATTATACATAGACCGCCATCCAACTGCATCTATGACTAATAATCCACCTTTAGGTTATCATCTGAACCCCCTCCAGTATTAAGTTGCAAGCAACAGATTATTGCTTTACGAATTACGTGTAAAGTAAACAATACGATTGTTCTATGAACAAAGGATTATTGTTTTCTCCCTAGTAGCAACAACACATCTAGGACCTTAGAGATTTCTGTCACTTCCCCAGATTACTAGAGGCATGAACCCACTATCGAGCATAAATACTAACTCTTGTAGTTGCTAGCATCCACTTGGCCAAGATAGCTACTAACAACGGAAAGCATGCAAGATCACAAATAACAAAGACATGATAGAATCAATAATCAATCTGAAATAGCATCTCAATATCCATCGGATCCCCGCAAACACAACATGCAGAATTACAAATAGATGATCTTGATCATGAACGGAGCTCACAAGATCTAGACATGAAAGCACAAAGGAGGAGCACCAGCCATCTAGATACTACATGGACCCGTATTCTAGAGATGAACTACTCACGCATCACACCGAGGCTTGCATGGTGATGAAGAAGCCCTCAAGGGTGAATTCCCCTCTTCGGATCCCCTCAAGGGTGCCGGGAAGAGCTTCAGATCCCTCCCGATCTAGGGATGGAGATGACGGCGGCTACATACTCTTTCGTGGATTTTTTATCGGGTACTTAGGGGTTTGGTATCGGAGACAATATATAGGCGGAAGGAGAGGTCGAGGGGGTGCTTGGGTCGGCTGACCACCCCCAGCAGGTCAGCCTGGCCGCGGCAGTGGTGTGGCCGCCCTGACCCTTCTCCGTCTCGTATTCTGGCTCCAGATGTCTTCTGGTAAAATAGCAACTTTGGCTTTTGTCCCGTCCAATTCCGAGAATATTCATTTTCTGACTTCCTGGAACCAAAAACAGTAGAAAATAGGCAGCTGGCACAGTGGCTCTTGTTAATAGTAGTCCAAGAAATCATATGAAAAGTACTCCAAAGTGTGGACAAAACACAAGAAAGTAGATAAAATCAAGCATGTAACATCAAAAATTATAGATACATTTGCAATGTATCAATAATTCGTGTATAAAGAGCAAATGATCACCAGGATGGACAGTTCCATCTCCAACATAATAGTTATCCATAACACGATCAATAATTCTTGTAGGTATTTTAAAAGTATCATTCCCAGCAGGTGGTGGTTCATCTACTACCTTAGCAGTGGTAGTAGCATTACGAAATAAGAAACTCAGCGAATTATCCATATTGAAATAAAGCAATTAACAGAAGTAAGCAATACTCATAGTAGAAGTTTCCTTTACCAGCTCCACTCTCCAATAGCGCTTCACTCCCCGGCAACGGCGCCAGAAAATAGTCTTGATGACCCACAAGTATAGGGGGTGTATCGCAGTATTTTTGATAAGTAAGAGTGTCGAACCCAACGAGGAGCGGAAGGTGTTGGCGAATGGCTTGGAGCAGGAATTCTCTGTAAATACTTAGCAAACGGATTTTTAGGGGTTTTTGATAATGCAGGTAAATAAAGTACGAGTGAATAAAAGACAATAAGAGTAAATTCAGCAAGTGGCCCAATCCTTTCTTTAGCAAAGGACAAGCCGGTTGTATTACTTAAGATGACCAAATGTTCTCGAGGACACATGGGAATATCGTCAAGTGCTTTCGCTTCATATAGTTGATTAATCTTCTTTAGTTTGCTAAGTGTTGTGTGGGTGAACCTGTGCTAATGTACCGACCTTCCTAGGACTAATACATACTTGTGATTATAACCCTTGCAAGCATCCGCAAGTACAAGAAAGTAATTAAGGTAGAAACCTAACCACAACTTTAAACTCTAAGACCCTGACGTCCCTTGTGCAAAGATTTCCTAACGGGGGTTTAGGTTTCTGTCACTCCGGCAACCCCTACGATCAGTAGCCAAATACACAATGCATTCCCCTAGGCCCATATAGGTGAAGTGTCATGTAGTCGACGTTCACATGACACCACTAGAAGAAATACACCACAACTTAAATATCAAACTATTGAATCTTTCTCGACACAATTCCACTACTAACAGCATGACTTCTCCCATGTCCTCAAGAACAAAACGAAATACTCACAAGACATCATATGGATCATGATCAGAGATGAAATAATGATGTGTAACAACCTGAACATAAACGATAATTCAATGGTTCACTCAATAACATCAACTACAAGGAGTAATCAACACCGGGAAAGTTTCCCCTAAGAACTATGGAAGATTCAACCCAATTGTTATAGCGGTATGAAGTGGTGATGATGGTGCTGGTGGAGATGATGGTTGTGATGATGATGATCCCGATGAAGTACAGCTTGATGGTGGTGTTGATGGCGACGATCTCCCCTCTCCAGGAAGGAATTCCCTCGGCAGAATTTTGTCTACCAAAGAGATCTTTCTCTCTCGGTGTTTTCCGCCCTGCAGAGGCGGCGGAATCTTTCTCAGGTCGCTCCCCGAGTCTTAGGGTTTTGGGAGGATAATATACGCCAGAGGGGAGAGCATAGAGTGGGCTAGGGTGGCCACACCACCTGCTGGCGCGGCCTAGGGTGGCCCGCGCCAGGGGGTGGTGTGGGCCCCTAGTTGCCCATCTCCACTCCCCTTCTGGCAATCTTCGTCTTCTGGAAAAATAGGATTTTCCATGTATTTTCCTAGATTTTCTGATCTTCGCGATTTTTTCCTCCAAATAGCACCTTTTCCATCAGAATCCTAACTGCAGCGGTCCATGCTCCAAAAGTCATCAACCATGCAAAAACAGATGAAATAACATACGTATCATCTCTTAATATGAAATATATCAATGAATAACAGTAAATTATGATATAGAATAGTGATGCGAAATGGACGTATCACATGCCAAATAGCCCATAGCGTGACTAGCATACGAGTCAGATCTTCTGATTTCATAGTCTCCAGCATTGTGAAAAGCCAATTTCTTGCACTAGGCTCAGTAGACAATGAGATGTTCTCAACAATGTCCTCTGACGTCAAGGCCCAGACGCACCTTGCCATGTTGCACTCAACGAGGGAGTGGCGCCATGAATCCTCCTGGCCACATATGGAGCATGCTGCTGATTGAGACATGTTACGACGCATACGTAGGTCCCCCGTAGGTAGAGAGTGTTTTGCAAGTCTCCATAAAAACAGTCTAATCTTAGACGGGACTCCAACTTTCCACAGCTTCGCCTAGGACTTCTCTTCCTCCTCCACTCTGGATGACATTGCCCTCTTGTCTAGCCAATCTTCTCTCGATCGCTTCATCGCCATTACTGCTCTATAGCATGATCGGACCGAGAACACTCCAAATTTTTCAAAATGCCATGCCCATCTATCCTCTTGAGACCGATGACTCAGCAGAATGCCCCTGATTATCTCCACATCCATCGGTAAGAAGAACTCTTCTAATTTCGGCACATTCCACGTTGCTTCATGGTGGTTTATAAAATCACTCACTCTGACGGGGGCATCGTCCTTCATGGCTACGACGGGCCTTAGCCTGGTGTCACGCGGCAACCAGTTCTGCTCCCAAGCCAGAGTAGAGGTACCGTCACCAATCCGTCAGATGATAGCTACGTTGAGAGCGTGCCTTCCCTCTAGGATCGACTTCCAGATTTAGGATGGGTGAGTCCCCAACTCCGCATTCAAGATATCGCTATCCGGGAAGTAAACTGCCTTCGGAACCCTAGCACTCAAAGAATCCGGCACTATCAGAAGTCGCCAGACCTGTCGCGCTAAGAGAGCTAAGTTGAAAATTTCAATGTCTCGAAAACCCAGGCCCCCAGCTCCCTTTGGCTGAGTCATTTGTTCCTAAGAAACCCAGCTTGTCCTTCCCTTCTCGTCTTTACATCCCCACTAGAACTTGTGGATCATCGAATTAATGTGCTCACAAAGTCCTCGTGGGAGCTTGAAACAGGACATGGAGAAAACCGGTACCGCCTACGCCATCGATTTAATAAGAACTTCCTTTCCCCCCACTGAAAGCAGGAGTTCCAGCCAACCCAGAATCTTGTTCCAAACTTTATCTCGTATGTATTTGAAAGCTCCACTCTTGGATACACCAACACCAGACGACATGCCAAGATATTTCTCATTGAGTGTTTCCCTCTCCACTTGTAATTCACCCATTACATCCCGGCGGACCCTTGCAGGGCAGCCTTTACTAAAAAAGATAGAAGATTTGTCAATATTAATCCGTTATCCTGAGGCATTGCAGTACACTTCTAGCAAACTCTTGATCTCCACCGCTCCTTCGACACTAGCTTGGAAGAACAGCAGGCTGTCATCAGCAAAGAGAAGATGGTTTATCGGCGGTGCTGACATTGCCACTTGCAACCCTTTCAGTGTTGGTGACTGAACTCTAGATTTGAGGAGGCACGAAAGGCCCTCTGCTGCCAACAAGAACAAGTAAGGGGAGATAGGGTCTTCTTGTCGAATCCCCCTGGATGGGGTAAACTCCTCCTGCGGTACTCCATTGAACGACACCGAGAAAGAGACTGTCATGACTAGTCTCATCACCAGGGCGACCCACTTGGCACTAAAGCCCAGTTTTAACATGATCCCCTTTAGATAGATCCACTCTCCCGATCGTATGCCTTCCGCATGTATAGCTTAAGAGCACACGTCTGATGCTTCTTTGCCCTGCTGCGCTTCATAAAATGCAGACATTCATAAGCTGTAATGATATTATCAGTGATCAGTCTACCTGGCACAAAGGCAGATTGTTCCTCTGATATAACCTTCGGTAAGACCTTCTTAAGTCTGTTAGCCGCTACTTTAGATGCAATCTTGTAGATAACATTGCACAAACTAATGGGATGGAATTGGCCCATCTCCTCCGGGCTCGCCACCTTGGAAATCATCACAATGAAAGTTTTATTAATCACCCTCAGGCTCTCCTCCCCCGCTAGAACTTGGAGAACTGCCTTTGACACTTCCTCCCTGCAGAGCTCCCAGTTTCTTTGAAAGAAATGCGCCGGGAATCCATCCGGACCTGGTGCTTTAGTAGGGTACATTTCGAACAAGGCAGTTTTCACTTCTGTCTTCTCAAAAGGCGCATTGAGCATCTCATTCATCATTGAGCTTACCTTCATTGGGACTGAATTTAGCACTTCCTCCAGCCCTTATATGCCTTCTGACATATACAGTTCTTTATAGAAACTGCTCGCCATATCTCCCAACTCCACTTCGCTACAAACCCGTGAGCCATCAGAATCCATGGAGCATTGTAATTTTGTTCTTCTTTCGGTGCTGACTCGCTCTCATATGAAAGAAACGTGTATTCTTGTCTCCCGCTGCTAGCCACTATACTCGAGAGTGTTATTTCCACATCACCTCCTCCTGCTCAAAAAGCTCGGCGAGGCGCCATGTTGTTTCCTCCTCTCTCATGCTCAGGTAGCGACGACGTGATGCTCGCCGCAGTTCTCCCAGCTCGCGTTGTAAGTCTGCAATCTGCCACTGGACGTTGCCGAAAGTTAGCTTGTCCCATTGTCGTAAGCTACTCGATAGAGATGAGAGTTTTCCTTCCAGCTCCTCCATCGATAAGTTCTCCTCACTTGTACCCCATTCCCTTGCAAGCATCGGTGCAAAGGTCTTGTGGCCCTCCCAGGCTACCTCATACCCGAACACTTTTTTGTTCCTCCTCTCCCCAACCCCTGGCTCTCCCTGCAGAAGCACAGGTATGTGATCCGAGGTTGCAAAAACCTCCAAATGCTGCACCACGGCTGATAGGAAACGAGCGCACCATGACGGTGAAGCTAGTGCTTGGTCCAGCCTAGTACGGCAAAAAGAACCTCCTGCCACTTTCTTTTCAAAAGTCCAGTCCACTCCTCTGTACCCCAAGTCACATAGTCCACACACATAAACAGCCTCTCTAAAACCAGCCATCTGGCTATAACTCCGTTCGTTGACACCACTATGCTCAGATCAGTGCAGGACCTCATTGAAGTGCCCAATACAGAGCCATGGATAGTCACTCGTTGAACGTATAAACTTGAGCATATCCCAAGTCTTATGTCTCTCCTGAACTTGCGCTTCCCCGTAAACAATAATCAGGCGCCAAGGTTCCTACCCCTCCTCAGTAACAATCGTGTCAAGATGGTACTGTGAGTAGGGTAAAACTTTGATTTTTATTTTTTATTCCAAAATAGACCAAGACCACCACTGCAGCCTGAACTACTAATAGCAAAGCACTTATCAAAACCTAAAGAACGAGATAAGTTTTCCACACTCCTCTGGTGTAACTGAGTCTCGACTACACAAAGGAAAGTGGGATTGTAACGCTTCACCAAACTGCGAAGCTCCCGAACTGTCGCGGCCCCACCTAGGCCACGATAGTTAAAACTCAAGATACTCATTGTTCCCGGTGGTCCTCCATAGCCCTTCTTTGGGGTCATTTGCTTCTTCGATCTCTTCTGCTCCCTAGCTGATGGTGGGGGTGGAGGAGTGCCCGACCTAGGCTCATAGCTCTTTGGATCCACCTCCCCATCCCCAAACTCCATCTTCTTCTTTGAACCGTCCCCAGCAGGCTCAGAAGATATGATGCCCGACTCCCTCCATAAGAGCCGAGGTGGCTCATTCAGTTTCTGTCCCTCCTTCAGTTCTTTGGTTGGGCTTTCTAGCCGGGCTTCTGCCGAAGATCTCTTCCTACTCTCTATCACCTGGTTATTCCCTGTACCACGTCCTCCACCATGGTCTTGGTCGCCCTCACCACCAGAACGCCCACGGCCTCAACCTCTTCCCGTCCGCCCACCTCCGCGAGACTCAGCCCCCTGCCTCCTTGCCGCTCGCACCCAGCTGGCCTGTTCTGACCGCCATAGAGCTGAGCACGATTCCATGGTGTATCGGCCAAAAGCCACTTCCCAAAAGCCACAGCCTCTGATGCATGTTCACCCGTTCTGCACTCTTCCTGAGCATGCCCTAGGAAACCACAAACTCCGTAGAAGCGCGGAAGCTTCTCATACTTGACCCGCATGATCACCTGGCTTTCTCCTTCTGGTTTGAAAGAAACAAAGCGGGTAAGGAACCTGCGTATATCCAGCCAAACCCTAGCTCGTACAAAATCTCCACTATCAAGCCCCACACCATTCACCTCGACCGAGACCACCTGACCAATTCCCGCAGCCAAATCAGTCATCAACTGTTTCTTCTGATAGAGCTCCGGAATATCGTGATACGAACCCACGCCTGAATCCTGTTCAGCTCCACCGCTACCGCCCTACAGCTCCCATCGTACTTCTCCACCCGTAGCCCATTGTCTCGAAAAATCCAAGGCCGCTGTTCTGTGATTTTCTTCCAGTCACCCGGGCAATTTGCCTGCACTAAGAAATGTTGTCCCTCAATGTCTCAAAACGTTACTTCCCTCACCGGCGCCCACGCGAAGGTCATTATTTGCTTCAGCGACGAAGCGCTATAGGGCTTCAGGGTAAGCACTTTCATGACTGCCATCCACTTAACTTCCTCCTTCCGTGACTCAACCTCGCTCTTTGCGACCACCACTCCATCAATGTCTTCTCCCTTTAAATTCAGGCTCCTAAGCAGTTCCTCCAAGGAGGGTTCGACCTCCCGAGCCGCTCCCTCGCTCGTCTCCCCTTGCATCGCCGCCACCATCCCCAAAAAGGCCCCGATCTGACGCCCCCGCCTACAGGAACCCCCGCCAAGGCCGGGCAGCCGAGCTAGTCGGCCCCTAAGTCAGCCTGAGCAGGAGTCTCACGTAGGGAAGGAGTTATCAGAGGGAAAACGGGATGAGATCTAGCCCTGCCGCCGGTGATCGCCAGATCGCTAGAGAGGTAGGTAAAACCCTAAAACGGTACGTACTCCCCCCGTCCACCGATCGAGAGATCGATGGCATTTTATCTAAAAACCAATTACAATAGCCTTATAAATGAATAACCAAAATTTATATTATTTTTGGGAGGCAACCAGCTAGGCCCAAAAGCCCAACCGGCCACCTCCATCCTAAATCTAGACAAACCCTAATTCTAAACCGAAACCCTAGCCCTACCCATCTGCTGCCGCCACACACTAACCTAACTTGGACCCGCACCCGACCCTGCCCCGCGGAAGCACACAACTGCACGCTGCGTTGCACCCCGCGTGTTGCACCGTCACGTCCTAGGTCCGACCCACACCACTCGCTTACCCGGCCCCACCTTGACCACCCACTCCTGGCCTCAATCCCCTCTCGCTCCCCACGACCTCGATGCCACCGTCCCTCATCTCAAGATCCCCTCGCCCTCTCTGATTGCAAGCAACTGCCGCTGCCAGGAACCGGTCGGTGCCTGGCCCGCAGTCCGCCGCCGCTCACCTCTTCCCGCCGTTAAGCCCTTCCTCGTCGCCCCGTGACCTTGCCTCACCTCGAGCTCGGTCGTCTGCGCCTCCTGCAGGGCGTTGCCGGCCTGTGTTCTGCCAGCCGCAAGTGACCTCCTCCGCCCCTCTACAACCCTCCCGAGCGTCGCCGCCTCTATTTCCGGCCGAGGGTGCCCGTCCCTGACGCTAGTGAGCCCGAGCACAGCCTCGGCCCCGTCGCTCCCTGCCTCTGGTCCCCGGCGCCGCCTGCCTCTCTCTGCATCGAGCCCCATGACGCCCCTGCGCGCAGCCGCCTCCATCCCCCGTGGCACTCTCTCCTTGGTCGCGCCGCCCCGTGCTCCTGCGCGCTGGCAGCCGCGTTGCCCAGAACAGTGGCCCCATCACCACCTCCTCTGGCCGCTCTTCGTCTCGGCGTCGTGAGCAGCCGCCTTCCCGTCACACCGGGCCGCCTAACCGCCTCGTCGCTTTCCCCATCCCCTGCATGGCTTCGCCCGGCGTCACCTAGTACCGCGACCCCGAGCCCGGCGTCCACCACCCTGCATCGCATCCTCAAGCCCCGCTGCGAGGCTGCCTTTGTTGTCGTCTCGCGCCGCATCGTCGGAGCTTCCGCAGCATCGAGGCCACCTCCAGAGCCTCCCCAAGTTGCTATCGTGGCCTCTCATTTTGGTGCCCAGCTCGTGGCCGCACTCGGCAAGTCCTCGGTGGTTTGTCTCTCTGATGTATTATGAGCTGGTGACGATGCATGGAGACTAAAATCCGGGCAACAAGTGAGACTATGTGGTGTTGATGAAAAACGAGTGTTGCAATCCCAATGACCATATGGTCGTGTTGCGCCAAGATCTACAATCCGAGAAGGCGACCACTAGGACCCGGTGTTGTTTCGAGTGCGCCATCGACCAAAGAAGCTGGAACCTGGACATCTAACGCATGGGCGACAAGATCAGCCAGCCCCGGACCCCAAGATCTACATCCAGGATCACCAGGACTGTACCTGGAAATCTTCTTCTTGGCATGCTAAGGCCGTCGAGAAACTAAAGTTCCCCGATCCACGGATCCAAAGACCAAACGCCGGCACCAGCTTCATGATCTCCTTCGTGGACACCAAGACCCCATTCCCGGAGGTGAAGACCGATACCCCAAACCTTCTGAGCCCCAAGACCTTCACCCTGATGTGTGTCCCTTTTTTCGAGACCTATTTTATAAATGACATCTATATAAATTGCTGCATATTAAATTTTGCATACTTACATGCATATTATGGGTGTTTGGTGCTATTTCGTCGAATCATCTAAATTAAATATGGAGACCATATACGGGCGATTCTAGTCTTATGTTGTCTCCATTTAAATTTGTGTAGTGAACTGATGCTATATTTTGCCTTGTTAAGACAATATTTAAATTGCGGGGTAACTAAGCAACATAAATGATCTAAATGGTTCTACTTAATATTGCCTAATTGCATCGCACTTTTGCCATGTCATGCATCATATCATGATCATGCTGATTCTTCGCATTAGTTATAATTGTTGCATCGCTTATTTCTTTTAGTATTTTGCTTGTTCCCGGATAGGACGATGAGATGTTGTGAGCTTTGACAAGTTCTTCGGATATGAACCTTCCATAGTGTTTTTAGGCGAGCAATCTCCCCATTTCTACCTATTTTGCATTTATAATCTTTAATTTCTCCTGTTGATTTATTACTATCTGTGTTGTGATGCTTTAGTTTCCGTGCACCATTTATATTCCTTGTAGCCTCTATATTGCCTTGAACATATCATATTGCCTGTTGTTTGATAGATAGTCGGCCTTGCGAGTTATAGTTGCTTGATCAGGTGATGCTTCGCATCGTTATTGTTCCATCGTTATTGGAAAGTTGGCACATGTTTAATGGTGGAGATGGTCATGACTTTAATTACAACTTATCAAATAAAATGCTGGAAATAGATATAAATAATGCAGAGGCACAGGTGGGCAATAGATGTTATTTAGTTCTTCCACGCTCACTTGTGTTCGGTAGGCCCTGAGTACTTGATACATGTTCCTTGACTATTCGAACTATCCACATACGGGAGACCCTATGGATCCCTCTTTGCTTGAGCTTGATTCGCACTTTATTTCTTGGGGCCACAAACTAGTTTGGGACTTTATTAATATCCTGTACTTATGCCATGCTTTACAGCTTTATTTACGATTATGCGTGGAGCACCTATATTTTTTATTAATTGTGGAATGTTTTCACGGTATCGACAAGCCTAGTCACACTTCCGGGTTCCCAGTCATTTACAGCCATTGGCACAAACCTTGGGTCTATCTCGAAGCCGGCCAACTTCATTTCGGGTAGCTTAATGGGGTGGCCCCCTAAAATAATTTATGAATCCCGTGAATGCATTATCGTGAGGCCTCGTTGCGTTTTATTTGGTTCTTCCTGAGGTTGATCGTGTGTGTGTTGCTATTTGTGCACCTCTACAGGGTAAATCTTTCTAAAAGCCATGTTCGCGGTTATGGACGACTTGGAGCACAGTATTTTGATCATAGACAACCATAACTAAAGTAGTGCTATAAATTTGACTTTACCTGTCTAGTAATCAGTTTCAATACAACGGAATAAGTAAATAAAAGTGCCAACAACTGCCGGTTGTGGGATGTCTCATGCTAATGGTCCCTGACTAGTAAGTATTGCAACTACAACGGAATGATTAACTAAGACTACCCACTACTTATGATATCAGGATGACTCATGCTATCTATATCTGACTAGTAAGTTCTACAACTATAATGGAATGAATAAAACTGCCAACTGGGTGAGTTCCTCGGTGTGACTTCCTCGTTTGGTGTCGAGAGGGAAACGCCAGGATGGGTATGTTTTGGTGTACTATCAGGTTGGATCCGAATAGGTTCTTCTTATCCCTCTCTAATAGCCGACAGTTGAATCGAGTCTCTATAGGTTGTTTAGTGCATGCTTTGTTGCCGCTTCAGCCCACCATACCTGTGAAGACGAGAGCCGCTGAATTCTAGACTTTCCATGTACTGGCCTCAGTACTGACCACTCTCTTTTTCCTTTGCCCTTTGTCAGCACCCCCTTTTGTTTTAGCAGCTTTGAGATCGACGTCGTTAGTAGGGTTACCCTTCCGGCTTGGCCTGGGCAGGGTTATGGACGCCATTGGTTATTCTTCAGGGCTCTCAGCTCAATTTGCTTCTTATCCATACTCGGATGTTGTATCATTTTCAAGGTGATTTGGATCTTTGTATTGTATATATGTATTCTTGACACATGGAGTCATTGTTGTATAAATATGTTATGTGGGTTCCATCGTGGACTATTGTGTAATGATATTACGTTGTTTTCCAAGCGCACGCAAGTGCCTGGTGGGCATCTTTGAATCGTTTCTATGCGGGTTTGGCGGGAATCGCTAAAACTTGCATAGGGCCGATTCGAGGGTGTTACAACATGCAACGTCACTCCATCATGTGTCCAACCATGTACAGGAACCCTAGCAACATGCTGGGACTCAACTGCCACATGTAGTGGAGAACCAGTTTTAAAGATGTTGCATCACCACACCCACTTGGATCATTGTGGTTTGGAAAAAAGAACACATGCAATGTCACTCCAACATGTGCACAACCATGTCTAGGAACCATAGCAACTTCCAGGGAAAACTGCCGCATGTAGTGGAGCACTAGGTTCAAAGATGTTGCATCACCACACCCACTTGGATGTGTGGGTGTATCATTATTGTTTGGAAAATAACACATGCAATGTCAGTCCAGCATGTGTCAAACCATGTCTAGAACCCTAACAACATCCTGGGATTCAACTGCCACATGAAGTGGAGCACCACTTTGGAAGATTATGCATCACCAAACCCACTTGGATGTGTGTGTATCATTGTGGTTGGGAAAAGAACACATCCAATGTCACTCTAGTATGTGTACAACCATGTCCAGGAACCATAGCAACATGCTGGATTAAACTGCCACATACAGTGGAGCACCATCTTGAAAGATGTTGCATCACCACACCCACTTGAATGTATGTGTATATCATTGTGGTTTGGAAAATAACACATGCAATGTCACTCCAGCATGTGTCCATCTATGTGTAGGATCCCTAGCAACATGCTGGGATTCAACTGCCACAGGCAATGGAGCACCAATTTGAAAGATCCTGCATCACCACACCTACTTGGATGTGTGTGTATCATTCTGGTTAGGAAAAAACACATGAAGTTTCACTCCAGCATGTGTCTAGCAATGTCCATCAACCCTAACAACATGTTGGGATTCAACTGCCACGTGTAGTGGAGCACGAGTTTGAAATATGTTGCATCACCACACCCACTTGGATGATAGCCCCACTTGGATGTGTGTGTGTGGTCATGTGGATCACTGTGGTTTGGAAAAGAACACATGCAATGTCACTCTAGTATGTATCCAACCATCTCTAGGAATCCTAGCAACATGCTGGGATTCGACTGCCACATGCAATGGAGAACCAATTTGGAAGATGTTGCATCACCACACCATCCTGGATGGGTGTGTGTGCGTATCATTTTGGTTTGGAAAAGAACACATGCAGTGTCACTCCAGTATGTGTCCGACCATGTCCAGGAACCCTAGCAACATGCTAGGATTCAACTGCTACATACAGTGGGTACCAGTTTTAAATATGTTGCATCACCACACCCACTTGGATGTGTGTGTGTATCATTGTGGTTTGGAAAAGAACACATGCAATGTCACTCTACCATGTGTCCAACCATGTCTAGGAAACCTAGCAACATGATGGGATTCAACTGCCACATGCAGTGGAGCACCAAATTGAAAGATGTTGCATCACCACACCCACTTGGATGTGTGTGTATCATTGTGATTTGGAAAAGAACACATGCAATGTCACTCCAACATGTGTCCAACCATGTGTAGGAACTGTTGCAACATGTTGGGATTCAACTGCCACATGCAGTGGAGCACTAGTTCGATAGATATTGCATCCCCACACCCACTTGGACGATAGCCCCACTTGGATGTGTGTGTGTGTGGCCATGCAGATCATTGTTGTTTGGAAAAGAACACATGCA
Source organism: Avena insularis (assembly GCA_023614405.1). Classification (NCBI taxonomy): domain Eukaryota; kingdom Viridiplantae; phylum Streptophyta; class Magnoliopsida; order Poales; family Poaceae; genus Avena; species Avena insularis. The sequence goes on along the minus strand of CM042684.1, from coordinate 268,698,504 downwards.
ATGTCACTCTAGCATGTGTCCAACCATGTCCAGGTACCCTCGCAACATGCTGGGATTCAACTGCCACATGCAGTGGAGCACTAGTTTGAAAGATGTTGCATCACCACACCCACTTGGATGTGTGTGTGTATCATTGTGGTTTGGAAGAGAACACATGGAATGTCACTCTAGTATGTGCCCAACTATGTCCAGGAACCTAGCAACATGCTAGGATTCAACTGCCATATGAAGTGGAGCACCAGTTTGAAAGATGTTGCATCATCGCACCCACTTGTATGTGTGTATATATCATTATGGTTTGGAAAAGAACACATGAAATGTCACTCCAGCATGTGTCCAACCATGTCGAGAAACCTAACAACATGGTGGGATTCAATTGCCACATGAAGTGGAGCACTAGTTTGAAAGATGTTGCATCACCACAACTACTTGGATGTGTGTGTATCATTGTAGTTTGGAAAAGAACACATGCAATGTCACCCCAACATGTGTCCAACCTTGCCTAGGAACCCTCGCAACATGTTGGGATTCAACTAACATATGTAGTGGAGCACCGATTTGAAAGATGTTGCATCACCACACCCACTAGTATGTTTGTGAGTATACCACTATGGTTTGGAATTGAACACATGTAGTGTCACTCCAGCATGTGTCCAACCATGTCGAGGAACCCTAGCAACATGCTGGGATTCAACTGCCACATGAAGTAGAGAACCAATTTGAAATATGTTGCATCACCACACCCACTTTGATGCGAGCCCCAATTGGATGTGTGTGTGTCGCCATGTGGATCATTCTGGATCGGAAAATAACACATGCAATGTCACTCCAGCATGTGTCCAACCATGTCCTGGAACCTTAGCAACATGCTAGGATTCAACTACCACATGTAGTGGAACACTAGTTGAAAGATGTTGCATCACCACACCCACTTGGCTGTGTGCGTGTGTGTATAATCCTGGTTTGGAAAAGAACACATGAAATGTCACCCTAGCATGTGTCCAACAATGTCCAGGAACCCTAGCAACATGTTATGATTCAACTGCCACATGTAGTTGAGCACCAGTTTAAAAGATGTTGCATCACCAAACCCACTTGGATGTGTGTGTATATCACTGTGGTTTGAGAAAGAACACATGCAATGTCACTCTAGCATGTGTCTAACCATGTTGATGAACCCGAGAATCAAGTTGGGATCCAACTGCCAAATGTGGTGGAGCATCAGTTTGAAAGATGTTGCATCACCACACCCACTTGGATGTGTGTGTGTATCATTGTTGTTTGGAAAAGCACACATGCAATGTCACTCCAGCATGTGTCCAACCATTTCCATGAACCCTAGTAACATGCTAGGATTCAACTTCCACATGTAGTGGAGCACCGGTTTGAAAGATGTTGCATCACCAAACCCACTTATATGTGTGTGTGTCATTGTGGTTTGGAAAAGAACACATGCAATGTAACTCCAGCATGTGTCGAACCATATCCAAGAACCCTAGAAACATGTTGGGATTCAACTTCCACATGCAGTGGAGCAACAGTTTGAAAGATGTTACATCATGACACCACTTGGATGTGTGTGTGTTTGTATCATTGTGGTTTGGAAAAGAATACATGCAATGTCACTCCAGCATGTGTGCAACCATGTCTAGGACCATAGCAACATGCTGGAATTCAACTGCCACATGTAGTGGAGCACCAGTTTGAAAGATGTTGCATCACCACACCCACTTGGATGTGTGTGCGTGTATCATTGTGGTTGGGAAAATAACACATGTAATATCACTCCAGCATGTGTCTAACCATGTCCAGGAACCCTAGCAACATGCTGGGATTCAACTACCACATGCAAAGGATCACCAGTTTGAAAGATGTTGCATCACCACAGCCACTTGGATGTGTGTGTGTATCGTTGTGGTTTGGAAAAGAACACATGCAATGCCACTCCAGCATGTGTCCAACCATATCTTGGAACCCTAGCAACATTCTGGGATTCAACTGTCACATGCAATGGAGAACCAATTTGAAAGATGTTGCATCACCACACCCACTTGGATGTGTGTGTATCATTGTGGTTAGGAAAATCGGACACGGAATTTTACTCCACAATTTCCAGGAACACTAACAACATGCTGGGATTCAACTGTCACATGCGGTGGAGTACCCATTTGAAAGATGCTGCATCACCACACCCACTTGGATGTATGTGTATCATTGTGATTTTGAAAAGAACACCAGAAATTTCACTCCAACATGTGTCCAACCATGTCTAGGAATCCTAGCAACATGCAATGGAGCACGAGTTTGAAAGATGTTGCATCACCACACCCACTTGGATGTGTGTGTGTGTATCATTGTGGTTTGGCAAAGAACACATGCAATGTCACTCCAGTATGTGTCCAACCATGTCCAGGAACCCTAGTAACATGTTGTGATTCAAATCCCAGTTGCAGTGGAGGACCAGTATGAAAGATGTTGCATAACCACACCCGCTTGGATATGTGTGTATATCATTATGTCTTGGAAAAGAACACATGCAATGTCACTCCAGCATGTGTTCAATCATGTCCAGGAACCCTAGCAACATGCTAGTATTCAACTGCCACCTATAGTAGAGCACCAGTTTGAAAGATGTTAAATCACCACACCCACTTGGATGTGTATGTGTGTATCATTGTGGTTTGGAAAGTAACACATGCAATGTCACCCTAGGATGTGTCCAACCATGTCCACCAGCCCTAGCAACATGCTGGCATTCAACTGCCACATGTAGTTGAGCACCAGTTTGAAAGATGTTGCGTCACCAAACCCACTTGGATATGTGTGTGTGTATATTATTGTGGTTTGGAAAAGAACACATGCAATGTCACTCTAGCATGTTTCCAACCATGTTGATGAACCCGAGCAAAAAGTTGGGATGCAACTGCCAAATGCAGTGGAGCAAAAGTTTGAAAGATGTTGCATCACCACACCAACTTGGATGTGTGTGTATCATTGTTGTTTTGAAAGCACACATGCAATGTCACTCCAGCATGTGTCTAACCATTTCCATGAACCCTAGCAACATGCTAGGATTCAACTGCCACATGTAGTGGAGCACCAGTTTGAAAGATGTTGCATCACCACACCCACTTATATGTGTGTGTTGTTGTGGTTTGGAAAAGAACACATGCATTGTAAATCAAGCATGTGTCCAACCATGTCCAGGAACACTAACAACATGCTGGGATTCAACTGCCACATGCGATGGAGTACCCGTTTGAAAGATGCTGCATCACCACACCCACTTGGATGTATGTGTATCATTGTGGTTTTGAAAAGAACACCAGAAATGTCACTCCAACATGTGTCCAACCATGTCTAGGAATCCTAGCAACATGCAATGGAGCACGAGTTTGAAAGATGTTGCATCACCACACCCACTTGGATGTGTGTGTGTGTATCATTGTGGTTTGGCAAAGAACACATGCAATGTCACACCAGTATGTGTCCAACCATGTCCAGGAACCCTAATAACATGTCGGGATTCAACTCCCATATGCAGTGGAGGACCAGTTTGAAAGATGTTGCATCACCACACCCAGTTGGAGGTGTGTGTATATCATTGTGGTTTGGAAAATAACACATGCAATTTCACTCCATCATGTGTCCAACCATGTCCCGGAACCCTAGCAACATGCTGGGATTCAACTACCACCTGTAGTGGAACACCGGTTTGAAAGATGTTGCATCAGCACACCCACTTGGATGTGTGCATGTGTGTGTGTATCATTGTGGTTTGGAAAAGAACACATGCAATGTCACCCTAGCATATGTCCAACCATGTCCAGGAACCCTAGCAACATGCTGGGATTCAAATGCCACATGTAGTTGAGCACTAGTTTGAAATATGTTGCATTACCATAACCACTTGGATGTGTGTATATCATTGCCGTTTGCAAAAGAACACATGCAATGTCACTCTATCATGTGTCCAACCATGTTGTTGAAGCCGAGCAACAAGTTGGGATTCAACTACCAAATGTAGTGGAGCAAAAGTTTGAAAGATGTGGCATCACCATATCCACTTGGATGTGTGTGTAGCATTGTTGATTGGAAAAGCACACATGCAATGTTACTCCAGCATGTGTCCAACCATTTCCATGAACATTAGCAACATGCTAGGATTCAACTGCCACATGTAGTGGAGCACCAGTTTGAAAGATGTTGCATCACCACACCCACTTATATGTTTGTGTGTCGTTGTGGTTTGGAAAAGAATACATGCAATTTCACTCCAGCATGTGTCTAACCATTTCCATGAACCCTAGCAACATGCTAGGATTCAACTGCCACATGTAGTGGAGCACCAGTTTGAAAGATGTTGCATCACCACACCCACTTGAATGTGTGTGTATCATTGTTGTTCGGAAAATCACACATTCAATGTCACTCCAGCATGTGTCCCACAATTTCCATGAACCCTAGCAACATGCTAGGATTCAACTGCCACATGTAGTGGAGCACCAGTTTGAAAGATGTTGCATCACCACACCCACTTATATTGTTGTGTGTCGTTGTGGTTTGGAAAAGAATACATGCAATGTCGCTCCAGCATGTGTCCAACCATGTCCAGGAACCCTAGCAACATGCTAGGATTCAACTGCCACATGCAGTGGAGTACCAGTTTGAAAGATGTTAAATTATGACACCACTTGGATGTGTGTGTATCATTGTGGTTTGGAAAAAAATTCATACAATATCACTCCAGTATCTATCCAACCATGTCCAGGAACCCTAGCAACATGCTGGGATTCAAGTGCCACATGCCATGGAGGACCAGTTTGAAAGATGTTGCATCGCCACACCCACTTTGATGTGTGTGTATATCATTGTGGTTTGGAAAAGAACACATGAAATGTCACTCCAGCATGTGTCCAACCATTTTCAGGAACCCTAGCAACATGATGGGATTCAACTACCACATGAAGTGGAGCACCAGTTTGAAAGATGTTGCATCACCAGACCCACTTGGATGTGTGTGTATATCATTGTGGTTTGGAAAAGAACACATGCAATGTCACTCCAGCATGTGTCCAACCATGTCCAGGAACCCTAGGAAGACGCTAGCATTCAACTGCCACCTGTAGTGGAGCACCAATTTGAAAGATGTTGCATCACCACACCCACTTGGATGTGTGTGTGTGTATATCATTGTGGTTTGGAAAAGAACACATGAAATGTCACTCTAGCATGTGTCCAATCATGTTGACGAACCCTAACAACATGCTAGGATTCAATTGCCACATGAAGTGGAGAACCAGTTTGAAAGATGTTGCATCACCATAACTACTTGGATGTGGGTGTATCATTGTAGTTTGGAAAAGAACACATGCAATGTCACTCCATCATGTTTCCAACCATTTCCATGAACCCTAGAAACATGATAGGATTCAACTTCCACATGTAGTGGAGCACTAGTTTGAAAGATGTTGCATCACCACACCCAGTTGGATGTGTGTGTGTATCATTATGGTTTGGAAAAGAACACATGCAATGTCACTCCAGTATGTCTCCAACCATGTCCAGGAACCCTAGTAAAATGCTAGGATTCAACTCCCACATGAAGTGGAGGACCAGTTTGAAAGATGTTCACTACTAGAAATATGATATTTGGTGACAAATAGCATGATGACAAAGTTGCAAACCGTCATGGATATGTCTTAATAGGTGACGGTTTGGGCCAGGCATCAAGCATGTGTGTTAGTCATTTACGGTTTGATTTATCGTCATTGTTTTCCACCCCGGAAACGTCACATATTAACAATGGAGAAGGGGTGGCCTCGTGGGTCATACAAGGGTGACAAAAAAGGTTTATGGTGTTTTAGTTCATCGTTGATATCATGTTGGACCGATTTGTCTGGGAGAAGGAATAGGAAAGGGATAATTTGCAAAAAGATATATTTTCTATGGGAATCGAAATTCGAACCCAAGACCAACAGGTCGGTCTGCATACAACCACTAGAGCAGGGATCGATTAGTGTTAGATCTAGGATTGTTACTTCTTTTGTAGTATTTATTAGGTCTGTCGTTGTAAATCTAATCACAAAGATCGAGGTTCTAATTTTTCGGTGTCCTGGATCGGTAGAATAACTACTTGGGCTTATTGTCTTATTACCCACTGCCACCACAGCGAGGGAGGCATTCACGTTGCGGCTGAAATCAATCTCGTGCCCCAGTTAGGCGATCACGCATTTGTGCTAGGCGATCCTGATCATTGCTGAGTCGGCATTGCTGGGTGGCACAGGATTAGACTTGGCGGAGGGAAATTTTCGGTGAGTTTAGGTTTCATGTTGATTATTAGTTGATATTTAAATCGGTTGTTTGATTTTGATTAAGGTTATTCCTTTATTTAGTGCAATGGTATATTTGGTGTTCATTGAACTTTGGGACTAGTATGTTAGGGAGTTTTTGTGCTATATAGTGTATGAACATGTACGATCATAGTAGTTTGAATAATTAAATGATATGATGAGTTTGTATTTATGCTCATGCATTTAGTGTTGCAATTTGATGTATTGTAGGTAATGGATAAATCTTGGATCACCGAGGGGATAAAGTTCACAGGTCCATACATGAAAGGTGTAAGTGAGTTTATGAAGTTTGTGCGAGATAACGGGAACGGTGACTGGATCCATTGCCCTTGCACTAAGTGCCTTAATGTTGTACAAAATCCTCAAAAGATTGTTCATCGTCACCTGAATTGCAATGGCATGGCCTTGAAATATACAAGGTGGGTTTATCATGGGGAAGCATTTAGCGATGACGAAAGTAATGTGGGTAGCAAGCAAGGTGCGTATGGAAGTGATGACGATGATGATGTTGAGGAAGACAATTCAAATAATTTTGATGATTTGAATAGAATGGTTGATGATCTGCAGAACTCAGGGAAGAAAGGCCCTAATCAACCAAACATTTATGCAAGGCTTATTGAAGAAGCTAAGAGAGAGCTTCATGAGGGTTGTAGTACAACCACGAGGTTGAACTTTATTATCAAGATGCTTCATATCAAATCAAGCAACCGGGTAAGAAAATGAATGATACACTAACAGTTTACTATGACAAGTCAAGAAGAAAGAAATCTACGGTAATAGTGAAAGAATTCACATCAACAAAAAACAATCGGGACTTTTTGGAGATTAGATGCAGTTACTAATTCATGATCGGGCATGTACAGAATGACGATTCTACGAGAATTTTTATGAAAGCGTTTCATTTGCTTCTCTTCCATGGAAGTTCCATTTTACCAGAAGGTATCCTAATTTTTGGCCTAATTCTTCTTCTGATGATCGATTCAACCTCTGATAAAAAAGATAGACCTTGGTTCTCAGCCGCGTTTTCGCTTATGCTTAGTCAAGTGAGGATTCCATTCTAAGTAACGTAACAGGAGCACCATCTTCAAAACTTATCGGGATACGGATTTTTTCGATACAAGGTCCCATCCTTCAATACCATGATTGGGTCAATCATGCCAGATCATAAGTGAAATAGTTTGATCGGGTCGACCAGGTCAGGCCCGAGATGAAATAGGGAAAGATAGAAGAAAGAACTTAAATAAAAGGATAATTGAAGTGACTCGTCTTTGAATCTACTATGGTTGGAGTTCAAAAAAGGAATAAAAATAAAGTAAATTCAAGGAAGAGCTTTATTTTTTTAAGGGGCCCTCGGGGGGGGGGGGGTCGTGGAATGCTTTTCTGAGCATTTGATCTATTCTTTGGGGTGTTATGTGACTCTTTTCCAAGTGTGAATTTTCCAAGATCTTATGTTGAAGCTAAGAGAGTACTATCTGATGTTGGTCTTGGTTACGAGACAATTCATGTATGCAAGTTTGATTGTGCTTTGTTCTGGCGAGATTATAAGAACCACACTCATTGCCCTAAGTGTGGACTTTCAAGATGGAAAGACCCGCATGCAAAGAAGAAGGTTCCGCACAAGGTTCTTCGATAGTTTCCTATAATTCCAAGGTTACAAAGATTTTTTGTTTTGAAAGAAATGTCAAAGAACACCAAGTGGCACAAAGAGAAGTGGGTTGCTAAGCATAATGTATTGAGGCACCCAACTAATGGTGAGGCATGGAAGCACTTTGACAATGCGTTTGAATGATTCTCTACAGATTTCCGTAATTTGAGGCTAGGTTTTGCCATGGATGGATTCAATCCTTTTGGCAGTATGAGTAATTCATATAGTATGTGGCCTGTTTTTGTCATTCCGTACAATCTTCCTCCTTGGATGTGCATGGATCAGTCCAACTTCATGTTGTCATTACTTATACCTGGAAAGTGTTCACCGGGGAAGGATTTTAATGTTTTTATGCAGCCTCTAATTAAAGATATGGTGGAACTTTGGAAAGGTGTGACGATGTATGATGCATGCACAGGAGATGAATTTGACTTGCATGCGGTTTTCCTTTGGTCTATTCATGACTATCCTAGATATGCCACTATGTTTGGATGTAGTACCAAAGATTTTTTTACATGTGTGCATTGTGACGAGGATCCTTGCTATGAGTCTTTGAAAAACAAAATAGGATATATTGGTACTCGGCGATTCCTTCCAACAAATCATCCATATAGAAAAACAGATTATTCAATGGAAAAACTGAGGGGAGAGGTCCCCCAAGGAAGATCACATTTGAAGAAGTAGATGAGAAGGTTGAAAAAGTGAAGGATTACGAACCAGGGAAAAATCCTGCATGTAAGAAGAGAAAACATACAGTTCAAGGTGAACCTGCGTGGCACCTGAAGGTGAGCTTGCATTATCTACCATACTGGTCGAAACTAAAGATAGCTCACAACCTTGACATAATGCACATCGAGAACAACATTTTAGATAACATCCTTGGTACCATGCTTGAATTAGAAGGCAAGAATAAAGACACTATTAGTGCCAGACTTGATTTAGAGAAAATGAAGATTAGGAAAAAGTTTTGGATGGATGATGAGGGTGATAGTTATTCAAAGCCCCATGTGCCATGGACTCTTGAGAAGGAGATGAAGTTAAAACTTTGCAGGTATTTGGCAAAAATCAGATTTCCAAATGGTTTCTATGCGAACCTAGAAAGATGTGTAGATATTGTTGGTGGTAAAGTACATGGTCTGAAGACGCATGACTGTCACATTCTCCTTCAACGTGTATTGCCTGCTAGGCTTAGAGGAATTGGATCAAAGGATATGTATGAGGCTATTGCTGTGTTGGGCAGATTTTTCAAGGAGTTGTGTGCCATGACTCTTAAAGTTGAAGTGCTTGATTGGTTGAAGGTTGAAATAGTTATAATCATTTGCAAACTTGAGATGTTGTTTCCACCAGCTTTTTTGATATAATGGTTCACTTGGCAATACATCTTCCTGATGAGGCTAAACTAAGGAGCCCTATCCATTATGGTTGGATGTATCCCGTTGAGAGAAGACTTGGATGCCTTAAGTCAACTGTGCGTAATAGATATAGGCCGGAAGGCTCAATTGCGGACGGATATATAGTATATGACTACATGAGCTTTTGTTCTAGATTTTTTAAGGATGACAACAAAATTGATAGGTATGCAGATAAGCAAAGAACATTTGGTGCTGATGAGTTTAAGGTTTTCTCAGATGGAGCTATAGGGATTGGGAAATCAAGTTTGAGAACATTTGAGAAGGAATATCATAAAATGGCTTGGTATGTGCTGGAAAATTGTGAAGAGGCACAAGGTTATATAAAGTAAGATCCCTATTAAATTTGTTTAAAAATTCCATGCATGTTGTATGAAATTATGATATCTAATATCTGAATATTTATTGTTCTTTGGTTTAGTGTTTGCCGAGCACAACTTTTGCAGAGGGGTGTGATTAACATCGAGGAGACGCTCGAGAAAGAGTTCCCTGCATGGTTTAAAAAGCATGTGAGTGAGATGGAATATGCATCTGAAGATTTACAGTCACTTGCACTTGGGCCAGGCGAGCGTGTCGTAGTATACTCTGGTTGCCATGTTAAAGGTGCTAGGTTTCGTATAGTGGCTCGTGAGAAGAACCAAAAAATGCAAAATTCTGGTGCGATGACAAAGGGAGTTTTTGATGAATCTGAAGAAAGAGAGTACTTTGGTGTTCTGCAGAAAATAATTGAGTTATAGTACGTGAAGAACAAGCGCGGTGATAGACCAGTATACTTGTTCCGATGTGATTGGTTCGTAAATAGCTGGCAATAATTGCAAGATGAAAGATGATAATCTTTTCAAAAGTGTTAACACTTCAAAACTATGGTACAAATGATCCCTTCATTCTAGCAAGCCAAGCTAAAACATGTTTCTATGTTGATGATACCAAGTTTGGTCATCCTTGGAAAGTTGTGCAAACCTTCAGTAATAGAAATGTGTATGATGTTCCAGAAATAGAAGATGGCAATGAAGGGCCATTTGAGGAGAATGGAGATGCATTCCAGGATGACTATGGTTCATCAAATCTTATTCTTCATGATGTGGAGGACATGGAGGCTATAGAAGAGATTGAACTAGAGGAGGTGCATCGTGAAGATGAGGTGGAACACGTTGATGCTTGCATTATTCATGATCTAGAAAAGGAAGACGACAATAAAAACCTTGACATGGAAAGTAGCGAAGATGAAGGAGGAGTAGATGGATTGGAAGTAAATGGAAATGATGAGGGTGAAATAAATCCCGACGACGAGGATTCTGATGTTGAGTAGTACCCATGTGTAGTGCACACTTATTGTCAGTATACGGAAGGATTGTAATGCATGTACATGCTAATTTCTATTGTTCTGAATATAACCTATATATATATATGTATCTTGTTTCAACAGTTCTTCAGAAATGCTTATTGGAAAATTGGAAATGCTTAGAAGAAGACTACCATCTGCTTTGAATAAACAACAACAGAATTAACAACAATAATAGTACAAACACAAAATGAAAGCAAACATGATAATTGTTTAGCATTAAGGATCATAGTCACAAAAGGAGCATTCACTCTTACAATACCATTTGACACACGACATAGTCTGACTCAACGTAACCAACACAAAAGGAGTTCGACAAAAACATGGTTTGACACATGACTTTCCATAATGTTGCCAAAATATCCACACCTTCACCACTAACAATTCTCTTGTCAAATTTCTCCTATCAACTACATTTTTCAAACTAAATGATGAAATTCAAAAAAATTACCATGACAAAGTAGCTCTAAATGATCTCAAATTTTGATAAAAAAGACATGTCTTTCAATAATGTTGCCAAATTATCCACACCTTCAGCACTAACAATTCTCTTATGCAAATATCCTATCAACTACAATTTTCAAACTACATGATGAAATTCAAAAAAAAAGACCATGACAAAGTAGCTCTAAATGATCTCAAATTTTGGTAAAAAAGACATGTCTTTCAATAATGTTGCCAAAATATCCACACCTTCACCACTAACAATTCTCTTGTGCAAATCTCCTATCAACTACATTTTTCAAACTAAATGATGAAATTCAAAAAATGACCATGACAAAGTAGCTCTAAATGATCTCAAATTTTGGTAAAAAAGACATGTCTTTCAATAATGTTGCCAAATTATCCACACCTTCACCACTAAGAATTCTCTTGTGCAAATATCCTATCAACTATATTTTTTAAACTACCTGATGAAATTCAAAAAAAGACCATGACAAAGTAGCTCTAAATGATTTCATTCTCAACAATGTATAAACATGCATGATCTCCTAATAAGGGTACACAATCATTATCATAAATTAGAGACTTCATGGATCACTTTTGAATAATCAATTAATACTCGTTAAAACTTTGTTTATTATTTCACAAAACTTTAACAAATCATTTCATACTTTAATGATTCATGTTTTCTTAATGGTTTAACAGATTATACATGTTTTCTTATAGGACAATAAAGAGTACTACAAATTTCATTTTTTTCCACAGGAAAACAAACTTCCCTCCAAATTTTGTACAACTTTTTGTTCCCTCCACCCCGCCCACCACTAGCGCGCTAAATATTTCACCCTCCTACTAAAACTCGCCTACCCCGCCCCACAATTCGCTCCCCTTCTAAACTCCCCTCCCAAAAATCCTACACTCACCTTGTCGACGGTTTCTTTGATCACATCGGCTTCCTCTACTACCCGCCTGACCTACCCGGCGGAAGACATGACCGGCGGTGCGCTACGTAGTGGCACCTGCCGCAAACCTCTGACGCCTAATCTAAAGAAGGGTAATCACAAACGACCAGGTATCTAATTTCCTACCGTCTCTGGTCTCCTCTCTTTGTTTTCATGTATCTGAGGTAGATCGTACATTATACGTAGAGGGGCTCGGCTTCAAATGTTAATTCTGCTGTAGGAAAACACGACGCCTAGTTTATATTGTATTTTTAGGTTTCAGTTTTGTCAGGTTGTTGTTAATTTCACAGACTTAGTTTTGTCAGGTTGTTGTTCATTTCACAGACATGTCGGGTATTAAATTGTTGACATGTAAAGTCTATGATAAAAAACTATGGGCACCTGACTAGCTAGGTTTAATTTTTAGACCTGCTTTTACCATGTACCTAAACTGACACATGTGCTGCTTATTTTACCACAGCTACTGAAGTAACATTTAAATCTACATACGAGATTCAACAGAAGAAAAATCTGGAAGATAATGTTGCTCGTTTGAATGCGCATTTGAATAAAAAAGCTACATCATTGGGCCTAACTAACCAAGACTTCTTGGAGATCGCGTGTAAATTTGTGTATGGTGGGGCACAACTCGGGACGCAGCCAACCAAAAAAAGTACCGACTTGAAAGACAAGCTCGTAGAAGATGACCCTGCATATGAACCTACTGATAATGAGATCGCGAATGCTGACGATGAGCACACTGTATTTCCTACTTTCAATATCAATGAATGCATGTTTTTTATTTATTAATTATGTATTAAACTTGCCAGGATGTTGAAGAATCTACACCCGCAAAACAAAAGAAGTGTTCGAAATCTCTTGTACCTCCATCTAACATAGCAACCAGATCACGACCAACTCCTACCCCTGAAGCAAGCGGTTTGGAACCGATGCCACAACCAGCAGATGGCAACTCTGAAAATGTGATGTCGTCTACACGGGTCCAAACATATGGAGATAGCAACGCTCGTACTAATAATCAGATCATTCAACAGCAAGGTATGACCATCTAACTAGAACCCTTGTGCTAATTGTTGTTACAACATTTACTAACAAATTAACACTACTGTTTGTCTAATTTCAGAGTTAGTGACAACCTCTAGTCATTCTAAGCGAGAGCGAGGGGTCGAAGACCTACTATGGGTCATGGACTTCATGAGTACACAAGAAGGAACTCTGGCAACAAGATGGAAATTCAATTCACGCCTGGCGTCAAGAGACCCACAAATCCTATCCATGCGGTGAAGCTTAGCTCCGAGTGTGGTGTGCACATCTGCACCAATAAAATGGCTCTTGCAACACACTAGAAGCAGTACACGAAAGATGAATCTCTGAAGAATGGTATTCTAGATGCTATCAAAGTGTAGCGGTGAGTCAGACACTGTTTTTTTAAACCAACATTTCTAATGCATGTAAACTCATGGGCCCTAATTTTAATTGCATGTCTAATTCATAGGAAAAGTTTGAAATGGACACAAAAAAACGAAGATGCCCAAGCAGTGTGCACTGATATCATACAGAGTTGTGTACGCCAACAACGCTATAGGCTTAAGAAGAAGTACTGGGACAAGATAAAGAATCTTACTCCTGAGCAAGTATATCTTCTCGTACCACATAATGTAGAACAAACAAGTTGGGTACAACTTGTGAACAGATGGTTCGATAAGCACTACCAGGTACATATTACTTGTTTCTCTCATCCTGAGTTACTGACTTAATATACATGTAATTTAATGAATACTCATTTTGAGTTAATTGACTGCAAGACATGTGTGGGAAGAATAAAATTAACCGTGAGTGTGTGAAACAGAAACACACCACTGGATCTAGATGCTATGTTGCACACTATGAACATATTGTAAGTGCATGCACTACCTATCTACATATCATATTTATTTTTTCATTAATATGAAGTGTGCAGAACTAATGTCCAGCATGCTGTAATTATTGCAGAAAAATCAGATCGAGGATCAAGAAACCTCTCCGATCGAGTTTTATAGAATAAGCCACACAAACAAGGATGGCTTGATGACAACATAAGCACAAACTTCCTATGTAAGAAATACTTGACATCTGCACTGTCATACAGTAATTACGACTCTTATTGCCTCATACATTTAATTGCATCTTACTTGCAGGATAAAATGGTGAGCTTAAAATATGCACCATGTGCAGAAGATGAGCCAACCTATACTGATACACAGATTGTTGAACAAGTCCTTAAGGATAAAATCTCCTCATCCTCGTCCACAAGCACACTCCTCGCAAGATTGGGCATTGCATCTAGCTCTAGGAAGAACTCGGTTTCAGCAGCACGCATTTGTGAGCTAGAAGAAACACTTACTAATTAGGAGCAGTAGTCAGTAGCAGCAACTGAAAAGTATCACCAGGAGATGGAGGCAAGGATGCTAGCCTAGGAACAGAAATTTGAGGAGATGCGACGGAAGAAGGAAGAAGAACTTGAAGCTCTGAAGAAATCACATGAAGAGAAGAATATTGCTGCTGAGAAAAGGCACCAAGAAATGGATGCACTCCTTAATTACGTCTTAAGGACATCCAAGCAACCAAGCGCGCCTCCATCCTGATGCACTGCGCTTCTTGTAGAAATAATTTCAACAAGATTTTTAAAGTCTTAATTTACACATTGCCCTATCAGTCCTAGACCGATTTGTTAGTCAGATTTACCAACAATGTGTGTGAATATTTGCTATATATAATATGATTTCCCATTTTTCCTATACTTTCATTCAAGATTTATTCTTACGCACTTTATATTCCCAGAATATTACAAAATTAAAACATATTTGTATTTATAGCACCTGTGACAAAAATGTGACACCGCCACCTCCCTATGGACACACATGGCATAAACGCATTGGTCCCACCTGTCAGACTATGGTGGGTCCTATCTGTCAGAATTTTAGGGCCAACATCTGAGATCATGTGCGGGCCCATATGACATAATGCCACGTCACTATGCTCTGGACCCACAAGACATCGTCCATAGCAGCACAGTCAGTCCCACGTATCAGCACCCACGTTAGCATCATAGGACCCACATGTAAGATCACACATCATCACAGTTCACTATTCCTATCTACACATTCCATCTGACAATGACAAATCTCACTATATTGATTGACAAAAGGGATTCTCACCTATCAACCATGATGCATGACAAAATTTCCCCACAGTCAATGATTAGCATTTGACAATGACAACCAATTGCGTACCATCACGCCCAATATTCTATGACGGAGATTCTGTGACAAACCTCGTGACGGACAACATTTGTCACCAACCTATTTTCAGTGACAAAAATGTTATCATACATGACAAAAGGCGTTTGTCAAAAAATACCTTTTTCTAGTAGTGGTTGCATCACCGCACCCACTTGGATGTGTGTGTATATCATTGTGGTTTGGAAAAGAACACATGCAATGTCACTCCAGCATGTGTCCAACCATGTCTAGGAACCCTAGCAAGATGCTGGTATTCAGCTGCCACCTGTAGTGGAGCACCAGTTTCAAAGATGTTCCATCACCACACCCACTTGTATGTGTGCGTGTGTGTATCATTGTGGTTTGGAGAAGAACACATGCAATGTCACCCTAGCATGTGTCCAACCATTACGAGGAACCCTAGCAACATGATGGGATTCAACTGCCACATGTAGTTGATCACCAGTTTGAAAGATGTTGTGCTACCAAACCCACTTGGATGTGTGTGTATATCATTGTGGTTTGGAAAATAACACATGCAATGTCACTCTAGCATGTGTCCAACCATGTTGATGAACCCGAGAAACAAGTTGGGATTCAACACCCAAATCTAGTGGAGCATCGGTTTGAAAGATGCTGCATCACCACACCCACTTGGATGTGTGTGTATCATTGTTCTTTGGAAAAGCACGCATGCAATGTCACTCCAGCATGTGTCCAACTATTGCCATGAACCCTAGCAACATGATAGGATTCAACTGCCACATGTAGTGGAGCACCAGTTTGAAAGATGTTGCATCACCACACCCACTTATATGTCTGTGTGTCGTTGTGGTTTGGAAAAGAACACATGCAATGTCACTACCGCATGTGTCCAACCATGTCCAGGAACCCTAGCAACATGCTGGGATTCAACTGCCACATGCAGTGGAGCACTAGTTTGAAAGATGTTACATTATGACACCACTTGGATTTGTGTGTGTGTTTCTATCATTGTGGTTTGGAAAATAATACATGCAATGTCACTCCAGCATGTGTGCAACCATGTCTAGTACCATAGCAACATGCTGGGATTCAACTGCCACATGCAGTGGAGCACCAGTTTGAAAGTTGTTGCATCACCACACCCAATTGGATGTGTGTGTATAATTGTGGTTGGGAAAAGAACACATGCAATGTCACTCCAGCATGTTTCCAACCATGTCGAGGAACCCTAGCAACATGCTAGGATTCAAGTGCCATATGTAGGGGAGCACCAGTTTGAAATATGTTGCATCACCATACCCACTTGGATGATACCCCCACTTGGATGTGTGTGTATCATTGTGGTTTGGAAAACATAACATGCAATGTCACTCCAGCATGTCTCCAACCATGTCTAGGAAACCTAGCAACATGCTGGAATTCAACTACCACATGCAAAGGATGACCAGTTTGAAAGATGTTGCATCACCACACCCACTTGGATCTGTGTTTGTGTGTGTATCATTCTGGTTTGGAAAACAACACATGCAATGTCACTCCAGCATGTGTGAACCCTAGCAACATGCTGGGATTCAACTGCCACATGCAATGGAGCACCAATTTGAAAGATGTTGCATCACCACACCCACTTGGATATGTGTGTGTATCATCGTGGTTAGGAAAATCACACATGCAATTTCACTCCAACATGTGTCCAACAATGTCCAGGAACCCTAACAACATGCTGGGATTCAATTTCCACATGCAGTGGAGTACCCGTTTGAAAGATGCTGCATCACCACACCCACATGGATGTGTGTGTATCATTGTGGTTTGGAAAATAACACAGGCAATGACACTCCAACATGTGTCCAACCATATCTAGGAACCCTAGCAAGATGCTGGTATTCAAGTGCCACATGCAATGGAGCACGAGTTTGAAAGATGTTGCATCACCACACCCACTTGGATGTGTGTGTGTATCATTCTGGTTTGGCAAAGAACACATGAAGTGTCACTCCAGTATGTGTCCAGCCATGTCTAGGAACCCCTAGCAACATGCTGGTTTTCAACTGCCACATGAAGTGGAGGACCAGTTTGAAAGATGTTGCATCGCCACACCCACTTGGATGTGTGTGTATATAATTGTGGGTTGGAAAAGAACACATGCAATGTCACTCCAGCATGTGTCCAACCATGTCTAGGAACCCTAGCAACATGATGGGATTCATATGCCACATGAAGTGGAGCACCAGTTTGAAAGATGTTGCATCACCACACCCACTTGGATGTGTGTGTGTATCATTGTGATTTGGAAAAGAACACATGCAACGTCACTCCAACATGTGTCCAACCATGTGTAGCAACCCTAGGAACATGCTTGGATTCAACTGCCACATGAAGTGGAGCATCAATTTGAAAGATGTTGCATCCCCACACCCACTTGGATGATAGCCCCACTTGGATGTGTGTGTTTGTGGCCATGCGGATCGTTGTGGTTTGGAAAAGAACACATGCAATGTCACTCCAGCATGTGTCCAACCATGTCCATGTACTCTAGCAATATGCTGGGATTCAACTGCCACATGCAGCGGAGCACTAGTTTGAAAAATGTTGCATCACCACACCCACTTGGATGTGTGTGTGTGTGTTTCATTGTGGTTTGGAAAACAACCCATACAATGTCACTCTAGTATGTGTCCAACCACGTCTACGAACCCTAGCAACATGGTGGGATTCAACTGCCATATGAAGTGGAGCACCAGTTTGAAAGATGTTGCATCACCACACCCACTTGGATGTGTGTGTATATCATTGTGGTTTGGAAAAGAACACATGAAATGTCACTCCGGCATGTGCCAATCATGTTGAGGAACCCTAGCAACATGCTAGGATTCAATTTCCACATGAAGTGGAGCACCAGTTTGAAAGATGTTGCATCACCATAACTACTTGGATGAGTGTGTATCATTGTAGTTTGGAAAAGAACACATGCAATGTCACTCCAGCATGTGTCCAACCATTTTCATGAACCCTAGAAAGATGCTAGGATTCAACTTTCAGATATAGTGGAGCACTAGTTTGAAAGATGTTGCATCACCACACCCACTTATATGTGTGTGTGTCACTACTAGGGAAAACCCTACCCGAGGCGCACCAGTAACCCTATCCGAGGTGCATATGGTATGCGCCTCTAGCGCCGCGCCTCTAGTATTTGTTACGTGAGTTGCATATCATATGCGCCTCTAGTATTGGTTATGGGAGGCGCCTCCTATACTTCATATATGCGAGGCGCATATCTGTATATGCGCCTCGCATATATGAAGTATAGGAGGCGCATATGATATGCACCTCGCATATGCAGTAGAATGCGCCTCCGATAGTACCCTATATGCGCCTCCTATACTTTACATTTGCGCCTCGGATATATTTTCGAAATTCAAGTTTTACAGCAATTTTCAAATAACAGTTTACAGGTATTCAATTATACAATACAGTCCAGAATATAGTATAAACAGCACCAAATTTTCTAGAAACTCGCAATTGGTGAAAGCATAGTAGAACCAACATGAATACAAGTACATTACACATCAATCGCGACATACGAGTTCATACATCAACAAGTGCCAAGTTTTCACACAACACCAAGTGTTTGTGCCACAAGTTCACACCTCCGAGTACAAGTTCACAATCACATTACAACTCTAATGACAAAGCCCTATCTAGATGAAGTGGAGCACATAACCTACCATGAAGAGCAACAAGGTTGTGATCACGAGGACGTTCCTACACTTCTTCCTCGTGTGCCTCCTCCACTTCTCTTCCGGCACCTCTCTAGTCTTGTAGCCTTTGTAGTTGTTGCCCAAAAATTTGTTCACTTGCTTCTGTCAGTCTTCCCACTCCTCGTACACACCTGGAACCTTGCCGACATACATGATATAGCATTTCTTCGACATCTCCTGTACACAAGATAGATGATATTATCTATGTCAGTGGAAAGCAATAGAAGTTCACAAGATAAGATCATGCATATATTTTTTTTGACACCTTTACCGTAGGGGAATCCCCTACGGTGTAATTTTATTAATTAAAAGAAGTCCACATACAAAGGATCCAAAGATCCAAGAGAAAGAACAACCTCAAGGAGGAAAGAAATGGGCTAGCAACGACATGAGATTAAACAAAGATAGATAGCAGCCAGTCAATAAGTGGTTGAACCAGGTCTGCTTTCACTTTATACCTATGAAGAAGGAGATCACTCTGAAAACCAGTTTTCCAATGGTTGAGGTAAGCAAGGACAACCTTGAAGATCAGATCGTTACGAGCCCTCCAAATGTTCCAAGCAGAGCATGCAACTACCTCCATGAAACAGGGACCTTGAAAGGAAGCTTTTGCCAAAATAAATCTGTTGGTGAAAGGGAGCGACATGTCCCATTGAATAGAGATGGAGTTCCAACAATGAATCACAAATTCACACTCAAAAAATAGATGATCTCTTGTCTGAAGCACCGCACCATTGCATAGAACGCACTAAGGCCCGGACTCCATATTCCAATGATTACGTAACATGATGTCTCTGGTATTGAGTCGGTCAAGCATAAGCAACCATGAAAATACCTTTAACTTTGGCAAAGCTTTTGATTTCCATATCATGTTGATGGCTTCATCTCTTGGAACCTGGTCAAATAGGAATCGGTAGAACCTGGACGATGTATATTTTTTGCCCCAAACAAATGTGCGCTGGTCTGTAGCAGTAACGACAGTCTGCGTCTCAGCCATTAGATGTGATATATGTTGGAACTCTTAGTATGCTTCAACTGAGAGAGGTAGAGAAAAACAAGAGCTAAGATTAGCCACTAAAATGTCTTCATCCAGTGCATAGGAAAAAAGGCGAGGATATTTGTCGCATAGGATCTCTCCATTTGACCAATAGTCTTTCCAAAAAAGCACGGATGACCCATTACCAATCTTGCAATGGGAAATACTTCTTTAATCACCAACCAAACTAAAAATGTCCCTCCACTAGAAAGAGCCGCGCCTAGATTTAGCATGTGGTACGCTATCCCCATAAAGCGACCAAACAAGATTAACCCATGGCACATTTGCTTTCGAGTAAAATTTGTCCAGTTGCTTGAGTAAAAGAGCTTTGTTTTGTAATTATAAATTGAGAACTCCAAGACCACCATGACATTTTGGCCTACATACCAACGACCATGCTGCCAGTGCATTTGCCGAAGATGAATCATCCTCCTTGGCCCATAGGCAGTGACGTTGGGCACGATTACAAATATTCAGTACAATGCATATATATATGGGTGCAACAAGATGTAAGAAATCACGTTCTAATCATCGGCATTTCAAAGAAAGACAAGAAAAGCAAACAAAGAATGTCTTGGATTAGTGCCTCATACTTAGGTTGGGCACGATAATAATAATGCTCGCTGTTTGATCTTGTGTGGCAAGTAGAGTATATGCCCAAATTACTAGTCTACTTGGCACACCAGATCAAACAGCAGCATAGTCATACACATGATGCCACAACATGTTCTAATCATCGGCATTTCAAAGATAGACCAAAAAAAGCAAACCAAGAATGACTTGGATTCGTGCCTCATACTATTCGTATCACCAAAGACAAAAGAAGAGAAATAATTCCACGATTCATATAGCATGGGCATGATACATAATATTCTCAATGCAATATTATAACATACGAAAAATGATAATTATGAATGTTTCGGTACATAATAGTAGGCCACACACACACGATGATTCTTGACAATGGTTGGAGCGTGCTAGCATTTCTTGACAATGGTTGTCTTCTTGCCCTTCTTTGTCGTGGTTGCATAGGTTAGGTCTGGGACGTCTTCACTACTTATTTTGAACGGGAGTCCTTTCTTAGGTAGGGTTGTGGTGTACGGTGCTTGGTTTCCGTATCCGTATTCCATCTTCAGGTCACCGTTCTGGTCAAAGTCTTGCTCGTTGCCGACTCCGTCCATTCTGATGATGTTCGTTTTGTCTCTCCTGACAACAACCTGGCTAGGCTTTGAGGGGTCTGTGATGTACCAGTATTGGTCGACCTTTCTAGCTAGAAACCAAGTCTCATTTCTCGCGTGTGCGTTCGTGCTGGTGGTCTTTGACAGTATAACCATGGTGGTGAAATATCGACCTTCTTTCTCGACTCTCTTGGCCCACCTGACACGAAACATCGACACCTTCTCCGCAACATAGTCGAGCTCCCAAATCTCCTCGATCCTTCCGTAGTATCTTTTTTTTGAGATTTCCGTAGTATCTTTCTGGGACATCGCCGGTGTAGAATATCCCCGTAACCCCTGAGTTCTAGTAATCGCAGTTATTATCCTTTTCCTAGGTGTATAACGTGTATCCGTTGATATCGTATGCCTCATAGGTAATCAGGTTGTGCGAGGCACCTCGTGACAAGGAGAATATGAGTATATCTTCCTCCGAGTACTCGCCCTACGGTGGATTAGCAATGACCTTCTCCCTGAACCACTGTGTGAAACCGGAGTGGTGCTCCTTGATAACATCTTCCTCCGAGTACTGGCACCCCTGGCTAGCATAATTCTTCTTGATAAAATCTTTGTGCTTATATATGTATGGATCAACCACCTGCAGGTGCTATAGCGCGACCAGGTTTGCTCTTTCAAAGTACTTGGTTTGGCCCTCGAGGTCGACATGCTTTGGGTGCCGACCCTCATGGTGACCCCATCTAGCGAGCCTCCCGAGCTGCTTGTTGAATGGCAGACCAAGAGGGGTCTCGGTTTGTAGAAGGTTCGAGGATAAAGATATGCACTCTTCGGCCAGGAAGCCGTTTGCTATGCTTCCATCTAGACGGGACCTGTTCTTAACGTATCCTTTGATGTGTCCATTGAGCCTTTCGAATGGCATCATGCTTTAGAGAAACAGAGGACCGAGCTGGACGATATCCTCCACGACATGGAGAAGCATATGAAGCATGACTTCAAAGAATGCGAGGGAAATAGATCTCGAGCTCACATAGTATCACCATGATCTCGTCCTATAGCCTCGTGAGCTGCTTAATGCCTATCGACTTCCGAGAGATGACGTCAAAAAAGTTGCAGAGGCCAAACAACGTTTCACGGACGTGCTTGTCCATTATACCTCGGATCGCAACCGGGAGTACCTGCGTCATCAGCACGGCGACATCATGAGACTTCATCCCGCTGAAGCGCTGCTTCGCCTCGTCTATCCATCTGCTTATCTTCCCTGTGTAGCCGTTCGGAAATTTGACTCCGAGGAGGCACTTCATAAACTATATGGCCTCCTTCTTACTCAGAGTGGAGCACGAGGCCTTGAGCTTGACCTCGCCCTTGTTGACTTGCTTTTTTTCCCTTGCGACGATGGTTATTCTGTGTTTCTGTCTCCTCCTCCTCGTCCTCCTCCTCGTCATCTCTAGGTGGTGGTTGAAGTTCATCCCTGATGCCCATATGCTTCAAGTTGTTCCTTGCCTTCATCCCATCTTTGGTGTTGTCGGTGTTAAGGAGGGTGGCAAGCAGACTCTCGCCCATGTTCTTCGTGATATGCATCAGATCAAGGCTATGAGGCATGCGGAGGATCTTCCAGTATGGAAAGTCACAGAAAACAGATCTCGCCTTCCATACCTTCAGCGGCGGCTCTGGCTTCTTCTGGGTCTTTCCCGGTGCAGGGCATTCCTTCCAGTTATTCAACAGCTCGCAGATTTCCATGCCGCTACTCTGGTTCGGGATTCCTCAGATCTCGGTCGTCCCATCAAACAGATCTCCTAGTTTTCTCCAGGCGTGATTCTTGGGAAGCCACCTCTGAGCCCCAAGGAACACGGTTTTCCCGGACCTGGGATATTTATGTAGTTGGCGGTGCGTTGTATTATCCTTGCACCTAACACACCCATAGAACCTTGGACCACCTGCCCCAAGAAGTATCCGTAACTGGGATAGTCTTGCACCATCGTGATCACCGCCGCTCTCATGTCGAAGTATTCTTGTCTCGAGGCATCCCACGTACGGGCTCCTTCTTCCCATAACATGGCCAACTCCTCTTTCAACAATGTGAGATACGGATTGATGTATGTACCGGGTTGTTTTGGCCCTTGAACCAGGATACTCATGGTTACGTACTTCTTCTTTATGCACAACCAGGGGAGGTTGTAGATCCATACAAACACGGGCCAGGTGTTGTGTTTGCTGCTCTGGCTTCCGAACGGATTGAGTCCGTCGGTGCTCACGCCCAGCCTGAGGTTCCTTGACTCTTTCCTGAAATGTTGGTAATATTGGAGGTCCAATGCCTTCCACTGGTAAGCATCCAAAGGGTGCCTCAGCATTTCCTCCTTCTCTGGATCATCGTCTTCTGGCCTCTTTCTTTCCGCGTGCCAGCGTATGAGCTCTACTTCCTTAGGGTCCACGAAATACCGCTGCAGACGAAGAGTTAGAGGAAAGTACCACACCACCTTTCTAGGAGCTTTCTTGGTCCCTCTTTTGTATCGAGAGGTCTTCCACACCGGACACGTGGTCTTCATCACGTCCTCGCCCCGGTAGATGATGCAATCATTTATGCAGACGTGGTACACGACTTTCTTGTCCTCGGTGATACTAGTCGGACATGTGTTACCCTTCTTGGGAAGAATATCATGCCAGAATGCAATGTTGTCGTTGAAGCATTCATCGGTCATTTTGTGTTTCACCTTCATTTTCAGAGCCCTGAGCGTTACATTCAGACGGGTATCCCCGTTGTTGCATCCATCAAACAATGGAGTGACCGCGTCTTTCTTCATTTGCTCTAGCTTAGCTTTCTCTCTAGCGGCGGCTCTGGCGTTACTCGTCTCCTTGAGACGAAGATCTTGTACATGAGGGTCTTACAGCTAGCTCGAATCATGGTCGACATCTTTATCTTCATGTTCATGCCCGGCGCCACCTTGATCATCTTCATGTCCATCATGCCTAGCACCACCCTGATCTTCATGATCATCGCCTGCCCCGCCGCCGGCGTCTTGATCTTCGTGATTGTGACCGACATCTTGATCTTCACAATTATTGACATCCTCATCATCATCTTTGTCATCACGTATCCACCGAGTGTAGCCACCCATGAAACTACGTCGCAGCAGGTGCGACTCCAGCATTCCGGGATCGTGCCTTATCAGATACATCATCTTGCAGTCGCGACACGGACATCTTATATCCATCTTGTTTGCGCGTGCCATATTGGCCCTCGCGCATCTCATCCACCTATCCACGAGGGCTTTGTGGATCAGTGGTCGGACCATGGTCGCCTACGCGTGGTACAAAGAGCAAGAGAATAATTAGAGCATATATGGGCATCTGGATCGCCAGAAAAATTCGGCATGACCTCCCCTAAAAGAGGACATCCGCGAGTGCCAGAAATTCGCTGGAAAAGAAATGAATCGACATTCTAGTGAAACATTGGCATCTCAAATGAAATCCCTTCACAAAAATAAGCATGCACCACAACACAATCATATAGTCATGGTGTCGCCAACAACGCGCATGACCATGCAAGCAACTCCTTCACGCTTCCTCCAACGATGACTTGCGCAAGAGAGCCGGAGGAGAAGTGAAGGGACATGTTGTAGATCTAGAGGAGCAAGAGACTTCACTTACATATGAGTGTCAAACAATGGAGATTGAGGAAGCTTCTATGGTGAATCAATGTGGGAAATGAGGTGGGGAGGAGGAGGGGGCGACCAAATCTGTCTTTTGGTGGAGGAGGAAGAAGTGAGACGAGTGGGGTGCATGTGCCAAAAGGTGCAAAAAAAGTGATCCAGGTTATGCGAGGTGCATTTTGCACTAAATGCGCCTCCTATAATATAACTATGTGCGGCGCATATACCCACATGCGCCTCGGCTATGTGGCCACCCGGGCCCACAGGGGTTACTTGAGGCGCACTCTGCTGAATGTGACTCGCCTATTATTAAGTATAGGAAGCGCATCTAATGATATGCGCCTCACATAATGGACCACCGATCTCCTCCCGGGCCCATGTAACTTATGCGAGGCGCATTCTACCCTTATGCGCATCGCCTATTTGATATATTGGAGGCGCATATTGTCAGAATGCGCCTCGCATAAGCTGGGGCTGCCAGATTTCGTTCGTACATAGATTATGGGAGGTGCATCCTACAAATATGCCCCTCTACTATTTAGATACTAGAGGCGCATATCAAAGCAGTGCGCCTCACCTATTTTATAGGAGGCACATATAGTATAAATGAGCCTCAAATGAGCATGTCTCCTATAGCCTTTTCTCTAGTAGTGTGTCGTTGTGGTTTGGAAAAGAACACATGAAATGTCACTCCAGCATGTGTCCAACCATGTCCAGGAACCCCAGCAACATGCTGGGATTCAACAGCCACATGCAATGGAGCACGAGTTTGAAACATGTTGCGTCACCACACCCACTTGGATGTGTGTGTGTGTATCATTCTGGTTTGGCAAAGAACACATGCAATGTCACTCCAGTATGTGTCCAACCATGTCCAGGAACCCTAGTAACATCCTGGGATTCAACTCCCACATGAAGTGGAGGACCAGTTTCAAAGATGTGGCATCACCACACACACTTGGATGTGTGTGTATATCATTGTGGTTTGGAAAAGAACGTATACAATGTCACTCCAGTATGTATCCAACCATGTCCAGGAACCCTAGCAACATGCTAGGATTCAACTGCCACCTGTAGTGGAGCACCAGTTTGAAAGATGTTGCATCGCCACACCCACTTGGATCTGTGCGTGTGTGTGTATCATTGTGGTTTGGAAAAGAACACATGCAATGTCACCCTAGAATGTGTCCAACCATGTCTAGGAACCCTACCAACATGCTATGATTCAACTGCCACGTGTAGTTGAGAACCAGTTTGAAAGATGTTGTGTCACCAAACTGTCGTGGAAATGACCACGGCAGTCGCTGCAGTAGGCAGTGATTGATTGAATCGGGGGCAAGAGCTGGCGGCCATCTGCGGTGCGAGATGGGGGTGGCTGCACATGGATTTAGCCAAGTTCGGCACCCCGAAGGGTAATGACATACTCCTGCTAGATTAGATTATTCGAGAGCGAGTTACAAGAGGGCAAGCTCGGTGTCTAAGCAGCGAGTCACTTGAAGGGGTGTATGATGGAATGTATGTCCTGAGGGTACCCTATGGAGGTTTATATATGAGGCACCTCTCTAGGGTTTTACAAGTTGCAATAGAACAAGATATGGTTTCGGAGGCTTTGACCTAATACAACTAGGCTTATGGTATGCACCCGGGCCTCCAGTCGCTAGGCACCGGGCCTTCATATTAGTCGTGTTCCAGTCGCCGTCAGGCAGACCCATTCGTGAGACCTTTTGGCCCAATCGGAACGTCCTGCTGGGTATACCCCACTTGGCATATCCCCATCAGTAGTCCCTGAGGCCACCGTTGAATCGGATGCAGGTGGTCAGTTGGCAGTCAGAGTAGGCGAGTCTAATTTGGACACCCAGTCGAATCGGCGGTGGACTCCACTAAAACCAGGGAAATTTTTCCCAGGCTCCCAGTCGCCGCTCCGGCGAATGTCACAGCTGTCAAGTCGCTGCTTCGGCGAGTGGACAGGGCTAGTTGCCGGCGAGTGGAATGGAGGAGTTGGACCGTCAACCTGGTCAAACTACCCGTTGGATACTCCAACGGTAACTTCGGCGTAATTACCATAGGTAACGGCTACCCCGAATTTGGCGGGTAGCGCTCCTCTATAAGGGGAGTGGCGAATTAGCTCTGCAGATCCTTCCCCGCATTCTTCATTCTCTCACATTCATTCTTTCTGTCTTCCTTTGATCTGATCCTTCTGCACCGAGCGACTCCACATCCTTCCCAATGGCACCTCCCAAAGGTTCATGGGGGAAATCCAAGTGCACCACGGACCAACTCAAGTCCTTCGAGGATGCCGGAGTCCTCTATAAGGGGAACTGGCGGGTTCCTCCTCCCTCCGAGACTGAGCCGAAACCGCGAGCCAGCGAATTCATTTGTTTCCCTAGCCACCTAGAGAGAGGTTTGGGGTTTCCCACCTCGCTCTTCTTCCGGCGCTTCTGTGTGTATTACGCAATCAAGCTGTAGGATCTTGGCCCGCATAGCATCGAACAGCTGGCGATCTTCGTCGCCTTCGGCGAGTGCTACCTCGGCTGCAGGCCGTATTTCCTGCTGTGGCTGGAGCTCTTCCACGGCCGCGTCGGGCGCGAGGCGTCCAGTGGCTTGATACTGGCGGCCGGCAGCGTCACATTCCAATTGAAGCCGAAGGCCAACTTCGTCAAGCTCCTTCTGCCAAAGAAAGGCGCGAGCGAGTGGAAGAAGAGATGGTTCTATGTGAAGGAATCCACTCCCTCTGGCGAGGTGGCGCTCCCCGAGTTCGTAGCCGAAAGGAGCAAGCCTCGTCGGCTGGCGCCGAAGAAGCTCCCTAAAGACCAGAATATGAACGTCGCGGAGATGATGGACCAGATCCAAAGGTTGAAGGACCAGGGGTTGACTTTGATCAACCTCTACAATTGTTGGCTCGGGCGGCGTCTTGTTCCGCTAGCGGCTCGGCCCCATTGGATGTATGAGTATAGCGGGAAACATGATCCCTCCTGAACCAGCAAAGAGTCGTGGGAGACCGAGGATTAAAAGGCCGCCCTAAAGAATATCCCTAACACAGAGTTCACCATCGTATCGGTCGGGCTCGCCCCGTATACTCCCGTGAAGAACGGAGCCCCCACAGTAAGTTTTCTTCCCAGTCGCCATATCTGCAATGTAACCTGTAGTCATTTGGTTCGATACTTATTGGTGTTCGTTCTCAGTTGTTCCAGGTACTAGAAGGTTGGCTCCCTCCGCTCGACGAAGAGGTTCCCCAAGAACTCGATGAAGTTTCCAAGGGAGATTCCTCCGAAAGCGACGAGGAGGAGGAGGTTCCTCCCTCGGTGCATGCGGCTCGCAAGACCCGCATGCAGAAGTAGCGTGAGTTCGAGGCGAGTCGCAGTCTCGACGAACGCGAAGGGGGCGACGAGATCGTGCAAGAGCACATGTCTCGGTGCACAGCCATGCCGGCGAAACCCGCGCGTAGACCAAAGTCGTCAGCGAAGAAGTTAGCATCGTCATCAAAGTTGGAGGTGGTGTTTGAGTTTGACGATGACTTCGATGACGAGGATGCTCCCGATTCTTTGCCCAAGATCCCTAAGAATGCGATTCCAGTGAAGGGATTGGGGAACAAGGACATCGAGGCGGCGGTAGAAGTCCCTCTGGCGGTGATCGCGCCTGAAACTTCAAGGGACCCAAGCCAAGAGGCGCTGAGGACGCGGCGTTGAGATCGCCGCAACCTTCAAGGGCGGCCGCGTCTCCAGAGCCAGAAATTCCGGCGACCACGACCTCATCATTAAGGAAGCCCGCGGTGTGATGGGCTTCAGATGTCTTTGAAAGGGGTCTCATGCGCAAGCTGGGCCTAGAGCTAGACAAGCCCGCCCACATCAGCACCGGGATGCACGTTCTTCCAGTCTCTAAGTAAGTATTGGCTTTTCCATTCCGAGTCATGTCTCATTTTTGTATTGTCATTGTGCTGACTGTGGATGTTTTGGCAGGTCTGGGGCCAAGAAGATTGGTCGTCCTTCAGTGGCGAAGATTCTGCCAGTCGCCACCATGGGAGAGGGCGACCTCCCCAAGAAGAGGAAACCTACCGGAGATGCAGCGACCGCGGAAGGCGCGAAGAGGCAGAAGGGAGTGCCGAAGATGTCGTGGCGATAGATAGCGCCAAGGAGTCCGATCTCGCTGCAGTTGCCGAAGAAGTGGTGGCGACGCGGTCGGAGCCAGTCATGGTCGCGCCTGCAATGGAAGCGCCAGCTCCGATGACCAGTTCCCCAGCTAGGGCGTCGGCAACATTCCCGCGCTTCATGGCTAGGGGGTTTCTTGGCGTGGCGGACAACCAGTCTCCATAGAGCCTGGACATTGGGCCCCGTCGTGGGTGTACTTCCTTCATGATCCCGTCGACTGATGCCGGAGAACTCCACAAGATGATTGGCGCCGCCATTCAGGTACTGGCTTTCTTCTATTCTCTAGTCCCCGAGATCCTAGTCGTTGAATTTCAGCGGCTAGGAACTGGATTTCTTTCTACTCTCCAGTCTCCGAGCTCTTAGTCGCTGAATGTCAGTGGCTAGGAACTAGATTTCTTTCTACTCTCCGGTCCCCGAGTTCTTAATCGCTGAATGTCAGCGGCTAGGAACTGGATATAGTTCTTGGTAAGTACTGAGTTTTGTTGCTTTTGCAGGGTTTGCAGAGGGAGTCGACCGATCGACAGGCCGCAAGGGAGCGTTTGGAGCGGGATCTGCGCGTGGTGCAGGAAGCGAACCGGCGACTCCAGGAGGCTGTTGGTAAGTACTTGCTTCTTTTTCTTTTCCTTTTTCGTTTGTGACCTGTTGGTGTGTGGCGCGTTGATGATTTGTCTCTTTCCTTTTCAGATGGTCTTCCAGCTGCAATTTCCAAGGCCCGTGAAGGGTATGTTCCAGTTGCCGAGCTGGACGCGGCGAATGGGTGAATTGCCTCGCTGATCCAGGAATTAGAGGAGGCGAAAGCAGGCTCAATCTTGTCTGAGGATCGAGCGAAGGCTGCGGTTGCTGCGGCTGAAGAGGAGCGCAAGGCCATGGACTCAATCATCGTGGGGCTGCAGAATGATCATGCCGCCTTGGAGAAGCATGTCACGGAGAACTGCCGCAAGCTTCTTGGTGAGTCTCCATCTTTTGCTTAACACATCTGGCGAATCCCCGATTGGGGAGGTCCATAGTGTCACTGACGTCTGATTTTTCAGTGGTGATAGGGCATAGCGACCCAGTGGTTCAGACTTTCAGTGCCTCGCAGTGCGTGACTGCCGTGGTGAACGCGGCCACGGCTTTGGCATTGTGTGTCCAAGCGATCCTTCAAGGAATGTCCCCCACCGAGGTTATTCCTGTGGGCTTACAGAAGTGTGGCGTATCTGGAGGAGGCGCCCGTCATCGTGGAGTGGATGGCGTGCTCGTCTTTCAGGCGCGAGGCCACCACGGCATTGAGCTTGGGTCTCGCCCACTTCCCCGACAATTTCAACCTCGACGACGTCACCAGCGGCTACCATTCGGCGACTGGCACGGTGGAGATGTCAGAGGTGCTGAAGCTGACTGCCAAGGCCGCCCCTTTTGCTGATTGGGTGTTAGCGATGGGGGATCTTCTGCCATACCAGGAAATAGTATTGGCGCCTGGCGACCCCAAGCCGGAGCATCGCGATATGAAGTCGGAGCAACCCTTCTAGTCAGTGTTGCCAAAGTCGCTGACGACCTACCCGATGAACCCGTGGCAGCCTTTTGTTCGTGTCAAGGGAGGTGGTGGTGCTTCTTCGTCAGGACCTGCGGAATAGATAGTATCGTTGGGCAGTTTTGGGATGTATGCCAAGTGGCGACTTCTATAATGTGAACAATATTTTGAGTAAAGGAATCAATAGTAGAGGGGAGTCCCCGAATGCGATTGGTTTTGTTTGGAGGCGAGTCCTCGAGCGTGATTCTTAGTGGTATCTATTGTAGGTTGCTAATGCGTTGTTTGTAACGCGTCTCTTCCCCTGGCTCAGAGAGCCAGTCGCTTGGGCGAGTCCAAGGTAGCTCTCATACTTGGTGTGTTCCCGAGCCGCGTGAGGGTTCCATTATTGCGGATTCCCCATGCGTGGTACTTAACCATTCGAGTCACTTTGCACGAGGATGGGAAGGACAAGTCGCTGTAAGAAGCGTATACCGGTCGTCTTGGCCCGGTAGGCCAGTTGGGCTAGGCGACTCCGATGGTGGCTCCGGGTTGGCGTTTTCGTGGACGTCCCAAGGCCCGAGTATTTTCGGTGCCCTTGGGTCGCACTACTTAGCCGTGCCAGTCGCTCGACCAAGGGTTGACTTCCGTGGGTAGCATACTGCTGATTGTACGAGTGCGAGTGGCACAAGGATGCGGCGAGTAGACACAATTTTGTGAATCGAATGAATTTCATTATTTATGTCAACTGAGTACATGTTTCGGTTCTATGTATAGAACTTCCGGAGGAGGTTTACATTCCATGGCTTCCCAACCTCGAGCTGGCCGTCGCCACGTATGTCGATGAGGTAATAGGCGTCATTGCCGAGGACTCGCCCTATGGTGAACGGCCCCTCCCATGGGGGGAGAGTTTGTGCATGCCCTTCTTGTCTTGAGCCAGTCGTAGGACCAGGTCGCCCTCCTGGAAGGTGTGAGTCCGGACTCGGCGGCTATGGTAGCGGCGGGGTCCCTGCTAGTAAATGGCGGTGCGAGAGTGAGCCAGGTCACGTGCCTCGTGGATTTGGTCGATGCTGTCTTGGCGTGCGGTCTCGTTTGTCGCCTCGACGTAATTGGCGACTCGAGGTGAGTCGTGCTCCAGGTCTGTTGGCATTACAGCTTCGGTGCTCTACACCATGAAGAAGGGTGTGAACCCGGTGGAGCGATTGACGGACGTGCGGATCCCCCATATGACTGAAGGGAGCTCTTCGACCGAGCATCCTGGGGTGCGCTCGAGGGGCACCTGGAGTAGTGGCTTCAGCCCGTGGAGGACGCTCTGGTTGGCACGTTCTGCTTGGCCATTCGACTCCGGGTGGGCGACTGAGGCAAGGTCGAGTCGTATGCCATGCTCTTCGTAGAATTCCGCCATGGCCCCTTTGGCGAAGTTGGTGCCGTTGTCCGTTATTATGCTGTGCAGGTAGCCGTACCGGTAGATGAGCTTGCGTAGGAACTTGGTGGCGGTCTTGGCATCGCACTTTTTGATTGGCTTGGCCTCGTCCCACTTGCTGAACTTTGTCGACCGCGACCAGGAGGTGGGTGAAGCCGGATGGGGCATTGATCACTCTTGTCCCTCCTGAGACCAACCAGACCCTCACCGGCCTACCCCTAGGCTGCAGCAGCAGTGGAGCGCCACCACTTTGTGGTCGCCGCGGCCAGAAGAGGGAAAATAGCCACAGACCACGCCGCGTCGTTCCAGCACCACCACTAGCTCCGTCTAACCCTACTGCACCTCCCTGCCCCTTCCCCAAGCCCAGCAAGCCCCTAGACCACACCTAGCACCGCCGCCCATTCTCTCTACGAGCTTGCCAGAGCGCGCCAGAGCATGTTAGCCGCCAGCACGGCACAGACCGTCCCCCGACCTAACCCGTGCACGCCGCTCCGCCTCGACCCCAGCAACCCTCCAGACATGGTCGTGCGCCAACACGCGACCCACAGTTGCAGAGCGCCGCGTCGAGCACTGCCTCTGCCTTCTAGAGCACAGGACGCTCTCGACCAAACGCCACCGCCCCTAGCCACGCATTGAAGCCGTAGAGCACCACTAGGAGGTAGGCCACCATCTGCCTACGCCGCCCATGCCGCTAGCCGCCTATATCAGCGTCACTGACGAGCTCACCGTCGTGCCGTTCGGTCCCCTCGTCGCCCTATAAAAGGATCCCTCCCCAGCACAAACTCCTCACACCATCTCACTCCCCTCTCTCCACTGATCCTTCCACCCCATCCCTGGAGCACGGCGAGTCGCTGTTCGCCGGAATTTAGCCGGAGCTTGCCGCAGCAGAGGAGGAGAGGCGCCGCCGATTTTGTCCACCCCAGGAGCTTCCGTGACCTCGCCTGAGCTCGCCGTCGTCCACAGTTCGTTTGCCCGCCTCACCACAGTAGCTGGAGCCCTGGTATACCCCCATTGCACCCCCACCGAGCCGCTAGGGTTAGCTCTCGCTGGCGACCTGTTCGCCGGGGACGACGATCCTTAGCCGTAGATCTTCTTTTTAATCGCATGGTCCACGTTGCCCCGTACCGCTTCACGTTTGATGTGCCGCTGACCTGCGGGACCCTCCTGTCAGTTGTCATTCGCACCGCGGAGCGCCACTGGGCCGGTCCATTTCCTTTCCCGCGCTAGCCCAGGAATTCAAATATAGTTTTTTCCATTTTAGTTTGAACTCACTTCTGTCCCTTAGTTAAAAAATCAATTCAAGAAGATCTACTGAACCAAATTGAGTGATTCAAATTTTGTAATAAAGCTACTGAAAATATCTATCCAAGCCCGTTGGATTTAATTCATTTAGAGTTAGAGATCTCTCCTAGTAAAAATAACAAGACAGAAGCTTTTGCACATTCAAACATTTTTATAAAATCAACCATAATAGCTTTTGAGTTGATTCCAACTCTCAAAAATCACATTTAACCATACCTATCTAACTATGTAATAATATTAAGGTTTACATGAAGTGACTTTGGATTAGTACCAAAACAATGCTATATAGGCATTTCTAGTCACTTTAAATCATTACATAATGAATTTAAACCAAAGTAAATATGAAACAACCCTTAAATCACATTCCCATATGTTAGAATATGTGGTGATGACATGATTCCACATGATCCCATATTTTAAGTAGAGAATATTAAATCTTAGTTATTTTCAATGAGTAGAAATTACTTTTCTTAAATAACAAGAATGAAACTAGTTAATAAAACCTTGTGATGCTTATGATGATAATAGATCATCCAATGTGTGCCTTAGAGTGATAAGTAGACTAGTTAAGCATTGTTTGGTGATTGTGTACTCCGTATGTATTTATAGACGATAGTACCGACCAAGCTTTCTAGGAGGGAAGAAAACTTCAACCACTGCACTACCTAAGGCAAGCTAACACTTGCAATTATTAGACTAGCAAGCTATCATTAACAATGCAAGCTAACCCTTGCAATCTAGATAACCCAAGCAAAGACATTAGACATGCTTTAGTTAGACCACTTGACTAGTACCTACCCCAAGTGTTATTTCCAAACTTTACTTTCTTTACTTTACCAAAGTCCTTTACTTGTTTAGAAGGTATCATAAAGAGTATAAAACTTGACCTATCTAGATAACCTTAGATGTCATTTTATGGCATGAGATTGATCCTAGCATTCCACCTTAGTGAACACTCTTAACTTAGTAGCTTAGAGCTAGATCAAAACTTGAGTCACTTTAGATGGGAACACTTGGTGAAAATGAATTATGAAAACCTTGGAATGATTTGTCATTCTATTGAGATGTTTTGACATGTGTTGAGAAACACAAATGGTTTATGATGATGAAAATGTTGAGGCATGAGCCTTAACCCTTTTACAAAACTGATGGTTGGATTCGGATGTGATACCATTCCAAATTTACCGTACAACCACAATACCTAAATTGGGTAAGGCTTAGCCGGAACTTTATATGCATTAGAATTAGTTCCCTCGTGGGAGAGGTTTGAGCTATGGCTACCTCTCAATGTTGTCCACCTATGCAGTGCCCAAGATGACAGATGGTCATGGTTGGGAGGCCATGCTCATAGGAGAGGTGCTTATACTAGGGTGTGTAAAGGAAAGGTTATGTTTGATTATCTGCATACTAAGTATGATGATTCAGGGTTATCCCTGACAGATGTATCGAATCTTGACTTGACCACAACAAGGTTGTGACTATGACACTAGCTTCCCAACTTAAGTGATTCTAGAACTTTATTTTATCTTTCTTTGTTTCTGAACTCAGCTTATGTTTCAAACTTAACTTTATAAATAAACTTAGAGTTAGCATTTACACTACAACTATCTTACTTGTTAGTGGTAGTTTGTGAGTACTTAAAGAGTACTCATGGCTTTTGTCCCTAGCTATTCTCATGGCCAGACTATGAAGGAGACTACCAAGATGACGGCTAGCAGGACGGCTATGATAACTAGGACTATCTGCCTTCGTCAGCATTGCCTGTGCCCTTGAAGATGGATCCCACCGCTACGCTTATTATTTATTCCACTGCTTGTTGTATTAAGACTGGATCATGAGATCCTTATTTGTGTAAGACCTTATGTATGGTTTGTAATGGATGATGTATTGTGATATCCAATCTGTTATGTCTCGCAAAAATGGTAATCCTGGGATTGCGATGTATGACATAACATGCATCTGGGATTAAAAATCTGGGTGTTGACAAGTTGGTATCAGAGCCATCCTGACCATAGGAGACCCTAGTTAGAATCAACGTCCGAACAAAAATTTAATTTCAAAAACCAAAGTGAGTATTTATAAAAAACTATTTACTCTCTTATCCTTGGGAATTCATTCTTTCTCAAAAATTCATGTTCCTCAAATTCTTACATTACTACCTAAAATTTGACACACTTGATCACTTCACTAACTTCCTCATCCTTAATTCTTGTAGATGGAGACCCAGTTCAGCAAGTTCTACCAATTGGGCAATGGAGGCGAGCTGATCTTCGAGAGGGATCTGGATTCACTATATGAGTTACTGGGACGCCCACATCCGGAGTTTCTTGGAGATCAACTTCTAGGACCCCCAGGAGGAGGTTTACAGTGGCTAGTCACCGCTGATCTTCGAGGAAGCATAGAAGCCCCAACATCCGGGAGAATCCAGTTCTCCGTGAGAGAATTGGCTAGATGGATTAGCCAGGGCAATGCATGAAGCTCTCGCACGTCTATGTGCCCTTAGTGTCAACCAAGTCCAAGGAACCCGTTTTGCTAACTATGCAAGACATGACTTCATGAGAATGCCGATGGAGATGGCTAGTCACCCAGAGCTGAAGCGTCAAGTGGAGAATCTTGACTTCTTGTTGTACGATCGCCGGAAGGAATTCGACAATGCTAGGAAGTTCGCCAACCACAACTGTGCCATTGCCGCCCAGAAGGCCCAGACTTTCTCACTGCTTGTCAAGGACCGTCAGTCTCTTCGCCGACAATGCGAGAAGAAGGATCGCACCATCGCCCGTCTTCGCAAGAAGGTGGCCGACCTCGAGAAGACCATCAAGGAGCAAGAAGCTCAGCTTGCAGCAAAGGAGGAAGAAGAGGAGGGTGAAGACATCCAGAGAGATATGGATTCTTACCTCAGCAATGATGATGACTTTCTGGAGGAGGATGCCATGGACTTCTACACTAAAGATGAGGAATCCGACTTCATTGACGATGAGTAGATGCACTAGAGCACTGTCGTAGCATGAGATGTATTGGTCCCACTGTATCATAGCTTGCAGAATGGTTCTTAAAACCATCTGTTTTCCTTATTGTTGTGGTGTGTGTGTGTTTGTATCATGTGCTTGCTTGAATGAATGAAATGAAGTTAGTTGCAAAACCTGAGTCAAACTCAAAGTTTTAGTCTTGAAACCAAAACCATGAACCTTAGAACTTTCCCTCTTACCCCTTTATCTACCTCAATCTTCAGATGACTCGTGGAAACAAAGGAGGGAGCAGCTCGTCGCAAGACCCAATGTTGCAGATCTTGCAGAATCTCATCGCAGACAGAGAAGCGAGTAGGATAGAGCGCCAAGATAATCTAGCAACACTGCAACAGATCACCCAGATGGCTCTCAACAATCAGAACCATGGAAATCAGGATCATCAAGGATCCAAGCTGAGGAACTGCCAGAACACCAATCCCCCAATCTTTAGCACTTCAGAGAACCCATTAGATGCTGATGACTGGTTGCAGACGATGGAGAACAATCTGGAAGTAGCCAGAGTTGATGACAACAAGAAAGCTCTCTTTGCCACCCACTACTTGGAAGGAGATGCAAGAGCATGGTGGAACAACATCTGCCTGATGAACCATGGTCAAGTGATGACATGGGAAGCCTTCAAAATCAAGTTTAGCCGCACCCACGTGTCATAGGGCTTAGTCACCAAAATGAGGGATGAATTTAGAGAGCTGAAGCAAGACAGAATGACTATGGTAGAGTACCGTGACAGATTCCTGTCCCTTGCAAGGTACACCCCTGATGAGATCAACACGGAGGACAAGAAGAAGGAGAGATTCCTGAACGGACTGCATGATGAGATGTAGACTGTCCTTGTAAACATTTGTTTCCAAGATCTCGAAGAGCTAGTCGACTCTACCGTTCAGATGGAAGGGAAGATTAACCAGGCAAACGACAACTGCAAACATCGTATGATGCAGCAAACTGCATCCAGCAGTCACCAGAAGTACCGTCCCAACCCCTTACCAGGATATGCACCGAGGAACAACCGACCCCCAATGTCTCGCCCAAGCTACCCCAACCGTAGCGGAGGCAATGTGAAGTCCGGAGGAAACAACCACAACTCCGGCAACACCAACAATTTCAACCGTGCCCCTCCCAAGAGCAACAACAACAACAACACCGCACCCAGAATTGGCAGCAATGTTGTGCCTGTCGCAGAAAAAGACAACTCTCAGATAACTTGTTTCGAGTGTGGAGTTAAGGGTCACTATTCCAATGAGTGTCCCAAGAAGATTGCAACCACTGCCAATGTGAACGCCCTAGCTCAACAGCAACGTCATGTTCAACTAGGGAGAAGATTTGCCCTAGGGAACCCTCATAGCAACGGCCGTCTCTTCCACATGAACGCCGAAGAAGCCCAAGAAGCGCCAGATGTAGTGTTGGGTATGTTTTCTGTCAACTCAGTTTTAGCAAGAGTATTGTTGGATTCAGGAGCATCGCATTCATTTGTCACCGAAGAATTTGCATGCACTAGTAAGATCCATCCAACCAACTTGAAGCATGTCATGATAGTTCAAATCCCTAGATCAACTACAAAAGCTAGAAAAATTTGCAAAGCTGTGCCTATCAGAATACATGGGATAGATTTTTATGCCAACCTCATAGTACTTGGAACCAAAGGATTGGAAGTAGTACTAGGTATGGATTGGATGTCAAGGCATAAAGGACTGATAGACTGTGCTAAGAAAGCCATCACCATGACCAGTAGCTCTGGAGTAATAGTAGAGCATATATCTGGAACCTTACCATATCGATTCAAGTGCAACAAGAGTCTAGCCGTACCCACCATTGACCAAGTCCGAGTAGTCTGTGAATACCCCGACGTATTCCCAGATGAATTGCCAGGTATGCCCCCGGATAGGGATATTGAGTTCATTATCGAACTAATCCCCGGAACCGGACCCATAGCCCAGAGACCCTATAGCATGAACCCCTTAGAGTTAGTAGAATTGAAGAAGCAGTTGGATGCCATGTTAGCAACAGGCTTGATTCAACCAAGCGCATCGCCAAGGAAATCACCAGTGTTATTCGTTGACAAGAAAGATGGAGGCAACCGTCTGTGCACCGATTACAGAAAGTTGAATGACGTCACCATCAATAACAAGTACCCCTTGCCAAAGATAGAGGATCTATTTGATCAGTTGACTGGAGCTCAGGTATTCTTAAAGATTGATCTTAGGACTGGTTATCACCAACTTAAGATTCATGCAACGGATATTCCGAAGACCGCATTTACTACTCGCTATGGTTTATACGAGTATACGGTTATGTCTTTTGGATTAACGAATGTCCCTGCTTATTTCATGAATCTCATGAATAAGATCTTTATGAATTTCCTAGATAAGTTTGTCGTTGTGTTTATCGATGATATCCTTATCTACTCCAAGTCAGAATAAGAGCATGAAAAACATCTGAGAATCATCCTAGAAACCCTAAGAGAGCATCAGTTATATGCCAAGTTCAGCAAGTGTGAGTTTTGGCTAAAAGAAGTAGGATTCCTAGGACATATTGTGTCTGCCGGAGGAGTCTCTGTTGATCCCGCCAAAATCAAAGATGTCGAAGAATGGGAAGCCCCAACCACTCAAACCCAAGTCCGTGGATTTCTCGGATTAGCGGGATATTACCACAAGTTCATCGAAGGATTCTCGAGCATCGCTAGACCCATGACCCAATTACTTAAGAAGGACAAGAAGTTTGAATGGACCGACAAGTGTGAAGCAAGTTTTCAGGAGCTGAAGAAGAGATTGATATCAGCCCCAATACTGATCATGCCAGATATCAAGAAGCCGTTTGATGTGTATTGTGATGCATCCAAGATTGGTCTCGGATGTGTACTGATGCAAGAAGGCAAAGTCATCGCCTATTTGTCTCGACAACTGAAGCAGCATGCGCAGAACTATCCGACCCATGATCTTGAGTTAGCAGCCATAGTTTTCGCACTGAAGACATGTCGTCACTATCTGATGGGTAATCGCTGTGAGATTTACTCAGATCACAAAAGCTTGAAGTATACTTTCACTCAGAAGGAGCTGAATATGAGGCAAAGAAGATGGATAGAGTTAATCAAGGATTATGACCTTGATATTTAGGCAAAGCCAATGTGGTAGCGGATGCTCTTAGCAGATTGCCATGTAGGCTAAACACCATGATCAAGGAGAAGCATCCAAGTTTGTATGAGGAGTTGGAGAAGTTTAGAACTGAGCTGGTTAGCAAAGGATTCTTAGCTAGTATTGAACTTCAACCCACATTAATCAGCCAAATCAAGGAAGCCCAGAAGAGAAATGAAAGTATCAACGGAATCAAACATCATATTGGTACAGGAAAGGTACCTGGATTCACTAAAGACGAAGAAGGAGTTCTGTGGTACAAAGGACGTATCTGTGTTCCAGCAGATTCGGAACTAAAGCAGGTTATCATGAAGGAAGCTCATGATACTCTTTATTCTATCAACCGCAGAGGAACAAAGATGTATCAAGACTTGAAAGAGCAATTTTGGTAGCACAAGATGAAGAGAGAAATCGGAAACTACATCGCCAAGTGTGACATCTGTCAAAGAGTCAAAGCAGAGCATCAGAGACCCGCAGGACTGTTGCAACCTTTGCAGATTCCGGAATGGAAACGGGATTCCGTCGCAATGGACTTTATCACCGGTTTCCTACTTCTAGTAGGGGAAATGACTCAATCTGGGTCATCATTGATAGACTGTCCAAGGTAGCTCACTTTATACCTGTGAAGACAACCTACCAAAGTTCGAAGCTAGCAGAGTTGTATATTGCTAGAATTGTTAGTCTGCATGGAACCCCAAGACCATAGTATCAGATCGAGGAACCCAGTTTACCTCGAGATTTTGGCAGAAAGTCCAGGAAGGATTAGGAACCAAGTTGAATTTCAGCACCGCTTATCACCCGCAAACTGATGGACAGACTGAAAGAGTCAACCAAATCCTAGAGGATATGTTGAGAGCTTGTGTGTTAGAGTATGGATCAAAATGGGAAGATTGCCTTTCACAGAATTCTCATATAACAATAGTTATCAAGCTAGTTTGCAAATGGCACCATTTGAGTTCCTATATGGAAGAAAGTGTCGTACCCCTTTGAATTGGTCGCAAGTAGGAGAGAGTCAGATCTTCGGACCCGACATTCTCAGAGAAGTCGAAGAGAAAGTTCACAAAGTCCGTGAGAACCTCAAGACCGCCTAATCCAGACAAAAGAGTTATGCTGACAAGAGAAGAAGAGACCTGACCTTCAATGTCGGAGATTTTGTATATCTCAAGGTTTCACCATTGAAGGGAACCCAATGCTTTAGTCTGAAAGGAAAGTTAGCCCCCAGATATATCGGTCCCTTCAAGATTCTGAATCGCCGAGGAGAAGTATCGTATCAACTGGAACTGCCAGAAGAGATGTCAGCCATCCACAATGTGTTCCATATCTTGTTACTTCGCAAATGCCTGGAAGTGCCGGAGAAGACTGATGTTTTCAAGAACATCGATCACCGAGCTGTTGAGATCAACAATGACCTGACATTTCATGAAGTGCCCATTCGTATCCTGGAGGAAGCTTACAAAACCACCAGAACCAGGAGTATCAAGTTTCTCAAGATTCAATGGAGCAACCATATCGAAGAGGAAGCCACTTGGGAGCGAGAAGATTACATTAGGACAGAGTTCCCAGATCTCTTTAGTTCCTAGTTTTCTTTCGTAAATCTCGGGACAAGATTTTGTTTAAGGGGGGAATGTTTGTAACATCCCCAAAACTTTAATCCAAGTGATCAAGATCCAAATCATCAAATTTAGAGTTAACAAAAACTTTTCCATTTAAAAATATTAAAGCATTCATATGTGTGTGCATATAATTTAGGAGTTGTTTTGAATTGCCATGATTAAGTGATCCATTGCTTGTAAAATGATTCTTAGGTGAAATAAAGATCATCTAGATCATCACCAAACAAATCCCAAAGAAAAACAAAGCAAAATGAATAAAATAACCAGATGGTCATTTGTGCCATTTTAATCAACGTACCTACTTTAGCTATTCCTAGAACTCAAAACCTAACAGAAACAAATGTGGATCTTTGCAGCCCTTGCTAGTACAAGTAGTGATGTACCAAGGCCCACTTTGTGATCTACCAAAAACATTCAAACACTAATTTTAAATGGCATTTGAAAATTGAATGTAGTTCATATGAGAAGATCCCACCTATTCAAAAACCACTCAAATGACCTCCATTTTCAAAACCCAAGCACACCTAAAAGCTCAAGCATGTGACCAAGCACTCCACCAAAATTCAAATAAAATATTCATGCGGCCATTGTGTCAAACACCTTGCAGGCAGAATCAAACCGAGCCTAACTTATATTGTTTTGATCAAATCTTGTCGAGTAATTAGAGCTGCATTGATCCCTCTTGTCCCCCCTGAGAACAACCAGACCCTCACTGGCCTACCCCTAAGCCACAACAGTAGTGGAGCGCCGCCACTTTGTGGTCGCCGCCGGCCAGAGGAGGGCAAAACGCCACAGATCACGTCGCGCTGTTCCAGCACCACCACTAGCTCCGCCTAACCCTACTGCACCTCCCTGCCCCTTCCCAAGCCTAGCAAGCCCCTGGACCACACCCCTGCACCGCCGCCCATTCTCTCTGCGAGCTCACCAGAGCGCGCCAGAGCACGTTAGCCGCCAGCACGCCATAGATCGTCCCCTGACCTAATCCCGTGTACGCCTCTTCGCCTCGACCCCAGCAACCCGCAAGACACGGCCCTGCACCGCCGCGCGAACCACAATCGCAGAGCGTCGCGTCGAGCACCGCCTCTGTCTTCCAGAGCGCGGGACGCTCCCGACCAAACGCCACTGCCCCTAGCCGCGCATTGAGGCCGTAGAGCACTATCAGGAGGCAGGCCACCATCCACCTACACCGCCCATGCCGTTAGCCACCTGTATCAGCGTCACCGACGAGCTCACCGTCGTGTCGTTCGGTCCCCTCGTCGCCCTATAAAAGGAGCCCTCCCCAGCACAAACTCCTCACACCATCTTACTCCCCTCTCCCCACTGATCCTTCCACCCCATCCCCGGAGCACGGCGAGCTGCCGTTCGCCGGAATTTAGCCAGAGCTTGCCGCAGCAGAGGAGGAGAGTCGCCGTCGATTTCGTCCACCCCAGGAGCTGCCGCGACCTCGCCTGAGCTCGCCGTCGTCCACGAGTTCGTTTGCCCGCCTCACCGCAGTAGTTGGAGCCCTGGTATGCCCCCATTGCACCCCCACCGAGCCGCTAGGGTTAGCTCTCGCCGGCGACCTGTTCGCCGGGGACGACGATCCTCAGCCGTAGATCTTCTTTTTAATCGCACGGTCCACGTTGCCTCGTACCGCTTCACGTTTGATGTGCCGCTGACATGCGGGACCCCCCTGTCAGTTGTCATTCGCACCGTGGAGTGCCACTGGGCCGGCCCATTTCCTTTCCCGCGCTAGCCCAGGAATTCAAATATAGTTTTTTCCATTTTAGTTTGAACTCACTTTTGTCCCTTAGTTCAAAAATCAATTCAAGAAGATCTACTGAACAAAATTGAGTGATTCAAATTTTGTTAGAAAGCTACTGAAAAGATCTATCCAAGCCCTTTGGATTTAATTAATTTAGAGTTAGAACACTCTCCTAGTAAAAACAACAAGACAGAAGCTTTTGCACATTCAAACATTTTTATAAAATCAACCATAATAGCTTTTGAGTTGATTCCAACTCTCAAAAATCACATTTAACCATACATATCTAAATATGTAATAATATTAAGGTTTACATGCAGTGACTTTGGATTAGTACCAAAATAATGCTATATAGGCATTTCTAGTCACTTTAAATCATTAAATAATGAACTTAAACCAAAGTAAATATGAACCAACCCTTAAATCACATTCCCATATGTTAGAATATGTGGTGATGACATGTGTCCACATGATCCCATATTTTAAGTGGAGAATATTAAATCTTAGTTATTTTCAATGAGTAGAAATTACTTTTCTTAAATAAAAAGAATGAAACTAGTTAATAAAACCTTGTGATGCTTATGATGATAATAGATCATCCAATGTGTGCCTTAGAGTGCTAAGTAGACTAGTTAAGCATTGTTTGGTGATTGTGTACTCCGTATGTATTTATAGACGATAGTACCGACCAAGCTTTCTAGGAGGAGGAGTTCTACCAAGAGGAC
Organism: Avena insularis; assembly: GCA_023614405.1. Classification (NCBI taxonomy): domain Eukaryota; kingdom Viridiplantae; phylum Streptophyta; class Magnoliopsida; order Poales; family Poaceae; genus Avena; species Avena insularis. Next base: position 268,654,902 of record CM042684.1, on the reverse strand, counting down.
GAGGAAGAAAACTTCAACCAGTGCACTACCCAAGCCAAGCTAACACTTGCAAGTATTAGACTAGCAAGCTATTATTAACAATGCAAGATAACCCTTGCAATATAGATAACCCAAGCAAAGACATTAGACATGCTTTAGTTACACCACTTGACTAGTACCTACCCCAAGTGTTATTTCCAAAATTCACTTTCCTTACTTTACCAAAGTCCATTACTTATTTAGAAGGTAGCATAAAGAGTATAAAACTTGACCTATCTAGATAACCTTAGAAGTCATTCTATGGCATGAGATTGATCCTAGCACTCCACCTTAGTGAACACTCTTAACTTAGTAGCTTAGAGCTAGATTAAAACTTGAGTCACTTTAGATGGGAACACTTGGTGAAAATGAATTATGAAAACCTTGGAATGATAAGTCATTCTATTGAGATGTTTTGCCATGTGTTGAGAAACACAAATGGTTTATGATGATGAAAATGTTGAGGCATGAGCCTTAACCCTTTTACAAAACTGATGGTTGGCATCGGATGCGATACCATTCCAAATTTACCGTACATCCACAATACCTAAATTGGGTAAGGCTTAGCCGGAAGTTTATATGCATTAGTATTAGTTCCCTCGTGGGAGAGGTTTGAGCTTCGGCTACCTCTCAATGTTGTCCACCTATGCAGTGCCCAAGATGACAGATGGTCATGGTTGGGAGGCCATGCTCATAGGAGAGGTGCTTATACTAGGGTGTGTAAAGGAAAGGTTATGTTTGATTATCTGCATATTAAGTATGATGATTCAGGGTTATCCCTGACAGATGTATCGAATCTTGTGGTGAAAGTGTACCACCTCTGCAGAGTGTCAAGCTATTCGAATAGTTGCGTCCGCGGTTATGGGCAGTTGGAGTGGCCATACTGTTTTGTTGTCAGATGTTTTCAAAACGGCTTAGGAAATGAATGATGAATCTTGACTTAACCACAACAGGGTTGTGACTATTACACTAGCTTCCCAACTTAAGTGATTCTAGAACTTTATTTTATCTTTCTTTGTTTCTGAACTCAGTTTAGGTTTCAAACTTAACTTTATAAATAAACTTAGAGTTAGCATTTACACTACAACTATCTTACTTGTTAGTGGTAGTTTGTGAGTACTTAAAGAGTACTCATGGCTTTTGTCCCTGGCTATTCTCATGGCCAGACTATGAAGGAGACTACCAAGATGACGGCTAGCATGACGGCTATGATAACTAGGACTATCTGCCTTCGTCAGCATTGCCTGTTCCCTTGAAGATGGACCCCACCGCTACTCTTATTATTTATTCTGCTGCTTGTTGTATTAAGACTGGATCATGAGATCCTTATTTGTGTAAGACCTTATGTATGGTTTGTAATGGATTATGTACTGTGATATCCAATCTGTTATGTCTCGCAAAAATGGTAATCCTAGGATTGCGATGTATGACATAACACGCATCTCGGATTAAAAATTGGGGTGTTGACAGAGTGCGTTGTCCGCCTCCGGGTCCCATTGGAACGTGGGGTTCTTGTGCATCAGGCGATAAAGAGGCATGGCCTTCTCGCCTAGTCAGGGAATGAAGCGACTGAGAGCCACGACTCACCCGACTAGCTTCTGGACGTCGCGCAGGCACTCGGGTTTTCCGCGTCGCGCGATGGTGTCGATCTTGGTGGGGTTGGCTTCAATGCCTCGCTTGGAGACTACGTATCCCAGTAGCTGTCCGATGGGGACACCGAAGGTGCACTTTCCTAGGTTCAGCTTGATCTTGTACCTCCACAGATTTGCGAAGGTTTCGGCTAGGTCGGCGAGCAGGTCGTCTTGGCGGGTGGATTTTACCACCACATCGTCGATGTAGACGTGAATGTTGCGGCCAATTTGGCTCACGAGGCACTCCTGCATGCATCTTTGGTATGTGGCGCCGGCGTTCTTGAGGCCAAACGTCATGGCCATGTAGCAGAAGGCGCTGAATGGCGTGATGAACACCGTCTTCTCCTCATCCTCGACTGCCATCTTGATCTGGTTGTAACCAGAGTAAGCGTCGAGGAAGCACAGTGACTCCGATCCCGCGCTCGAGTCGATGATCTGATCGATGCGTGGTAGTACGAACTCCTCCTTCGGACAAGTGCTGTTGAGGTTGGTGTAGTCGATGCACATTCTCCAAGTGTTGTTCTTTTTCAGGACGAGGACTGGGTTCGCCAGCCACTTGGAGTGTTTTATTGGCCGAATGAAGCCTGCGGCCAACAAGCATTGCACATCTTTGGCGATTCCTCGGCGGCGCTCTTCATTGAAGGGCTGCAACGGCTGCTTTACTGGTTGCACTTTGGGGTCGGCGTGTAGTTTGTGCTCAGCGAGTTCCCTCGGGACACCTGGCATGTCGGAAGGTTTCCATGCAAAGATGTCGCGGTTCTCATGAAGGAACCCGATGAGCGTGCTTTCCTATGCAGGGCTCATATGCGCCCCAATGGTGACCGTCTGGCTGGAGTCACCTGGGACGAGCTCGACAGTGCGGGTATGCTTGGTTGCCTCAAATGTGGAGTTCATGGCGGTTGGCTTCTTCAGTATGGTGGGGTCGTCCTTGTTGATGTTGCCCGCGTATTTCGCGAGCTCCTCCGTGTGGTCAGTCTCCACGGCGATGACGGCGTCGGTGAGCTCAGCGCCTTTGTCCTCGCATTCCACAACCATATCGGGGTCGCTGTGGACGGTGATGATGCCGCTCGGCCCTAGGAGCTTCATCATGTTGTACACTTAGTGGGGGGTCGCCATAAATTTGGCAAACGTTTGACGTCCTAGGACGTAGTGGTAGGGGTTGCGGAAGTTCACTAGCTCGAACTCGATTCGCTCGGTCCGGTAGTTTGCCGGTGTGTCGAAGGTGACTAGTAACGTCACTTTTCTGATCGGGTATGCCTTCCGACCGGGGACGATGTCGTGGAAGGTTGTCAGGGTCGGCTGGATTACTGACTCCGGGAGTTGTAGCCTTTTGAACGTGTCAGATACATGATGTTGATGGATCTCCCGCTGTCCATCAATGTCTTGGGTAGCCAATAATCGGCCACTTTGGGCCTGACTACCAGGACGACTCGCCCTGGATACTCGATTTTGGGAGCGTGGTCCTAGCGACTCCAAGTGATGCTCTGCTCATACCAGTTCAGGAATCGTGGGATGTCGACCTATGTCACCGCATTGACGGCGACTGCACGGGCGAGCACCTTCCTCTCGCACTTGGTGCCGAGTCCGATGAAGGTGTGTAGCGAGCCAACAGCGTTGCCGAAGCCCCCGGCGTTTCCGTTGTCCCGAGGTGGGTTGTTGTTGGGGTCTTCCCTTGCTCGCATTGCCTTTTCGATCTCTTTGAGAGAGTGGCAGTCCGCGGTGGTGTGTGTGGCGGGTTTCCCCTTCCTGCTGTGGTAGACGTAGGGCTGGTTCAGCAGGGCGGCGGGGTCGAATTTCGGCCTCGCTGCGTTGTTGGCGCTGTAGTTTCCGCTATCGCGGTAATTTCCTCCATCGCGGCGGTAGCTCTTTGGGTCGCGTTGTCCATAGCCCGTGTTGGCGACGAAGTCGACTCACCCGTCCGTGTGGTGCTTGCGGGTGATGCGGGTGCTGCTGTAGCGCATGCCGCGCTGTTGCCCGCTGTCGTGGCTGCCGGTGCGACGTCTTCCTCCCGACTTGTCGTCGGAGTCTTGGTTAGGGTCCTCCTCCGTGTAGCGCTTGGTAATCTCAAGGAGGTTGGGGATGTTGTCGAGCGTCCGGTAGACCCGCTTGATCTTAGCGACCAGGGGTTCGTACCAGCACGCGTTCTTGAAACAATGCATCGTCGTGTCCGGGTGGATGCCGGAAGCATTAATCCACAATTCTTGCCACCTTTGGATCTAGTGGCGGGTCGACTTGCGTTGTCCCTGGATGCACCGCTCTAGGTCTTCTATGGTGGTGGCACGGGTGTAGGAGCCCTCGAAGTGCCTGACGAAGGCATCCCGCATTTCCTCCCAGGAGTCGATGCTATCAACGGGGAGGGTGTTTATCCATGCCGGGTTACACCCTCCATCATTAGTTGGAGGTAGCGAGCGGCGAGCAGGTGAGTGTGGCCGGCGATTCCCATTGCCATGAGGTATGTGTCCAGCCACACTGCTGGGTCATACGTCAGATCGTACTTTTCGATCTCTTTGGTCACCTTGAAGTTGGCGGGGTAGTTTTCCCCTTTGATCAAAGGCCCAAAGCATTGGGGGCCGACTCGGCTAAGCGAGCCCCTTGGTTCGGGATCGCCGCGATTACTGAGGGTGTGCCTCAAGTCGTTGGGCTGGCACACTCGCCAGGCCTTGTTGTTGACGATGTGCGTGCGGGCGTCGATTGGCTGCCCGTTGGCGGCGACCGTGTTGTTCACCGTTCATGGTTTGTTAGTGGAGAGTGCGGGGTTGGCGGCCCGCGGCTGGTTCGCCAGTGGCTACGGTGGTGAGCATGTCACGGCTTTGAAGATGGTAGGGTGTCTGCTTGAGGCCGCCCTGCTTGCTGAGGAGCGGGAATACATCCGACCCCGTGGGTCGACACCCGCTGCTTGTTGCTCGACGGCCCTAGCGAGTAGGGCCTTGGCATACTAGATCTGGAGCGTGTCGTCTCCTTGTACGTCGAGGTTGGGAACCGTGGCGTCGGCCGTGACGACGTTGTCCATCGGGGTGGAGTAGAGTGGGAGTCCGTTGACGTCGCGGGCTTGTGGCGAGATGATGATCCGCGGTTAGTCCGGCAGCAGCGCGCGGCCGATGGGTGGTGGAGGGGCTCCGGTCGCCGGTGCGCCGGGTTGGTGTCGATTGCTTCCACCTAGTGGCACGTTCTTGCAGTACTCGCGCTCGGCCGCGTGTGCGGGGTCGCCTTTGTCGTTGAAGTTCAGGACGCGGCCCTGGACATTGAGTTCAGGCGGGTCCTGATGCGGCGCTGATGATAGAGCGATAACTCCCGGGCTATTTCCTGCTCAAGGCGATATTTCTCACGCTCGGCGAGCTTATTGCGCTGCGCCTCCGCGAGACGCAGGCGGGCCTCCTCCACCTCTGTGGTCGTGGCAGTCGGCAGGATTGGTGTGGAGAATGGATCTGGCGGGGCGGCCGTGGTGCCCGCCATGTAGATCGCGTTGAAGCGATTGGATCTAGCGTGGAAGTCTTCGGGCGACTCCGAGCCAGAATCAGAGTAAAAGATTCCGAGGATGGAGGAGTCCTCGAAATCCTCTAGGTTGGAGACTCGCGTGATGGAGTCCTCTCGTGATGCCGCTGTGATAGATCCGTCAACTGAGGCAGGGGTCGCGGAGTCGGCGTCGGCGTTTAGGGCCTCGTCGTTCGTGGCGGCGTTGGTCTCGGCCGCGTTGCTGGCGGCCGAGTCGTACTCGGTGACGAGGCTCCTGATGGAGCGGACCTGCTCCTCCGAGAGCAGATCACGGTGCGGCGGTGATCTGCCAACAATCACCGTCGCAGCTGGGTCGACTGCGCCGATGAAGCCGACGAAGAAGTTGATGGAGCCGACCGACATCACCACGCCGTGAGTGACTAGGCGTGATGCTAGGATGTAGCTGCTGGGCAGGATCTATAAGATCCCGCCGATGGCGATCATGCGGTCGGTGGCGAGAGGCCGATCGATCGGCAAATAGGGTCTCGCCGCAGAACTTAGGCCAGTCCTACTAGGCCGCACGGTGGGCACCACTGTTGTGGAAATGACCACGGCAGTCGCTGCAGTAGGCAGCGATTGATTGAATCGGGGGCGAGAGCTGGCGGCGTCTAAGCAGCGAGTCGCTTGAAGGGGTGTATGATGGAACGTAAGTCCTAAGGGTACCCTAGGTAGGTTTATATATGAGGCACCTCGCTAGGGTTTTACAAGTTGCAACCGAACAAGATATGGTTTCGGAGACTTTGACCTAATCCAACTAGGCTTCTGGTATGCACCCGGGCCTCCACTTGCCAGTCACCGGGCCTTCATCTTAGTCGCGTTCCAATCGCCATCACGCAGACCCATTCGTGAGACCTTTTGGCCCAATCGGAACGTCCTGCTGGGTATACCCCACTTGGCATATCCCGATCACAAACCCACTTGGATGTGTGTGTATATCATTGTGGTTTGGAAAATAACAGATGCAATGTCACTCTAGCATGTGTCTAACCATGTTGATGAACCCGAGGAACAAGTTGGGATTCAACTGCCAAATGCAGTGGAGCATCAATTTTAAAGATGATGCATCACCACACCCACTTGGATGTGTGTGTGTATTATTGTTGTTTGGAAAAGCACACATGCAATTTCACTCTACCATGTGTCCAACCATTTCCATGAACCCTAGAAACATGCTAGGATTCAACTGCCACATGTAGTGGAGCACCAGTTTGAAAGATGTTGCATCACCACACCCACTTATATGTGTGTGTGTCATTGTGGTTTGGAAAAGAACACATGCAATGTCACTCCAGCATGTGTCCAACCATGTCCAGGAACCCTAGCAACATGCTAGGATTCAACTGCCATATGCAGTGGAGCACCAGTTTGAATGATGTTGCATCACCACACCCACTTGGATGTGTGTGTGTATCATTGTGGTTTGAAAAAGATAACATGCAATGTCACACCAACATGTCTCCAACCATGTCCAGGGACCCCAACAACATGTTGTGATTCAACATCCACATGCAAAGGATCACCAGTTTGAAAGATGTTGCATCACCACACCCACTTGGATGTACGTTTATGTGTGTATCGTTGTAGTTTGTAAAAGAACACATGCAATGTCACTCCAGCATGTGTGAACCCTAGAAACATGCTGGGATTCAACTGCCACATGCAATGGAGCACCAATTTGAAAGATGTTGCATCACCACACCCACTTGGGTGTGTGTCTATATCATTGTGGTTTTCCAAAGAACACATGCAATGTCACTCCAGTATGTGTCCAACCATATCCAGGAACCCTAGCCACATGCTGGGATTCAACTGCCACATGCAGTGGAGTACCTGTCTAAAAGATGCTGCATCGCCACACCCACTTGGATGTGTGTGTATATCATTGTGGTTTGGAAAAGAACACATGCAATGTCACTCCAACATGTGTCCATCCATGTCTAGGAACCCTAGCAACATGATGGGATTCAACTGCCACATGAAGTGGAGCACCAGTTTGAAATATGTTGCATCACCACACCCACTTGGATGTGTGTGTATCATTGTGATTTGGAAAAGAACACATGCAATGTCACTCCAACATGTGTCCAACCGTGTGTAGGAACCCTAGCAACATGCTTGGATTCAACTACCACATGTAGTGGAACACCAATTTGAAAGATGTTGCATCCCCACACCCAATTGGATGATAGCCCCACTTGGATGTGTGTGTGTGGATGATGACCCACCAGTATAGGGGGTGTATCGCAGTACTTTTCAGGGAAGTGAAACCCAATTTATTGATTCGACACAAGGGGAGCCAAAGAATATTTATAAGCCTTAACAACTGAGTTGTCAATTCAGCTGCACCTGGAAACAATCTTGCTCACAGCAGTTTATCAGTAGCAACAGTTTTGTAGTAGGAATAGCAAAGTAACAGCAGTAGTAAAGCAAAGACAGTAGTAACAAAAGTAGTAAACAGTGGGATTCGAGTGTGGTAGGCATAGGGATGGATGGACGGGCGTTGCATGGACAAGACAATTCACATAGCAATTAGAACATAGGGCAATTGCAAATAAATAAGATAAAGCATCCAAGTACTAGACAATCCTAGGCATGTGTTCCATATATAGTCATACGTGCTCGCAATGAGAACTTGCACGACATCTTTTGTCCTGGCAGCCCGTTTGCAGCGGGGCCTCTAGGGAACTACTGGCAATTAAGTTGCTCCTTTTAATAGAGCACCGGAGCAAAGCATTAACACTCCATTAAGACATGTGATCCTCACATCAAAGCCATTCCCTTCCGGTTATCCCGATTTCTTTCACTTCGGGGCCATAGGCTTCGGACAACAACGTGTTTATACAACTTGCAGATAAGACCAAAAACACTACTATCATAATGAATCAATAACATGTTCAGATCTGAAATCATGGCACTCGAGCCCTAGTGACAAGCATTAAGCACAACAAGTTGCAACAAAGTCATAAAGCACTAATAAAAGATACTAGGCACCATGCCCTAACAATTTGATGCCATTACATGAACGATCACATCCAATCCCTACCATCCCCATAGCCTACAGCGGGGGATTACTAACTCATAGATGGTGGAAACATGGATGGTTGATGGAGATGATGGTGGAGATTGATGGAGATGGCTCCGGGGGCACTTCCCCGTCCCGGCAGGGAGCCGGAACAGAGACTTTCTATCCCCCGAATCTCCCCTTCTGTGGTGGCAGCGCTGTGGAACTTTTTCTGGAAAAACGTCGAACCCCCCAAAGTTTTTAGGTCAGAAGGCTCCTTATAGGCGAATAGAGAGGCCGAGGGGGTGCCTGGGGCCACCACACCATGCCCTGGTGCGGCCAGGCCTAGCCCGCTCCTGGGGGGTGTGGCCAGCCCCTGGCCCTCCTCCGTCTCGTATTCTGGCTCTTGGAGTCTTCTAGAAAAATAGGCACTTTGGCTTTTGTCCCGTCCAATTCCGAGAATATCCATTTTCTGACTTTCCTGGAACCAAAAACAGCATAAAACAGGCAATTGGCACTGTGGCTCTTGTTAATAGGTTAGTCCAAGAAATCATATGAAAAGTACTCCAAAGTGTGGACAAAACACAAGAAAGTGGATAAAACCAAGCACGGAGCATCAGAAATTATAGATACATTTGCAATGTATCAACATCCCCAAGCTTAACTCCTGCTCGTCCTCGAGTAGGTAAGTGATAAAAAGAAAGAATAACTTTTGAGGTGACATGCACCATCAAAGACTTGATCAAAATATTTGTAAAACATTCAAAGCTAGGATCATAGTACTTCAATCATAACATGAAAGACAAAGTTCTAACAATAAGACATAGAAACTATGATGCAACATGAAAATGCACAAACAAAAGATTCATGAATAACAATGCTGATGCAGCCCGTCATACATCTACACCAACAAGTCCCCCAAGTGGACCCATGACTCGTGCCCGAGCCAAACTCCTACAAGCTAAGGTGAACTCACTCCTCTCCTCGTGCCAATTCGATACCTCCTTGGATGGCATACTACTTCATACCTCTACTCTGTGCATCATCAGGTACAAACCCCCGCCGCGTCGACCCACGAGCCCTGAAGCTGCACCTGAGCTAAAGCTACCTGAGCCAGAGTGTCCGCCCGAATCAAGCCGGAATGTCCGGCGCAACCGGAGTGTCCGGCGCGACTCAGCCGGAGTGTCCGGCCTGCCCGAGCCCGGACCTGGCGTGGACATTCAGAAGGTCAAATCGGACACTCCCCGGACACCACCCGGAGTGTCCGGCCACCCCGGACTGTCCAGCCGTGCCGACCCGGACTGTCCGGCCCAAGCGATGGGCATGCGAGCCTAGCTGGGCCCTATGGCCCATGTACCCCTCTACTTCGCCCAGAACTCTACTTTAATGCCTGAATTACCCCTGAACTTGTGGATGGCCTATATATAGCCCCCCACCTCCATTGTAAACCCTAGGCTTGATATTGGAATTAGTGGAAACCCCTTTGTGGATCTATCTAATTCTTGCCTCATGCTCCTTGACTAAGGAGCACCAATATCCCCAAACCTCGTTGGAGTTTGCATTGTGCCTCCGCGTTGTACAAGGCCTAGGCATCGGTGTCCCTTTGCCTAGACGTCAAGATCTCACTGAGTCTCCCCTCTCGCCATGCCGGTTCGAGAGAGAGTCATCCGCCCGACGCCGATCCTAGGGATTGCGCCAGACCGGTCACCGCCGGCATGAGCTATTGGTGTTTATCGTGGTTTTGCGTGTGTGTGTTCATCGCGTTCTTCATGTGTGTGTTCGTCGTGTTCATCCTTCCCTCCTTCCCCCGCACTCCATCCTCGATTTGAAAGGGAATCGTGAAAGATCGGGCCACCCTAGAGGTTTGCCCTCAACATATTGGTATCAAGAGCTTCATTGCTCACGATTTCCCCCACAAATTTTTCTTCTATCCACCAAAAATTCAAAAATCCCCACAAAAAACAGCCCATATTTTCCTTTGGATCAATCTCTTGATTTGGAGTGTTATTTGTGGTTTTGATCCGACCAAACCTTATCTAAGGAGTTGGTCCAGCTTTATCCTGCGTTTCCCCAGCCTGATTTGGCCAGTTTCTCGCGGATTTGAGGCCTGAAGGCGAGGATTTCCACTCAAGAACACGAGCAGGAAACCCGCACCGGAGAGTCCGGCTCGTACCAACCGGAGTGTCCGGCCCGACCGAAGTGTCTGGCCGAAACAGACCAGAGTGTCCGGCCAGACCGGAGTATCTGGCCCAGACAGACCGGAGTGTCCGGCTGTAACGCCAGTTTTGACAGTTTTGCTTCATGTTTCGCATTGGCTAATCTCCTATGTTTGCTCGTGTCCCGTGTGCGTGTCAGTAACTACCAGCAAGCTTCCGCATCATCAACTTCCGTGCTCATTGACACCATGGACCACGAACATCATCCCGCACCACCAACGCCAAGTTCATCATCAAAGAAGGTATAACTTGCGTCACCTTGTTAACCCCCATCTTCCTTTGTGTGTACCTATCCCATGAGAGTGGCTCGTCTTGTGTTTGCTTGAGCATTGTGGATTTTTCCTTGGATAGTGAGAGTGCAAGAGCAATAGCAAGTGTGACTAGGTAGCACCAAGGGAGAGCAAAAAAAATAGAAAAAGATACAAAGAAAAAGCAAAAGAAAAATAGTCTCCCATTGCCAAAGAGAGTCTCAAAGCTTGTAAGCAAGAGAGAAAGAAGAGCGCCCAAGGCAAGTGCACAAATCCATTGCTCAGTTTTCCTCTTTGCAAACGAGCCATGGTGTCTCCTTGCATTGGCACGACAACGAGCTTAGTCTTCGTTAGGACATTTGGTTTGCTCATTTTCATAGTCGTGTCAATCCCAACTTTCTCCACATGTGTGTACATAGTCGTAGGTTCCCGTCACCCTTGTAGTTGTTGACCTTCGCCTTTGACTTGAGTTTTGTTGGATTCTTAACACTTTTGACTATCCCTTTCCTTTTGGTTGGTTCTTTGGCTTTCCACAATCCTAACCTACCACCAACAAGCTTTTGAGAGTTAGTTCTTTCTTTAGTGTGAGTTTTATTTGCAATTCCACTTTGCACGCTAATAGCTCTCACTTGTGGTTTCTAGTTTGGTGCAATCCCCAAGGTGAGGTACAAGGCTAACACCACCATATTCCACTTCCATATACAATACTTGTGTGTTTTGCATGATGGATAGGCACGGTGAGACGAGCCAACCACCCCCAAGAAGAAGATCAAGGTCCATACATGACGCGTGCAAGTCACTTCATCGTCCGCCAAGAGTTCCGTGAACGTTGCCAAGCACTTGAGACGCGACAAGATGAACAATTTGGCGAGACGCAAGCCGAGTTCAAGAACATTGACAACCACTTCGACGGCCTCGAACGACAAATGCATGCAATGCATCACAACTTCGGCCACCAAAATGAAGCGCTCCAACGCTCCATCGCCGAAACAAATGACAATCTTCGACGCCTCATCGACGGCATGACAAGACCACGTTCACGCGCATCAAGCTCGGCAAGTTCTTCGCATCATCATGCACCTCTTCCACAAGATCTACATCAAAGTGTTCAAAGACGCAATGATGCCCCCGTGGTTAAAGATGGAATCTCTTCGAACTATGTACCTTCCCCACGGCACGCCGCAACATCAAGCTATGATGGTGACCTCTCTTCAAGGCCACGCGCAAGGCAAGAAGCACACCGTCATCACGCAAGGGCACTAGTGATCCAACAAGAGCAACCGCAAGTACAACCACAAGTCTACCACCATTGACCACGACACATACTTGACACAACAAGTGATGACTCCAATTTGGAGAATCAAGCTCGTCATCAACGTCATGAACGTCAACAACGACACCATGGTCATCACGCGGCGCCTCCTCCCCATCAACAAAACTTGGAGCGTCAAGTGATACAAGTTGAGCGACCCCCACCACGTCAAGAGGCTCATGACCATGTTCTTCGCGGTGAGGCCCAGGTGCCTAACCAACATCACCAACCAAGGAACGAGACTCGTCTTCATCATCAACCGCGTCAAGAGGCTCCACATGTTCGCCACCATGAGGCCCAAGCGCCTCAACCACGTCAACAACCGCGCCAAGAGCAAGAGCAAGCTCTTCAACAACAATATCAAGAGCAAGATCCGCAACAAGGATGCGAGAACCAAGTTCCACCTCCCCAACTACAAGATCATCAACAAGGTCACCAAGCTCATCGCAATGACCGCAACGATCAAGAAACTTTTGGGAAGCTCAAGTTCACAATGCCCAAGTTCACCGGATCCAATGACCCCGAAGAATACCTCTCATGGGCACTTAAAGTCGACAAGATCTTTCGCATGCACAACTATAGCAACGAGAAGATGGTCGCCATGGCTTCGCTAGAGTTTGATGATTACGCCAACCTTTGGTGGGAACAAGTTCAAGTTGCTCGTGATGCAAGACAAGAACCGCCAATCACAACTTGGCATGACATGAAGGCTCACATGAGATCCCGGTTTGTCCCCGCGCACTACACGCATGACCTCTTCAACAACCTTCAAGTGCTTCGTCAAGGGACAAAGACCGTGGAAGAGTACTTCAAGGAAATGGAACTCAACTTGATTCGCGCCAACATTGATGAACACATGGAGCAAACAATGGCACGTTTCCTTATTGGCTTGAATCACCCAATCAAGCGCATCGTCGAGTTCCAAACATACAACACAATGGTTGAACTTGTGCACATAGCAACAAAGGCTGAACGTCAAGTGCAAGAGGACATCAAGTACAACAAGCCCAAGACGTACTTCACCTACAAGCAAGCTTCAACCGCTAAACCAACAACTTTCAATGATAGCTCCTCAAGTACCTCCAAGACTTCCTTCAAGCCCACACTTCCTCAAGGAAAACTGCCCCCAAGTGGCAAGCAAGCAAAGAGTGATACACCTTTCAACGGTGAATGCTACAAGTGTGGAGGTAAAGGACACAAGTCGGCCGAATGTGGAAACAAGAAAGTCTTGTTCATTCACGACAATGGTGATGAAGAGTACTTGAGTGAAGATGAGTTTGATGCCCGTGTCAAGGAAGCAATGGCAAGGCAACGAGTGGAAGATGATCAAGAACTCCTCATGTGTGAACATGACGCAAGTCCATCGCTTGTAGTCACAAGGATCTTGACCACTCAAGCACAAGAGCATGAAGACCAACGCTCCAATATCTTCCAAACACGAGCCGGCATCAATGGCAAATCTATCAAGGTGATCATTGGTGGAGGGAGTTGTCACAACCTTGCTAGCACCGAGTTGTGTGAGAAGCTCAACCTCACCATCCATCCACACAAGCACCCCTACCACGTGCAATGGCTAAGTGACCAAGGGTCCATGAAGATCAAGCATACCGTATCGGTCTCCTTCGCCATTGGTCCTTACAAAGATATGGTGGAGTGTGATGTGGTTCCTATGACAGTTTGCCACATGCTTCTTGGTCGACCGTGGCAATTTGACAAGGCTTCTCAACATGACGGTCGCACCAACATATACACCTTCAAATGGCTCAACAAAACATGTGTTTTGCAACCGATGACTACTAGCCAAATAATTGCGGACAATGCAAAGGCTTTTGCGAGAGCGCAAAGCACAACACCTACTTGTGAGAAGAGCGGTGAGAGAGAGAACCACCTCATAGTGAGTGAGAGCCACAAGCCAAATTCGAGTGGAAAAACTAAGAGTGTTCTCCTTGCCACCAAAAGTGAGATGAGAGATGTTCGGAACAACCCATCCATCTTGCACTATGTCCTCCTTTGCAAAGGACTAGCACAAGGAACTAACGAATTAACCAATGTTCCTCCATCTTTGATGAGTGTTTTGCAGGAATTCAAGGATGTGTTCCCTGAAGAGCTTCCACACGGACTACCTCCTCTTCACAGAATCGAACATCACATTGACCTCATCCCCGGTGCACCACTTCCAAACCGCGCCGCTTACCGCACGAACCCGGAGGAGACAAAGGAGATTGAATGTCAAATCAACCAACTCGTCTCCAAAGGTTTGATCCAAGTTAGCACTAGTCCAAGTGCCGTACCCGTGATTCTTGTTCCAAAGACAGATGATACGTTACGGTTATGCATGGACTGCCGTCCAATCAATGCTATCACCGTGCGATATCGACATCCCATACCACGTCTCGATGACATGCTTGATGAGTTATGTGGAGCCACTATTTTTTCGAAAATTGATCTTCGTAGTGGTTACCATCAAATACGCATGGCTGAAGGTGATGAGTGGAAAACCGCCTTCAAGACCAAACTTGGTCTCTATGAATGGTTGGTTATGCCCTTTGGTTTATCAAATGCCCCATCCACCTTCATGCGCCTTATGAATCACATCTTGCGTTCTCTCATTGGAAAAAGTGTTGTTGTCTATTTCGATGATATTCTTGTTTATAGCAAATCACTTGAGGACCATATAACACATGTCAAGGAAGTTTTGCAAATCCTTCGACATGAAAAGCTTTATGCTAATCTTCCCAAGTGCACTTTTGCTAAAGACAAGTTGATTTTTCTTGGATTTGTCGTTTCTTCGAAGGGAATTGAAGTTGATGTTTCCAAGGTAAAGGAGATACGAGATTGGCCCATACTAACAAATGTGAGTGAACTCCGAAGTTTTCATGGGTTGGCCGGTTTCTATCATCGCTTTGTGAAAGACTTTTCAACCATTGCTTGTCCCCTTAATGAATTGACCAAAACGAATGTCACCTTCGTGTGGGGCAAAGCACAACAAAAAGCTTTTGATGAACTTAAAAAGAGGCTCACCGAAGCACCTCTTCTTGCTTTACCGGATTTCACAAAAACTTTTGAGATAGAGTGTGATGCTAGTGGTATTGGCATTGGAGGAGTCCTTATGCAAAATGGACGTCCTATAGCCTACCATAGCGAAAAACTTGATGGTGCTCGCCTTAACTATCCGATTTATGACAAAGTGCTTTTTGCCTTAGTTCGTGTCCTTCATGTTTGGCAACACTACCTTTGGCCTAAGGAATTTATCATACATTCCGACCACGAGTCATTGAAATATCTCAAAGGCCAAGCTAACTTGAGCAAGAGACATGCTAAGTGGGTTGAGTTCATGGAGTCTTTTCCGTACATTGTCAAGTATAAGAAGGGCAAAGATAATGTAGTTGCGGATGCATTGTCTCGCAAACATACAAGCCTTCTTACGAGACTTGAAATCAATGTGTTGGGTCTTGAGGAAATAAAATCTTTGTATGCTTCCGACCCGTTCTTTGAACCAATTTTCGCAAAGTGCTCCAATGACAAGGGAGTTGTTGATTTCTATTTGCATAAGGGCTTTCTTTTTAAACAAAACAAGCTATGCGTTCCGAAGTCGTCGCTTCAACTTTTGCTTCTCCAAGAATCTCATGGTGGAGGCCTTATGGGTTACTTTGGTCGCGACAAGACATTGGACATGCTCTCCAATCACTACTTTTGGCCCAAGATAAAGCGTGACATGGAGCGCTACGTTCAACGATGCACGACATGTGTTCAAGCTAAGTCGCAAGATAATCCCTATGGTCTTTATATGCCATTGCCTATTCCTCATACACCTTGGTCTGACATTAGCATGGATTTTGTGTTAGGATTGCCTAGATCTAAGCATGGTCATGATTCTATATTTGTTGTTGTGGATCGTTTTTCCAAAATGGCACACTTCATACCGTGCCATAAGACCGACGATGCTTCACATGTTGCAAATCTGTTTTTCAGGGAAATCGTCCATCTTCACGGTGTGCCAAGGACAATCGTCTCCGACCACGACGTCAAATTCATGAGCTACTTGTGGAACACCCTCATGGCCAGGCTCGGCGTCAAGCTCCTCTTCTCATCCGCATCACATCCTCAAACTGATTGACAAACCGAAGTTGTCAAACGAAGCCTCGGAACTCTCCTTCGTGTGTTGATCAAGAAAAACCTGAAGGATTGGGAGGAATGCATTCCACACGCCGAGTTCGCCTACAATCGAGCCAAGCACTCAACAACCAAGATGAGTCCATTCATGATCGTCTATGGTTTCGAGCCCGTCACCGCTCTCGACATCCTACCACTACCTCTCCATGAGCGCACAAACATGGACGTCGAGAAGCGCGCACAAGCTTTGAAGGAACTTCATGAAGAAACAAGAGCTACTATCGAACAACAAGTCCTTCGCCAAGCTTCACGGTTAAACAAGGACAAGAAGGAGATGATATTTCAAGAAGGTGACCTTGTGTGGATACACCTAAGCAAGGACCGCTTCCCCAAGGAACGTGACTCCAAGCTCAAGCCAAGAGGAGATGGTCCCTTCAAGGTCCTCAAACGAATCAACAACAACACCTATATCATCGACATTCCGACCTCCAAGTAACTTGCAAGCAATACATTCAATGTCAAGGATCTCTCACATACCATGGAGATGTTCAAGATGATATCCATGAAGAGTCGAGGACGACTCTTTCCCAAGGGGGGGGAGCTGATGCAGCCCGTCATACGGACACTTCTACATCTACACCAACAAGTCCCCCAGGTGGACCCATGACTCGTGCCCGAGCCAAACTCCTACAAGCTAAGGTGAACTAACTCCTCTCCTCGTGCCAATTTGATACATCCTTGGATGGCGTACTACTTCATACCTCTACTATGTGCATCATCAGGTACGAACCCCCGCCGCGTCGACCCACGAGCCCTGAAGCTGCACCTGAGCTGAAGCTACCTGAGCCGGAGTGTCCGCCCGAATCAAGCCGGAATGTCCGGCACAACCGGAGTGTCCGGCGCGACTCATCCAGAGTGTCCGGCCTGCCCGAGCCCGGACCTGGCGTGGACATTCAGAATGTCAAATCGGACACTCCCCGGACACCACCCGGAGTGTCCGGCCGTGCCGACCCGGACTGTCCGGCCCAAGCGATGGGCTTGCGAGCCTAGCTGGGCCCTATGGCCCATGTACCCCTCTACTTCACCCAGAACTCTACTTTAATGCCTGAATTACCCCTGAACTTGTGGATGTCCTATATATAGACCCCCACCTCCATTGTAAACCCTAGGCTTGATATTGTAATTAGTGGAAACCCCTTTGTGGATCTATCTAATTCTTGCCTCATGCTCCTTGACTAAGGAGCACCAATATCCCCAAACCTCGTTGGAGTTTGCATCGTGCCTCCGCGTTGTACAAGGCCTAGGCAACGGTGTCCCTTTGCCTAGACGTCAAGATCTCACCGAGTCTCCCCTCTCACCGTGCCGGTTGAGGAAGTCCTCCGCCCGACACCGATCATAGGGATTGCGTCGGACCGGTCACTGCTGGCGTGAGCTATTGGTGTTTATCATGGTTTTGCGTGTGTGTGTTCATTGCGTTATTCGTGTGTGTGTTCGTCGTGTTCATCCTTCCATCCTTCCCCCACACTCCATCCTTGATTTGAAAGGGAATGGTGAAAGATCGGGCCACCCTAGAGGTTTGCCCTCAACAAATGCTTTACAAGACGTTTGTTTATTTCACATAAAGAAAACATAGCATAGTGGCATTCAGCTTGTCCCTCATAGAGTAGCAAACATAAATGCTTAGGACACCTTCAAAGTTTACAAGAGTGACTAGATACAAATAGTTTAAAACAAACAATATCAAGGTATGCATCAATCAACAAGTCTTGGGACAATGCACATAGAACTAAGAATGGCCACTATGCTCTCAAGAAAGTGCTCATAGAATGTGTGGAGACTCAACAAGAAAATGAACATGTTTTGAAAAGTTTGAAAGGCTTCCAAATGCTGAAAGTATGGTACTCATTAGCTTTGAGCTCTCATTGCCCCTACCATAAGCATCTTTAATGTGGTTAAGGTGAAAGTGAGGTCCAATCTGAGTAATATGCTTGACAGACTATAAACTAAAAATCCCAAGTCCCTTGAGTACAAGGGCCGCTCCTCATGCCACTCAACTTTAGTTACCGGTAAGTTCTTCTCATCGTAAGTATGTGCGTATCATAGAGAACCGCCAACGGGGTACCCCTTGCCCGATGATACAGAATAATCCCCATATCAAAATGACAAGGCAAGCAGACAATGAGTATCTCATCAATCTTCTTATTTACCATGGGAAAATGGTGCTTTTTTCTCTCTTTCCTCTTTTCATAAATATCTTTTTTTTCTTTTTCTCAATAGCTATCTCTCTTTTTTTATAAGAAGAATGCTTCATAGATATCATTATGGTTACGCTACAGGTTTCCACCATGTCAGCATGGATTAGACCAGCGGCCCAGGTGTTTCTCTAACGCACATACATAACTCCATGGACTTACAAGCTCCCCTTTTATTTCACACCGACGACATCCGCAAACAAAAGAGCAAGGTATCAACTGGGTATATATTTACAGGTGTTGAAAGCCTTCCCCATGACAACACGGTTCTGCTAATCCCCAGCCTATAATTAGCAAGCATATAACTTTCATGGAGAGTTCACAATGGTTCAGGTTTATTAAGTGCAGGAAATAAAGTGTACCATCAAGTTCATGAGAGCTTTACTAACTAACTTTTTCATAACAAGCAAACATTTTATTTGGAAAAAAACAAGGCATATTGAATATGCACGAAAGTAGCAAATGATGCTAATGGGTAGGTATGGTGGACACTTTGGGAAAATTTGGTTTAGGGAGTTGGAAACTTGAGTAAAACATACTCAGTGTGAGTGAAGGCTAGCAATAGTAAGGGAGCGATAGAGCAATAATGGCCATAATCATGCAGAGCGACAAAACATCATTGATCAAAGCATAAAGTGATACTACAAGTTGAAAACTAAAGGATCATAAAGGCTTAAGTTGACTTGAGATAGTCATAACATGGTGTGAGCATGCGCCAAGTCAACCCAAATAAAGCATCAAAGGAGAATACCACTATACTATGCTTTAATATGCTAAAACAACGCATGATTCATCCAAGGCACATTAAGCAATCTCAATTGTTTATAAAAAGTCATGCTACAGCAAAGAATACTAAGCATAAAGCCAAAACAATATCAAGCATGGCATGGCAAAGCACAGGCTACAGTCAAAAACAAGCTCTTTTTACCACATAAGCATGAGCTTTCCTACTCTTTTCCAATCCAAACTAGACTATTTGAACACCAATGCATGAAAGAGGAGGTCCAACCAATTTATTCAAAAAACTAAGCAAACCACGCAAACTAAAAACCAAAACAAAAACAAAAAATAAGACGCTCCAAGAACAACACAACTGTGCATGAAACAATAAAAATGAAGCGTTTGGAAGAAACGGGATTTTTATTGATGAAGAAGGGGATGCCTTGGGCATCCCTAAGCTTTGACGCTTGTACTTCTTGGATATTTCTTGGGGTGACACGAGTGGCATCCCCAAGCTTGAGCTTCATTCCATCAATCATCTCAATTACTCATTCCTTCCATACACCTGAAATTTTTCCTTCGTACAAAACTTCACACAATCTTTATTAGCAACATTAGTGCACTCAAGATAAATAAGTCTTAAGGTTCAGTTCTAACACCAAATAAACTTCCATTAGAACACTATCTACTGTAGCACTTCCCTCTAAAAGCTCAATTCCCCAAAAAAACTCAAAAAGGAACCAACAAGAAGCAAATGCAGAAAATGGCAGAAATCTATCAAAACAGACCAGCAGGTAACGACTAATTTTTTCGAAGACTTCTGTTGCTCCAATCAAAAAGTGTTGAACTATAATGACCTGGGGTGGAAGCACAAAAAATTACAGATCAATCCGACAAACAGAGCTCTCTCCCGAATTTTTACGGTGAAGCGCAAAAATCTGTTTCGGGACAGCAACTTTCCCAATCATTACTTCTCTCTCATTAGAGGTTACTCTTGGCACAAAAAGCAAATAAAAAGGATAGAGAGCGGTTATTACAGAGGTAATAACTTCCAAGACTCATCTAAAACTTTTGGGTTATCTCCCAATAAGTACTTTTCTTTAACGCCTTTAAGTTAGGCATAAGGAAAAACTGAAATGAATAGAATAGAAGTAAGCGGAGATAATCATGGTGAAAACATTGTTTTGTTCAATGAAATCCTTTTGTTAACAAGGTTGATCAGGTCTTGTTACCAAAACAATTTCATATGATACAAAACTTTGTATTCCACTAATGATTATGTTACCTCAACCTCGATAGCAATGGTCCCAATCATAATAGTTTCAAATTTTTCTCTTGGTTTGGGACAATATATCTCTCCAACTTCAATGCACTCAACATGTTCAATTGAATTCAAGCCATAAGTCATTTCAATCTTCTTGGGGAAATAGACAATATGTTCCTTGTCATTAACATTGAAGGTCACCTTCCCTTGATTACAATTAATAACAACTCCTGCAGTATTTAAGAAAAGGTCTCCCAAGAATAATAGACATAATATCATCTTCAGGCATAAAAAGTTTGAGAGGATGCTATCGTAAGAAATATGAGTTGAAGTAAAAGAGAGCATCAAGAAGCAAATTCAAAACACATTTAAGTCTAACCCACTTACTATGCATAGGAATCGTGTATGCAAATAAATTCGCAAAGAACAAAGTGACAGGCATAGGAAGATAAAACAAGAGTGACTTCAAAACTTTCAACACATAGAGAGGTGTTTCAATACCAGGAAAACTTCTACCACCATATTTTCCTCTCTCAAAATAATTTTCAGTAGCCTCATGAATAAACTCAACAATATAACTATCACATAAAGCATGCTTTTCATGATCTACAAGCACTAGAGCTTTATCATAAACATCTTCAAAAGAATCCCCAGGAACATAACATTCATCCTTCTTTAGTAACCATGGAGGACAATCAAATAATGTAAGGGATAAAGAGTTACTCTCATTAGAAGGTAGGCATAGGTATCTAATCCATTCTTCCTCCTTTTGTTCATCACTCTCCTCCTCTTTTTCATCTAATGAGATTTTAGGTTCATCAATTTCTTCTTCCATAGGAGCCTGCAAGGCATTAGTCTCTTCCATAGGGTCCTGCAAGGCATTAGTCTCTTCCATTTGTGGAAAGCATCTATTCAAATATTCAAGGATATAGCTATTTTCATCCTTGTAATTATCAAAGAAAAATTTAAGTATACCATAAACCTCATACTTATAAGGTGAATCATCAATATTTTCAAGCAAACTAGCAAGTTCAAAAGCACCCTTCCAAGCAATAAATTCTTCAATTTGTTCCGCATCATAAAAGTCATAAATTCCTTTAGCATAGGAAGATATGGTATCATTATCACTATACTCACATTGAAAAGGGAGGTGTTTATACCTCTTTCTGCAATGAGATTCATCACAGCAATAAGTAGCATTATAAATAGAGCACACGTTTCTAGCAATGGTATACAATCTATCAATTTGTTCCCATAAGTGTTTCCCTTTTTGTGACAAGCGGTGTTCCTTATAATAATATTTTTGATCTTCCGTGAACCCACCTTGCCAATAAGCTTCAGTTTCAAAGAAACCAACCATTGACAACAAGCATGACAAAGCAAGACAATAACAGACCAACGAAAATAAAAACTAGAGTAGGAACTAATTTTTTTGTATTTTTTATAAAGAAACAAGCAAACAAGGAGAAAATAAACATAGCTTTAACAATAGTGAATCCAAGTGGACTTGATAAATAAAGCTATGCTCCCCGGCAACGGCGCCAGAAAATAGTCTTGATGACCCACAAGTATAGGGGGTGTATCGCAGTATTTTCGAGGGAAGTGAACCCCAATTTATTGATTCGACACAAGGGGAGCCAAAGAATATTTATAAGCCTTAACAACTGACTTGTCAATTAAGCTGCACCTGGAAACAATCTTGCTCACAACAGTTTATCAGTGGCAACAGTTTTGTAGTAGGAATAGCAAAGTAACAACAGTAGTAAAGCAAAGACAGCAGTAACAAAAGCAGAAAATTGGGATTCGAAAAGGTAGGCATAGGGATGGATGGACGGGCGTTGCATGGACAAGACAATTCACATAGCAATCAGAACATAGGACAATTGCAGATAAATAAGATAAAGCATCCAAGTACTAGAGAATCCTAGGCATGTGTTCCATATATAGTCATACGTGCTCGCAATGAGAACTTGCACAACATCTTCTGTCCTGCCAGCCGGTTTGCAGCGGGGCCTCTAGGGAACTACTGGCAATTAAGGTGTTCCTTTTAATAGATCACCGGAGCAAAGCATTAACACTCCGTGAACACATGTGATCCTCACATCAAAGCCATTCCCTTTTGGTTATCCCGATTTTTGTCACTTTGGGGCCATAGGTTCCGAACAACAACGTGTGTATACAACTTGCAAATAAGACCAAACACAATACTATCATAATGAATCAATAACATGTTCAGATCTGAAATCATGGCACTCGGGCCCTAGTGACAAGCATTAAGCACAACAAGTTGAAACAAAGTCATAAAGCAGTAATAAAAGATACTAGGCATCATGCACGAACAATCTGATGCCATTACATGAACGATCTCATCCAATCCCTTCCATCCCCATAGCCTACAGCGGGGGATTACTCACTCATAGATGGGGGAAACATGCATGGTTGATGGAGATGATGGTGGAGATCGATGGAGATGGCTCCGGGGGCACTTCCTCGTCCTGGCAGGGTGCCGGAACAGAGACTTTCTGTTCCCCGAATCTCCGCTTCGGTGGTGGCGGCGCTGCAGAACTTTTTCTAGAAAAACGTCGAACCCCCCGAAGTTTTTAGGTCAGAAGGCTCCTTATAGGTGAAGAGAGAGGCCGAGGGGGTGCCTGGGGCCACCACACCATGCCCTGGCGCGGCCAGACCCAGCCCACGCCTGGGGGGGTGTGGCCAGCCCCTGGCCCTTCTCCGTCTCGTATTCTGGCTCCTGGAGTCTTCTGGAAAAATAGGCACTTTGGCTTTTGTCCCGTCCAATTCCAAGAATATTCATTTTTTGACTTTCCTGGAACCAAAAACAGCAGAAAACAGGCAACTAGCACTGTGGCTCTTGTTAATAGGTTAGTCCAAGAAATCATATGAAAAGTATTCCAAAGTGTGGAAAAAACACAAGAAAGTGGATAAAACCAAGCATGGAGCATCAAAAATTATAGATACATTTGCAATGTATCAGTGGCCATGCGTATCATTGTGGTTTGGAAAACAACACATGAAATGCCACTCTAGTATGTGTCCAACCATGTCCAGGAACCCTAGCAACATGGTGGGATTCAACTGCCATATGAAGTGGAGCACCAGTTTGAAAGATGTTGCATCACCACACCCACTTGGTTGTGTGTGTATATCATTGTGGTTTAAAAAAGAACATATGAAATGTCACTCCAACATGTGTCCAATCATGTCGAGGAACCCTAGCAACATGTTGGGATTCAATTGCCAAATGAAGTGGAGCACCAGTTTGAAAGATGTTGCATCACCATAACTACTTGGATGTGTGTGTATCATTGTAGTTTGGAAAAGAAAACACGCAATGTCACTCCAGCATGTGTCCATCCTTGTCTAGGAACCCTAGCAACATGCTGGGATTTAACTACCACATGAAGTGGAGCACCAGTTTGAAAGATGTTGCAGCACCCCACCCACTTGTATGTGTGTATATCATTCTGGTTTGGAAAAGAACACTTGTACTGTCACTCTAGCATGTGTCCAACCATGTCGAGGAACCCTAGCAACATGTTGGGATTCAACTGCCACATGCAGTGGAACACCAATTTGAAATATGTTGCACCACCACACCCACCTGGATACGATCCCCACTTGGATGTGTGTGTGTGGCCATGTGGATCATTGTGTATTGGAAAATAACCCATGCAATGTCACTCCAGCATGTGTCCAACCATGTCCTAGAACCCTAACAACATGTTGGGATTCAAATGCCACCTGTAGTGGAGCACCAGTTTGAAATATGTTGCATCACCACACCCACTTGGATGTGTTTGTGTGTATCATTGTGGTTTGGAAAAAAACACATGCAATGTCATCCTAGCATGTGTCTAACCATGTCCAGGAACCCTAGCAACATGTTGGGATTCAACTGCCATAGGTCTTTGAGCACCAGTTTGGAAGATGTTGTGTCACCAAACCCACTTGGATGTGTGTATGTATATCATTGTGGTTTGGAAAAGAACAAATGCAATGTCACTCTAGGATGTGTCCAACCATGTTGAGGAACCCTAGCAATATGTTGGGATTCAATTGCCAAATGCAGTGGAGCATCAGTTTGAAAGATGTTGCATAACCACACCCACTTGGACGTGTGTGTATCATTGTTGTTTGGAAAAGAACACACGCAATGTCACTCCATCATGTGTCCAACCATTTCCAACCATAGAAAATGCTAGGATTCAACTTCCACATGTAGTGGAGCACCAGTTCGAAAGATGTTGCATCACCAGACCCACTTATATGTGTGTGTGTCGTTGTGGTTTGGAAAAGAACACATGCATTGTCACTCTAGCATGTGTCCAACCATGTGAAGGAACCCTAGCAACATGCTAGGATTCAACTGGCATATGCAGTGGAGCACCAGTTTGAAAGATGTTACATCATGACACCATTGTGGTTGGGAAAATAACACATGCAATGCCACTCCAACATGTTTCCAACCATGTCGAGGAACCCTAGCAACAGGATAGGATTCAACTGCCACATGCAGGGGAGCACGAGTTTGAAAGATGTTGCATCACCACACCAACTTTGATGTGTGTGTATCATTGTGGTTTAGAAAATAAAACATGCAATGTCACTCCAGCCTGTGTGCAACCATGTCCAAGACCATAGCAACATGCTGGGATTTAACTGCCACATGCAGTGGAGCACCAGTTTGAAAGTTGTTGCATCACCACACCCACTTGGATGTGTTTTTGTGTATGTATCATTGTGGTTTGGAAAAGAAGACATGCAATGTCACTCTAGCATGTGTCCAACCATGTCTAGGAACCCTAGCAACACGATGGGATTCAACCGCCACATGCAGTGGAGCGCCAGTTTGAAAGATATTGCATCACCACACCCACTTTGATGTGTGCATATATCATTGTTGGAATAGAATAGATACAATGTCAAGGAACCCTAGTAACATACTGGGATTCAACTGCCACATGTAGTGGAGCACCAGTTTTAAAGATGTTTGATCACCACACCCACTTGTATGTGTGTATATCATTGAGGTTTGGAAAAGAACACATGCAATGCCACTCTAGCATGTGTTTAACCATGTCCAGGAACCCTAGCAACATGCTGGGATTCAAGTGCGACATGCAGTGGAGCACCAGTTTGAAAGATGTTGCATCACCACACCCAATTGGATGTGTGTGTGTGTCATTGTGGTTTGGAAAAGACCACATGCAATGTTAGTCCAGCATGTGTCCAACCATGTCTAGGAGCCCTAACAACATGTTGGGATTCAACTGCCACATGCAGTGGAGCACAAGTTCGAAAGATGTTGCATCCCCACACCCGATTGTATGTGTGTGTGTGTATATCATTGTGGTTTCAAAACGAACACATGCAATTTCACACTAAACGGTGTCCAACCATGTCTAGGAACCCTAGCAACATGCTAGTATTAAACTACCACATGTAGTGGAGCACCAATTTGAAATATCTTACATCACCAGACCCAGTTGGATGATGGCCCCACTTGGATGTGTGTGTGTGTGTGTGGCGATGTGGATCATTGTGGTTTGGAAAAGAACACATGCAATGTCACTACAGTATGTGTCCGACCATGTCGATGAAGCCTTGCAACATGCTAGGATTCAACTGCCACATGCAGTGGAGCACTAGATTGAAATATTTCGCATCACCACACCAAATTGTATGTGTGTGTGCATATCATAGTGGTGTGGCAAAGAACACATCAAATTTGACTCCAGCATGTGTCCAACCATGTCGAGGAACCCTAGCAACATTCTGGGATTCAACTGCCACATGCACTGAAGCACCAGTTTGAAAGATGTTGCATCACCACACCCACATGGATCGGTGTTTGTATGTATCATTGTGGTTTGGAAAAGAACACATGCAATGTCACTCTAGCATTTGTCCAACCTTGTCCAGGAAACCTAGCAACATGCTGGAATTCAACTGCCACATGCAATGGAGCACCAGTTTCAAAGATGTTGCATCACCACACCCACTTGGATGATAGCCCCACTTCGATGTGTGTGTGTGGCCATGCAGATCATTGTGGTTTGGATAAGAACACATGCAATGTCACTCCAGCATGTGTCCAACCATGTCTAGGTACCCTAGGAACATGCTGGGATTCAAGTACCACATGCAATGGAGCACCAGTTTGAAAGATGTTGCATCACCACACCCACTTGGATGATAGCCCCACTTGGATGTATGTGTTTGTGGCCATGCGGATCATTGTGGTTTGGAGAAGAACACATGCAATGTCACTCCAGCATGTGTCCAACCATGTCCAGGTACCCTAGCAACATGCTGGGATTCAACTGCCACATGCAGTGGAGCACTAGTTTGAAAGATGTTGCATCACCACACTGATGTCTCCAAGTGCACAAATCGTTTGTAGCTAGTTTTGAAGTATAGATATCGATCCCACAGGGAGCCCAAAGGTAAGTGTTTGTGAGTGAAGTCTGTGTCACACTCAAAGTTGTCTCCGGTCTTCGAGTGAATTGACTTCGAGTGTGGAAATAAGAATGATATTTGGATTGAAATGGATGTATTTAAATAAAACTAAAATGTAAACTTCAGGAATAAAATGCATAAAATTAAAGAACGATTTGATTGCTTGTGGTTTTCTGCAGATGACAAAGAAGGCGCGGGGAGATACAGTTCATGGTGATAGTGACTATGCCAAGTGGAAGAATGATGAGTGTAACAACTATAATCTTATAAATATATGTGTAGGCGAGCAACCCATAATTAGCCGGATGTAACTACCTTGGTGAATTACGCTCCTAGTTACAAGCCTGGATGAGCGGAAATGGTTAAAATAGTACGGTGGGGCCCAAATGCCACTCACAGGTAGACCTTTCGGCCGTCCTAACCATTTCCAAACATCGGGACAAGAACGGGCGGTGTAATCGGCAGGCGAAGGGATCAACTACATACACAAATGAGTATGTATGCAAGCCACCATACAACAGTACATCAGAGCCATTCCATCTAAAAAGAAAGGAAATATAGCAACGCCATACGGCAAGATCCAAATATCCTAGATAGATATAATAGTTTAGGATATCTCCTCATACATCAAACATCAGAGTATCAGGCGGAAGCGAAAGACAAAATCCGAGTACGGATAAGAAGCAAATCGGCATAAGATGCCCCATAAATAAGCAGATCCATACAGATCTCACGGATCCCGTTCCCTGCATCTCTACACGAATGATCGTTGCCCACATCGTCCGTCTCTTCCACCCAGATCCATCTTGCGAGTGTACTGTTCATCGAACCAATAATTTATCGTGTGAGACCCTAGGGTACTCAAGTCTTTATGCCGCTAAAGGGGACACAACCTGGGTGACGAATTGCAGCAAAAGATAAACCCTAACAATTTATAGATATTGCTAACCATCCGCCTAACCGAGATGACGGATGTCCGTGAATTAATAACAACAGTTATAAGAGTTATCACGGTAATATCCACAGATCCATCCTCCTCCTCGCTACACGAGGAAGCGGACGAACAACCCCCATCCGTTGGCGTTTTATTAACCATTCCATGAGTGTTGCACTATTTACTAGTCGCTTATTTAGTCAATTTAGAAGCGGTACTTTAGTTATGCTTGTCTATGATCGAAACTGTGCTCCAAGTCGTCCATAACATGACACGGCTTTGAAAGTTTTACCTGCAGGGTGCACAAATAGCAACACACACTCGATCAACCTCGGAAAAACCAAATCAAAACCCAACGAGGCATTCACGACAAAGCGATCACAGGATTCAGAAATATTTCAGGGGGCCACCCCATTGAGCTACCCGCAACGAAGTTAATGACTCGAGACGGCCTCAAGGTTTGTGGAGCCGGTAAACGAGGAACCCGAAAGTGTGGTGGGCTTGTCGGTACAACGGGTCACGGACCTAACAAAGACAGTGCAAACCTCGCACAATTTTAAATAAAGCGAAGCATGGCATAAGTACAGGATAGTAAATAAAACCTCAAACTAGTTTGTGGCCCCAAGAAATAAGAATGAATCAAGCTCTGGCTCTGGGGGGTTCATAAGCCTCCCGGATGTGGATAGCGCGAAAAATCAAGGAACAGGAATCAAGTACTCGGGGTCCTACGGGACACAAGTGAGCCTGAAAAAACCAAATAGCAATTATGGCTCACCGATGCCACTTTCATTAGTTATCCCATTACTACTCAGGTTAAGTTGTTTAGGTACCTCGTTATCCATCAGACGCTCACATACCCTACACATGCTGTTCTACGACTCGCATGGCTCAAACAACTCCTGTAGTAATGGCTCATGGGATGGAGGAACAAGCTTCGGTGGAGTTTAAAAGTAAAGGCTATGCAATACTTGGGATTCAATTTAATGCAATCGCGACTCAATGATGCAAGAATAAGATAGAGGCAATAGGTACTATATGTATGCAAGCATGTGGTAGTGCTTGCCTGGCAGCTCAGTTGAAGCGAGAGAAGGATCTGGGTAATGCTCCTGGGTCTCTTGATATATCCCCTGCTCAGCGTCTATTCGAAGAAGAACCAAACAAACAAGGGCCAACATAAATAAAGTGCACAAGCATATGAATAAAATGCATCAAGCAAACAATCATGCCATGATGAATGATGCACAATTTGCATGGCATTAATGTAGCATGGCATGGGTGAGGTGTGAGATACAAGATTAAATCATTTTATTGAGTTTTGGCCCCATTTTATTCTCATATTAGTTGCTGTATACATTATATTTACATGATGCATGCTTCAAATCAAACCATGGAATGCATAAACAGAAAGGTCTCGTCGAGCTAATCATTTTAGACATATTATTTGTTAAATTTGGACTTATAAAACAAAAGTTATTAATTTATTTAGGAAAGAGGGCATTTTAATGTAATTTAATTCAAATTGGAATTTTAAATGTCCAAAATATATTTTGAAGGCCATATTTGAAATCCTCACATTTTTCTGATTTGAAAACATATATTATTTGTATTATTTGGATTTATATTTTAAAAGTTATTTAAAAGTAATTAAATTTGAATTTGAATTAATTTTGAAAAGATTTGAATTTAAACAGATTACAGAAATACTTTTGTTACTTAGCTCAATTCTAGCCACAGACGCTGACCAGTGGGGTCATGCTGACTGGGCAACACAAAGACCGAAAGTTTACATCACTGCGAGCTCTTCTAGCCCAAATAATGACAAAGGGGTCAAGGCACATGACCCACACGCCAATGACGGGCTGACGCTGCACAGCGAGGGAGCGCGGGTTGATCAAACCGAAAGACTGGGTACCTTTTTGTAAAAAGCCTACAGACGCTGACTGGTGGTGGGGCTCGGAGCGCTTGGTTGCAGGAGTCAAAAGGGTAGGGGGTTTGTGCAAAAGCCGCTGCCATCGTGGATCTTCCTCATGACAGATCGGTGTGCTTGCTGTGAGCAGAACGGGGTGGGAGATCGAACGCGGGACCTAGGGCTCGCGCACGGAGGGCGGAGCCACTGCAGTGGGCTTGGGTTGCTGTCAGGGAGATGGGCGAGGCCTAGATAGGGCGCTACGCGGAGCGTGAGGGTGCAGACGCCCGAGCACTCCGACGCGCGGAGGCCGTTCGAAGCAAAGTCCGGCGAGGCTAGGGGGTTACAGAGGCGGACCATGTCCAGGGGTCGTGGAGCTCACCGGTGATGTTGGCGTGGTCGGTTCGAGCAGGCGTGCATCGGATCGTAGACGAGGCGCAGGCCAATGGGTTAGGGTTTGGCTCGGTGTCAACGTCGATCTGGTGGCTCTGGCGCTTCTCCTCCGCGACTGCGTGTACAGAACGATGCAGGGGACCCTCCTTGTACTCCTCGATCGCCTCCACGTCGTGCTCGTCGCCTGCACGGTAGCCAGGGGGCCGAGGTTTGCCGGCCGTGTGGCAGTGGTAGAATGTGAGGAAAAGGTGAGCGTTGGGGTAGATCTAGGGCGCAGGAGACGTGGAGGAGGAGATAAAGCAGCGAGGGGAGGAAGGTGCCGTGGGGAGCAGGTAGAGGAAAGGTGGCCTGCCACTTTTCTCCCTCCTTCCTCACGTGCTCGTCGGGCAGGCAGGGGTGGCAGGGGGTGGCTTCTGTGGGACCAGAGGCGAGACCAAGGAGGCGGGGAGGCTCGGCTGGTGGGGCACGCAGAGAGAGGAGGGAGGTAGCCTCGGGTAGATGCTAGGGTTGGAGCTAGGGTAGGAGGAAGAGGGGTATGGCTAAGGTAGGGTTTGGTTTGGGTGGCAGCGCCTAGGTGGGCGGGGTGGCAGTGGGGCCACAAGGAGGAGAGGAGAGAGGCCGAGGTAGGGTAGCTTAGGGTTTTGCTTAGAAGGGGGGTGTGAGGGTTAGGGGTAGGTGGGGTGGTTTAGAGAGTGGGGTAGAGGGGTATGGTGATGATGGGGTAGGTGATTAGAGGGAACTTAGATAGAGGATTAGAGAAAGAGGGGTGAGAGCTAGGGCTTTAGAAGCATGCATGCTCCAAACCTAGATCAAGCAAGATCATGAGGAAAAGAGAGAGAGAGGGATGTGGTTTTATAAAGATCCACTCAAAATTCAAATAAAAACCAAATGCTAGAAAAGGTGGCACTTGCATGGCCCATGCAAAATATTTATTGCCATGTTGATTCTTGTGAATTGTACATGGCATTATTATTATGCATTCCCAAAATTGGAGTAAGGCCTAAGCAAAAGAATTTAGAACGAATTCCAAGTGGAGTAGATGGAGATGCTCATATTTGATTATAATTAGGACTTGCTAGTGTGTATGTGCAACTAGGTATTTAGTAAGCCCAAAAATATCCCAACATGATAAAACCCCAAAACAACCCATATGGAAGCTAGGAAAAAAAAGGTTCCACTCACAAGGCATGCAAAGGTGGCCATGTGGATCTCATATATCAATAATGTGAAAACAACATGATGCTAAGATGAGAGCATGTGGAAATAGAATTGGATCCACACCGACACATATGAGCTAGAGGTAAAACCAAATAAGTTGCAATGCTCATATATGGTGGAATGGTGGAATGATGGGTGATGACAAGAAAGGTGGTGGAGTTAACAAAAGATATGCCCCCAACTCAACTTGGGCATTTAAACAATATATCAAGAACCAAATACAATATCAAGAGGCAAATACAATTAATGATGCATATGAGAGAAGAACCAAATGAAAAGGGGTTTTATATGATGCTCAAATGCAAGGAGGCATGATGACATGAGCATGATATAATTATGATGCAACAATTATATATAGGAAGTAGCCATTATATTACTAGACCAAGTAGCATTACAATTGTTAGACAATTGGGATGCTACACCGGAACTCCTCTTGGTAGATTTCATCCCAACTTCAATAATCCTACTAGCCTATTACCAAAACCATAGTCAGTCACTAGATGATTAAGATTCTTTAGGTTGCTTAGCAGTTAAGCTCCTTGGATTGGACTAATGCAATAAGCACAGTGGTTCCTCGTGATCCTCGAAGAAAACTAGTTTCCCATTGATATCCCCATGTCACTCGAGGGTCACCAGTCTGTTAGCGAACAAGATCCTATCTATGTAGAAAAAGCATCATGTTGTCTGGGCCCTTAATTGCACAAAGAAGCATTAGGAATCCACAGATAGTCAAGCACATAATATAATAATTAAAATCAATCAC
The DNA here is from genome assembly GCA_023614405.1 of Avena insularis. Taxonomy (NCBI): domain Eukaryota; kingdom Viridiplantae; phylum Streptophyta; class Magnoliopsida; order Poales; family Poaceae; genus Avena; species Avena insularis. The sequence goes on along the minus strand of CM042684.1, from coordinate 268,622,947 downwards.
AAACTAATGGAAAATATATGGAGGCACATCACATCTCACCAATCCTTACATATCCCATGCCCAAGGAACTTACTCGCACATGAGAGCGAAAGCATCATAGATATAATTAAATAAAGGGAGTTCTTCTTGATATTACTGTGGAGATCCACAATAAGAATAGAAATGTAATCCAATACAATTCAGGATAGGAAGAAACAATCTCAAACCCTAATCTTGCAAGGTGAAGATCTCTCTCCCTCAAGTACAAGTAATGGCTATGAGGGTGTGATGGCTAGGAGGTCGAAGATCGTGGAGTGAGATGAAGAACATCTTACCCTTCTTCTCCAGATCTCTTATTTCCCCCTTCTAGATGGGATGGCGGCAGCTGTGTTATGAGTTTGCGTCTGGCCTCTTCACAAAAGTTGTCCCTTTTGATAAAATAGAGGCGGAGGCAGCTATACAGCGGGATTTATACGTCTAGAAAAATATTCCCTCCATATAGTTGCTTGTTAAAGCTTCTGTATGCTTCCCTTGATTGCTTCCAAAAAGAGACTTGCTTGTTTTTGCCTGAATATTGTGTTTATCTTGTTAAAACCTTATGTTGATGTTCAAAACCTAAAACACACATTAAAAACCAAGTTTTCTTTGCTACCAAAGTATTAGCGTTATGTAAAGCTAGAAAATGACCAAGTCGAAAATAAAACCATCAATAAAAACCATAAAAAATATGTCGAATCTCACAACTATCAACTCCCCCAAGCTTAGATGTTGATCGCCCTCGAGTGACAAGAAAAAAAGGAAGAATAGCAGAGATTCGAGACTGAAATAAAAGAACTTACAAACTCGAAATAGTGTCAAATTCTTTTCTTCACAATTCCTTCAATCTTAAACATGATCATACAAGTATTCATAAGATTGCACTGAGTCCACTTCCTAGCCATGTATATATTGATAGCAAATAAATCATATGCCCGAGCAAGTGTCAATTTAAGAACAACTCATCTATTCCCACCTCAAAATTTCAACACTCTCAAAGCACCTTTTTCCTTTCCTTCTTTTTCAAAAACTTTAGCCCTTTCATAGAGAAATCATGCCACTATTTTTAACATATTAATTGGGACTATGTTGCGCACTCGTAACCATGCCAATAGATAAATATTGATCAATAGTGGGTCAGAGGAGTACTACAACTTCAATTGGAACGTGAAACCATGAGGAGACTAAAATTTTACCCGTCATAGCATTGCAGCTACAAACGCTTACATAACTCAATAGTCGAAATCAAGTGGTTTCCCACATTTAGATCATTCTTTGGCCAGCGGAGTTAATAGTTACCCATGGAGCACAAAAGTGTTGTAATGACACGCGTAAAGCAATATCTTATGGTAATTATTAGAAAAAGCAGTGGCATAATCTCTACTACTTCAAAGCATCCATTTTATCAGACAATTTCATTTAAGGGTGCTATCGGGTCTATTTACATTAAGCTCAAATGAGATTGAGTAGTTCTAAAATCAAATCCTTTGGGATAAACATGGACTCAAGTCATCTTTTGGATGCTTTTTCTTGTTGTAAAATTGTCGGAAATATTTTTAACCAAGTTCATTGCTCGTTATTTCAAAGCTATAAAGGAGAAACTAGCAAAGGAATAGAATTTATAGGATAGCAAGCCAAGTGGGGATTGGCTCAAGTCCATATCTACTTTCTCCCATTTCCATTCCGGGGGTTTCAATGGTTGTAGAAGACCGGAAGGTTTCTGATGAACAGCTTTCACTCTGCGGCAGACATCACACTCCGAGACATACTTGGCACAATATCTTTTCAAACCAGGCCACAAATATTGTGTTTTCAAGTCCATGTACATCTTTGTGCTGCCAGGGTGGATAGAAAGAACAGAATCATGCGCCTCCTTGAGAACTTGCTCTCTCAAACCCGGGTAGTTCGGAACAAACATCCGGTGTTCAAAGAAAAGCGTGCCTTGATCATCGACGTGGAAGGACTCATACTTCGGGAGCTGAAGCCTAGAGATGATCTTTTTGGTGTGCGGATCACCAAGCTGAGAAGAGCGAACCTTTTCTTCCAAGAGAGGAGTTGCTAGAAGATTCAGAAGATACCCTTGTTCCACAATTTCAAGGTTGAGCTGACGGAATTCCTCGCACAAGAGAGGCTGTTGTTCTTCCATCATGAGGTTGTTGACATAAGCTTTGCGGCTGAGAGCATCTGCCATGACATTAGCTTTGCCCGGAGTGTAGTTGATGGTCAAATCAAAATCATTGATTGCTTCAATCCACCTCCTCTGCCGAAGGTTGAGATCAGGCTGAGTAAAGATATACTTCGACTCTTGTGATCGTAAAAGATCTCACAACGGTTACCAAGCAAGTAGTGCCTCCATACTTTCAAAGCAAAGACAACTGCGAGCTCGAGGTCATGTGTAGGATAGTTGATCTCATGCGTCTTCAACTGTCGAGAGGCATAAGCAACAACTTGTTTTTCTTGCATAAGGACCGCACCCAATCCTTGCAAAGAGGCGTCACAGAATATCTGGAACGGCTTGGATGTATCCGGAGGAACCAAGACTGGTGTGGAAGTGAGCTTCTCTTTGAGTGTCTCAAAGCTTGCTTGACATGCAGGAGTCCAAAGGTATTTCTTGCCTTTCTTGACGAGATCGGTAAGAGGCTTCGCTATCTTGAAAAGTTCTGAACGGCGACGCAATAACTAGCCAAACCAAGAAACTCGCACTTCTTTGACATTAACGAGGAAGCCATTCAACAATTGTCTTCACGTTTCGGGTTGATCGCAATGCCCTTGGCGAGATGACGTGACCAAGATAGGTTACTTGAGGCAGCCGAACTCACACTTGGAGAACTTTGCATACAAGCTGTCTTCCGAAGCTTGTTTAGGACACACCAAAGGTGTTCTTCATGCTCTTCTTGTGACTTAGAATAAACTAGGATGTCATCCAGATAGACCACAACGAACTTATCAAGATACTCCATGAAAACCGAGTTCATGAGCCTCGAGAAGGTGGCAGGTGCGTTGGTGAGACGAAAGACATGACCGTGTACTCATACAGGCCATAGCGGGTGGTGAAAGCTGTTTTAGGAACATCTTCCTTAATCTTGATTTGGTGATAACCACTTCTCAAGTCTAGCTTAGAGAATACCACAGCTACAGCTAGCTAATCGAAGAGATCATTAATCCGCGGAAGGGGATATTTATTCTTGATGGTTTTAGCATTGAGAGCCCGATAGTCAACACAAAGTCTATCAGTCTTGTCTCGCTTCTTCACAAAGATTGTTGGGCTACCCCAAGAAGAAGTACTGTGTTGAATGAAACCCAACTTCTCTTGTTCATCAAGTTGACGTTTGAGTTCAGCCAACTCAGCAGGACCCATTTTATAAGGTCGCTTGGAGATAGGAGCGGTACCAGGTTCAAGCTCAATTACAAACTCAACCTCACGATCCGGAGGCATACCTGGCAACTCTTCAGGAAAGACATCTGGGAACTCACAGACCACCTAACACTCTCGAATAGCTTCCATAGCATCATCATTCAGAGCCGCCAAAGAGAAAAGCTGGATAGCAGGAGTCTGACTTGGAGAATAGACTATATGGCCTTCAGGAATCTTTAGAGAAACCGAGCGTTCAGCACAATCAATCACAGCTGCATTTGTTGTCAACCAATCCATGCCCAAGATGACATCAATGTCAGAATTGCCCAGAAGGATCAAGGACGCCGAGAACGAAGAGCCACCAATCTCAATTTGATTGCCATGGCTGATATGAGCAGCCCTCATGTTTGAACCAGGAGATTGTACCACCAGACGATGTGATAAAGGAACCTTATCCAGATCATGCTCTTGCGCAAACTTATGCGAAACAAAAGAATGCGAAGCACCAGAATCAAACAAAACTCTTGCAGGAACTGAGTTAACAGGAAGCATACCCATCACAACTCCAGGTGTATGCTCAGCTTGAGCGGCGTTGACACACGAAACAAGACGACCCGGGCTTGGTGTTGATGTTGAGAGCCCGAGGTGGTGGTGCACGAACCAAAGGAGAGCTTGTCGCAGATCTTGGAGGTGGTGGAGGAAGAGCCTTGTTCTTCATCGGACAGTTCCAGCTTTGATGCCCAGAGTTTCCACATGTGTAACAAGCACCAGGTGGACGTGGAGCCACGTAGCCAGGGACTCCGCCAGGCGCTTCAGGGTAGTGGTGGTTGTAGCCCAGGAGCAGTGAGGAAGTTTGGTGGCCTTGCCGCCAGTAGCTTGAAGGTCTTGGTGGAGCCGGGGCGACGGTGGGGTGTTAGGAACCCGGAACCACGACGCTTAGAAGGAGCTGACATAGCTGAAGAGCTCACGCATCACGGCTGTGTTTCTTTGACTCCTCAAACACTTGCCTACTTGCCTCTTCTGCAGAGCTGTATGCTGAAGTTCGGAAAAAGCCGGCCTTGCATGTGTGATTGCATACTTAATCGATGCATTGAGCCCTTGCCTGAACCTCTTTTGCTTCTTCTTGTCATCAGAGATCTCATCGCCACCATAACGAAAAGGTTCATGAAGTTCCTGATGTAGGTGTTGACATTGTCATTGCCCTGCTTAAGGTTGAGAAACACTTCCTTCATCCTCTCCATGACAATTTCGACGACATCGCTCTTTGAAAGCTCCAGTGAACTGTCCCCAAGTAGGCTGAAAACTAGTGCAGTTTGCCTTCAGGTAATTCTCCCACCAGAGAGCTGCATCTCCCTTCAGAAGGTGAGTAGCACACTTTACCCATTCTTGCTCAGGAACATCAGCAGTCATCAGCAGCCTTGACATCTCACGCAAGCAATCATCAGCATCAAGTGGTTGATCAGAAACATCAAATTGGCGTGGGTTGAACTTCAGGAAGCTTTTGATGTCTCCTCGCCTGGGAGGTGGAGGTAGCGGAACAAACTCATTCCTCCTGACACTTTCCTCAAAACGCTGCTGGTTCTGCTGCATTGCGGCCAAGGCATTGGCGATGCTTGACAACGCTGCCCCTAGTTCAGGTTGTATGTCCTCCTCAGAACGGCGTGGTGGTGCCATCCTGTTATTGATATAACACACAAGTTAGTACTATGATGGAGAATAATAATAATCCAAAATAGTACCAAGATGGAATTACTCAAGATTAAAGGATACAATTTACTAAGATGATATTAAAATATCAACGAAGTTCAAAGCACCTAGAATATATTAAGCATATCGCACACGACTGAAAAGGAGTGTGGTGCACAAATATATCAAAGAAAAATTTTCCACAACTTTCGGCATTAAAATACCAATAGATGCGCAAAATCACTTAACGAATCAAGATTAGTGACTCTACCAACTCAATATACAAGAGCGAATGATAAGAGTAGTGGTATGGTCGCGACTCCATCCCGCACTCAAATCATTACTCCGCACATGAATAAGTAAAACACATATCCCAACCCTTTCTTCTCACGATGAACCTAAAGATTAGTAACTACGGAAACGAACACCTCAAACAAGATAACGTCGGATAACAAAGAGTGAGACAGATCGCGTCGGTATACAACGAATCAGATAGATCGCGTCGGTTTGCAAAAGCCTGTCGGTATGGAATGTACCAACAGTTGATAACCAAAAGGCAGATTGTGATAACAACTTGGATGCAACAGATAGACAAGGAATTACACACACACACACACACACAACCTATGGTACTACGGAATCCCAGAACACGTGAATCCTAGTTTGAATTTTTTTTAAGAAGAGGATTGAAAACGTTACACTTCCTTACCAGAAAAAAGGTGGGTGGTTGGGTAAGAAGAAAAGTGGAAGCAGTCCTACTCTCGTGTTTTGTTTTTCCCTAGTATACATAACTACCAAAAATATTTGCTAGACAGACAACGACCATTTGGCTGAGACCCTGAAGGGCGGGATGGCTCTGATACCAATTGTAACTACCTCGGTGAATTACGCTCCTAGTTACAAGCCTGGATGAGCGGAAATGGTTAAAATAGTACGGTGGGGCCCAAATGCCACTCACAGGTAGACCTTTCGGCCGTCCTAACCATTTCCAAACATCGGGACAAGAACGGGCGGCGAATCGGCAAAGCGAAGGGATCAACTACATACACAAATGAGTATGTATGCAAGCCACCATACAACAAGACATCGAGCCATTCCATCTAAAAAGAAAGGAATATAGCAACGCCATACGGCAAGATCCAAATATCCTAGATAGATATAATAGTTTAGGATATCTCCTCATACATCAAACATCGAGTATCAAAGTGAAGCGAAGACAAAATCCGAGCACGGATAAGAAGCAAATCGGCATAAGATGCCCCATAAATAAGCAGATCCCGCCACGATCTCACGGATCCTGCCCTAATCTCTACACAATGATCGCTGCCCACATCGTCTGCTCTTCCACCCAGATCCATCTTGCGAGTGCACCTGTTCATCTCAACCAATAATTTATCGTGTGAGACCCTAGGGTACTCAGCAAGTCTTTATGCCGCTAAAGGGGACACAACCTGGGGTGACGCAATTGCAGCAAAAGATAAACCCTAACAATTCTATAGATACTCGCTAACCATCCGCCTAACCAGAGATAGACGGATGTCCGTGAATTAATAACAACAGTTATAAGAGTTATCACGGTAATATCCACAGATCCATCCTCCTCCTCGCCATCGACGAGGAAGCGGATTTAACAACCCCCCATCCGTTGGCAGTTTTATTAACCATTCCATGAGTGTTGCACTATTTACTAGTCAGTTATTTAGTCAATTTAGAAGCGGTACTTTAGTTATGCTTGTCTATGATCGAGAAACTGTGCTCCAAGTCGTCCATAAATCATGACACGGCTTTTGAAAGTTTTACCGCAGGGTGCACAAATAGCAACACACACTCGATCAACCTCGGAAAAACCAAATCAAAACCCAACGAGGCATTCACGACAAAGCGATCACAGGATTCAGAAATATTTCAGGGGGCCACCCCATTGAGCTACCCGCAACGAAGTTAGCTGACTCCGAGACGGCCTCAAGGTTTGTGGAGCCGGCTGTAAACGACTGGGAACCCGAAAGTGTGACTGGGCTTGTCGATACAGCGAAAACGGGTCACGGACCTAAACAGACAAAGGTGCAAAGACTGCACAATTTTAAATAAAGCGGTAAAGCATGGCATAAGTGCAGATAGTAAATAAAACCTCAAACTAGTTTGTGGCCCCAAGAAATAAGAATGAATCAAGCTCGCCTGGGGGTTCATAAGCCTCCCGGATGTGGATAGCGAATAATCAAGGAACAGGAATCAAGTACTGGGTCCTACGGACACAAGTGAGCCTGAAAAACCAAATAGCAATTATGGCTCACCGATGCCACTTTCATTAGTTATCCCATTACTACTCAGGTTAAGTTGTTTAGGTACCTCGTTATCCATCAGACGCTCACATACCCTACACATGCTGTTCTACGACTCGCATGGCTCAAACAACTCCTGTAGTAATGGCTCATGGGATGGAGGAACAAGCTTCGGTGGAGTTTAAAAGTAAAGGCTATGCAATACTTGGGATTCAATTTAATGCAATCGCGACTCAATGATGCAAGAATAAGATAGAGGCAATAGGTACTATATGTATGCAAGCATGTGGTAGTGCTTGCTGGCAGCTCGATTGAAGCGAGAGAAGGATCTGGTAATGCTCCGGTCTCTTGGTATATCCCCGTCATGCCTATTCAAGAAGAACCAAACAAACAAGGGCCAACATAAATAAAGTGCACAAGCATATGAATAAAATGCATCAAGCAAACAATCATGCCATGATGAATGATGCACAATTTGCATGGCATTAATGTAGCATGGCATGGGTGAGGTGTGAGATACAAGATTAAATCATTTTATTGAGTTTTGGCCCCATTTTATTCTCATATTAGTTGCTGTATACATTATATTTACATGATGCATGCTTCAAATCAAACCATGGAATGCATAAACAGAAAGGTCTCGTCGAGCTAATCATTTTAGACATATTATTTGTTAAATTTGGACTTATAAAACAAAAGTTATTAATTTATTTAGGAAAGAGGGCATTTTAATGTAATTTAATTCAAATTGGAATTTTAAATGTCCAAAATATATTTTGAAGGCCATATTTGAAATCCTCACATTTTTCTGATTTGAAAACATATATTATTTGGATTTATATTTTAAAAGTTATTTAAAAACAGAATTAAATTTGAATTTGAATTAATTTTGAAAAGATTTGAATTTAAACAGATTACAGAAATACTTTTGTTACTTAGCTCAATTCTAGCCACATGACGCATCGGTGGGGTCATGCCGACTGGCAACACATCACTGCGAGCTCTTCTAGCCCCAGCGAATGACAGGTGGGGTCAAGGAACACGCGGACCCACACGCCAAATGACGGCGGGGCTGCCACGCGGCACAGCGAGGGAGCGCGGGTTGATCAAACCGAAAGACTGGGTACCTTTTTGTAAAAAGCCTACAGACGCTGACTGGTGGGGCTCAGAGGAGCGCGGGTTGCAGGAGTCAAAAGGGTAGGGGGGTTTGTGCAAAAAGCCGCTGCCACTGTGGATCTTCCTCGCGGACAGATCGGTGCTCGCGCGCGGTGCAGAGCGGGGTGGGAGATCGAACGCGGGACCTAGGGCTCGCGCACGGAGGGCGGAGCCACTGCGGTGGGCTGGGGTTGCTGTCAGGGAGATGGGCGAGGCCTAGATAGGGCGCTACGCGGAGCGTGAGGGTGCAAACGCCCGAGCACTCCGACGCGCGGAGGCCGTTCGACGCAAAGTCCGGCGAGGCTAGGGGTTACAGAGAGGCGGACCATGTCCAGGGGGTCAGGGAGCTCACCGGGGTGATGTTGGCGTGGTCGGTTCGAGCAAAGGGCAGCGGATCGCCGACGAGGCGAGGCCCAGGGTTAGGGTTTGGCCTTGTCGACGTCGATCCGGTGGCTCGAGCTTCCTCCGCGATCAAGCGCAGGCAACGATGCAGGGGACCCTCCTTGTACTCCTCGATCGCCTCCACGTCGTGCTCGTCGCCTGGTACGGTGTAGCCGCGAGGGGGCCGAGGGTTTGCCGGCGACGGTGTAGCCGGTGGTAGGAGTAGCAGGGGAAAAGGTGAGCGGCGTTGGGGTAGATCTAGGGGGCGCAGGAGACGTGGAGGAGGAGATAAAGCAGCGAGGGGGGAGGAAGGTGCCGTGGGGAGCAGGTAGAGGGAAAAGGTGGCCCGGCCACTTTTCTCCCTCCTTCCTCACGTGCTCGTCGGGGCAGGGCAGGGCAGCTGGCAGGGGGGGTGGCTTCCAGGTGGGACCAGAGGGCGAGACCAATGAGGCAGGGGGAGGCTCGGCTGGTGGGGTACGCAGGCAGAGAGAGAGGGAGAGACGGGTAGCCTCGGGTAGATGCTAGGGTTGGAGCTAGGGTAGGAGGAAGAGGGGGTATGGCTAAGGTAGGGTTTGGTTTGGGTGGCAGCTAGGTGGGCCAGGGTGGCCAGGTGGGGCCAGCAAGGAGGGGAGAGGAGAGAGGCCGAGAGAGGGTAGGGTAGCTTAGGGTTTTGCTTAGAAGGGGGGTGTGAGGGTTAGGGGTAGGTGGGGTGGTTTAGAGAGTGGGGTAGAGGGGTATGGTGATGATGGGGTAGGTGATTAGAGGGAACTTAGATAGAGGATTAGAGAAAGAGGGGTGAGAGCTAGGGCTTTAGAAGCATGCATGCTCCAAACCTAGATCAAGCAAGATCATGAGGAAAAGAGAGAGAGAGGGATGTGGTTTTATAAAGATCCACTCAAAATTCAAATAAAAACCAAATGCTAGAAAAGGTGGCACTTGCATGGCCCATGCAAAATATTTATTGCCATGTTGATTCTTGTGAATTGTACATGGCATTATTATTATGCATTCCCAAAATTGGAGTAAGGCCTAAGCAAAAGAATTTAGAAGGAATTCCAAGTGGAGTAGATGGAGATGCTCATATTTGATTATAATTAGGACTTGCTAGTGTGTATGTGCCACTAGGTATTTAGTAAGCCCAAAAATATCCCAACATGATAAAACCCCAAAACAACCCATATGGAAGCTAGGAAAAAAAAGGTTCCACTCACAAGGCATGCAAAGGTGGCCATGTGGCTCTCATATATCAATAATGTGAAAACAACATGATGCTAAGATGAGAGCATGTGGAAATAGAATTGGATCCACACCGACACATATGAGCTAGAGGTAAAACCAAATAAGTTGCAATGCTCATATATGGTGGAATGGTGGAATGATGGGTGATGACAAGAAAGGTGGTGGAGTTAACAAAAGATATGCCCCCAACTCAACTTGGGCATTTAAACAATATATCAAGAACCAAATACAATATCAAGAGGCAAATACAATTAATGATGCATATGAGAGAAGAACCAAATGAAAAAGGGTTTTATATGATGCTCAAATGCAAGGAGGCATGATGACATGAGCATGATATAATTATGATGCAACAATTATATATAGGAAGTAGCCATTATATTACTAGACCAAGTAGCATTACAATTGTTAGACAATTGGGATGCTACACCGGAACTCCTCTTGGTAGATTTCATCCCAACTTCAATAATCCTACTAGCCTATTACCAAAACCATGGTCAGTCACTAGATGATTAAGATTCTTTAGGTTGCTTAGCAGTTAAGCTCCTTGGATTGGACTAATGCAATAAGCACAGTGGTTCCTCGTGATCCTCGAAGAAAACTAGTTTCCCATTGATATCCCCATGTCACTCGAGGGTCACCAGTCTGTTAGCGAACAAGATCCTATCTATGTAGAAAAAGCATCATGTTGTCTGGGCCCTTAATTGCACAGCAAGCATTAGGAATCCCACAGATAGTCAAGCACACATAATATAATAATTAAAATCAATCACAAACTAATGGAAAATATATGGAGGCACATCACATCTCACCAATCCCTTACATATCCCATGCCCAAGGAACTTACTCAGACATGAGAGCAGAAAGCATCATAGATATAATTAAATAAAGGGAGTTCTTCTTGATATTACTGTGGAGATCCACAATAAGAATAGAAATGTAATCCAATACAATTCAGGATAGGAAGAAACAATCTCAAACCCTAATCTTGCAAGGTGAAGATCTCTCTCCCTCAAGTACAAGTAATGGCTATGAGGGTGTGATGGCTAGGAGGTCGAAGATCGTGGAGTGAGATGAAGAACATCTTACCCTTCTTCTCCGGATCTCTTATTTCCCCCTTCTAGATGGGATGGCGGCAGCTGTGTTATGAGTTTGCGTCTGGCTTCTTCACAAAAGTTGTCCCTTTTGATAAAATAGAGGCGGAGGCAGCTATACAGCGGGATTTATACGTCCAGAAAAATATTCCCTCCATATAGTTGCTTGTTAAAGCTTCTGTATGCTTCCCTTGATTGCTTCCAAAAAGAGACTTGCTTGTTTTTGCCTGAATATTGTGTTTATCTTGTTAAAACCTTATGTTGATGTTCAAAACCTAAAACACACATTAAAAACCAAGTTTTCTTTGCTACCAAAGTATTAGCGTTATGTAAAGCTAGAAAATGACCAAGTCGAAAATAAAACCATCAATAAAAACCATAAAAAATATGTCGAATCTCACAACTATCAACTCCCCCAAGCTTAGATGTTGATCGCCCTCGAGTGACAAGAAAAAAAGGAAGAATAGCAGAGATTCGAGACTGAAATAAAAGAACTTACAAACTCGAAATAGTGTCAAATTCTTTTCTTCACAATTCCTTCAATCTTAAACATGATCATACAAGTATTCACAAGATTGCACTGAGTCCACTTCCTACCATGTATATATTGCTAGCAAATAAATCATATGCCCGAGCAAGTGTCAATTTAAGAACAACTCATCTATTCCCACCTCAAAATTTCAAGACTCTCAAAGCACCTTTTTCCTTTCCTTCTTTTTCAAAAACTTTAGCCCTTTCATAGAGAAATCATGCCACTATTTTTAACATATTAATTGGGACTATGTTGCGCACTCGTAACCATGCCAATAGATAACTATTGATCAATAGTGGGTCAGAGGAGTACTACAACTTCAATTGGAACGTGAAACCATGAGGAGACTAAAATTTTACCCGTCATAGCATTGCAGCTACAAACGCTTACATAACTCAATAGTCGAAATCAAGTGGTTTCCCACATTTAGATCATTCTTTGGCCAGCGGAGTTAATAGTTACCCATGGAGCACAAAAGTGTTGTAATGACACGCGTAAAGCAATATCTTATGGTAATTATTAGAAAAAGCAGTGGCATAATCTCTACTACTTCAAAGCATCCATTTTATCAGACAATTTCATTTAAGGGTGCTATCGGGTCTATTTACATTAAGCTCAAATGAGATTGAGTAGTTCTAAAATCAAATCCTTAGGGATAAACATGGACTCAAGTCATCTTTTGGATGCTTTTTCTTGTTGTAAAATTGTCGGAAATATTTTTAACCAAGTTCATTGCTCGTTATTTCAAAGCTAAAAAGGAGAAACTAGCAAAGGAATAGAATTTATAGGATAGCAAGCCAAGTGGGGATTGGCTCAAGTGCAAGCGAGTAAATAATTGTAGGATCAATTTAAAGTTGTAGAAAAGGTGATGAAAGGAATGTGATACCTCCTCTTGCTTGCTCCATTCTCGTACTTGAGTCGAATCCTCTCTAGATTTCCTTATTGCCAAGTCACCTGAAATTTGAGCAATCTCCGAGGGAAACAAAGAAACAAATTTGCAGTAAAAATTACAACTATTTTTTTTTATGTTTTTGGTTTAGGAATGCAAACTGAAAGTAAACATGCAATTTTGAAGAAGTAAAATAAATCAAAAGAAGAAAAAAAATATGAATGCAAGGTTTGGAGGTTTTCAAACCACCCCAACCTTAGGCTGGTGCGGATACTGCTGGTAGTAGTCGGGGAAGTGGGTCATGAAGTGACTGAAGGTGTGAGTTAAAGGCACTCATATGTTCATTCACTCCTTGTAGACTGTGGTCAATCTCCCCAACGTGCTGGTTGAGCTGCTGAAATTCTTGATAGGGGACGTAGTTGAACCCCTGTTGTGGCTAATTGTGCCATGGGTCCCATGATCCCCCTTATTGCTGCTACTACTGATGTCCCTCCCAAGCAGGATTGTATTCCTGCTCTTGCTCATGCTCATCCTCATCCTGCTGCTCTCCTTCTTCGTCTTCTTCTTGATTAGGCTGGAATTCAGCCATGATCTCCACCACTTGATCCTTGGTGAGGATCCAGTTGTCCTTCTCCACAATCGTGAAGGCTTGTGGACAGGGCAACGAAACCTACTCAACTTATGCATCACCAAGATAACCAAACTGATATGCTCGGAGTCTCTTGTTAGCTCGGTAAACACCGAGGAAACCACAAGCAGTTAAATATTTGACATTCATAAGTTTGGAGCCGTCAACAGGTTGCATCATAGGTAATGTAATGTTCAATGCTAGGGCAAGGTGGGGTATCATCCACCAATGCTAATGTCACCTTTATTTTTGTTGTTGTGGGTACGAAAGTGCTGGATGAGTAGAGCCACGGGATTTGGGCTTTGCGGTGCATTGGGGAAGAGTGCCTTGGTGATCATGGCCATGTCTACATTGGCCATGGAACCTGTATCTCCTGTTCCCAGTAGTGTATTGGCGAGGAACAAGGCATAGTAGCGAATTGTTGGGTTCTGAATAATGGACATCTTCTTCTGGTATAAGTCCCTGCCACCGTTAACAGAAATAACCTCCCAACTTTCTCCACTTGAGACGCTATATAAATTTGTAACAGTTGACTCCCCATCGTGAGGGAAGCCAAAAGCATCACAAAATTGTTTGAAAGTTATTTCATAATGTTGCTGGTTCATGGTGAAGCTTACCATGCACGCATTACCTTTCTCCCTGTGGTCATCGTAGAAAGAGGCAAGGAACTCATAGGTGAGCTCGGTGTAGGTGTTGTGGCTTGCGTAGGCGAGTAGAGATAGCCTTCAATTTACACACATGAGGTCGAAGTCCACCCTCAACCCTGCCACGGTGAGAAAGCTATCATCCTACTTAATGAAACCATGGCCAACTTATAGTTGAGCTTGGCACGGATCCCCGAGCTCTCGCCACGTTGGTGCTTGCTCTTGCGAAAAATACTACCAATTTTTTTCATCTTGATGCACTAAAAAAATTCACCATGAAACCTTAGGCATATAGATTCTACATGATATATGAATGATTCTACGTGGAAAAATTTAATCCTAACGTGAGAAATCAAAAGGAAACACAAAATAAGATTGAGTTCATCCACTAGATCAATGTGAGAGTTTCAACCATGGAAATCTAAAAAAAGCATGGATAGGGAGAGAAACATACCAATCTATTGATTCCCCAACTCAAACAAATGAAATCCGCGAAGAATCAAGAATTCTAGGTGGGTTTTGAGGGTTTTGGAGAGAGAAGATGAGAGAAAAAGTGAGGAGGAGGAACCCTAGCCGCCCCGGTTTGATTAAGTGGTCGCGCCGAACTATATGGGCGCAACTATATGGGCGGGATATGTAGTTCCTGCCGTATAGTTGCGGCGGCATCGACAATTAGGGTTTCTTTATGCCAGAACATAGCTATACGGGTGCAACTATACGGCTGGATCAAAATGGTCCCCCCGTATAGTTGGTCGTCAAACCTTTTGTGTCCTTGAGATAAAAAATTTATACAGGCATCAATAACTATACGGCCTAAGTATACAACCGGAATTTTTATTCCCGCCGTATAGTTGGTCGTCAAACCATCAGTATCCTAGAGAAGAAATTTTGACGAAGGCATCGATATCTATACGGCTGGAATTTTTATTCCCGCCGTATAGTTGGTCATTAAACCATCTGTACCTACGAAAGAAAATTTGTCGATGGCATCGATATCTACACGGCCAAACTATACGGCCGGAATTTTTATTCCCGCCATATAGTTGGTCGTTAAACCTTCAATAGTCATAATTTTTTTTCTATTTCTTCGAGAATTCTTTCTTATCCTGAAACTTAGCAAAACACCTTGTTTTTGATAGAAAAATGACAGTAAAAATTGTCGACCAACAACAGTGTGTATAGAGCAGGATTTTTAGTACTACCAAATTTCTTCTCCTCAACTAGAGATTCACTTTTTAACCTGGACAAAATGATTAAGCTAGTTTTTGTAGATAAAACTCAAACTTTTATTTTTATACTTATTTTATGTTTGTTCAATCGATATTTCTACTACTTTTTGCCAGCTGCATCTTCACGGGCGTGCTTCCGCAAGAATGTCTGTGAAAAAGTTGTAGGAATGCTATGAACATTTTATTTTTTAATTTATTTTATTATTGTGATGGGTTGACTCCCATTAAGCATTTTATTAAGAATGGTTAAATAACTCAACCCCTTCTATGTTCTCGAATTCTTACCTTGGGTTACCCCTAATCGAAGGCACTTACCAAATGAACTTGTTTTGTCGGTGGAATATATCTTTCTCCTGCTTCCAGCTTCTTCAAAAAATACCGGAGGATTTCAGCATCATAAACATTGAAGATTATTTTTCCCTCAACACAATCAGCTGATGCTCCTGCAGTACTAAGGAAAGGTCTTCCAAGTATTATGGATAATTTTTCAACCTCTGGCATTTCAAGAATAATAAAATCCGTGGGAATAACATGCTCATCTATTCTAAGTAGTATATCCTCAATCATACCAATGGGTTGTTTAGTGGACTTGTCAACCATCTATAAAGTGATAGTAGTAGGGGAATACTCCCCTAATCCTAACCTTATAGAGGCAATATGGCATTACACTAAATCCTACACCTAAATCACACAAGACATTGTGAATATAAGTTTTGCCAATTGAACATGAAATAGTTGGTATTCCAGGATCTAACGATTTAGACAATAGCTTCCCATTAGCAGGATAACTAGTCACCATGGCAATGGTTTCAGTTATTTCTTTCTTTCTACTAAGAATATCCTGGAGGAATTTAGAATAGGTGGGAACTTTTATGGCATCCGAAAATGGAATTTCTAGATGAAGATCACTAAGTGCCTTTTTGAAAGAATCATAGATTACCTGATCCAGTGATTTCTTTTTACGATCTGGATAAGGAAGCTTTTGCTCACCTTTCTTATTCTTCTCTTTTACCTTTTGTGGGGGATTGGGCTCTTTTGTTGCTTTCTTTTATTGCTGCTTATCGCTCTTCTTCTTTTCTACTACAACAACTTCATCTTCATTGCTTGTCTCTTTTTCTTCTCCTGGCTCAATCGTCTCTGCATCAGAGTCATAACGGTCATCATGTGCATCATTTTGGTCCTCCTTGGTTTGATCTTGTATTTTCGAGTAGTTTCATCTTGAGGATCCACCAGTGTATCATCTTCTTGGCTTGCTTTGAGCAAGGCTTTTTCCTTTCGATCTTTTTGAGCTTCATATTCTGGTGGTTCTAATGGTCCTGTAACAACTGCACCTCTTCTTGTAACAACATTAGTAGAAACGGGAATATCTATACCATCTTGAAGAAAAAATTTATAACCAGATGCTATTTGTTCACATTGGGTTTCAATCATACTAAGATACTTGTGAAATAATTTAATTTCTTGGCCAATCTCATTATAATTTTCCGTGAGTTCCGCCAAAATCTTTTTATGTCTTTGAAAATGCTTATGCACGTTATTATGATATTTTTCTTGTCGATGTTTTAATTCTTGAAAAACTTTGCTAGTTTCATCTTCTTCAGTAAAAACTTGTAACAATTCTAATTTGTTCTCCTTAACAAGTTCAGAAGGTATACCTTTTTCTTTCATTGTTTTGCATACTTCAGGCACAAGATCAGGAGTTATACGAAGCATCATTCTTAGCCCTAGTAGACATCAAATCCAAACATGTTTTAATGGTTAAGGTATTTATCGATCCTCATGCTGATACGTCAAGCAACTCTCTGCTTTGAGTATTAAGACCATGGTAAAATAAATGGCAAATAGTTGATTCAGAATAGCCATGATTAGGAATTTTATTGATCATTCCAAAGAATCTATCCTAGGCTTATGGGTAGTTTTCTCCCAAGTTTTTACTAAATTTTCCATATTCTTTCTAGTTTCAGTTAGCTTTTTAAAAGGATTAAACCTATTTATGAATTTAACAATACAATTTTCCCAACATTTAATGTAATGACGAGGGAGATAATATAACCAGTCTAGAGCCTTACCTTTAAGACACCAACAAAAATATTTTAGACGAGAGAAGTCTCTTGGCAAAGCTTTTGGTCCAAGTGTTGTCATCACATCGTCAAACTCTCTAATATGTCTTCCTGGGTCTTCATCTTCCCTTCCACTGAAATCTTTTTCCTGCAATTTTTTTAATAATTCAACCATCAAATCGATATTCTCTAACTCCAGGATTAGGAAATTCAATTGGTTGTTTAAGGAAACCAGAGTTTGGGGCACTGCATTATTTGAGAGTTTTCTCAGGTTTCTTAGGAGTGGTCCCATAAATGGACATGATTTCCATAAAATCACTCAGGATTTCAACTTCAACCTTGTCTGATCTTAAAAGTTTTTCAATAATTTCCTCGCACCTTTGAATAGGCACGCGCTCAAAATAATCTGGTAAATAGGTCCTACCAGAGCGTGTAGACCCTTTATCTCCTAGGGAGACCATTTTGTAATATTAACACCTGAAATGTCAAGAGACAAACACTTAGCACTTAGCTCCCCGGCAACGGCGCCAGAAAGTAGATTGATGTCTGCAAGTGCACAAATCGTTTGTAGCTAGTTATGAAGTATAGATATCGATCCCACAGGGAGCCCAAAGGTAAGTGTTTATGAGTGAAGTCTCTGTCACACTCAAAGTTGTCACAGGTCTTCGAGTGAATTGACTTCAAGTGTGGAAATAAGAATGAGATTTGGATTAAACTGGATGTATTTAAATAAAAATAAAACGTAAACTTCAGGAATAAAAAGCATAAAAGTAAAGAACGATTTGATTGTTTTTGGTTTTCTATAGATGACAAAGAAGGCGCGAGGAGATACAGTTCATGGTGATAGTGACTGTGCCAGGTGGACGAATGATGAGTGTAACAATTATAATCTTATAAATATATGTGTAGGCGAGCAACCCATAATTAGCCGGAACTCCTCTTGGTAGATTTCATCCCAACTTCAATAATCCTACTAGCCTGTTACCAAAACCATGGTCAGACACTAGACGATTAAGACCCTTTAGGTCATTTGGCGATTAAGCTCCTTGGATAGGACTAATGCAATAAGCAAAGTGGTTCCTCGTTATCCTCGAGTCTACAAGTTTTCCATTGATATCCCCGTGTCACCCGGGGGTCGCTAGTCCACTAGCGAACAAGATCATATCTATGTAGAACAGAGCATCATATTGTCTAGGCCCTTAATTGGACAACAAGCATTAGGCATCCCACAGGTAGTCAAGCACACATAATATAATAATTAAAATCAATCACAAACTAATGGAAAATATATGGAGGCACATCACATCTCACCAATCCCTTACATCTCCCATGCCCAAGGAACTTACTCACACATGAGAGAACAAAGCATCATCGATATAATTAAATTAAGGGCATTCTTCTCGATATTACCATGGAGATCCACAATAAGAATAGAAAAGTAATCCACCACAATTCAAGATAGGAAGAAACAATCTCAAACCCTAATCTTGCAATGAGGATCTCTCTCTCTCAAGTAGAAGCAATGGCTATGAGGGTGTGATGGCTAGGAGGTCGAAGATCATGGAGCAAGATGAAGAACGTCTTCCCCTTCTTCTCTGGATCTCTTCTTTCTCCCTTCTGGACGGGATGGAGGCTGTTGTGTTATGATTTCGTGTCTGGACTCTGCACCAAAACTGTCCCTTTTGACAAGACGGAGGCAGCGGAAGCTATACGGCAGGAACTATACGACGAGAAAATATTCCCGTCGTATAGTTGCTCGTTAAAGCTTCTGTATGCTTCCCTTGATTGCTTCCAAAAAGATACTTGCTTGTTTTCGCCTAAATATTGCATTTCTCTTGTTAAAACCTTTTCTTGATGTTCAGAACCTGAAACACACATTAAAAACCAAGTTTTCTTCGCTACCGAGGTATTAGCGTTAGGTAAAGATTGAAAACGATCAAATCCAGAAGAAAACCATCAATAAAACCATCAAAAATATGTCGAATATCACAGCTATCACACACCCACTTGGATTTGTGTGTATATCATTGTGGTATAGAAAATAACGCATGCAATGTCACTCCCGCCTGTGTCCAACCATGTCCAGGAACCCTAGCAACATGCTGGGATTCAACTGTGACATGCAATTGAGCACCAGTTTGAAAGATGTTGCATCACCACACCCAATCGGATGTGTGTGTGTATCATTGTAGTTTGGAAAAGAACACATGCAATGTCACTCCAGCATGTGTCCAACCATGTCTAGGAACCCTAGCAACATGCTGGGAGACAACTGCCACATGCAGTGGAGCACCAGTTTGAAAGATGTTGCATCCCCACGCCCATTTGTATGTGTGTGTGTATATCATCGTGGTTTGGAAAAGAAGACATGCAATTTCCCAGCATGTGTCCAACCATGTCTAGGAACCCTAGAAACATGCTGAGATTCAACAGCCACATGTAGTGAAGCACCAGTTTCAAATATGTTGCATCACCGCACCCACTTGGATGAGAGCCCCACTTGGATGAGAGCCCCACTTGGATGTGTGTGTGTGGCCATGTGGATCATTGTGGTTTGGAAAAGAACACATGCAATGTCACTCCAACATGTTTCCAACCATGTCCATGAACCCTAGCAACATGCTGGGATTCAACTGCCACATGCAATGGAGCACCAGTTTGAAAGATGTTGCATCACCACACCCACTTGGATGTGTGTGTGTATGTATCATTGTGGTTTGGAAAATAACACATGCAATGTCACTCAAGGATGTTCCCATCCATGTCAAGGAACCCTAGCAACATGCTTGGATTCAATTGCCACATGCAATTGAGCACTAGTTTGAAACATGTTGCATCACCACACCCACTTGGATGAGAACCCCACTTGGGTGTGTGTGTGTGTCCATGTGGATCATTGTGGTTTGGAAAAGAACACATGCAATGTCACTTTAGCATGTGTCCGACACTATACAGGAACCCTAGAAACATGGTGGTATTCAACTGCCACATGCAATGGAGCACCAGTTTCAACGATTTTGCATCACCACATCCACTTGGATGTATGTGTATCATTGTGGTTTGGAAAATAACACATTCAATGTCACTCCAGTATGTGTCCAACCATGTCTAGGAACCCTAGCAACATGATGGGATTCGACTGCTACATGCAGTGGAGCACTAGTTGGAAAGATGTTGCATCATTGCACCCACTTGGGTGTGTGTGTATATCATTATGGTTTGGAAAAGAACACATGCAATGTCACTCTAGCATGTGTACAACCATGTCTAGGAACCCTAGCAACATGCTAGGATTCAACTGCCACATGCAGTGGAGCACCAGTTTGAAAGATGTTGCATCACCACACCTACCTAGATGTGTGTGTATCATTGTGGTTTGGAAAATGACACATGAAATGTCACTCTAGCATGTGTCCAACCATGTCGAGGAAGCCTTGCAACATGCTGTTATTCAATTGACACATGAAGTGGAGCACCAGTTTGAAAGATGTTGCATCCCCACACCCACTTCGATGTGTGTGTATAATTATAGTGTGGATAAGAATACAAAAAATTTCACTCTAGCATGTGTCCAAACATGTCTAGGAACCCTAGCAATATGTTGGGAGTCAACTGCCACATGCAGTGGAGCACGAATTTGAAACATGTTGCATCACCACACCCACTTGAATGATAGCTCCACTTGGATGTGTGTGTGTGTGGCCATATGGATCATTGTGATTTGGAAAAGAACACATGCAATGTCACTCTGTCATGTGTCCAACCATTTCCAGGAACCCTACCAACATGCTGGGATTCAAGTGCCACATGTAATGGAGCACCAGTTTGAAAGATGTTGCATCCCCACACCCATTTGTATGTGTGTGTATATCATTGTGGTTTGGAAAAGAACACATACAATTTGACTCCAGCATGTGTCCAGCCATGTCTAGGAACCCTAGCAACTTGCTGAGATTCAACTGCCACATGCAGTGGAGCACCAGTTTCAAATATGTTGTGTCACCACACCCACTTGGATTATAGCCCCACTTGGATGTGTGTGTGTGGCCATGCAGACCATTGTGATTTGGAAAATAACACATGCAATGTCACTCCATCATGTGTCAAACCATGTCCAGGAACCTTACCAACATGCTGGGATTCAAGTGCCACATGTAATGGAGAACCAGTTTGAAAGATCTTGCATCAGCACACCCACTTGGATGTTTGTGTGTGTATTATTATGGTTTGGAAAATAACAGATGAAATGTCAATTCAGTATGTGTCCAACCATGTCCAGGAACCCTAGAAACATGCTAGGATTAAACTGCCACATGTAGTGGAGCACCAGTTTGAAAGATGTTGCATAACCACACCCACTTGGATGAGTGTGTGTATGTATCATTGTTGTTTGGAAAATAATGCATGCAATGTCACTCCAGCATGTGTACAACCTTGTCTAGGAATGCTAGCAACATGCTGGGATTCAACTGCCACATGCAGTCAAGCACCAGTTTGAAATATGTTGCATAACCACACCGACTTGGATGAGAGCCCCACTTGGATGTGTGTGTTTGTGTGTGGCCATGTGGATCATTGTGGTTTGGAAAAGAACACATGCAATGTCACTCTGTCATGTGTCCAACCATGTCCAGGAACCCTACCAACATGTTGGGATTCAACTGCCACATGCAATGGAGAACCAGTTTGAAAGATGTTGCATCACCACACCCAATTGGATGAGTGTGTGTATGTATCATTGTGGTTTGGAAAAGACCACATACAATGTCACTCCAGGATGTGTCCATCCATGTCAAGGAACCCTAGCAATATGCTGGGATTCAACTGCCACATGTAGTGGAGCGCCAGTTTGAAACATGTTGCATCACCACAACCACTTGGATGAGATCCCCACTTGGATATGTATGTGTCCATGTGGATCATTGTGGTTTGGAAAAGAACACATGCAATGTCACTTCAGCATGTCTCCAACCATGTCCAAGAACCCTAGAAACATGGTGGGATTCAACTACCACATGCAATGGAGCACCAGTTTGAACGATTTTGCATAACCACACCCACTTGGATGTGTGTGTGTATCATTGTGGTTTGGAAAAGACCACATGCAATGTCACTCCAGTATGTGTCCAACGATGTCTAGGAACCCTAGCAACATGATGGGATTCAACTGCTACATGCTGTGGAGCACCAGTTGGAAAGATGTTGCATCATTGCACCCACTTGGATGTATGTGTGTATCATTGTGGTTTAGAAAAGAACACATGCAATGTCACTCTAGTATGTGTCCAACCACGTCTAGGAACCCTAGCAACATGCTGGGATTCAATTGCCACATGTAGTGGAGCACCAGTTTGAAAGATGTTGCATCACCACACCTACCTAGATGTGTGTGTGTATCATTGTGGTTTGGAAAAGTACACATGAAATGTCACTCGAGCATGTGTCCAGCCATGTCGAGGAAGCCTAGCAACATGCTGGTGTTCAATTGACACATGAAGTGGAGCAATAGTTTGAAAGATGTTGCATCACCACAACCACTTGGATGTGTGTGTGTATAATTCTAGTTTGGATAAGAATGCAAACAATTTCACTCCAGCATGTGTCCAACCTTGTCTAGGAACCCTAGCAATATGTTGGGATTCAACTGCCAGATGCAGTGGAGCACTAGTTTGAAACATGTTGCATCACCACACCCACTTGGATGATGGCCCCACTTGGATCTGTGTGTTTGTGGCCATATGGATCATTGTGATTTGGAAAAGAACATATGCAATGTCACTCTGTCATGTGTCCAACCATGTCCAGGAACCCTCAAACATACTGGGAATCAAGTGCCACATGCAATGCAGCACTAGTTTGAAAGATGTTACATCCCCACACCCATTTGTATGTGTTTGTATATCATTGTGGTTTGGAAAAGAACACATGCAATATCACTCCAGCATGTGTCCAACCATGTCTAGGAACACTAGCAACATGCTGGGATTCAACTGCCACATGCACTAGAGCAACATTTTGAAATATGTTGCATCGCCACACCCACTTGGATGATAGCCCCACTTGGATGTATGTGTGTGTAGCCATGTGGATCATTGTGATTTAGCAAAGAACACATGCAATGTCACTCCAGTATGTGTCCAACCATGTCCAGGAACCCTGCCAACATGCTGGGATTCAAGTGCCACATGAAATAGACCACCAGTTTCAGAGATGTTGCATCAACACACCCACTTGGATGTTTGTGTGTGTATCATTCTGATTTTGAAAAGAACACATGCAATGTCACTCTATCATGTGTCCAACCATGTCCAGGAACCCTACCAACATGCTGGGATTCAAGTGCCACATGAAATGGAGCACAAGTTTGAAAGATAATGCATCACCACACCCACTTGGATGTTTGTGTGTGTATCATTATGGTTTGTCAAATAACACATGCAATGTCAATCTAGTATTTGTCCAACCATGTCCAGGAACCCTAGCAACATGTTGGGATTCAACTGCCACATGCAGTGGTGTGCCAGTTTAAAATATGTTGCATCACCACAACCACTTGGATGATAACCCCACTTGGATATGTGTGTTTAGCCATGCAGATCATTGTGATTTGGAAAAGAAGACAAGAAATGTCACTCCATCATGTGTCCAACCATGTCTAGGAACCCTACCAACATGCTGGGATTCAAGTGCCACATGAAATGGAGAACCAGTTTGAAAGATGTTACATCAGCACACCCACTTGGATGTTTGTGTGTGTATCATTATGGTTTGGAAAATAACACATGCAATGTCAATCCAGTATGTGTCCAACCATGTCCAGGAACGCTAGCAACATGCTGGGATTAAACTGCCACATGTAGTGGAGCACCTGTTTCAAGGATGTTGCATCACCACACCCACATGGATGAGTGTGTGTATGTATCATTGTTGTTTTGAAAAGAACACATGCAATGTCACACCAGCATGTGTACAACCTTGTCCAGGAACCCACGCAACATGCTGGGATTAACTGCCACATAAAGTGAAGCAACAGTTTGAAATATGTTGCATCACCACACCCACTTGGATGATACCCCACTTGGATGTGTGTGTGGCCATGTGGATCATTGTGATTTGGCAAAGAACACATGCAATGTCACTCCAGTATGTGTCCAACCATGTCCAGGAACCATACCAACATGCTGGGATTCAAGTGCCACATGAAATGGAGCACCATTTTGAAAGATGTTGCATCACCACACCCACATGGATGTTTGTGTGTGTATCATTATGGTTTGGGAAATAACACATGCAATGTCAATCTAGTATGTGTCCAACCATGTCCAGGAACCCTAGGAACATGCTGGGATTCAACTGCCACATGCAATGGAGCACCAGTTTGAAAGATGTTGCATCACCACACCCACTTGGATGAGTGTGTATCATTGTGGTTTGGAAAATAACAAATGCAATGTCGCTCCAGGATGTGTCCAACCATGTCAAGGAACCCTAGCAAGATACTGGGATTCAACCGCCACATGCAGTGGAACACCAGTTTAAAACATGTTGCATCACCACACCCACTTGGATGAGAGCACTACTTGGATGTGTGTGTGTCCATGTGGATCATTGTGGTTTGGAAAAGAACACATGAAATATCACTCCAGTATGTGGCCAACCATGTCCTGGAACCCTAGCGACATGCTGGGACTCAAGTGCCAAATGCAGTGGAGCACCAGTTTGAAAGATGTTGCATCACCACACCCACCTGGATGTGTGAGTGTATATCATTGTTGTTTAGAAAACGACACATGAAATGTCACACCAGCATCTGTTCAACCATGTCGAGGAAGCCTAGCAACATGATGTTATTCAATTGACACATGCAGTGGAGCACCAGTTTGAAAGAAGTTGCATCACCACACCCACTTGGATGTGTGTGTGTTTCATTATGGTTTGGAAAAGTACACATGCAATGTCACTCCAGCATATGTCCAACCATGTTTAGGAACCCTAGCAACATGCTGGGATTCAAATGCCACATGTAGTGAAGCACTAGTTTGAAAGATGTGGCATCCCCACACCCATTTGTATGTGTGTGTGTTTATCATTGTGGTTTTGAGAAGAACACATGCAATTTCACTCTAGCATGTGTCAAACCATGTCTAGGAACCCTACCAACATGCTGAGATTCAACTCCCACATGCAGTGGAGCACCAGTTTGAAATATGTTGCATCACCACACCCACTTGGATGATAGAGCCAATTGGATGTGTGTGTGTGCCCATTTGGATCATTGTGATTTGGAAAAGAACACATGCAATGTCACTCCAGCATGTATCCAACCATGTCCAGGAACCGTACCAACATGCTAGGATTCAAGTGCCATATGCAATGGAGCACCAGTTTGAAAGATGTTGCATCCCCACACCCATTTGTATGTGTGTGTGTTTATATCATTGTGGTTTGTAAAAGAACACATGCAATTTCACTCCAACATGTGTCCAACCATGTCTAGGAACCCTAGCAACATGTTGGGTTTCAACTTCCACATGCAGTGTAGCACTAGATTGAAATATGTTGCATCACCACACCGACTTGGATGATAGCCCAACTTGGATATGTGTGTGGCTGGCCTTGTGGATCATTATAATTTGGCAAACAACACATGAAATGTCACTCCAGTATGTGTCCAACCATGTCTAGGAACCCTAGCAACATGCTGGGATTAAACTGCCACATGCAGTGGAGCACCAGTTTGAAAGATGTTGCATAACCCCACCCACTTGGATGAGATCCCCACTTAGATGTGTGTGTCTGGCTGTGTGGATAATTGTGGTTTGGAAAAGAACACATGCAATGTCACTTCAACATATGTCCAACCATGTCCATGAACCGTAGCAACATACTAGGATTTAATTGGCACATGCAATGGAGCACCAGTTTGGAAGATGTTGCATCACCACACCCACTTGGATGAGTGTGTATATGTATCATTGTGGTTTATAAAGAACACATGCAATGTCACTCTAGCATGTGTCTAACCATGTTGAGGAAGCCTAGCAACATGGTGTTATTCAACTGACACATGAAGTGGAGCACCAGTTTGAAAGAAGTTGCATCACCACACCCACTTGGATTTGTTTATGTGTTTCATTATGATTTGGAAAAGAACACATGCAATGTCACTCCAACATGTGTCCAACCATGTCTAGGAACCCTAGCAACATGTTGGGATTCAAATACCACATGCACTGGAGCATGTAACGCCCCGAATCGGGTCTATGCAGATCTTAGCATTTCCCGCCAAAACTCGAATAGAAGTAATTCAAAGACGCCCGCCAAACACTTTTGTGTGGGTGAGATTTTATTACAAGTAGTTACATCACAATAGTTTACAACAATATCCATAAAGACTTATATATACAAAAATGACTCAACGAATCAAGAATACAAATGGTACAATTCAAAGATACAAATCTCGAAGAAAATAGTGTCTGAGTACGGACAAGACCCAAATTGGATTAAGAGTCCTGAAGAATAACCAAGTAGTGTCCATAACCCTACCTAGGCCAAGACGGAAGGGTAACCTTGCTAACATCGTCAATCACATACCTGTTAAAACCAAAGGGGTGTCGACAAAGGGCAAAGGAGAAAGAGAGCGGTCAGTACTGAGGCTAGTACACGGCGAGGCTAGAATTCGGCGATCCTCACCTACATAGGATATATGGTGGGCTCAGCAGCAGCAAAGCTTGCACTATCTAAATTATAGAGACACTCTACAACTTCGGCTATTAGAGCGAGATAAGAAAGCGCTATAAGGTAAGTATAATATAACACCAAACATAACCCATCCGAAGGTTTCCCCCTCGAAGACCAATCGAGGAAGTCCACTTGCAGAACACACACGGTGGCAATTTTAATTAAGCAGGTGTTTAGTTGATAAGGCTAATTACTAGTCATGTTATTAGAGGCGAAACATTAGTGGCGTTGTCTATGATCATGACACCGTACTCTTGCGGCGTCCATAACCATGGACACACGTCTTCTCAAAAAGATTTACCCTGCACGGGTGCACTGCTGTACCCAAATGCATGTTTGTAACTACCTCGGTGAATTACGCTCTTAGTTACATGCCTGGATGTGTGGAAATGGTTAAAATAGTACGGTGGGGCCAAATGCCACTCACAGGTAGACCTTTCGGCTGTCCTAACCATTTCCAGAACATCAGAACAAGAACGAGCGGCGTAATCGGCAGGCGAAGGGATCAACTACATACACAAATGAGTATGTATGCAAGCCACATACAATAGTCCTCAGAGCCATTTCATCTAAAAGAAATAGAAATATTGCAACGCCATATGGCAAGATCCAAACATCCTAGATAGGGATAATATTTTAGGATAGCTCCTCATACATCAAACATCAGAGTATCAGGCGGAAGCGGAAAACAAGATCCGAGTACGGATAAGAAGCAAATCGGCATAAGATGCCACATAAATAAACACATCCTGCCCACAGATCTCACGGATCCCCGTTTCCGGAATCTCTACACCGAGTGATCGTTGCCAACATCGTTCGTCTCCTCCGCCCAGTATCCATCTTGCGAGTATACCTGTGCATCTGAATCAAACAATTTATCGTGTGAGACCCTAGGGGTACTCAGCAAGTCTTTATGCCTCTAAAGGGGACATAACCTGGGGTGACGCAATTGCAGCAAAAGATAATCCCTAACAATTATATAGATACTCACTACCCATCCGCCTAACCAAAGATAGACGGATGTCCGTTAATTAGCAACAACAGTTATAACAGTAATATTAACAGATCCATCCTCCTCCTCGCTTACCAACGAGGAAGCGGACGAACAACCCCCCATCCGTTGGCAGTTTTATTAACCATTCCATGATTGTTGCACTATTTACTAGTCAGGTACTTAGTCAAATTAAAGCGGTACTTTAGTTATACTTGTCTATGATCGAGAAACTGTGCTCCAAGTCGTCCATAACCGCGGACACGGCTTTCAGAAAGATTTACCCTGCAGGTGTGCACAAATAGCAACACACACTCGATCAACCTCAGAAAAACCAAATCAAAACCCAACAAGGAATTCACGACAAAGCGATCACAGGATTCAGAAATGTTTCAGGGGGCCACCCCATTAAGCTACCCGCAACGAAGTTGGCCGGCTCCGAGACGGACCCCAGGTTTGCGCCAATGGCTGTAAACGACTGGGCACCCGAAAGTGTGACTAGGCTTGTCGATACCGGAAAACACTCCGCAATCCTAAACAGTACAGGTGATCCTCGCACAATCTTAAATAAAGCAGTAAGATGGCATCAGTACAGTATAGTAATAAAGCCCCAAACTACTTTGTGGCCCCAAAAAATAAGAATGAATCAAGCTCTGGATCAGGGGGTTTCATAAGGCCTCCCGGATGTGGATATTCCGAATAGTCAATGAACAGGAATCAAGTACTCGGGTCCTACGGGACACAAGTGAGCATGAAAAACCAAATAGCAGATATTGCTCACCGGTGCCACTTTCATTAGTTATCCCATTACTACTCAGATTAAGTTGTTTAGGTACCTCATTATCCATCAGACACGCACATACCCTACACATGCTGTTCTACGACCTGCATGGCTCAAACAACTCCTGTAGTAATGGCTCAAGGGATGGAGGAACAAGCTTCGGTGGGGTCTGAAAGTAAAGGCTATGCAGTACTTGGGATTCAGTTTAATGCAATCGCGACTCAATGATGCAAGAATAGAATAGAGGCAATAGGTACTATATGTATGCAAGCATGTGGTAGTGCTTGCCTGGCAGCTCAGCTGAAGCGAGGGACGGATCTGGGTAGTGCTCCTGGGGTTCCTGATATATCCCCTGCTCAGCGTCTATTCGAAGAAGAACCAAACAAACAAGGGCCAACATAAATAGAGTGCACAAGCATATGAATTATAATGTGACAAGCAAACAATCATGCCATGATGAATGATGCACAATTTGCATGGTAATAATGTAGCATGGCATGGGTGAGGTGTGGAGTACAAGAATAAAGCATTTTATTGAGTTTTAATCACCTTTTATCCTCAAATAAGTTGCTGTATACTTTATATTTATATGATGCATGCTGCAATTCAGAACATGGAATTTATAGATAGAACGGGCTCATCGCGTTGATCGATTTAGACATATTATTTGTCAAATTTGGAGTTATAAAACAAAAGTTATTAATTAATTAAGGAAAACGGTATTTATTAGTAATTTTAATCAACTCGAAATTTTAAAGTGCTCAAACAATATTTTGAAAGGCATATATGAATTCCTCACATTTTTTTCTGATTTCAAAACATATATCATATGTATTATTTGGATTTGTATTTTTAAAAATTATTTGAATCTGATTTGAATTTGAATAAAAACAATTCTTGGAAAATTTATTTAAAAACAGAAAACAGAAAAACGTTTTACACTTAGGCCAAACTAGCCACAGTCACAGACAGGTGGGCCGCTGCTGACTGGGCGGAAAAACAACGCGCGGACTTTTCTCACATGAGCTCGGCTAATGCTGGGTGACAGCGGGCCAGCGAGCTAGGGCCCAAGCGCCAGTGGGCTAACCCGCAGAGGCTAACAGGTGGGGCGTGTGCTGAGGCGTGGGTTGAGAGCCTAGGAGTTGGGGGGCTTCTCTGCAAGATTGCAGGCGGGTGATGTGGGGCCTGATGGATCAGCGTTGAGCTGGCAAAAGCGCAGGGGGTATGTGCAAAAAGGGCGCGGTACTGTTTTTCTTCCATCGTTCGTCTGGCCCAGACGGATAACGCGCGCGAGAGGCGGGAATCGAATCAGGGACTGGCGTCTTGTGGCGGCGGATACCGCTAGGCTAGGGAGGGGGTTGTTGTCTGGGAGCAGCTGCTGGCACGTGAGGCTCTAGGCAATGGCACGCGTGCAGAACCACAATGGCGGCAGCGCGAGGCCTTCAGCGAAAAGATCGGCGATGCTAGACGGCGACGGCGATGCAGATGGTGTCAGGGAGGACGAGGGACTCACCGCGGGGTGATCGATGGTGGTGACATGGCTGGAGACGCGACGGATCGTCGAGGTTACTGGTGTCCTGGCGGTTAGGTTTTGCGTCGGGCGGCGCTGGCTCCGGTGGTGCTGGGGCTTCATTACTCGTGCGTCTGGAAGTAGGGGAGCCTCCTCGTTCTTCTTGACCACCTCCACGTCGTGTTGGCCGGCTAGAATGAGGGGGGGCAACACGGTACTGGCGGTGACCGGCGGCAGGTTCTGGCGACGATGAAGACGAAGGGGAGGAGAGGCAGGGCCAAGGATTGGATCTGGACGAGGCAGGGGAGCTGTGGGGCGGAGGTAAAGCGAGGGAGAGGGAGGAGATGCCGTGTGGGAGCGGGGTAGATGGAAAAGTGGCCTCGGCTCTTTTCCCTTTCTCCCTGACCACGTGATTGAGCTGGGGCTCGACACAGGTAGCCCAGGCGTGGAGAGGGGCTGCAGTGGGGACGGCATGGGTAGCATGGGTGGCAATTGGGTGAGAGGTGAGAGAGAAGGGAGGGGTAGCTCGGGTGAGCTCGGTTAGGCTAGGGTTTGGGGTGGTTAGCTGGTTAGATGGGGAGTGGGCCAGGGCGAGAAAGAGGGCCAGGTGGGGCCAGCATGATAGAGAGGGAGATAGAGAGAGAGGAGAGGTTAAGGGTTTTTTGGCAAGATCAAACAAGATCAAGCAAAAGGAGTGGTAGAGAGAGATGGTGATCAGGGATGGAGATGATCCCATAAAGGGAAAAACCTATTTAAACCAAGAGAGAAACAAATGGCTAAAGGTGGTGCGACTCTTGCATGGCCCATGCAAAAATAATAAATGCCTTGTATAAATTCTTGTGAAAACAAAATAATAACATGGCATTGCTCATATGCATTCCCAAAAGTGGAGTAAAGGCCAAGCAAAAGAATGTATAGAATTGGATCCACCCCATTCACATGAGCTAAGAATAAATTCAAAAGAAAGAACTACAAGCTCATGGTTTAATGGGATGGTGGAATTATAAGGTGGTGACAAAGAAAGGTGATGGAGTTGAATAAAAGATATGCCCCCAACTCAACTTGGGCATTTAAACAATATATCAATAACCAAATACAATATCAAGAGGCAAATACAATTAATAATGCATATGAGAGAAGAACCAAAAGAAAAAGGGTTTTATATGATGCTCAAATGCAAGGTGGCATGATGACATGAGCATGATATAATTATGATGCAACAATTATATGTAGGAAGTAGCATATATATAGACTAGGCTAGTAGCATTGCAATTGTTAGACAATTGGGATGCTACAATGTTCAACCCTTCAGGCAACATAATACGCGTGCCTTCCGAATCTCACAACAAGAACTGTACCATAACTACACGCGTATCCAGAGGTATCACCTACTGTGTTTTATCCAGCCCAGAGGCACGGCCGAGTATCAAGGTGGCACAGCGTTCACGACTACTATACCGAACGGTCCTGGAAGATAAGTTGTAGAGCTCCCCTTGAGCAGCCGGCATGTACCACTTTTATGTATGCAATGCCCGGGCTATCCACCAAATCATATCACCAAGTCCGAAGACAAATCAACTCACCCATGTCTGAGGACATATTATGCGTATGCACCAAATGGAAAACCAATTTTGTGACCCTCTGGATAAACTAATAGCGCCGGTAGTTGAGCGGGGGTATCCCAGGAGCCCCCACGTTTGGTTAGCGCGATCAACTCAGAACTAGTATCATAGAACGAACGGATCCTTGGTCGGCTCAAGCAGTTCCCAAAGGTGGTCCCTACCGGGGCCTTATCATTAGGTGAAACCATAAGCATAACTGTAACACCCTCGAATCGACCCTATGCAAGCTTTAGCGTTTCCCGCCAAACTCGCATAGAAACGATTCAAGGACGCCCACCAGGCACTTGCGTGCGGGTGGAAAACGAAGTAATACCATTACACAATAGTTCATGATGGAACCCATAGAACATATATATACAACAACGACTCCATGAGTCAAGAATACAGATATACTATACAAAGATCGAAATCACCTTGAAAATGATAGAGCGTCGGACTACGGACAAGATGCAAAGGGGGCTAAGAGCCCTAAATAATAACCAATGGCGTCCATAACCCTGCCCAGTCCAAGACGGAAGGGTAACCCTGCTAACAATGTCGATCTCAAACCTGCTAAAACAAAAGAGGTGCCGACAAAGGCAAAGGAAAAAGAGGAGTGTCAAGATGAGGCGAAGACACTGAGGCTAGAATTCAGCGGCTCTCGCCTACATAGGTATGGTGGACTGAAGCGGCAGCGAAGCATGCACTAAACAACCTATAGAGACTCGATAAACTGACGGCTATTAGAGAGAGATAAGAAAGACATATTCGGAACCAACCTTATACTAGCACCAATCGTACCCATCCTGGCCTTTCCCCCTCGAGACCAAACGAGGAAGTCAAACCGAGGAACTCACACAGTTGGCAGTTTTATTCATTCCATTACAGTTGAAGCTCTTACTAATCAGATATAGATAGCATGAGTCATCCTGATAGCATAAGTAGTGGGCAGTTTTAATTAACCATTCAGTTGTGGTTGCAGTACTTACTAGTCAGATACAATTAGCATGTGACATCCCAAACCCAACAGTTGTTGGCACTTTTATTTCATTCCATTGGAGTTGCGGTACTTACTAGGCAGGTATAACATGACACGATACACCCCAGTTCCACCAGTTGTTGGCACTTTTAGTATCCATTCCATTATAGTGAAACTGGTTACTAGTCACATATTAAGTCAAATTTATAGCACTACTTTAGTTATGCTTGTCTATGATCGAGATACTGTGCTCCAAGTCGTCCATAACCGCGGACACGGCTTTCAGAAAGATTTACCCTCCAAGGGTGCACAAATAGCAACACACACACGATAAACCTCGGAAAAACCAAATCAAAACCCAACGAGGCTTTCACGATAAAGCAATCATAGGATTCATGAAATATTTCAGGGGGGCCACCCTACTAAGCTACCCGCAACAAAGTTGGCCGGCTCCGGAACGGACCCGGGGTTTGCGAGAACGGCTGTAAACAACCGGGAACCCGAAAGTGTGACTGGGCTTGTCGATACCACGAAATCATGCAGCGATCCAAAACAGTACAGGTGCTCCACGCACAATCGTCAATAAAGCAGTAAAGCATGGCATAAGTACAGGATAGTAATAAAACCCCAAACTAGTTTGTGGCCCCAAGAAATAAGAAATGAATCAAGCTCTGGCTAAGGGGGATTCATAGACTCTCCCGTATGTGGATAGTGCGAAGACACAAGTGAGCATGAAAGAACCAAATAACATCTATTGCCGACCGATGCCTCTGCATTAGTTATATCTATTTCCAGCATTATATTTAATATGTTGTAATTAAAGCCATGATCATCTCCACCATTAAGCATCTCTATCATTAAGCATGTGTCAACTTACCGTCAACGGTGAAACTACAACAACGCCAAGCAACACATAAGAAAACAACTACGACTCGCAAGGCTGACTATCTATCAAACAACATGCAATAGGATGTGTCCATGGCCATATAGAGGCTGCAAGGAGTGTAAATGGTGCACGGAAACTAAAGCATCACAACACGGATAGCAATAGATCAACAGGAGGAAATAAAGACTATAAAAGCAAAATAGGTAGAAAGGTGGAGATGCTCGCCTGGGAAAACACAATCAAAGATTCATTATCCGAAGATCTTATCTATACTCGTATCCACTCAACGGCCTAATCCGCGAAGAACAAAAACACTAAAAAAAACACCGGGTACACTATTTAATACTACGGCAGAAGATCAAGCATGATGCATGTATGACATGGCAAAGGTGTGATGCAACTAGGCAATATTAAGCGGAACCGGGGTCCCAACAATTAATTAATAGGTTCCAGTTATTTAGATACCCCACAATTTAAATGTTGTCTTAACAAGGCAAAACATGGTATCGGTTCGCTACACAAATTTAAATGGAGTCAATATAAGACTAGATTTGCCCGCATATGATCTCCATATTTAATTTAGGTGAATAATCTAAATACCCTCAAGCAACCACAATATGTATGCGAGCATGAACAATTAGATGCGACATGTGGATATCATATATTATAAAAATAGGGATCTCGGAAAAGGGGTCACACATTAGGGGTCGAATATCTTGGTGTTCCGACGGTTCGACGGGATTCGATCTTCGAATCTTGGTTCAGGGTCTCGAACATCGGATCCGTGTCGAAGCACTTGTCGTTCCGGGAAGAAGAGCTTGGAGGTCCTCAGGTTCGGACTTCACCTCCAGGAACGGGGTCTTGGCATCCGTGGTCTTCAAGTCCGGGTTCAGGGATCTTCGGCATCCGTGAAGGAGTGCTCGGTTCTCCGTGAGGGCGCTCTTGGGGTACGGTCTCTGTGAAGGGGTTCTAGGTTGACGATCTAGGCGGAAACGAAGGTTGTCGGCTTGCGACGGTTCATCTCCAGAAGCTCTTGTCGTTGGGATGGCTTTCGTCATCTTGGCATGGTACATACTCGATCACCAACATAATTGTTGTATCGGTGGTTTTAACTAGAGCGCTTGAGCAACAGCGAAGATTCTATGTGCAGAACACCGGAGAACTTGTGGTCGTTAGCTACCACGGACAAACAAGCGGCAAGATTGATATCGAGATGCAAGCACACATACACCAAAGCTAGCTTTGTAGCTGACCTACAACATAACACAAAGACTGAAGATCAACAGGGACGCATGGACGAAAGGTGTTGCAGCGGGACAAGATACGAGAGAATAGGTACCGCAGGGACGCAGTAAAGGGTCAAGGCGACAGTATCGCACGGACACACGGCCAGGAGACGGCAGCGGCGGTTCAAGGAGGGACACGGACGAGGCGGCTCCTCCCTGGGCTTGCCGCACTCGTGCGGGAGGAGAGCGGAAGCTAGACCCAAAGCCGGCGATGGGGTAGAGGAGGGCGCGACGAGAAGGTGGGGCGCCTGGCAGCGCTGCGGCGGTGGCCGGTGCTAGGACGAACCGGGGAGGTCGAGTGCGGAGGTCGGCGAAGACGGGGCGGAGGACGCCGGCAGGCGAGGCCTCGCGGATGCAGAGGGGCACATGGCGGCGGCGCGCGGCTGCTGGCGGCTGGAAGCAGGGGAGCCCACGCGCTAGGGAGGCGGCCAGGGCGGTCAAGGTCGCTGGGGCGACATCGGCCGGACGCGGGGCGGGCGAGGTCGGCGCGAGGAGGAGGTGAGGCAGGGGCGGTCGGAGCTTGTCGGGCTCGAGGAAGGCAACGGGGTGCCGGAGGACGGCGGAGCTCCCGGTGGCGGCATCCCATGGTCGCGGATTGAGGCGGGATTGGCGGGAGCCTCGGGGTTGTAGAGGCCCAAGCGCGGCGGCGACGTGCTCGAGGGATGGCGGCCGGAGGAAGCCAGGGGCGACGCGGAGGCGGAGATCCGCCGGATAAGCGAGGAAGCAGGTCGAGCTAGGCTGGGTCGTGCGACCGGCCAGTGAGGCGGCACGAGCTCCTCCGCGGAGATCGAGCAGGAGAGAGGGAGAGCGGCGATGGGAGCGTGCGGGGTCGGGGGAGCGAGGCGGGTCGCGTGTGAGGACAGCGAGATGGTGGGGCCGGGGGAGATGGTGTGCGGAGTGGGGGTGGACGGTTCGCTCGCTCGCGTGCGTGCTGCAGTGCACCGTGGCTGGTTATGTAGGCCGCTGCGCGTGGCACGCGATCGTGTGTGTACTGCGCGCACACATAGCATGTAGGTGGCGCAGTCGCTGCACGGACGGGGTGTGGCGGCAGGTGATAGGGCTAGGTGGAGCGAGGGTTAGGGTTTAGGTTTGGTCCGGGTCGGGCCTGGGATGGTAGGCTGGCTGGCTGGGCCTTTGGCCTGGTCGGCTGCCTCCCCCAGCAAAAAACCTTTTATTTTATTTTATTTATTTTATCTTTAGAAAGGCTTTTGTAAATAGTTTTTAGACAAATAAAAGATCTAGAAAACACCCAGGGTTTTACATTTGAAATAGAGAGATGGTATTTAGAAAACAAAGATAGGCTTTTGGAAAATAGTTTTAGGCAAACAATGTAGGATGACATGACGATGCTCAAATGCAATGTGGCATGATGACATGAGCATGCAGTCATGATGATGCATAAAATAAAAACAACACGCGATTTTCTAGTAGTGGTTTTACCGGGGTGCTACAATTCGACACCACTAACAATGGATCTCTCCCTCGAGATCCGCCTCATGGTACGGGGAAGAAGGCTGGTGAGCTGAATATTCTCGTCTGGTGTAGATCTTCATGACACCACTAACAAAGATTCTTGCTCCATCTTGAAATTGGCGACACCACCAACAAGTGGTCATTGCTCATGTTCGTCGAGAGAACACTCCGTAGAAACAAAGGCGAAGAAAGAGATCACAAGGCTACCTCTAACTTCAATGGAAGGAGTACAATTGCTTGATCCACCGATTCAATGTACAAGAGCGAATGCCAAGAGTAGTGGTATGGTAGCTACTCCATCCCGCACTCAAAGCATTACTCTACACAAAAATAAGAGAATTAAACAACCAACTCTCGGAATTTAGACTGAAGATCTCAACAAGCGGGGTTTTGAAACAAAGGAGTGATGCAGGCTCTTCGGATGTAGATGATGCTGTCTAGGAGGGAAGACACCGGAAGATACAAAGATAATCGTATGAAAAGACACAATGATTAGGTTTCGCGATGGTTCCATTGGCATGAACAACACATGCTCAAGGTATACTCCAACTTCACCAATGCTCATCCTTCTCATATGTCTATCAACGATACGGATATCCATCTAGGGGCACATACAGATAAAGAGTTCAAGGACCAAAAAGATTGGATGAAAGGTACAACAAACGAGATGCAGATTGATGATTGTAGCTCCACTGTTATCAAAGGGACGAAACGAAACCCTAAAGGTATGACGGAAACCCAACCACGAGAAATCCTAGACTCGAAGAAGAAAAGATAAGAGAGCATATCCAAAACACGCGAAGGTAAGAGAGAAGAATAGCATAGAGGTAAGAAGTAAAAGCAGACCTAATCAGATTTATCCAACGGATTTTTAAAATAGTTTTGCCACTCTACATCGGCCGTTAGCTAGGTTATCCTATAGGCTGGACGATTAGAAGTGGTATCACTGGCTCTGATACCACTCTGTAACACCCTCGAATCGGCCCTATGCAAGCTTTAGCGTTTCCCCGCCAAACTCGCATAGAAACGATTCAAGGACGCCCACCAGGCACTTGCGTGCAGGTGGAAAACAAAGTAATACCATTACACAATAGTTCACGATGGAACCCACAGAACATATATATACAACAACGACTCCATGAGTCAAGAATACAGATATACTATACAAAGATCCAAATAACCTTGAAAACGATAGAGCGTCCGACTACGGACAAGATGCAAAGGGGGCTAAGAGCCCTAAAGAATAACCAATGGCGTCTATAACCCTGCCCAGGACAAGACGGAAGGGTAACCCTGCTAACGACGTTGATCTCAAACCTGCTAAAACAAAAGGGGTGCCGACAAAGGAAAAGGAAAAAGAGGAGGCCAAGATCGAGGCCGACACGGCGAGGCTAGAATTCGGCGGCTCTCGCCTACATAGGTATGGTGGACTGAAGCGGCAGCGAAGCATGCTCTAAACAACCTATAGAGACTCGATAAACTATCGGCTATTAGAGAGAGCTAAGAAAGACCTATTCGGAACCAACCTTATACTAGCACCAATCATACCCATCCTGGCCTTTCCCCCTCGAGACCAAATGAGGAAGTCAAACCGAGGAACTCACACAGTTGGCAGTTTTATTCATTCCATTATAGTTGAAGCTCTTACTAATCAGATATAGATAGCATGAGTCATCCTGATAGCATAAGTAGTGGGCAGTTTTAATTAACCATTCAGTTGTGGTTGCAGTACTTACTAGTCAGATACAATTAGCATGTGACATCCCAAACCCAAAAATTGTTGGCACTTTTATTTCATTCCATTGGAGTTGCGGTACTTACTAGGCAGGTATAACATGACACGATACACCCCAGTTCCATCAGTTGTTGGCACTTTTATTATCCATTCCAATGTAGTGAAACTGATTACTAGTCATATATTAAGTCAAATTTATAGCACTACTTTAGTTATGCTTGTCTATGATCGAGATACTGTGCTCCAAGTCGTCCATAACCGCGGACACGGCTTTCAGAAAGATTTACCCTGCAGGGGTGCACAAATAGTAACACACACAATCAACCTCGGAAAAACCAAATCAAAACCCAACGAGGCTTTCACGACAAAGCAATCATAGGATTCATGAAATATTTCAGGGGGCCACCCCACTAAGCCATAACAAAGTTGGCGGCTCGAACGGACCTGTGGTTTGCGAACGGTCAGAACGACTAGGAACCCGAAAGTGTGACTGGGCTTGTCGATACCTCGAAATCGTGCCGCGATCCAAAATAGGACAGGCGCTCCACACACAATCGTAAATAAAGCAGTAAAGCATGGCATAAGTGTAGGATAGTAATAAAACCCCAAACTAGTTTGTGGCCCTAAGAAATAAGAAATGAATCAAGCTCTGGCTAAGGGGGATTCATAGCCTCTCCCGTATGTGGATAGTGCGAATAGTCAAGGAACATGTATCAAGTACGCGGGGTCCTACGGGACACAAGTGTGCGTGGAAGAACCAAATAACATCTATTGCCCACCAATGCCTCTACATTAGTTATATCTATTTCCAGCATTATATTTAATATGTTGTAATTAAAGCCATGATCATCTCCACCATTAAGCATCTCTATCATTAAGCATGTGTCAACTTGCCGTCAACTGTGAAACGACAACGACGTGAAGCAA
This sequence comes from Avena insularis, assembly GCA_023614405.1. Classification (NCBI taxonomy): domain Eukaryota; kingdom Viridiplantae; phylum Streptophyta; class Magnoliopsida; order Poales; family Poaceae; genus Avena; species Avena insularis. The sequence continues at coordinate 268,583,851 of CM042684.1, read as the reverse complement.
CACATAAGAAAGCAACTACGACTCGCAAGGCTGACTATCTATCAAACAACATGCAATAGGATGTGTCCATGGTCATATAGAGGCTGCAAGGAGTGTAAATGGTGCATGGAAACTAAAGCATCGCAACACGGATAGCAATAGATCAACAGGAGGAAATAAAGACTATAAAAGCAAAATAGGTAGAAAGGGGGAGATGCTCGCCTGGGAAAACACTTCCGAAGATTTATTATCCGAAGAACTTGTCGATACTCGCATCCACTCAACGGCCTAATCCGCGAAGAACCAAAACACTAAAAGAAACACCGGGTGCACTATTTAATACTATGGCCGAAGATCAAGCATGATGCATGTATGACATGGCAAAGGTGTGATGCAACTAGGCAATATTAAGCGGAACCGGGGTCCCAACAATGAATTAATAGGTTCCAGTTATTTAGATACCCTGTAATTTAAATGTTGTCTTAACAAGGAAAAACATAGTATCGGTTCGCTACACAAATTTAAATGGAGCCAATATAAGACTAGATTTGCCCGCATATGATCTCCATATTTCATTTAGGTGAATCATCTAAATACCCTCAAGCAACCACAATATGTATGCGAGCATGAACAATTATATGCGACATGTGGATATCATATATTATAAAAATAGGGATCTCGGAAAAGGGGTCACACATTAGGGGTCGAAGATCTTGGTGTTCCGACGGTTCGACGGGATTCGGTCTTCGAATCTTGGTTCAGGGTCTCGAACATCGGATTCGTGTCAAAGCACTTGTCGTTCCGGGAAGAAGAGCTTGGAGGTCCTCGGGTTCGGACTTCGCCTCCGGGAACAGGGTCTTGGCATCCGTGGTCTTCGGGTCCTGGTTCAGGGGTCTTCGACATCCGTGAAGGAGTTCTCGGTTCTCCGTGAGGGCGCTCTTGGGGTACGGTCTCCGTGAAGGGGTTCTAGGTTGACGATCTAGGCGGAAATGAAGGTTCTCGGCTTGCAACGGTTCATCTCCAGAAGCTCTTGTCGTTGGGATGGCTTTCGTCATCTTGGCATGGTACATACTCGATCACCAACATAATTGTTGTATCGGTGGTTTTAACTGGAGCGCTTGAGCAGCAGCAGAGATTCTATGTGCAGAACACCTGAGAACTTGTGGTCGTTAGCTACCACGGACAAACAAGCGGCAAGACTGATATCGAGATGCAAGCACACATACACCAAAGCTAGTTTTGTAGCTGAACTGCAACATAACACAAATACTGAAGATCAACGGGGACGCATGGACGAAAGGTGTTGCAGGGGGACAAGATACGAGATAATAGGTACCGCAGGGACGCAGTAAAGGGTCGAGGCGACAGTGTCGCACGGACACATGGCCAGGAGAGGGCAGTGGAGGTTCAAGGAGGGACACGGCGGAGGCGGCTCCTCCCTGGGCTTGCCGCGCTCGCGCGGGAGGAGAGCGAAAGCTAGACCCAAAGCCGGCGGCGGGGTAGAGGAGGGCGCGACGAGAAGGTGGGGCGCCTGGCAGCACTGCGGTGGTGGCCGGTGCTAGGAGGAACCGGGAAGGTCGAGTACGGAGGTCGGCGAAGACGGGGCCGAGGACGGCGGCCGGCGAGGCCTCGCGGATGCAGAGGGGCACATGGCGGCGGCGCTTGCCGCTGGCGGCAGGGGAGGAGCCTGCTGGGAGGAGGCTGCCAGGCAGTCGAGGTCGCTGGGGCGACATCGGCCGGACGCGGGGCGGACGAGCTCCACGCGAGGAGGAGGTGCGGCAGGGGCGGTCAGAGCTTGTCGGGATCGAGGAAGGAAGCGGGTGCCGGAGGATGGCGGAGCTCCCGGTGGTGGCGTCCCATGGTCGCGGATCGAGGCGGGATTGGCGGCAGCCTCGGGGTTCTGAAGGGATGGCGGCCGGCGAGGGATGCGGCGAAGGAAGCGCGAGGCGGAGATCCGCCGGATAAGCGGGGAAGCAGGTCGAGCTATGCTGGGTCACGTGACCGGCCGGCGAGGCGGCGGGAGCTCCTCCGTGGAGATCGAGCAGGAGAGAGGGAGAGCGGCGATGGGAGCATGCGGGGTCGGGGGAGCGAGGCGGGTCGCGTGCGAGGACAGCGAGATGGTGGGGCCGGGGAGATGGTGTGCGGGGTGGGGGTGGACGGTTCGCTCGCTCGCGTGTGTGCCAGTGCGTGCTGCATTGCATCGTGGCTGGTTAGGTAGGCCGCTGCGCGTGGCACGCGACCATGTGTGTACTGCACGCACATAGCGTGTAGGTGGTGCGGTCGCTGCACGGACGGGGTGTTGCGGCGGGTGATAGGGCTAGGTGGAGCGAGGGTTAGGGTTTAGGTTTGGTCCAGGTCGGGCCTGGGGTGGTAGGCTGGCTGGCTGGGCCTTTGGCCTGGTCGGCTGCCTCCCCCAGCAAAAAACCTTTTATTTTATTTTATTTATTTTATCTTTAGAAAGGCTTTTGTAAATAGTTTTTAGACAAATAAAAGAGCTAGAAAACACCCGGGGTTTGAAATAGAGAGGGGGTATTTAGAAAACAAAGATAGGCTTTTAAAAAATAGTTTTAGGCAAACAATGTATGATGACATGACGATGCTCAAATGCAATGTGGCATGATGACATGAGCATGCAGTCATGATTATGCATAAAATAAAAACAACACGTGATTTTCTAGTAGTGGTTTTACCGGGGTGCTACAATAACCATATTCAACATCACCAATTTAATTAATCATGTTATCAACCATAACCAGATATCATTGTTCACCTGTATGAGAGCGGGCAGCAAACCTAAGCATGCGCTACGACTCGCATGGGCCAAAACTAGCTACTCAAACAAAGGCAATAGGATAACCAAGGCAATATAGTGGAGCAGGTAAATAAGGGAAACGATTCTAAAGCATCGACAATAAGGATATCAATAAATCAAAGGAAGGAAGTAAATACTATAAATGCAAGATAGGTAGAAGGGGGAGAATGCTCACCTGAGGAACAAAGTCGATATCCGATGGGCTTGTCGCAACTCACAACCACTCATCGTCCTATTCGGTGAAAAAGAAAACACTAGAAAGAACACCCGATACGATATTTAATACTACAGCAGAAGATTCGGCATGGTCATGATATGATGCATGGCATGGCAATATGCGGCCTAGCTTAGCAATATTAAGCAGAATTAGGATCCCGATAATTAAATATTATGATTCAAGTTGGTTAACTACCCCTCAAATTAAATGTTGAATTAACAAGGCAAAGCATGGCATCGATTCACTACACAAATTTAAATGGAGGCAATATCAGACTAGAATAGCCCGCATATAGTCTCCATATGTAATTATTAGGTGAGTCGACCAAATACCCCCAAATGACAATGTATGTATACAAGCATGTACATTTTATATGCAACAAATTGTATATCATATTATAAAATAGGAGCGGATAGGAGTCGCACATAGAGGACTCGGAGATCCTGGCGTTCTACGGTTCGGGTCGACGAGATCGGTCTTCGGGTACCGTGAAGGGGAAACTTGGCGTTCCATGAAGGAGATCTTCGGGTCCATGTCGATGTCCTCAGGGTTCTGGCTTTGTTTGTCGGTGTCGGACTCGAGTTCGGCGCCGATGGTCGTTGGCGAACTTGGGCTGCATCTTGGTCTTCGAAAGATCTTGGCGAGAGATCGGATGACACCACGATATGGAGCAACTCTTACACATGAACACATCGGACCGCAGCAACTTGTGCATAGCAGAATGACACAAAGCAGAACAGGAACATAGGAACACTATTGTGTCGTTCGGACTTTAACACGAGCTCCTTGAAAACAGGGTGCGGCAAGGGGGCACAAACAAAAGGAGACCGGTTTGAGGGCGAGGACAGAGGGGCACCACGCAGGTGGGGAGACATGGCGGCGGTGCAGAGGCCCAAGTGGGAGCGGGGTCTCGCGCCGGTGCGAGTTGCAGGAGGAAGACTCCATGAGGACGAGGGCGAGGACGTGTGCTGCAGAGAAGAGACCAGGGCAACGGCTCCATGGCATGGAGCAAGGGGGCCGTGGACATGGGGAGGAGGCAACGACCAGAGCGGCGAGCGGTTGGTGGTTGAAGAGGAAGGTCAGCCATGGGAAGGATAGCTCGGGCTTGACAGTGGCCAGAGCGGGCCAGGTCGTGGCAAAAGGGAGAGCGCGTTGCTGGCGGCGCTGTAGGATGCATCAGCACGGCCTGGAGGCGGGGAGGCCTGGTCGACGTGGTGCTCGCGGGTCGCACGGGCCAGGCGCAGGAGGTGGCCTCCTGGGCACCGAGGAGGAGAGTATGGAAGCTCACACGGCGTGGCTCACGGCCTGTAGAGAGGCGGGGGAACATGGTGAGCGGCAGGACAGGGAGGCACGGCGGTGACCGAGGTCCAGAGCGGCGCCAGAGATAGCCTTGGCACTGGTGGCAGCGGTGACACCGTGGCGGAAGGCAGACGAGAGGGAGGCGGCGGCGGCTCGGTGAGGAGAGGATTGAGGCGGGGCGGTTGTTGAGCGAGAGGGAGAGACGAGGAAGGGGGCTACGGTAGCGTGCAGGGACGGGGCAGGTGGCGACGCGGTCTGGAGTGCTTGTGGGGCCATGGTGAGGAGCGGGGCAACGCGTGCTGTGTGCGTCGCTAGGGTCGTGTCGGTGCGGCTTGATGACCCACAAGTATAGGGGGTGTATCACAGTATTTTCGAGGGAAGTGAAACCCAATTTATTGATTCGACTCAAGGGGAGCCAAAGAATATTTATAAGCCTTAACAACTGAGTTGTCAATTCAGCTGCACCTGGAAAACAATCTTGCTCACAGCATTTTATTAGTAGCAACAATTTTGTAGTAGGAATAGCAAAGTAACAGCAGTAGTAAAGCAAAGACAGTAGTAACAATAGTAGTAAACAGTGGGATTCGAGTGCGGTAGGCATAGGGATGGACGTACGGGTGTTGCATGGACAAGACAATCCACTTAGCAATCAGAACATAGGGAAATTGCAGATAAATAAGATAAAGCATCCAAGTACTAGACAATCCTAGGCATGTGTTCCATATATAGTCATACGTGCTCGCAATGAGAACTTGCACAACATCTTTTGTCCTGCCAGCCCGTTTGCAGCGGGGCCTCTAGGGAACTACTGGCAATTAAGGTGCTCCTTTTAATAGAGCACCGGAGCAAAGCATTAACACTCCATGAACACATGTGATCCTCACATCAAAGCCACTCCCTTCCGGTTATCCCGATTTCTGTCACTTCGGGGCCATAGGTTCCGGAAAACAACGTGTGTATACAACTTGCAGATAAGACCAAGGACAATACTATAATAATGAATCAATGACATGTTCAGATCTAAAATCATGGCACTCGGGCCCTAGTTACAAGCATTAAGCACAACAAGTCGCAACAAAGTCATAAAGCACTAATAAAAGATACTAGGCACCATGCCCTAACAATCTGATGCCATTACATGAACAATCTCATCCAATCCCTACCATCCCCATAGCCTACAACGGGGGATTACTCACTCATAGATGGGGGAAACATGGATGGTCGATGGAGAAGCGATGGTGATGATGATGGCGATGATCTCCTCCAATTCCCCATCCCGGCAGGGTGCCAGAATGGAGTTTCTGGTGCTGTTTCGTGGAATCTGGTGATGGCGGCGGAGCGGAACTCCTTCTGGAAAAACGTCGAATCCCCCGGAGTTTTTAGGTCAGATGGCTTCTTATAGGCGAATAGGGAGACCGAGGGGGTGCCTGGGGAGTGCACACCATGCCCTGGCGCGGCCAGGCCTAGCCCACGCCTAGGGGTGGTGTGGCCAGCCCCTGGCCCTCCTCCGTCTCGTATTCTGTCTCCGTGAGTCTTCTAGAAAAATAGGCACTTTGGCTTTTGTCCCGTCCAATTCCAAGAATATTCATTTTCTGACTTTCCTAGAACCAAAAACAGCAGAAAACAGGCAGCTGGCACTGTGGCTCTTATTAATAGGTTAGTCCAATAAATCATATAAAAAGTACTCCAAAGTGTGGACAAAACACAAGAAAGTGGATAAACCAAGCATGGAGCATCGAAAATTATAGATACATTTGCAATGTATCAACATCCCCAAGCTTAACTATTGCTCGTCCTCGAGTAGGTAAGTGATAAAAAGAAAGAATAATTTTTGGGGTGACATGCACCATCATAAAATTGATCAAAGTATTTGTAAAACATTCAAAGCTGGGATCATAGTACTTCAATCATAACATGAAAGACAAAGTTCTAGCAATAAGACAAAGAAACTATGATGCAACATGAAAAGGCACAAACAAAAGATTCATGAATAACAATGCCTTGCAAGACGTTTGTTTGTTTCACATAAAGAAAACATAGCATAGTGGCATTTAGCTTGTCCCTCAAAGAGTAGCAAACATAAATGCATAGGACACCTTCAAAGTTCACAAGAGTGACTAGATACAAATAGTTTAAAACAAGCAATATCAAGGTATGCATCAATCAACAAGTCTTGGGACAATGCACATAGAACTAAGAATGGCCACTATGGTCTCAAGAAAGTGCTCATATAATGTGTGGAGACTCAACAAGGAAATGAAAAGGTTTTGAATAGTTTGAAAGGCTTCCAAATGCTGAAAGTATGGTACTCATTAGCTTTGAGCTCTCATTGCCCCTATCATAAGCATCTTTAATGTGGTTAAGGTGAAAGTGAGGTCCAATCTGATTTATATGCTTGATAGACTATAAACTGAAAATCCCAAGTCCCTTGAGTACGAGGGCCGCTCCTCATGCTACTCAACTTTAGTTACCGGTAAGTTCTTGTCATCGTAAGTATGTGTGTATCATTGAGAACCACCAACGGGGTACCCCTTGCCCGATGATACAGAAGAATCTCCATATCAAAATGACAAGGCAAGCAGACAATGAGTATCTCAGCAATCTTCTTATTTACCATGGGAAAATTGTGCCTTTTTTCTCTCTTTCCTCTTTTCATAAATCTCTTTTTTTATTTTTCTCAATAGCTATCTTTCTCTTTTTTTTATAAGAAGAATGATTCATAGATATCATTATGGTTACGCTACAGGTTTCCACCATGTCAGCATGGATTAGACCAGCGGCCCAGGCGTTTCTCTAACACACATACATAACTCCATGGACCTACAAGCTCCCCTTTTATTTCACACCGATGACATCCGCAAACAAAAGAGCAAGGTATCAACTGGGTATATATTTACAAGTGTTGAAAGCGTTCCCCGTGACAGCACGGTTCTGCTAATCCCCAGACTATAATTAGCAAGCATATAACTTTCATGGAGAGTTGACAATGGTTCAGGTTTATTAAGTGCAGGAAATAAAGTGTGCCATCAAGTTCGTGAGAGCTTTACTAACTAACTTTCTCAAAACAAGCAAACATTTTATTCGGAAGAAAACAAGGCATATTGAATATGCACGGAAGTAGTAAATGTTGCTAATAGGTAGGTATGGTGGACACTTTGGCAATATTTGGTTTAAGGGAGTTGGAAGCATGAGTAAAACACTCAGTGTAAGTGAAGGCTAGCAATAGTAAGGGAGCGACAAACGAGAGAGCAATAATGGCCATAATCATGCAGAGCGACAAAACATCATTGATCAAAGCATAAAGTGATACTACAAGTTGAGAACTAAAGGATCATGAAGGCTTATGGTGACTTGAGATAGTCATAACATGGTGTGAGCATGTGCCAAGTCAACCCAAATAAAACATCAAAGGAGAATACCTCTATATTATGCTTTAATATGCTAAAACAACGCATGATTCATCCAAGGCACATTAAGCAATCTCAATTGTTTATAACAAGTCATGCTACAGCAAAGAATACTAAGCATAAAGCCAAAACAATATCAAGCATAGCATGACAAAGCATAGGCCACAGTCAAAAACAAGCTCTCTTTACCACTTAAGCATGAGCTTTCCTACTCTTTTCCAAACCAAACCAAACCATTTGAACACCAATGTATGAAAGAGGGGGTGTCCAACCAATTTATTCAGCAAACTAAGCAAACGACGCAACCTAAAAAACAAAAACGAAAACGAAAAAGAAGACGCTCCAAGAATAACACAACTGTGCATGAAACAATAAAAATGACGTGTTTGGAAGAAACCTGGGATATTTATCGATGAAGGAGGGGATGCCTTGGGCATCCCCAAGATTTGAAGCTTGTACTTCTTGGATATTTCTTGGGGTAACACGCGTGGCATCCCCAAGCTTGAGCTTTAGTCCATCCTTCATCTCATTACTCATTCCTTCCATACACCTGAAATTTTTCCTTCATACAAAACTTCACACAATCTTTATTAGCAACATTAGTGCACTCAAGATAATAGGTCTTAAGGTTAAGTTCTAACACCAAATAAACTTCCATTAGAACTGATTACTTCCAAGGTTGATCAGGTCTTGTTACCAAAACAATTTCATATGAGACAAAACTTTGTATTCCACTAATGATTATGTTACCTCAACCTTGATAGCAATGGTCCCAACCATAATAGTTTCAAATTTTTATCTTGGTATGGGACAATATATCTCTCCAACTTGAATGCCCTCAACATGTTCAATTGAATTCAAACCATAAGTCCTTTCAATCTTCTTGGGGAAATAGATAGTATGTTCCTTGTCATTGACATTGAAGGTCACCTTCCCTTGATTACAATTAATAACAACTCCTGCAGTGTTTAAGAAAAGGTCTCCCAAGAATAATAGACATATTATCATCTTTAGGCATAATAGTTTGAGAGGATGCTCTCATAATAAATAAGAGTTGAAGTAAAAGGGAGCATCAACGAGCAAATTCAAAACACATTTAAGTCTAACCCACTTCCTATGCATAGGAATCTTGTATGCAAATAAATTCACGAAGAACAAAGTGACAGGCATAGGAAGATAAACCAAGAGTAACTTCAAAACTTTCAGCACATAGAGAGGTGTTTCAATACCATGAAAACTTCTACAACCATATTTTCCTCTCTCATAATAATTTTCAGTAGCCTCATGAATAAACTCAACGATATAACTATCACAGAAAGCATGCTTTTCATGATCTACAAGCACTAGAGCTTTATCATAAACATCTTCAAAATAATCCTTAGGAACATAACAATCATCCTTCTTCAGTAAGCATGGGGGACAATCAAATAATGTAAGGGTTAAAGAGTTACTCTCATTAGAATGTAGGCATGGGTATCTAATCCATTCTTCCTCCTTTTGTTCATCACTCTCCTCCTCTTTTTCAATTTCTTCTTCCATAGGATCCTGCAAGGCATTAATCTCTTCCATTTGTGGAAAGCATCTATTAAAATATTCAAGAATATAGCCATTTTCATCCTTGTAATTATCAAAGCAAAATTTAAGTATACGATAAACCTCATAGTTATAAGGAGAATCATCAATATTTTCAAGCAAACTAGCAAGTTCAAATGCACCCTTCCAAGCAATAAATTCCTCAATTTGTTCCACATCATAAAGGTCATAATTTCCCTTAACATAGGAAGATATGGTAACATTATCATTATACTCACATTGAAAAGGGAGGTGTTTGTACCTCCTACAGCAACAAGATTTATCAAGGCAATAAGTAACATTATAGGTAGAGCACACATTTCTAGCAATGGTATACAATCTATCAATTTGTCCCCATAAGTGTTTCCCTTTTTGTGACAAGCGGTTTTCCTTATAATAATATTTTTCATCTTCCGTGAAACCACCTTGCCAACAAGATTTAGTTTCAAAGAAACCAACCATTGACAACAAGCATGATAAAGCAAGACAATAGCCGACCAGCGAAAATAACAACTAGAGTAAGAACTATTTTTTTGTATTTTTGATAAAGAAACAAGCAAACAAGGAGAAAATAAACTTAGCTTGAACAATAGTGATTCCAAGTGGACTTGATAAATAAAGCTATGCCCGGCAAAGCTGCGAAAATAGTCTTGATGACCCACAAGTATAGGGGGTGTATCGCAGTATTTTCGAGGGAAGTGAAACCCAATTTATTGATTCGACACAAGGGGAGCCAAAGAATATTTATAAGCCTTAACAACTGAGTTGTCAATTCAGCTGCACCTGGAAAACAATCTTGCTCACAGCAGTTTATCAGTAGCAACAGTTTTGTAGTAGGAATAGCAAAGTAACAGTAGTAGTAAAGCAAAGACAGTAGTAACAATAGCGATTCGATTAAGTCACGGTAGGCATAGGGATGGATGGACGGGCGTTGCATGGACAAGACAATCCACATAGCAATCAGAACATAGGGAAATTGCAGATAAATAAGATAAAGCATCCAAGTACTAGACAATCCTAGGCATGTGTTCCATATATAGTCATACGTGCTCGCTGTCAGGGGGATGATCCCTGGGTACCCCATCCGGATAAGAAACAGGACAATCGGATCATGTCCGGCTGACCAGATGCAGCCGGACAGGGCAAGACGGGCCGGCTATCACCCGGTAGCCGGATGAGCAAGAGACAACCGGATACGGCGAAGAAGCCGGACCCAATCAGTAAGACAGGACGACATGCGTATCAGTGCTCGGTACGCCCTGTACGATGACAAGACAGGCAACCACCCGCCCATACCAAAGACTTTGCGTGGGTGACGCTGGAACAGTGGCTTGCGCTGACGACGGGCTCGCACGGTGTCCACTGTACCTACGACAGCCATACCGCTCATACTCTGATAAGACAAGCCATGTTGGATACTGTAGATGACTAGTCGGCTAGGACCCGCCTGTGGGGCCTGCCAGTCGGACTAGCCAGTGAGACCTTTGCCTCTCTGCCTATATAAGGAGAGCCAAGGCCTCAGTAGAAAGGTTGGTCTCAGTGCATTTAAGGCAGTAGCTAGAGAACACAGCTCAAGGAGCACTTGTAGTTCGTATATCCCTCATAGTCAGATCAGGCAGGAGTAGGAGCTTTACCTCATCACGACGGCTCCGAACCTGGGTACTTCCCGCGTCCAGCTACGCTTGCTTGTACCCAATCTTGCCTACGGACGCTGTCGATAGCTTCCCTGCTAGTCCCCACACCTCTATCTAACCTCCTTAGGTACTGCCTTTCCCAATACAACGACAGTTGGCGCCCACCGTGGGGCAGATGGCTTCGACCGGAGTCACGTTCCGCACGGGACCCCGCACTTCCGTCGGTGAGCACGTGGCCTCCGGCCTGGTGGTCACGCTTGGCAAGTTCGACTGCGTCATCGACAAAGCCTCCTGCTTCGCCAGAACTTCCTTCCGAGCGAACGGCACCGTCCTGCTATTCGGCGATCTCCCCGTCTACATCGCCACCATCCCGGAGCGTTTCCCTAGGGAAATCGTCTCTGTCACGGAGCTGCCGCGCTCAGACGGCCGCACCTCCACCGCACCCCGTGGCGTGGAGGTCATGATGGCCGGATCCAGCTCACATCCCCACCAGCCGCGGGAGCGAGGCGTGGACGAGGTCGGAACTTCCGCTCCCCCGCAGCCTCAGAACCCGGTGGAGGATGCCATTGATCGGCTCCTGACACCGGTTAACCTCGGGGATAACCCGGAGGAAGCGGAGGCCAACTTCACCATGGAGAGACAGATCCTCCTCCAGGAGGCCATGGAGCTGGCAGCAGCCCGCAAGCAACTTGAGATCACTCGGCACGAGTACGACCACGTGCATGGCCTCACTCCGGCTACCGCGGAGCCGAGCCGGCGCGGCCAGGTACGGCGTCGGGGCGGTGAGCTGGGCGGTAGGATGGAAAAGGACGGGGAACCGGATCCCGCGCCTGCCCTCACACGGCCCACCTACAGCACGCCCATCAAGAACCTGCGCGCGGCGCGAGCCGCAGCAGAGGAGCTACCCAGCCTGGAGGGCGAGGCGCGAGTCGCCAAAGACGCCACAGGCAGGAGCTCTCCCGTCATGGACGAAAGGGCCGATGCCAACCGGCAGATGCAGGAAGACCTTAGCTACTCCAGAGGGAGCAAGCTACCTACCAACAGCAGAGGCGCGCCGCGCGACACCCAGCAGGCGTCCTCCCCTCAGCCGCGCAGGGCCCGCAGCAAGCATCGTAGCTCGGGCAACAGGGGCCAGCCGTGTTAGGAGCAGACGGTGAACAGCAACCCGACACCTTCCCCACCGCCATCCGGAGCGCCGAGACCAGCCGGTTCCCGTCTCTCGGGCCGGGTGGGAGCGGCCAACCCGGATTGTCCGGATGACCGCGACCGCATCGAGCTCCTCGCTCAAGCGCGCTTCACGGAGGAGGAAGATTCGACCGGCCCGGTTAGTTTCGGACCCCACATCCGGAACGAGCCGTTTCTGGATAAATTCTCCCTGCCCAGGGACACCCCCAAGTACGACAGCAGCATGAAGCCGGAAGACTGGCTGACCGACTATGCTACGGCAGTCGGCATCGCCCACGGGAACAAGCGCACAGCTATGCGCTATGTCCCTCTCATGCTAACTAGGTCGGCAAGGACATGGCTTAATAGCCTTGCGCCCAACAGCATCAACGCCTGGCCTGACTTCGAGAAGGTGTTCGTCCGCAACATCAACGGCACGTACAAACGTCCAGGGCGCCCGCGCGACCTGGCCTTGTGCGTCCAGGGCAACCGCGAGTTCGACCGAGAGTACATCGCCAAGTGGACGGAGCTCCGCAACACTTGCAAGGGCATCCTGGAGAGGCAAGCCATCAGCTTCTTTATCGAAGGATGCCGAGAGGGCACCATGCTTCGCCACCGGCTACTGTGTGACGAGCCAAACACCATCGTGGAGCTCATGATGGTTGCGGACCAGTACGCCATGGCGGATGCCGCCATGAAGAAACCCCTCCGAGTAAACACGGACGGCCGTCCGACTCCCACGGAGCCGGCTCGCGACCGTCTGAGCAATCCGGCTGGTGAAGCCGGATCCTCCAGACGCCACGGCAACGACAACCGGTTCCATGGGGACTGCCAGGCCGGGCAGCAGAAGCCTCGCTACCACACGCGGCAGGTCAATGCTGTGGAGGGTGCGCCCGACGCACCGGCTAATGAGGCAAGAAGGAAGAAGCCCCGGCTCACCTTCGACCAGATGATTGACGTCCCGTGCAAGTGGCATAGCGGTCCCTTCAAACCGGCTACGCACACCACCCAGAACTGCGGCTGGACCCGCCAGCTAAAGGACCAGGGCAACTAGCCTCGTCTCCCGCCTCCCCCACCGGGTGGACCTCCACCACCGGCTAGGGGAGACGGTAATGATGGTAATGGTGGCAACGGTGGCAACAACAACAACGGCTACCCCTAGCCGCACGCCGCCTACCACATCTTCGAGACGGAGCAGGACGACAAGCACAGTCGCAGGCGACGCTCCAAGGAGGTCAACGCCATCGTCTCTCCGGTCCCCTAGTACCTGAACTGGTCGGAAACCCCCATCACATGGAGCCGGGAGGATCAGCCTAAGCATCTGCCGACTCCAAGGGGCTACGCCATGGTGCTCGACCCTCTCATCGTCTCCAACGCGCGCACCTGCCGATTCTCGCGCGTCCTCATCGACGGGGGCAGCAGCCTCAACCTCCTCTACTAGTCTTTGCTGGAGAAGCTGGGCATTCGCGAAAGCGACCTGCGCCCGACTACCACGATGTTCCACGGCGTACTACCGGGGCTAGCCTGCGCCCCGCTAGGGAAAATCCAGCTGGACGTCATCTTCGGGACCGAGGAGAACTTCCGCCGCGAACCAATCTGGTTCGAGGTGGTAAATCTGATGAGCTCCTACCACGCTCTCCTCGGGCGCCCCGCCCTCGCCAAGTTCATGGCCATCCCCCACTACGCGTACCTCAAGACGAAGATGCCAGGACCCCACGGCGTGATCACCGTCGCCGGCTGCTTCAGGCGATCGATGGTGTGCGCCTCAGCCGGTTCCAAACTGGCAGAGGCCCTCATCATAGCCGAAGAAAAATGTGTGAACATGCGCAATGTGGCCATGGCCCAGCAGGACGTTCCGGCTAGCAGCAAACCGGCTGGAGAAGGAGCTTTCCAGCCGGCAAAGGAGACGAAGAGGATCCTGCTCGACCCCTCCGATCCGACTAAGTTCGTCACCATTGGTGCCGGCTTGGACAGCAAATAGGAAGGCGCGCTCGTCGACTTCCTCCGTGAGAATCGGGACATCTTCGCATGGTCTCCCAAGGACATGCCGGGTGTGCCAAGGGAGTTCGCCGAGCACTCACTTCATGTGCGTCCGGATGCCAAGCCGGTCAAGCAACCTCTCTGCCGGTTCGCAGAGGAGAAGAGAAGGATAATCGGTGACGAGATCACCCGGATCCTTGCAGCCGGGTTCATCATGGAAGTGTACCACCTGGACTGGTTGGCGAACCCAGTCTTGGTCTTTAAGAAGAACAAGACCAGGCGCATGTGTATCGACTACACTAGCCTGAACAAGGCGTGCCCGAAAGACCCCTTCGCCTTGCCCCGTATCGATCAAGTCATCAATTCCACGGTCGACTGTGATTTGTTATCTTTTCTAGATTGTTATTCCGGGTACAATCAGATCCATCTAAACCCGGCTGATCAGATTAAGACATCATTCATCACCCCCTACGGGGCTTTCTGCTATGTAACCATGCCTTTCGGCCTAAAGAACGCAGGCGCCACCTATCAGCGATGTATGCAGAAATGCTTGCACTCGCAGATAGGCCGAAACATGCACGCTTACGTGGATGATGTGGTCATCAAGACCAAGGAAAAGCGCACCCTCCTCGAGGATCTGGGAGAAACATTGGGCAACCTCCGTCAGTACCAGATGAAGCTGAACCCAGAGAAGTGCGTCTTCGGAGTACCATCCGGTTAACTACTCGGTTTCCTCGTATCACAACGAGGTATCGAGGCGAATGCGGAGAAGACCGCGGCCATCGAGAGGATGCAGCCGCCCAAGAACCTGCTTGGAGTCCAGAAGTTCACTGGATGCCTGGCTTCCCTCAGACGTTTCGTGAGCCGGCTGGGGGAGAAGGCACTCCTGTTATACCAGCTGATGAAGAAGATGGACAAGTTCTCCTGGACTTTGCAAGCCGACACCGTGTTTCACGACCTCAAGCGCATGCTATCCACAACACCGGTTCTAGCCACACCGGCTAGCAAGGAGCCGATGTTGCTCTATATAGCAGCCACCAGCCGGGTCGTCAGCGTCGTCCTGGTGGTGGAGCGCCTCGAGGAAGGCAAGGCTCAGCCGGTTCAGAGACCCGTCTACTACCTCAGCGAGGTTCTCTCCCTCTCCAAGCAGAACTACCCCCACTACCAAAAGATGTGCTACAGTGTGTACCTGGCATGCAAGAAGCTCAAGCACTACTTCTAGGAGCACCCGATCAAGGTCGTGTGCACCGCACCCCTTTCAGAAATCATCGGCAACAAGGACGCCACCGGCCGAGTCGCCAAGTGGGCCATCGAGCTCGCCGCTTACTCCATCCAGTACGAGCCCCGGCTCACGATCAAGTCACAGGCGTTGGCAGACTTCCTTGTCGACTGGGCCGAGACCCAGTATCTCCCACCGGTTCCAAATTCGGACCACTGGCGGATGCACTTCGACGAGTCGAAGATGCTCGGGGGCTTGGGAGCCGGCATCGTGCTCACCTCGCCCAAAGGAGACCTGGTGGAGTATGTGCTGCAGATCCACTTCAAGGCCTCCAACAACGTAGCCGAATATGAGGCACTGCCGCACGGGCTCCGGCTGGCCAAGGAGATCGGTGTCAACCGGATCCTGTGCTTCGGTGATTCGGACTTGGTGGTGCAACAGGTGTCCGGGGAATGGGACGCCAGAGATGCAAACATGGCTCTCTACCGGTTCCACATCCAGAAGCTCAGCGCCTCCTTCGACGGATGCGAATTTCACCATGTCCCCCGCACCAACAACGAGGCAGCTGATGCGCTCTCCAAGATAGTATCCACCAGGTAGGCCATCCCGCCAGGGGTCTCCTTGGAGCATCTGCGCAAGCCATCCATCAACCCGTCGCCAGAGTCAGACTCCATCGTCTGGGCGGGAAGCGTTCCGGCTGGCGGAACAGCAGAAACGGAGCCGACAGAACCACCAAAGAAGAAAACC
The DNA here is from genome assembly GCA_023614405.1 of Avena insularis. Lineage (NCBI taxonomy): Eukaryota > Viridiplantae > Streptophyta > Magnoliopsida > Poales > Poaceae > Avena > Avena insularis. Next base: position 268,567,821 of record CM042684.1, on the reverse strand, counting down.
CGCAGCAATTCCGGCAAGGCAGTGCCCTCCGGCTCGCAAGACCCGGGGGCTGCCGGCTCGCCTAATGGCTTGGGGGCTGCCGTCCCGGGTACTCCACCCGGACGACCCCCCGACATCCGTCAGCCGGAGGACAGGAGCGTCCTCGTCATCCGGGAAGTGCCATCCTAGGCACAGCCCTTCATGAACTACATCGCCAACGGAGAACTCCCGGACGACGAGGTAGAGGCTAGGAAAATCCGGCGCCGCGCGCATACATACACCATCATAAACGGCGAGTTGTACAAGCGCAGTGTATCCGGTATCTTCCAAAGATGTGTCGATGTGGACACGGGCTACCGGCTACTCAAGGATATCCACCAGGGTGAGTACGGGCACCACGCTTTGTCAAGGGCGATAGTCGCCAAGGCATTCGGCCATGGTTTCTATTGGCCCATCGCCCTCGAGGATGCCGATCAGCTGGTCCGCGCGTGCAATGGGTGCTAGCGCTTCGGGCAGCTCAGGCACATGCCAACCTCGGTACTCAAGACCACACCGATCACCTGGCCCTTCGTAGTTTGGGGCCTCGACATGGTCGGTCCCTTCAAGCGAGCCCGCGCGGGAATGACCCACCTGCTGGTAGCGGTGGACAAGTTCACAAAGTGGATCGAAGCCAAGCCTATCCGGAAGCTGGATGGAACGATGGTTGTCACCTTCTTCACCGACATCATCAACCGTTTCAGCTACCCCAATAGCATCATCACCAACAACGGCACGAACTTCGCCAAGGGGGCCTTTGCCCGGTTCTGCAGCAACAAGGGCATCCGACTGGACCTCGCCTCTGTTGCACACCCGCAGTCCAATGGGCAGGTCGAACGAGCAAATGGCTTGGTGCTAGCCGGCATCAAGCCACGTCTCATTGAGCCGTTGGAGCGGTCACCCGGATGTAGGATCGAAGAACTTCTGGATGTGCTGTGGAGCCTCCGCACCACACCGAATAGGTCAACCGGCTACACGCCATTCTTCTTGGTCTACGGATTAGAAGCCATCCTCTCCACCGACATCGAGTTCGACTCCCCTCGCAAGCTCCTGTACGACGAAAAAGCCAACAAGGAGGCGCGGGAGGACGGGGTGGACCTCCTGGAGGAGGCCCCATGGCCTGTCCAGATCCATACCAAAGCGACTACGTCGCTACCATTCAAGCCGGATTCGCCCAGTCGCATTCTGCGAGGGCGACCTGGTTCTCCGGCTGGTGCAACACACGAAGGGCATGCATAAGCTATCACCACCCTGGGAGGGCCCCTTCATCATCAGCCGGGCGCTGCCCAACGACTCCTATTACCTCATCGACGCACAGCAGCCGCGCAAGAACAAGATGGACAAATCGGACACGGAGACCGAGCATCCTTGGAAAGCGGCCTTGCTGCGCCCGTTTTACACCTAGTCGCCAGGCAGTGTATGTATCCCGAAAACCCCATGAATGAAAATGCGGACCCCCACGAGAATCTCGGGGGCTCCTTCTAGAAATGTGTGTGCACCTATTTTCCGGTTCAAATTTTCCGGCCCCGGCAACCCCTACCTAGGGGCTTGCCGGCTGGCCCGGCCTGTTAAGTCAACAAGCCGGCTGAGTAGTGTGCAACGATGTTAGAGGCCCACTCTTCGTCTCAGCTATAGACTGCAACCCGGATGTCCGGCTAGCAAGAGCAAAAGTCCGAGGCATCCCACATGAAAAACAGGGAGGAGACACGACAGATCGGGCGTCCCGGCCCTACACTTAGCTCGAACCAATCCAGCTGCTAAGCCGCTAGTACCGTGCGTAATGTATTGTCAGCTCCCTTTGATTTCGGCTGCAGACCGCAACCCGGCTGCCCGGCAAGGACGCAGCAAAAACAGCAGAGCACACAGGAAGGCGACTAAGTTTCCAGAAAGGAGCAAGCCAGTTTTGGAAAAAACAAGCCGTTTTCTGGCTACGATTTGATAGACTAACCTATTAACCTGTGAAGATGTATGTGTATGAATATGCGCATTCTTGTCCGACTACCTCGAGTCGGAATTCAGGAGAAGGAAAGAAGATTCGAAGTCCTTGCCTTCATCAAGCGCTCCGAATCTCGGGGGCTACACCCACTGGGTGCGCTCAGGCGCCTCTGGAATCTTAGTTCTGACCGGCTAAGGGCGTTTAGCCGGCCATTCGGAGCCAAGGTGAGGGCAAGGGCGGGAGTAAGAAAAGACAAGAAAGATTGAGCACACAGCTATGCCGCCACTCGAATCTCGAAGCTACACCAGCAGGCGCCACGCCCCACAATCGGAATGTTAGTTCCCGCTAAAGGCGTTCAGCCGAAAGCGCCGATCGACGAGGCCACCGGATAAAGTTAGAAGACTTGGGAGAATAAGAAAGATTCGAAGCACATCTCGAGTTGCGCTACACCTGATTGGGTGCTAGCGCACCCCCACTGGAGGTGTAGGTCGCCCGGCTAAAGGTGTGTAGCCGGACGAAGTTAGCCAAGCAACATACGCAAAAGGAAAGCTCAACGCACAAGGAAGATTCAAGAATTTCAACAATAATAAACAAAAAGGAGACGAAGATCCCATAAGTTACCCGGCATCAAAGACAGCCGGTACAAACGGACAAGGTTCATGAACATGTAAGACAAGACAAATACACCCGGCATCCCGGGGCAATAACTAGATGGCAGGACCCTTGCCATGCGGGGGATCTCGGCCGATAGAAGCTTCAGGCGGCGGAGGAGGTGCGAAGCTTGATCCGGTTCCTGCGCCTCCGGGCGGCGGCATCGAGCCCTCCGCATCAGGAGTACCGATGGACTCCAAGTCGGTGAGCACCTCGTCGGGATCCACGTAATCGGCGATCTTGATGGCGGACCCGCGGAGTTCCGGATGGGCTTGGCGGATGGCGGCAAGGTCGGCGCCGGCACGGAAGCCACCATTGATCTTCTCGACGCGGGCGTCCTTGTACCAGGAGAGCATGAGGGCCAGAGCCATCTCTGCTCTGGCCCGTGCCGCCAAGTCCCGCAGCCGGCACCTCTCCCACCTTCACTGCCAGCTGCGCCATCGTCTCCGGAACCGGAGCCTCCGGCCACATGAAGGAGAAGACGTCCCGTGCCGCCTGACGAAGCTTCGCAGCTTCCTCGCCAAGAAGGACGACGAGCTCCTGGGCCATCGGCTGCGCTCCCGGCCAGTTCTCCTGTAGCCGGTTGTAGGCCAGCAGGTCTATGCCAAGGTAAAAGGCTGTCAGAAAAAAGGGTCAGATCCGGCTACCGGATCCGGAAAGAAAGGAAGATGGGAAAAGGAACTTACCCTTGGCAGTGTGGCCGACCTGCATTAGCTCCTCCACCAGTGCCTTCTCCTTGACCGCTAGCCGTTTGATCTCCTTCTCTTGGTCCTTGTTCTGGGCCTCGAGAAGGGTGAAGGCTTTGGCCCGGCTAGCGAGCGAGGCATCGTGCTCCTTGACGGTGGCCTCCAAACCATCTACCCGCGCGTGCCAATCCTTGTTCTGCAGCTGCAGAGTGGAGTTGGACTTGCTCAGCCGGCCTTTCGCTTTCTTCAAGCGATCGATCTCGCGCTGAGCGCACATGAGGATGGCTGCAACGAAACCGGCTATCAGAAAAGAAAAAAAAGGAGCGAGCTGGGTGAAGCGAACATACTCTAGGATGTCCCGTTGGCGGCAGCGAGCTTCTGCTCCAACATCTAGTTCCCGCCGGCTGTGGCCTCCAGCAGCCGGATCTCCTTCACCGCCAGCTTGAGCGTGGCGGCAAGGTCCGACAGCGAAGCGGCAGAGGAAGCATCGTCGTCCATGGCGTTGACGTCCAAGGACTCCTTCGCTGCAACCACCGCCGTTCGCCACTCCTCCCCGAGGTCCTCGTCGGAGTTGTCATCGCCAACAACGACGAGCTCCTTGTCGGCAGCCCCCCGCACGCCTGCGGAAGAGCCTTCCGGCTGGGAGGGCTCCGCTTCCGGCTGGGGACCCTCCGGCTGGGCGAAGGCAGCTGGCTCAGCTCGAGGGGGAGGCGGAGACTGCACCTCAGAAGAAGGAGAGGCGCTGGTTGGCGCAGTCGGGGCACGGGGCGGCGACCCGGTTGGCGCCCGGGCCGGGCTCGCAGCTCCGAAAGAGACCAACACGCTAAAGAGAAGGAGGAAGAGGCAAAAGCAAAATAAGCCAAAGACAGAAAAACAAGAAAGAGGGCAAGCAGACAGAAAGCACCGAAAGAAAAAGGAAAGGGGGAGAAGGAGCATACCCCGGCACAACCGGGGGCGGCCCTTTCTTCCGGCCAAGGAGGCTCGGCGGCAGGGCGCCAGACCGGCTCCTCTTGGGAGTCGGCTCCTCCATCGCAGGCCGGTGGTAGCCGGAACGGCTGGAGCCGCTCCCGCCTGCTTCGCCGTCCGTCACGGAGCGCGCCACCGGCTCGGCGGTCGGTCCGGCCTCCTCCTCCTCGTGCACCTCCGCGTGCGGGTCGGCGGCCGGCTCGTCATTCCGGCTGGGGAAGGCGTCGTCGTCCCCATCCGATTCCTTGCCAGACCGCCGAGCGCACGGCTCGGGCAAGTCGGGCGTGAATGCCTCAAGGGGAGCCTCGCCCTCCTCACGAAGGATGCAAGCAAAGATCTGCCGAATGCAAGAAGTCAATCAGACAGAACAAGAAAACAACACAGAAAGAGTGAGCAAAATTTCCGGATACGAGAACTTACCCGGGGCGCGCGGTTGTCCTGGCTGTAGGGCGCCAGACTGAACTTCCAGTTCTCCGACAGCCGCTCCTTGCTGATCATCCACAACCACTCCTTCAAGTTGTGGTAGCGGGGATCACGGCGCGATAGCCGGGTCGGGTCCAGCCGGCCAGAGTAATAGCACATTTTGTGCGCCCGCTGCTGCATCGGCATCATCAACCAGGACATCCAGCTAAGAGTGATGTCCCGGCCGGTTAGCTGGCAGGTGACGAGGGAGCGTATCCGCGCCAGCATCGCGTCTGTCTCCGCCTTGTCGCCGTGGAGCTTCAGGTCCCAGTCTGCCGACTGGATTCGACGTCCTGGAAGGCCGGAAGATTTATCCGTCGACGCGGTGACGTTTGACGAGAAGTACGATCGCTGCCACAGCCGCACGTGTCCTGGAGCAAGAATTTGGGGTAGCCGGATTGTGCGGAGTAGATGGAGGCGCCGCCAGCACGACTAGCGCCCCTTCGTATCAGACCTGCGGACGGACTCAGAAGAGCCGGCAGAAGAGCCCAAGATCCGGCTGGATCCCGAGACAGCTCTCGCAGAAAGCCATGAAGTGCGCCAGCGTCCCGATGGCGTTGGCGCCAAGGTGGTGAAGACGGAGGTCGAAGAAGGCGAGGAACGTCAGTACGAAGGGGTTCACCGGAAGGGCGAACCCGCGCGCTAGGTGGGAGAGGAAGATGACGCGCTCCCCCTCCGCCGGGTGCGGCGACATCTCCCCCACCGGTGCCAACCGCACCGCCACCTCCTCCGCCGGCGGGAGGACACGGGTGGCGCAGTACTTCGCGATTTGATCTTCGGTGACGGAGGAGCCGCACCAAGCCCCGCGGTCGGCGGCCATTTCCGGCTGGTGGAGAGGAGCAACGACGGAAGAGTGGCGGTGGCCCGTAACGTCAATGACGGCAAGCGGGCGGCGCAGAGGGAAGAGCGCAGGAGCAAGAGCACGCGAGGGGGAAAGAAACTGCAGCGGGGGAGCTAAGGAAAGGAACTGCCTCCCCCGCGGCGTCCCTTTAAAGGACCGGAAGGGCAACCGTCAACAGGGCCACGTGGCGCGCATCCGGGCAACCCATTCCCCAACCGCCGCCTAGATCCTGTGTGCCAGGGCAGGATGCGCAGAAGATCCTGGAGCAAGAACCGAAGCGCCGGACAGTAGTTTCCCGAGGCGACGTGCGACGGGACGTTACGCTGCCCGCCGCAGAGCAATGATGGCACGTGCGCGCGTGGCCGGCGTCAGCACGGACGTCACGGGTAGCGCAACCGCCAGGCTCAGCCGGACGAAAATTCAAAACGCAAGAAGGAGCACGCGCACATTTCGCCTAAGGGCGGAATCCACAGGCGCTCGGGGGCTAGTGTCAGGGGGATGATCCCCGGGTACCCCATCCGGATAAGAAACAGGACAGTCGGATCACGTCCGGTTGACCAGATGCAGCCGGACAGGGCAAGACGGGACGGCTATCACCCGGTAGCCGGATCAGCAAGAGTCAGCCGGATACGGCGACGTAGCCGGACCCAATCAGTGAGACAGGACGACGCGGCGACGTTGCACGGCACGCCTCAGACGATGACAAGACGGGCAACCACCCTCCCATACCGAAGACTTTGCGTGGATGACGCTAGAATAGTGGCATGTGCTGACGACGGGCTCGCACGGCGTCCACTGTACCTACGACAGCCATACCGCTCATACTCCGATAAGACAAGCCATGCTAGATACTGTAGATGACTAGTCGGCTGGGACCCGCCTGTGGGGCCCGCCAGTCGGACTAGCCAGTGAGACCTTTGCCTCTCTACCTATATAAGGAGAGGCAATGCCTCAGTAGAAAGCGTTGGTCTCAGTGCATTTAAGGCAGTAGCTAGAGAACACAGCTCAAGGAGCACTTGTAGTTCGTATATCCCTCATAGTCAGATCAGGCAGGAGTAGGAGCTTTACCTCATCACGAGGGCTCCGAACCTGGGTACTTCCCGCGTCCAGCTACGCTTGCTTGTACCCAATCTCGTCTGCGGATGCTGTCGATAGCTTCCCTGCTAGTCCCCACACCTCTATCTAACCTCCTTAGGTACGCAATGAGAACTTGCACAACATCTTTTGTCCTGCCAGCCCGTTTGCAGCGGGTCCTCTAGGTAACTACTGGCAATTAAGGTGCTCCTTTTAATAGAGCACCGGAGCAAAGCATAAACACTCCATGAACACATGTGATCCTCACATCTAAGTCATTCCCTTCTAGTTATCCTGATTTCTGTCACTTCGGGGCGATAGGTTCCGGACAACAACGTGTGTATACAACTTGCAGATAAGACCAAGAACAATACTATCATAATGAATCAATAACAAGTTCAGATCTGAAATCATGGCACTCGGGCCCTAGTGACAAGCATTAAGCACAACAAGTCGCAACAAAGTCATAAAGCACTAATAAAAGATACTAGGAACCATGCCCTAATAATCTGATGCCATTACATGAACAATCTCATCCAATCCCTACCATCCCCATAGCCTACAGCGGGGGATTACTCACTCATAGATGGTGGAAACATGGATGGTCGATGGAGAGGCGATGGTGATGATGATGGCGATGATCTCCTCCAATTCCCTATCCTGGCAGGGTGCCAGAACGGAGTTTCTGTTGCTGTTTCGTGGAATCTGGTGGTGGCGGCGGAGCAGAACTCCTTCTGGAAAAACGTCGAATCCCCCCAGAGTTTTTAGGTCAGAAGGCTTCTTATAGGCGAAGAGGGAGACCGAGGGGGTGCCTGGGGGCCCAAACCATGCCCTGGCGCGGCCAGGCCCAGCCCGCGCCTAGGGGTGGTGTGGCCGGCCTCTGGCCCCTCTCCGTCTCGTATTCTGGCATCTGATGACTTCCAGAAAAATAGGCACTTTGGCTCTTGTCCCGTCCAATTCCGAGAATATTCATTTTCTGACTTTCCTATAACCAAAAACAGCAGAAAACAGGCAGCTGGGACTGTGGCTCTTGTTAATAGGTTAGTCCAAGAAATCATATGAAAAATACTCCAAAGTGTGGACAAAACACAAGAAAGTGGATAAAACCAAGCATGGAGCATCGAAAATTATAGATACATTTGCAATGTATCATGACTGCGCGTGTTGTGTGCTGCGTGAGTTGCAGCTGGTGGTGGTGGCGAGGTGTGGTACTAGATCAGGCGCCGTTCGATATCTAGGGTTTGGTCTATGGGTTGTATGCCGGCTGGCCGGCCCTTTGGGCTGGCTAGTTGCCTCCCCCGGAAAAGAAACCTTTTTGTTTTATTTGTTTTGTTTTGTTTTCAGAAAGGCTTTTGTACAAAGATTTTTGACAAATAAAATATCTAGAAAAGACCGAGGTTTTAATTTGGGAATAAAGGAGAGGACTAAGTAGAAAACAAAATAGGCTTTTGGCAAAGATATTTTAGAGGCAAAATATGCATGATGTCATGATGATGCACAAAATAAAAATAACAGGCAAATCTAATTGGGAAATATTTTTCCAGGCATTACAACTCGACACCACTACAAAGGATCTCGTCCTGATATACAAGCAAAGACACCGGGGGGAGAGGGTTTGATGATCGGATCTTCTTCCGTCAGGTTGATGGTCGCGACACCACTAACAAGAATTCTTGCTCCATCTTGAAGTCATCAACAAAACCAACAAGGGTTGTTGTCACGTTCTTCGAGAAGACCCTCCGGAGAAACAAAGGCGAAAGTAAAGGGATCAAAAGATAAGACCACCTATAACTTCCGTGGAAGGAGTAAAGTCACACATTCGCCTAGTTCAACATACAAGAGCGAATACAAAGAGTAGTCAGATGGGGGCCAATCCATCACGCACCCAAACTATTACTCAGTATAAGAATAGGGAAACGGGCAACCAAACTCTCAGGATTTAGATTGAAGATCATAACAAGCGTCATTCGGAAAGTTTCGAAGAAACAATTCGAAGACGAGGAGGTCGTCATCTTAGATGTCACAATATTGGGAACATATGAAGAGAGATCAGATAGAATGAAAACCAGATGTAGTACCACTGTTACAAAAGGAGGGAGGCGGAACCCTAAAGGTATGATGAAAACCCAACCACGAGAATACTAAACTTGAAGAACGTAAGAGAGCAGAATCAAATGCACAAAGATAAGAGGAGAAAGATTAGAGGTAATCAGTAAAATCAGAGCTAATTAGATCTATCCAACGCATTTGTAGCAAAATAGTTTTGACACTAGACAACATCCGTTGGCAAGGTTAACCTACAGGCTGGACCTGTGGGGTATCGTAAACATTTGCTCTGATACCACTTGTAACGCCCCGAATCGGGTCTATGCAGATCTTAGCATTTCCCGCCAAAACCTGCATAGAAGCGATTCAAAGACACCCACCAAACACTTTCGTGTGGGTGGGATTTTATTACAAGTAGTTACATCACAATAGTTTACAACAAAATCCACAAATACTTATATATACAACAACGACTCAACGGATCAAGAATACAAATGGTACAATTCAAAGATACAAATCTCGAAGAAAGCAAAATAGTGTTCGAGTACGGACAAGACCCAAATTGGACTAAGAGTCCTGAGGAATAACCAAGCAGTGTCCATAACCCTACCCAGGCCAAGCCGGAAGGGTAACCTTGCTAACATCGTCAATCGCATACCTGTTAAAACCAAAGGGGTGCCGACAAAGGGCAAAGGAGAAAGAGAGCGGTCGGTACTGAGGCCAGTACACGGCGAGGCTAGAGTTTGGCGGTCCTCGCCTACATTGGATATATGGTGGGCTCAGCGGCGGCAAAGCTTGCACTATCTAACTTATAGAGACACGCTACAACTTCGGCTATTAGAGCAAGATAATAAAGTGCTATACGGTAAGTATAATATAACACCAAGCACAACCCATCCGAAGGTTTCCCCCTCGAAGACCAGTCGAGGAAGTCCACTTGCGGAACACATACGGTGGCAATTTTAATTAAGCAGGTGTTTAGTTGATAAGGCTAATTACTAGTCATGTTATTAGAAGCGAAACATTAGTGGTGTTGTCTATGATCATGACACCATACTCCTGAGGTGTCCATAACCATGGACACACGGCTTCTCGAAAAGATTTACCCTGCAGGGGTGCACTACTGTACCCAAACGCATGTTCAACCCTTCAGGCAACATAATATGCGTGCCTTCTGAATCTCACAACAAGGACTGTCCCATAACTACACGTGTATCTAGAGGTATCACTTACTGTGTTTTATCCAGCCCAGAGGCATGACCGAGTCTCAAGGTGGCACAGCGTTCACGACTACTATACCGAACGACCCTGGAAGATAACTTGTAGAGCACCCCTTGAACCGCCGGCATGTACCGCTTTTATGTATGCAATGCCCGGGCTGTCCACCAAATCATATCACCAAGTCTGAAGACATATCAACTCACCCTTGTCCGAGGACATATTATGCGTATGCACCAAATGGAAAACCAATTTTGTGACCCTCTTGATAAACGAATAGTGTCGGTAGTTGAGGGGGGTTCCCATGGGCCCCCATGTTTGGTTAGCGTGATCAACTCAGAACTATTATCGTAGAACGAACGAATCCTAGGTCGGCTCAAGCAGTTCCCAAAGGTGGTCCCTGTCGGGGCCTTATCATTAGGTGAAACCATAACCATAACCATATTCAACATCACCAATTTAATTAATCATGTTATCAACCATAACCAGATATCACGGTTCACCTATATGAGAGCGGGCAACAAACCTAAGCATGCGCTACGACTTGCATGGGCCAAAACTAGCTACTCAAACAAAGGCAATAAGATAACCAAGGCAATATAGTGGAGCAGGTAAATAAGGGAAACGATAGTAAAGCATCGACAATAAGGATAGCAATAGATCAAAGGAAGGAAGTAAAGACTATAAATGCAAGATAGGTAGAAGGGGGAGAATGCTCGCCTGAGGAACAAAGTCAATATCCGAGGGGCTTGTCACAACTCGCAACCACTCATCGTCCTATTCGGTGAAGAAGCAAACACTAGAAAGAACACCCGATACGATATTTAATACTACAGCAAAAGATTCGGCATGCTCATGATCTGATGCATGGCATGGCAATATGCGGCCTAGCTTAGCAATATTAAGTGGAATCGGGATCGACAATTAAATATTATGATTCAAGTTGTTCAACTACCCTCAAATTAAATGTTGAATTAACAAGGCAAAGCATGCCATCGATTCACTACACAAATTTAAATGGAGGCAATATAAGACTAGAATATCCCGCATATAGTCTCCATATGTAATTATTAGGTGAAACGACAAAATACCCCCAAATGACAATGTATGTATGCAAGCATGTACATTTTATATGCAAAAAATTGTATATCATATTATAAAATAGGAGCGGATAGGAGTCGCACATAGAGGACTCGGTGATCTTGGCGTTCTATGGTTCGGGTCGACGAGATCGGTCTTCGGGTTCCATGAAGGGGAAACTTGGCGTTCCATGAAGGAGATCTTCAGGTCCGTGTCGATGTCCTCGGGGTTCCAGCTTTGTTTGTTGGTGTCGGAATCGGGTTCGGCGCCGATGGTCATTGGCGAACTTGGGGTGCATCTTGGTCTTCGAAAGATCTTGGCGAGAGATCGGATGACACCACGATGTGGAGCAACTCTTACACATGACCACATCGGACCACAGCAACTTATGCACAACAGAATGGCACAAAGAAGAATAGGAACATAGGAACACTGCCGTGTCGTTCGGACTTTAACGCGAGCACCTTGCAAACGGGGTGCGGCAGGGAGGCACAGACAGAAGGAGACCAGGTCGAGGGCAAGGACAGAGGGGCACCACGCATGTGGGGAAACATGGCGGCGGTGTAGAGTCCCAAGGGGGAGCGAGGTCTCGCGCTGGTGTGAGTTGCAGGAGGCGGACTCCACGGGGACGAGGGCGAGGACGCACGCTGTAGAGAAGAGACCAGGGAAATGGCTCCATGGTGTGGAGCAGAGGGGCCGTGGACGCGGGGAGGAGGCAGCGACCAGAGTGGCGAGCGGCTAGTGGCCAAAGAGGAAGGTCAGCCACGGGAAGGAGAGCTCGGGCTCGACGGCGGCTGGAGCAGGCCAGGTCATGGCGGAAGGGAGAACGCGTCGCTGGCGGCGCTGCAGGATGTGGCAGCACGGCCTAGAGGCGGGGATGCCTGGCCGGTGCGGTGCTCACGGGTCGCGCGGGCCTCCTGGGCACCGAGGAGGAGAGTACGGAGGCGCACATGATGCGGCTCGCGGCCTGTAGAGAAGCGGGGGGGGAACATGGCGAGCAGCAGGACGAGGAGGCACGGCGACGACCGAGGTCTAGGGCGGCGCCGGAGACATCCTTGGCATCAGTGGCAGCAGCGACGCCGTGGCGGAAGGGAGGCGAGAGGGAGGCGGCGGCGGCTCAGTGAGGAGAGGATTGAGGCGGGGCGGTTGGTGAGCGAGAGGGAGAGACGAGGAAGGCGGTTGCGATAGCGTGCGGGGACGGGGCAGGTGGCGACGCGGTCTGGAGTGCTGGTGGGGCCAGGGTGAGGAGCGGGGCAACGCGTGCTGTGTGCATCGCTGGGGTCGTGTCGGTGTGGCTGCACGCGCGTTGTGTGCTGCGTGAGTTGCAGCTAGCGGGGGCAGCGGGGTGTGGTACTAGATTGGCTGGCCGGCCCTTAGGGAAGGCTAGCTCCCTCCCCCAGAAAAAAAACCTTTTTGTTTTATTTTATTTGTTTTGTTTTTAGAAAGGCTATTGTAAAAAGATTTTAGACAAATAAAAGATCAAGAAAAGACCGGGGACTAAGTAGAAAACAAAACAGGCTTTTGGCGAAGATATTTTAGAGGCAAAATATGCAAGATGTCATGATGATGCACAAAATAAAAATAACAGGCAAATCTAATTCGGAAATATCATTACAGAGCACTAGTTTGAAAGATGTTGCATCCCCACACCCATTTGTATGTGTTTGTATATCATTGTGGTTTGGAGAATAACACATGCAATTTCACTCTAGCATGTGTCCAACCATGTCTAGGAACCCTAGCAACATGCTGGGATTCAACTCCCACATGTAGGGGGGCAACAGTTTGAAATATGTTGCATCACAACACCCACTTGGATGATAGACCCACTTGGATGTGTGTGTGTGGCCATGTGGATCATTGTGATTTGGAAAAGAACACATGCAATGTCACTACAGCATGTGTCCAACCATGTCCAGGAACCCTACCAACATGCTGGGATTCAAATGCCACATGCAATGGAGCACCAGTTTGAAAGATGTTGCATCCCCACACCCATTTGTATGTGTGTGTGTATATCATTGTGGTTTGTAAAAGAACACAAGCAATTTCACTCCAACATGTGTCCAACCATGTCTAGGAACCCTAGCAACATGTTGGGATTCAACTACCACATGAAGTGGAGCACCAATTGGAAAGATGTTGCATCACCACACACACTTGGATGTGTGGGTATACCATTGTGGTTTGGAAAAGAACACATGCAATGTCACTCCAGCATGTGTCCAACCATATCTAGCAACCCTAGCAACATGCTTGGATTCAACTTCCACATGCAGTGTAGCACTAGTTTGAAATATGTTGCATCACCACACCCACTTGGATGATATCCCCACTTGGATGTGTGTGTGGACTTGTGGATCATTATGATTTGGGAAAGAACACATGAAATGTGACTCCAGTATGTGTCCAACCATGTCTAGGAACCCTCGTAACATGCTGGGATTAAACTGCCACACGTACCAGTTTGATAGATGTTGCATCACCACACCCACTTGGATGAGTGTGCGTATGTATCATTGTGTTTTATCAAAGAACACATGCAATGTGACGTCATTATGTGTACAACCTTGTCCAGGAACCCTAGAAACATGCTGGAATTCAACTGCCACTGCAGTGGAGCACTAGTTTGAAAGATGTTGCATAACCACACCCACTTGGATGAGAGCCCCACTTGGATGTGTGTATGTTGACATGTGGATAAATGTGGTTTGGAAAATAATACACGTAATGTCACTCCAACATGTGTCCAACCATGTCCATGAACCATAGCAACATCCTGGGATTTAACTGCCACATGCAATGGAGCACCAGTTTGGAAGATGTTGCATCACCACACCCACTTGGATGAGAGCCCAACTTGAATGTGTGTGTGTGTCCATGTTGATCATTGTGGATTGGAAAAGAACACACGCAATGTCACTCCAGCATGTGTCCAACCATGTCTAGGAACCCTAGGAACATGGTGGGATTCAACTGCCACATGCAATGGAGCACCAATTTAAACGATTTTGCATCACCACACCCACTTGGATGTGTGTGTGTCTATCATTGTGGTTTGGAAAATAACACATCCAATGTCACTCTAGTATGTGTCCAACCATGTCTAGGAACCCTAGCAACATGATGGGATTCAACTACTACATGTAGTGGAGCACCAATTGGAAATATGTTGCGTCACCACACACACTTGGATGTGTGTGTATACCATTGTGGTTTGGAAAAGAACACATGCAATGTCACTCCAGCATGTGTCCAACCATATCTAGGAACCCTAGAAACATGCTTGGATTCAACTGCCACATACAGTTAAGCACAAGTTTGAAAGATGTTGCATCACCATACCCACTTGGATGTGTGCGTATATCATTGTGGTTTGGAAAAGAACACATGAAATGTCACTCCAGCATGTGTCCAACCATGTCAAGGAAGCCTAGTAACATGCTTGGATTAAAGTGACACATGAAGTGGAGCACCAGTTTGAAAGATGTTGCATCACCACACCCACTTGGATGTGTGTGTGTATAATTGTGGTTTGGAAAAGAACACATGAAATTTCACTCCAGCATGTGTCCAACCTTGTCTAGGAAACCTAGCAACATGTTGGGATTCAACTGCCACATGCAGTGGAGCACCAGTTTGAAAGATGTTGCATAACCACACCCACTGGGATGAGAGCCCCACTTGGATATGTGTGTGTGGCCATGTGGAGAATTGTGGTTTGGAAAAGAACACATGCAATGTCACTCTAACATGTGCCCCACCATGTCCATGAACCCGAGCAACATGCTGGGATTCAACTGCCACATGCAATGGAGCACCATGTTGAAAGATGTTGCATCACCACTCCCACTTGGATGAGTGTGTGTATGCATCATTGTGGTTTAAAAAAGAACACATGCAATGTCACTCCAGCATGTGTCCAACCATGTCAAGGAAGCCTAGCAACATGCTGGGATTCAACTGCCACATGAAGTGGAGCACTAGTTTGAAACATGTTGCATCACCACACCCACTTGGATGAGAGCCCCACCTGGATGTGTGTGTGTGTCCATGTGGATCATCGTGGATTGGAAAAGAACACATGCAATGTCACTCCAGCATGTGTCCAACCATGTCCAGGAACCCTAGCAACATGGTAGGATTCAACTGCCACACGCAATGGAGCACCAGTTTCAACGATTTTGCATCACCACACCCACTTGGATGTTTGTGTGTATCATTGTGGTTTGGAAAATAACACATGCAATGTCACTCCTGTATGTGTCCAACCATCTCTAGGAACCCTAGCAACATGATGGAATTCAACTGCTACATGAAGTGGAGCACCAGTTTGAAAGAAGTTCCATCACCACACCCACTTGGATGTGTGTATGTGTTTCATTATGGTTTGAAAAAGAACACATGCAATGTCACTCTAGCATGTGTCCAACCATGTCTAGGAACCCTAGCAACATGTTGGGATTCAAATGCCACATGTAGTGGAGCACTAGTTTGAAAGATGTTGCATCCCCACACCCATTTGTATGTGTGTGTATATCATTGTGGTTTGGAGAATAACACATGAAATTTCACTCTAGCATGTGTCCAACCATGTCTAGGAACCCTAGCCACATGCTGGGATTCAACTCCCACATGCAGAGGAGCACTAGTTTGAAAGATGTTGCATCCCCACACCCATTTGTATGTGTGTGTATATCATTGTGGTTTGGAGAATAACACATGAAATTTCACTCTAGCATGTGTCCAACCATGTCTAGGAACCCTAGCAACATGCTGGGATTCAACTCCCACATGCAGAGGAGCACTACTTTGAAATATGTTGCATCACAACACCCACTTGGATGATAGACCCACTTGGATATGTGTGTGTGTGTGGCCATGTGGATCATTGTGATTTGGAAAAGAACACATGCAATGTCACTCTAGCATGTGTCCAACCATGTCCAGGAACACTACCAACATGCTGGGATTCAACTTCCACATGTAGTGTAGCACTAGTTTGAAATATGTTGCATCACCACACCCACTTGGATGATAGCCCCACTTGGATGTGTGTGTGTGGACTTGTGGATCATTATGATTTGGCAAAGAGCACATGAAATGTCACTCTAGTATGTGTCCAACCATGTCTAGGAACCCTAGTAACATGCTGGGATTAAACTGCCACACGTAGTGGAGCACAAGTTTGAAAGATGTTGCATCACCACACCCACTTGGATGAGTGTGCGTATGTATCATTGTGGTTTGGAAAAGAACACATGCAATGTCACTCTAGCATGTGTACAACCTTGTCCAGGAACTGTAGAAACATGCTGCAATTCAACTGCCACATGAAGTGGAGCGCCAGTTTGAAAGATGTTGCATAACCACACCCACTTGGATGAGAGCCCCACTTGGATGTGTGTATGTGGCCATGTGGATAAATGTGGTTTGGAAAATAACACATGCAATATCACTCCAGCATGTGTCCAACCATGTCCAGGAACCCTAGCAACATGGTAGGATTCAACTGCCACACGCAATGGAGCACCAGTTTCAACGATTTTGCATCACCACACCCACTTGGATGTTTGTGTGTATCATTGTGGTTTGGAAAATAACACATGCAATGTCACTCCTGTATGTGTCCAACCATCTCTAGGAACCCTAGCAACATGATGGAATTCAACTACTACATGAAGTGGAGCACCAGTTTGAAAGAAGTTCCATCACCACACCCACTTGGATGTGTGTATGTGTTTCATTATGGTTTGAAAAAGCACACATGCAATGTCACTCCAGCATGTGTCCAACCATGTCTAGGAACCCTAGCAACATGTTGGGATTCAAATGCCACCTGTAGTGGAGCACTAGTTTGAAAGATGTTGCATCCCCACACCCATTTGTATGTGTGTGTATATCATTGTGGTTTGGAGAATAACACATGAAATTTCACTCTAGCATGTGTCCAACCATGTCTAGCAACCCTAGCAACATGCTGGGATTTAACTCCCACATGCAGAGGAGCACCAGTTTGAAATATGTTGCATCACAACACCCACTTGGATGATAGACCCACTTGGATATGTGTGTGTGTGTGGCCATGTGGATCATTGTGATTTGGAAAAGAACACATGCAATGTCACTCCAGCATGTGTCCAACCATGTCTAGGAACCCTACCAACATGCTGGGATACAACTTCCACATGCAGTGTAGCACTAGTTTGAAATATGTTGCATCACCACACCCACTTGGATGATAGCCCCACTTGTATGTGTGTGTGTGTGGGCTTGTGGATCATTATGATTTTGCAAAGAGCACATGAAATGTCACTCCAGTATGTGTCCAACCATGTCTAGGAACCCTAGTAACATGCTAGGATTAAACTGCCACACGTAGTGGAGCACCAGTTTGAAAGATGTTGCATCACCACACCCACTTGGATGAGTGTGCATAAGTATCATTGTGGTTTGGAAAAGAACACATGCAATGTCACTCCAGCATGTGTACAACCTTGTCCAGGAACCGTAGAAACTTGCTGGAATTCAACTGCCACATGCAGTGGAGCACCAGTTTGAAAGATGTTGCATAACCACACCGACTTGGATGAGAGCCCCACTTGGATGTGTGTATGTCTCCATGTGGATAAATGTGGTTTGGAAAAGAACACATGCAATATCACTCCAGCATATGTCCAACCATGTCCAGGAACCCTAGGAACATGGTGGGATTCAACTGCCACATGCAATGGAGCTCAAATTTAAACGATTTTGCATCAGCACACCCACTTGGATGTGTGTGTGTGTGTGTCATTGTGGTTTGGAAAAGAACACATCCAATGTCACTCCACTATGTGTCCAACCATGTCTAGGAACCCTAGCAGCATGATGGGATTCAACTGCTACATGTAGCGGAGCACCAACTGGAAAGATGTTGCATCACCACACACACTTGGATGTGTGGGTATACCATTGTGGTTCGGAAAAGAACACATGCAATGTCACTCCAGCATGTGTCCAACCATATCTAGGAACCCTAGAAACATGCTTGGATTCAACTGCCACATGCAGTGGAGCACCAGTTTGAAAGATGTTGCATCACCACACCCACTTGGATGTGTGCGTATATCATTGTGGTTTGGAAAAGAACACATGAAATGTCACTCCAGCATCTGTCCAACCATGCCGAGGAAGCCTAGTAACATGCTTGAATTAAAGTGACACATGAAGTGGAGCACCAATTTGACAATTGTGGCATCACCACACCCACTTGGATGTGTGTGTGTATAATTTTGGATTGGAAAAGAACACATGCAATTTCACTCCAGCATGTGTCCAACCTTGTCTAGGAACCCTAACAACATGTTGGGATTCAACTGCCACATGAAGTGGAGCACCAATTTGAAAAATGTTGCATCACCACTCCCACTTGGAATAGTGTGTGTTTCGTTATGGTTTGGAAAAGAACACAAGCAATGTCACTCCAGATGTGTCCAACCATTTCTAGAAACCCTAGAAACATGTTGGGATTCAACTGCCACATATAGTGGAGAACCAGTTTGAAAGATGTCGCATCACGACACCCACTTGGATGTGTGTGTGTATCATTGTGGTTTGGAAAAGAACACATGCAATGTCACTCCAGCATGTGTCCAACCTTGTCTAGGTACCCTAGCAACATAGTGGGATTCAACTGCCAAATGAAGTGGAGCAACAGTTCGAAAGATGTTACATCCTCACACTCACTTGTATGTGTGAGTATATCATTCTGGTTTGGGAAAGAACAAATGCAATGTCACTCTAGCATGTGTCCAACCATGTCGAGGAACCCAAGCAACATGCTGGGATTCAATTGCCACATGAAGTGGAGCACCAGTTTGAAATGTCTTGCATCACCACACCAACTTTGATGATAGCCCCACTTGGATGTGAGTTTGTGGTCATGTGGATCATTGTAGTTCTGAAAAGAACACATGCAATGTCATTCTAGCATGTGTCCAACCATGTCCAGGAACCTAGAATCTTGCTGGGATTCAATTAACACATGAAATGGAGCACCAGTTTGAAATGTGTTGCATCACCACACCCACTTTGATGATAGCCCCACATGGATGTGTGCTTGTGGCCATGTGGATCATTGTGGTTTGGAAAAGAACACATTCAATGTCATTCTAGCATGTGTCCAACCATGTCCATGAATCCTAGAATCATGCTGGGATTCAACTGTCATATGAAGTGGAGCACCAGTTTGAAAGATGTTGCATCACCACACCCACTTGGATGTGCGTGTATCATTGTGGTTTGGAAAAGAACACATGGAATGTCACTCCACTATGTGTCCAACCATGTCTAGAAACCCTAGCAACATGCTAGGATTCAACTACCACGTGTAGTGGAGCACCAGTTTGAAAGATGTTGCATCACCACAACCACTTGGATGTGTGTATATATCATTGTGGTTTGAAAAATAACACATGAAATGTCACTCCAGCATGTGTCCAAAAATGTCGAGGACCCATAACAACATGCTGGGATTCAACTGCCACATGTAGTGGAGCACCAGATTCAAAGATGTTGCATCACCACACCCACTTGGATATTGTGTGTATCATTGTAGTTTGGAAAGAACACATGCAATATCACTCCAGCATGTGTCCAACCTTGTCCAGGAACCCTAGCAACATTTCGGAATTCAACTGCCACATGCAGTGGAGCACTAGTTTGAAAGATGTTGCATCACCACCCCCACTTGTATGTGTGTGTGTGTCTCATTGTGATTTGCAAAATAACACATGTAATGTCATTTCAGCATGTGTCCAACCATGTCGAGGAACCCTAGCAACATGCTGGGATTCAACTGCCACATCTAGTGGAGCACTAGTTTGAAATATGTTGCATCACCACACCCACTTGGATGAGATCCCCACTTGAATTTGTTTGTGTGGCCATGTGGATCATTGTTGTTTGGAAAAGATTACATGCAATGTCACTCCAGCATGTGTTCAACCATGTCAAGGAAACCTAGCAATATGCTGGGAATCAACTGCCACATGAAGTGGAGCACCAGTTTGAAACATGTTGCAATACCACACCCACTTGGTTGAGATCCCCACTTGGATGTGTGCGTGTGTCCATGTGGATAATTGTGGTTTGGAAAAGAACACATGGAATCTCACTCTAGAATGTGTCCAACCATGTCCAGGAACCCTAGCAACATGGTGGGATTCAACTGCCACATGCAATTGGATTACATCACCACACCCACTTGGATGTGTGTGTATATCATTGTGGTTTGGAAAAGAACACATGCAATGTCAATCCAGTATGTGTCCAACCATTTCTAGAAACCCTAGCAACATGATGAGATTCAACTGCTACATGGAGTGGAGCACTAGTTGGAAAGATGTTGAATCACCACACATACTAGGATGTGTGTGTGTATCATTGTGGTTTGGAAAACAACACATGCAATGTCACTCCAGGATGTGTCCAATCATGTCTAGGAACCCTAGCAACATGTTGGGATTCAACTGCCACATCTAGTGGAGCACCAGTTTGAAAGATGTTGCATCAGTACACCCACTTGGATGTGTGTGTATACATTGTGGTTTGGAAAAGAACACATGAAATGTTACTCCAGCATGTGTCCAATCATGTCGAGGAAGCCTAGTAACATGCTGGGATTCAAGTGACACATGAAGTGGAGCACCAGTTTGAAAGATTTTGCATCACCACACCTACTTGGATGTGTGTATGTGTATAATTGTGGTTTGTAAAAGAACACATGCAATTTCACGACAGCATGTGTCCAATCTTGTCTAGGTACCCTAGCAACATGTTGGGATTCAACTGCTAGATGTAGAGGAGCACCAATTTGAAAAATGATGCATCACGACACCCACTTGGATGTGTGTGTGTTTCATTATGTTTTGGAGAAGAACACATGCAATGTCACTCCAGCATGTGTCCAACATTGTCCAGGAACCCTAGCAACATGCTGGGATTCAACTGCGACATGTAGTGGAGCACGAGTTTGAATGATGTTGCATCACCACCCCCACTTGTATGTGTGTGTACCATTGTGATTTTCAAAATAACACATGCAATGTCACTCCAGCATGTGTCCAAGCATGTCGAGGAACCCTAGCAACATGCTGGAATTCAATTGCCACATGCAGTGGAGCACCAGTTTGAAATGTGTTGCATCACTACACCCACTTTGATGATAGCCTCACTTGGATGTGTGTTTGTGGCGATGTGTACCATTGTCGTTTGGAAAGTAACACATGCAATGTCACTCCAGTAAGTGTCCAACCATGTCTAGGAACCCTAGCGACATGCTGGGATTCAACTGCCACATGTCGTGGAGCACCAGTTTGAAAGATGTTGCATCACCACACCCACTTGGATGTGTGTATAATTGTGGTTTGGAAAAGAACACATGCAATGTCACTCTAGCATGTGTCCAACAATGTCCAGGAACCCTAGCAACATGATGGGATTCAACTACCACATGTAGTGCAGCTCCACTTTGAAAGAAGTTCCATCACCACACCCACTTGGATGTGTGTATGTGTTTCATTATGGTTTGAAAAAGAACACATGCAATGTCACGCTAGCATGTGTCCAACCATGTCTAGGAACCCTAGCAACATGTTGGGATTCAAATGCCACATGTAGTGGAGCACTAGTTTGAAAGATGTTGCATCAGCACACCCACTTGGATGATAGCCCCACTTGGATGTGTGTGTGTGGACTTGTGGATCATTATGATTTGGCAAAGAGCACATGAAATGTCACTCTAGTATGTGTCCAACCATGTCTAGGAACCCTAGTAACATGCTGGGATTAAACTGCCACACGTAGTGGAGCACAAGTTTGAAAGATGTTGCATCACCACACCCACTTGGATGAGTGTGCGTATGTATCATTGTGGTTTGGAAAAGAACACATGCAATGTCACTCCAGCATGTGTACAACCTTGTCCAGGAACTGTAGAAACATGCTGCAATTCAACTGCCACATGAAGTGGAGCGCCAGTTTGAAAGATGTTGCATAACCACACCCACTTGGATGAGAGCCCCACTTGGATGTGTGTATGTGGCCATGTGGATAAATGTGGTTTGGAAAATAACACATGCAATATCACTCCAGCATGTGTCCAACCATGTCCAGGAACCCTAGCAACATGGTAGGATTCAACTGCCACACGCAATGGAGCACCAGTTTCAACGATTTTGCATCACCACAACCACTTGGATGTTTGTGTGTATCATTGTGGTTTGGAAAATAACACATGCAATGTCACTCCTGTATGTGTCCAACCATCTCTAGGAACCCTAGCAACATGATGGAATTCAACTGCTACATGAAGTGGAGCACCAGTTTGAAAGAAGTTCCATCACCACACCCACTTGGATGTGTGTATGTGTTTCATTATGGTTTGAAAAATCACACATGCAATGTCACTCCAGCATGTGTCCAACCATGTCTAGGAACCCTAGCAACATGTTGGGATTCAAATGCCACCTGTAGTGGAGCACTAGTTTGAAAGATGTTGCATCCCCACACCCATTTGTATGTGTGTGTATATCATTGTGGTTTGGAGAATAACACATGAAATTTCACTCTAGCATGTGTCCAACCATGTCTAGGAACCCTAGCCAAATGCTGGGATTCAACTCCCACATGCAGAGGAGCACTAGTTTGAAAGATGTTGCATCCCCACACCCATTTGTATGTGTGTGTATATCATTGTGGTTTGGAGAATAACACATGAAATTTCACTCTAGCATGTGTCCAACCATGTCTAGGAACCCTAGCAACATGCTGGGATTCAACTCCCACATGCAGAGGAGCACTAGTTTGAAATATGTTGCATCACAACACCCACTTGGATGATAGACCCACTTGGATATGTGTGTGTGTAGCCATGTGGATCATTGTGATTTGGAAAAGAACACATGCAATGTCACTCCAGCATGTGTCCAACCATGTCCAGGAACCCTACCAACATGCTGGGATTCAACTTCCACATGAAGTGTAGCACTAGTTTGAAATATGTTGCATCAGCACACCCACTTGGATGATAGCCCCACTTGGATGTGTGTGTGTGGACTTGTGGATCATTATGATTTGGCAAAGAGCACATGAAATGTCACTCTAGTATGTGTCCAACCATGTCTAGGAACCCTAGTAACATGCTGGGATTAAACTGCCACACGTAGTGGAGCACAAGTTTGAAAGATGTTGCATCACCACACCCACTTGGATGAGTGTGCGTATGTATCATTGTGGTTTGGAAAAGAACACATGCAATGTCACTCCAGCATGTGTACAACCTTGTCCAGGAACTGTAGAAACATGCTGCAATTCAACTGCCACATGAAGTGGAGCGCCAGTTTGAAAGATGTTGCATAACCACACCCACTTGGATGAGAGCCCCACTTGGATGTGTGTATGTGGCCATGTGGATAAATGTGGTTTGGAAAAGAACACATGCAATATCACTCCAGCATGTGTCCAACCATGTCCAGGAACCCTAGCAACATGGTAGGATTCAACTGCCACACGCAATGGAGCACCAGTTTCAACGATTTTGCATCACCACACCCACTTGGATGTTTGTGTGTATCATTGTGGTTTGGAAAATAACACATGCAATGTCACTCCTGTATGTGTCCAACCATCTCTAGGAACCCTAGCAACATGATGGAATTCAACTGCTACATGAAGTGGAGCACCAGTTTGAAAGAAGTTCCATCACCACACCCACTTGGATGTGTGTATGTGTTTCATTATGGTTTGAAAAATCACACATGCAATGTCACTCCAGCATGTGTCCAACCATGTCTAGGAATCCTAGCAACATGTTGGGATTCAAATGCCACCTGTAGTGGAGCACTAGTTTGAAAGATGTTGCATCCCCACACCCATTTGTATGTGTGTGTATATCATTGTGGTTTGGAGAATAACACATGAAATTTCACTCTAGCATGTGTCCAACCATGTCTAGGAACCCTAGCCAAATGCTGGGATTCAACTCCCACATGCAGAGGAGCACTAGTTTGAAAGATGTTGCATCCCCACACCCATTTGTATGTGTGTGTATATCATTGTGGTTTGGAGAATAACACATGAAATTTCACTCTAGCATGTGTCCAACCATGTCTAGGAACCCTAGCAACATGCTGGGATTCAACTCCCACATGCAGAGGAGCACTAGTTTGAAATATGTTGCATCACAACACCCACTTGGATGATAGACCCACTTGGATATGTGTGTGTAGCCATGTGGATCATTGTGATTTGGAAAAGAACACATGCAATGTCACTCCAAAGATGTGTCCAACCATGTCCAGAACCCTACCAACATGCTGGGATTCAACTTCCACATGCAAAGGTAGCACTAGTTTGAAATATGTTGCATCAGCACACCCACTTGGATGATAGCCCCACTTGGATGTGTGTGTGTGGACTTGTGGATCATTATGATTTGGCAAAGAGCACATGAAATGTCACTCTAGTATGTGTCCAACCATGTCTAGGAACCCTAGTAACATGCTGGGATTAAACTGCCACACGTAGTGGAGCACAAGTTTGAAAGATGTTGCATCACCACACCCACTTGGATGAGTGTGAGTATCATTGTGGTTTGGAAAATAAAACAGGCAATGTCACTCCAGCATGTGTACAACCTTGTCCAGGAACTGTAGAAACATGCTGCAATTCAACTGCCACATGAAGTGGAGCGCCAG
The DNA here is from genome assembly GCA_023614405.1 of Avena insularis. Classification (NCBI taxonomy): domain Eukaryota; kingdom Viridiplantae; phylum Streptophyta; class Magnoliopsida; order Poales; family Poaceae; genus Avena; species Avena insularis. The sequence continues at coordinate 268,543,107 of CM042684.1, read as the reverse complement.
TTTGAAAGATGTTGCATAACCACACCCACTTGGATGAGAGCCCCACTTGGATGTGTGTATGTGGCCATGTGGATAAATGTGGTTTGGAAAAGAACACATGCAATATCACTCAAAGATGTGTCCAACCATGTCCAGGAACCCTAGTAACATGCTTGGATTAAACTGCCACACGCAATGGAGCACCAGTTTCAACGATTTTGCATCACCACACCCACTTGGATGTTTGTGTGTATCATTGTGGTTTGGAAAATAACACATGCAATGTCACTCCTGTATGTGTCCAACCATCTCTAGGAACCCTAGCAACATGATGGAATTCAACTGCTACATGAAGTGGAGCACCAGTTTGAAAGAAGTTCCATCACCACACCCACTTGGATGTGTGTATGTGTTTCATTATGGTTTGAAAAATCACACATGCAATGTCACTCCAGCATGTGTCCAACCATGTCTAGGAATCCTAGCAACATGTTGGGATTCAAATGCCACCTGTAGTGGAGCACTAGTTTGAAAGATGTTGCATCCCCACACCCATTTGTATGTGTGTGTATATCATTGTGGTTTGGAGAATAACACATGAAATTTCACTCTAGCATGTGTCCAACCATGTCTAGGAACCCTAGCCACATGCTGGGATTCAACTCCCACATGCAGAGGAGCACTAGTTTGAAAGATGTTGCATCCCCACACCCATTTGTATGTGTGTGTATATCATTGTGGTTTGGAGAATAACACATGAAATTTCACTCTAGCATGTGTCCAACCATGTCTAGGAACCCTAGCAACATGCTGGGATTCAACTCCCACATGCAGAGGAGCACTAGTTTGAAATATGTTGCATCACAACACCCACTTGGATGATAGACCCACTTGGATATGTGTGTGTGTGTGGCCATGTGGATCATTGTGATTTGGAAAAGAACACATGCAATGTCACTCCAGCATGTGTCCAACCATGTCCAGGAACCCTACCAACATGCTGGGATTCAACTTCCACATGCAGTGTAGCACTAGTTTGAAATATGTTGCATCACCACACCCACTTGGATGATAGCCCCACTTGGATGTGTGTGTGTGTACTTGTGGATCATTATGATTTGGCAAAGAGCACATGAAATGTCACTCTAGTATGTGTCCAACCATGTCTAGGAACCCTAGTAACATGCTGGGATTAAACTACCACACGTAGTGGAGCACAAGTTTGAAAGATGTTGCATCACCACACCCACTTGGATGAGTGTGCGTATGTATCATTGTGGTTTGGAAAAGAACACATGCAATGTCACTCCAGCATGTGTACAACCTTGTCCAGGAACTGTAGAAACATGCTGCAATTCAACTGCCACATGAAGTGGAGTGCCAGTTTGAAAGATGTTGCATAACCACACCCACTTGGATGAGAGCCCCACTTGGATGTGTGTATGTGGCCATGCGGATAAATGTGGTTTGGAAAAGAACACATGCAATATCACTCCAGCATGTGTCCAACCATGTCCAGGAACCCTAGCAACATGGTAGGATTCAACTGCCACATGCAATGGAGCACCAGTTTCAATGATTTTGCATCACCACACCCGCTTGGATGTTTGTGTGTATCATTGTGGTTTGGAAAATAACACATGCAATGTCACTCCTGTATGTGTCCAACCATCTCTAGGAACCCTAGCAACATGATGGAATTCAACTGCTACATGAAGTGGAGCACCAGTTTGAAAGAAGTTCCATCACCACACCCACTTGGATGTGTGTATGTGTTTCATTATGGTTTGAAAAAGCACACATGCAATGTCACTCCAGCATGTGTCCAACCATGTCTAGGAACCCTAGCAACATGTTGGGATTCAAATGCCACATGTAGTGGATCACTAGTTTGAAAGATGTTGCATCCCCACACCCATTTGTATGTGTGTGTATATCTTGTGGTTTGGAGAATAACACATGAAATTTCACTCTAGCATGTGTCCAACCATGTCTAGGAACCCTAGCCACATGCTGGGATTCAACTCCCACATGCAGAGGAGCACTAGTTTGAAAGATGTTGCATCCCCACACCCATTTGTATGTGTGTGTATATCATTGTGGTTTGGAGAATAACACATGAAATTTCACTCTAGCATGTGTCCAACCATGTCTAGGAACCCTAGCAACATGCTGGGATTCAACTCCCACATGCAGAGGAGCACTAGTTTGAAATATGTTGCATCACAACACCCACTTGGATGATAGACCCACTTGGATATGTGTGTGTGTGTGGCCATGTGGATCATTGTGATTTGGAAAAGAACACATGCAATGTCACTCCAGCATGTGTCCAACCATGTCCAGGAACCCTACCAACATGCTGGGATTCAACTTCCACATGCAGTGTAGCACTAGTTTGAAATATGTTGCATCACCACACCCACTTGGATGATAGCCCCACTTGGATGTGTGTGTGTACTTGTGGATCATTATGATTTGGCAAAGAGCACATGAAATGTCACTCTAGTATGTGTCCAACCATGTCTAGGAACCCTAGTAACATGCTGGGATTAAACTGCCACACGTAGTGGAGCACAAGTTTGAAAGATGTTGCATCACCACACCCACTTGGATGAGTGTGCGTATGTATCATTGTGGTTTGGAAAAGAACACATGCAATGTCACTCCAGCATGTGTACAACCTTGTCCAGGAACTGTAGAAACATGCTGCAATTCAACTGCCACATGAAGTGGAGCGCCAGTTTGAAAGATGTTGCATAACCACACCCACTTGGATGAGAGCCCCACTTGGATGTGTGTATGTGGCCATGTGGATAAATGTGGTTTGGAAAAGAACACATGCAATATCACTCCAGCATGTGTCCAACCATGTCCAGGAACCCTAGCAACATGGTAGGATTCAACTGCCACACGCAATGGAGCACCAGTTTCAACGATTTTGCATCACCACACCCGCTTGGATGTTTGTGTGTATCATTGTGGTTTGGAAAATAACACATGCAATGTCACTCCTGTATGTGTCCAACCATCTCTAGGAACCCTAGCAACATGATGGAATTCAACTGCTACATGAAGTGGAGCACCAGTTTGAAAGAAGTTCCATCACCACACCCACTTGGATGTGTGTATGTGTTTCATTATGGTTTGAAAAAGCACACATGCAATGTCACTCCAGCATGTGTCCAACCATGTCTAGGAACCCTAGCAACATGTTGGGATTCAAATGCCACTTGTAGTGGAGCACTAGTTTGAAAGATGTTGCATCCCCACACCCATTTGTATGTGTGTGTATATCATTGTGGTTTGGAGAATAACACATGAAATTTCACTCTAGCATGTGTCCAACCATGTCTAGGAACCCTAGCCACATGCTGGGATTCAACTCCCACATGCAGAGGAGCACTAGTTTGAAAGATGTTGCATCCCCACACCCATTTGTATGTGTGTGTGTATCATTGTGGTTTGGAGAATAACACATGAAATTTCACTCTAGCATGTGTCCAACCATGTCTAGGAACTCTAGCAACATGCTGGGATTCAACTCCCACATGCAGAGGAGCACTAGTTTGAAATATGTTGCATCACAACACCCACTTGGATGATAGACCCACTTGGATATGTGTGTGTGTGGCCATGTGGATCATTGTGATTTGGAAAAGAACACATGCAATGTCACTCCAGCATGTGTCCAACCATGTCCAGGAACCCTACCAACATGCTGGGATTCAACTTCCACATGTAGTGTAGCACTAGTTTGAAATATGTTGCATCACGACACCCACTTGGATGATAGCCCCACTTGGATGTGTGTGTGTGTGGACTTGTGGATCATTATGATTTGGCAAAGAGCACATGAAATGTCACTCTAGTATGTGTCCAACCATGTCTAGGAACCCTAGTAACATGCTGGGATTAAACTGCCACACGTAGTGGAGCACAAGTTTGAAAGATGTTGCATCACCACACCCACTTGGATGAGTGTGCGTATGTATCATTGTGGTTTGGAAAAGAACACATGCAATGTCACTCCAGCATGTGTACAACCTTGTCCAGGAACTGTAGAAACATGCTGCAATTCAACTGCCACATGAAGTGGAGCGCCAGTTTGAAAGATGTTGCATAACCACACCCACTTGGATGAGAGCCCCACTTGTACGTGTGTATGTGGCCATGTGGATAAATGTGGTTTGGAAAAGAACACATGCAATATCACTCCAGCATGTGTCCAACCATGTCCAGGAACCCTAGCAACATGGTAGGATTCAACTGCCACACGCAATGGAGCACCAGTTTCAACGATTTTGCATCACCACACCCACTTGGATGTTTGTGTGTATCATTGTGGTTTGGAAAATAACACATGCAATGTCACTCCTGTATGTGTCCAACCATCTCTAGGAACCCTAGCAACATGATGGAATTCAACTGCTACATGAAGTGGAGCACCAGTTTGAAAGAAGTTCCATCACCACACCCACTTGGATGTGTGTATGTGTTTCATTATGGTTTGAAAAAGCACACATGCAATGTCACTCCAGCATGTGTCCAACCATGTCTAGGAACCCTAGCAACATGTTGGGATTCAAATGCCACCTGTAGTGGAGCACTAGTTTGAAAGATGTTGCATCCCCACACCCATTTGTATGTGTGTGTATATCATTGTGGTTTGGAGAATAACACATGAAATTTCACTCTAGCATGTGTCCAACCATGTCTAGCAACCCTAGCAACATGCTGGGATTCAACTCCCACATGCAGAGGAGCACCAGTTTGAAATATGTTGCATCACAACACCCACTTGGATATGTGTGTGTGTGTGGCCATGTGGATCATTGTGATTTGGAAAAGAACACATGAAATGTCACTCCAGCATGTGTCCAACCATGTCCAGGAACCCTACCAACATGCTGGGATACAACTTCCACATGAAGTGTAGCACTAGTTTGAAATATGTTGCATCACCACACCCACTTGGATGATAGCCCCACTTGTATGTGTGTGTGTGGGGGCTTGTGGATCATTATGATTTTGCAAAGAGCACATGAAATGTCACTCCAGTATGTGTCCAACCATGTCTAGGAACCCTAGTAACATGCTAGGATTAAACTGCCACACGTAGTGGAGCACCAGTTTGAAAGATGTTGCATCACCACACCCACTTGGATGAGTGTGCGTAAGTATCATTGTGGTTTGAAAAATAACACATGAAATGTCACTCCAGCATGTGTCCAAAAATGTCGAGGACCCATAACAACATGCTGGGATTCAACTGCCACATGTAGTGGAGCACCAGATTCAAAGATGTTGCATCACCACACCCACTTGGATTTTGTGTGTATCATTGTAGTTTGGAAAGAACACATGCAATATCACTCCAGCATGTGTCCAACCTTGTCCAGGAACCCTAGCAACATTTCGGAATTCAACTGCCACAGATAGTGGAGCACTAGTTTGAAAGATGTTGCATCACCACCCCCACTTGTATGTGTGTGTGTGTCTCATTGTGATTTGCAAAATAACACATGCAATGTCATTTCAGCATGTGTCCAACCATGTCGAGGAACCCTAGCAACATGCTGGGATTCAACTGCCACATCTAGTGGAGCACTAGTTTGAAATATGTTGCATCACCACACCCACTTGGATGAGATCCCCACTTGAATTTGTTTGTGTGGCCATGTGGATCATTGTTGTTTGGAAAAGATTACATGCAATGTCACTCCAGCATGTGTCCAACCATGTCAAGGAAACCTAGCAATATGCTGGGAATCAACTGCCACATGAAGTGGAGCACCAGTTTGAAACATGTTGCAATACCACACCCACTTGGTTGAGATCCCCACTTGGATGTGTGCATGTGTCCATGTGGATAATTGTGGTTTGGAAAAGAACACATGGAATCTCACTCTAGAATGTGTCCAACCATGTCCAGGAACCCTAGCAACATGGTGGGATTCAACTGCCACATGCAATTGGATTACATCACCACACCCACTTGGATGTGTGTGTATATCATTGTGGTTTGGAAAAGAACACATGCAATGTCAATCCAGTATGTGTCCAACCATTTCTAGAAACCCTAGCAACATGATGAGATTCAACTGCTACATGCAGTGGAGCACTAGTTGGAAAGATGTTGAATCACCACACATACTTGGATGTGTGTGTGTATCATTGTGGTTTGGAAAACAACACATGCAATGTCACTCCAGGATGTGTCCAATCATGTCTAGGAACCCTAGCAACATGTTGGGATTCAACTGCCACATGTAGTGGAGCACCAGTTTGAAAGATGTTGCATCAGTACACCCACTTGGATGTGTGTGTATACATTGTGGTTTGGAAAAGAACACATGAAATGTTACTCCAGCATGTGTCCAATCATGTCGAGGAAGCCTAGTAACATGCTGGGATTCAAGTGACACATGAAGTGGAGCACCAGTTTGAAAGATTTTGCATCACCACACCTACTTGGATGTGTGTATGTGTATAATTGTGGTTTGTAAAAGAACACATGCAATTTCACGACAGCATGTGTCCAATCTTGTCTAGGTACCCTAGCAACATGTTGGGATTCAACTACTAGATATAGAGGAGCACCAGTTTGAAAAATGATGCATCACGACACCCACTTGGATGTGTGTGTGTTTCATTATGTTTTGGAGAAGAACACATGCAATGTCACTCCAGCATGTGTCCAACATTGTCCAGGAACCCTAGCAACATGCTGGGATTCAACTGCGACATGTAGTGGAGCACGAGTTTGAATGATGTTGCATCACCACCCCCACTTGTATGTGTGTGTACCATTGTGATTTTCAAAATAACACATGCAATGTCACTCCAGCATGTGTCCAAGCATGTCGAGGAACCCTAGCAACATGCTGGAATTCAATTGCCACATGCAGTGGAGCACCAGTTTGAAATGTGTTGCATCACCACACCCACTTTGATGATAGCCTCACTTGGATGTGTGTTTGTGGCGATGTGTACCATTGTGGTTTGGAAAATAACACATGCAATGTCACTCCAGTAAGTGTCCAACCATGTCTAGGAACCCTAGCGACATGCTGGGATTCAACTGCCACATGTCGTGGAGCACCAGTTTGAAAGATGTTGCATCACCACACCCACTTGGATGTGTGTATAATTGTGGTTTGGAAAAGAACACATGCAATGTCACTCTAGCATGTGTCCAACAATGTCCAGGAACCCTAGCAACATGATGGGATTCAACTACCACATGTAGTGGAGCTCCACTTTGAAACATGTTGCATCACCACACCCACTTGGATGTGTGGGTGTGTATCACTATGGTTTGGAAAATAACACATGACATCTCACTCCAGAATGTGTCCAAAAATGTTGAGGAACCCTAGCAATATGCTTGGATACAACTGCCACATGCAGTGGAGCACCAGTTTCAAAGATGTTGCATCACCACACCCACTTGGATATTGTGTGTGATTATCATTATAGTTTGGAAAGAACAGATGCAATGTCACTCCAGCATGTGTCCAACCTTGTCGAGGAACCCTAGCAACATGCTAGCATTTACCTGCCACATGCAGTGGATCACCAGTTTGAAATACGTTGCATCACCACCCCCAATTGTATGTGTGTGTATATTATTGTGATTTGGAAAAGAACACATGCAATGTCACTCCAGCATATGCCCAACCATGTCGAGGAACCCTAGCAACATGGTGGGATTCAACTACCACATGAAGTGGAGAACCAGTTTGAAATATGTTGCATCACCACACCCACTTAGATGTGTGTGTGTGTATAATTATGATTTGGAAATGAACACATGGAATGTCACTCCAGTAAGTGTCCAACCATGTCTAGGAACCCTAGAAACATGCTGGGTATCAACTGCCACATGCCATGGAGCACCAACTTGAAAGATGTTGCATCATCACACCCACTTGGATGTGTGTGTACATCATTGTGGTTTGGAAAAGAACACATGAAATGTCACTCTAGCATGTGTCCAAAAATGTCGAGGTACCCTAGAAACATGCTAGGATTCAATTGCCACATGAAGTGGAGCACCGGTTTCAAAGATGTTGCATCACCACACCCACTTAGATGTGTGTGTGTATCATTATGGTTTGGAAACAAACACATGGAATGTCACTCCAATAAGTGTCCAACCATGTCTAGGAACCCTAGAATTATGCTGGGATTCAACTGCCACATGCCGTGGAGAACCAAGTTGAAAGATGTTGCATCACCACACCCACTTGGATGTGTGTGTATATCATTGTGGTTTGGAAAAGAACACATGAAATGTCACTCTAGCATGTGTCCAAAAATGTCGAGGAACCCTAGAAACATGCTGGGATTCAATTGCCACATGCAGTGGAGCACCAGTTTCAAAGATGATGCATCACCACACCCACTTGGATTTAGGTGTGTATCATTGTAGTTTGGAAAGAACACATGCAATGTCACTCCAGCATGTGTCCAACCATGTCCAGGAACCCTAGCAACATGCTGGCATTCAAGTGCCACATACAATGGAGCACGAGTTTGAAAGATGTTGCATCACCACCCCAACTTGTATATGTTTGTGTATATGATTGTGGTTTGGAAAAGAACACATGCAATATCACTCCAACATGTATCAAACCATGTCGAGGAACCCTAGCAACATGCTGGGATTCAACTGCCACATGAAGTGGAGCACCAGTTTGAAATATATATTGCATCACCACACCCACTTGGATGAGAGACCCACTTGGATGTGTGTGTGTGTGTGGCCATGTGGATCATTGTGGTTTGGAAAATAACACATGCAATGTCACTCCAGTATCTGTCCAACCATGTCTAGCAACCCTAGCAACATGCTGGGATTCAACTGCCACATGAAGTGGAGCAATAGTTTGAAAGATGTTGCATACCACACCCACCTGGATGTGTGTTTGTGTGTATCATTGTGGTTTGGAAAAGAACACATGCAATGTCACTCCAATATGTGTCCAACTATGTCTAGGAACCCTAGAAACAAGATGGAATTAAACTGCCACATGTCGTGGAGCACCAGTTTGAAAGATGTTGCATCACCACACCCACTTGGATGTGTGTGTGTATCATGGTGGTTTGGAAAAGAACACATGCAATGTCACTCCAGTATGTGTCCAACCATGTCCAGGAACCCTAGCAACATGATGGGATTCAACTGCCACATGTAGTGATCACCAGTTTGAAAGATGTTGCATCACCACACCTACTTCGATGTGTGTGTATATCATTGTGGTTTGAAAAATAACACATGACATGTCACTCCAGCATGTGTCCAACCAGGTCGAGGAACCCTAGCAACATTCTGGGATTCAACTACTATATGCAGTGGAGCACCATTTTTAGAGATGTCGCATCACCACACCAAATTGTATGTGTGTGTTTGTATCATTGTGGTTTGGAAAAGAACACAAGAAATGTCACTCCAGCAAGTGTCCAACTATGTTGAGGAACCCTAGAAACATCCTGGAATTCAACTGCCACATGCACTAGAGCACCATTTTGAAAGATGTTGCATCACCACACCCACTTGGATGTGTGTGTATCATTGTGGTTTGGAAAAGAACACATGCAATGTCACTCAAGCATGTGTCCAACCATGTCTAGAAACCCTAGCAACATGCTGGGATTCAACTTCCACATGGAGTGGAGCACCAGTTTGAAAGATGTTGCATCCCCACACCCACTTGTATGTGTGTGTATATCATTGTGGTTCAGAAAAGAACACATGCAACGTCACTCCATCATGTGTCGCATCATGTCAAGGAACCCTAGCAACATGCTGGGATTCAACTACCACATGTAGTGGAGCACAATTTTGAAATATATATTGCACCACCACAGCCACTTGGATGAGAGACCCACTTGGATGTGTGGCCATGTGGATCATTATGGTTTGGAAAATTAACACATGCAATGTCACTCCAGCATGTGTCCAACCATGTCTAGTAACCCTAGAAACATGTTGGGATTCAACTGCCACATGAAGTGGAGCACTAGTTTGAAATTTGTTGCATCACCACACCCACTTGGATGTGTGTGTGTATCATTGTGGTTTGGAAAAGAACACATGCAATGTCACTCTAGTATTTGTCCAAATATGTCTAGGAACCCTAGAAACATGTTGGAATTCAACAGCCACATGCCATGTAGCACTAGTTTGAAAGATGTTGCATCACCACACCCACTTGGATGCGTGTGTGTATCATGGTGGTTTGGAAAAGAACACATGCAATGTCACTCCAGTATGTGTCCAACCATGTACAAGAACCCTAGCAACATGATGGGATTCAACTGCCACATGCAGTGGAGCACCAGTTTGAAAGATGTTGCATCACCAAACCCACTTTGATGTGTGTGTATATCATTGTGGTTTGGAAAAGAACACATGTAATGTCACTCCAACATGTGTCCAACTATGTCGAGGGACACTAGCAACATCTTCGGATTCAACTGCCACATGCACTGGAGCACCATTTTTGAAAGATGTTGCATCACCACACCCAATTGGATGTGTGTGTATCGTTGTGGTTTGGAAAAGAACGCATGCAATGTCACTCTAGAATGTGTCCAACCATGTCTAGGAACCCTAGCAACATGCTGGGATTCAACTTCCACATGGAGTGGAGCACCAGTTTGGAAGATGTTCCATCCCCACACCCACTTGTATGTGTGTGTATATCATAGTGGTTTGGAAAAGAACACATGCAATGTCACTCCAGCATGTGTCGAACCATGTCGAGGAACCATAGCAACATGCTGGGATTCAACTGCCACATGTAGTAGAGCACCAGTTTGAAATATATATTGCACCACCACACCCACTTAGATGAGAGACCCACTTGGATGTGTGTGTGTCCCCATGTGGATCATTATGGTTTGGAAAATTAACACATGCAATGTCACTCTAGCATGTGTCCAACCATGTCTAGCAACCCTAGCAACATGCTGGGATTCAACTGCCACATGAAGTGGAGAACTAGTTTGAAAGATGTTGCATCACCACATCCACTTGATGTGTGTGTATCATTTTGGTTTGGAAATGAACACATGCAATGTCACTCCAGTATGTGTACAAATATGTCCAGGAACCCTAGCAACATGATGAGATTCAACTGCCACATGCAGTGGAGCACCAGTTTGAAAGACGTTGCATCACCACACCCACTTTGATGTGTGTGTATATCATTGTGGTTTGGAAAATAACACATGACATGTCACTCCAGCATGTGTCCAACCATGTCGAGGAACCCTAGCAACATTCTGGGATTCAACTGCCACATGAAGTGGAGAACTAGTTTGAAACATGTCGCATCACCACACCCAATTGGATGTGTGTGTGTGTATCATTGTGGTTCTGAAAAGAACACATGCAATGTCACTCCAGCATGTGTCCAACTATGTTGAGGAACCCTAGCATCATCCTAGGATTCAACTGCCACATGCACTGGAGCACAATTTTGAAAGATGTTGCATCACCACACCCACTTGGATGTGTGTGTATCATTGTGGTTTGGAAAAGAACACATGCAGTGTCACTCCAGCATGTGTTCAACCATGTCTAGGAACCCTAGAAACATGCTGGGATTCAACTTCCAGATGTAGTGGAGCACCAGTTGCAAAGATGTTGCATCCACACACCCACTTGTATGTGTGAGGATGTCATTGTGGTTTGGAAAAGAACACATGCAATGTCACTCCAGCATGTGTCCAACCATGTCGAGGAACCCTATAAACATGGTGGGATTCAACTACCACATATAGTGGGGGCTACCGGGCTGCGGTACCAAAGTTTGCGGGCGAGTGCACCGCGGTACCTAAGTTGCCTGAAATTGCCACGTTTCGAAATGTTGGGCCACCAACTACCGAGAGGGGCCATTTCGATGCAAACTCATCTCACCCCTACCAAATCCAAACATGTCGTGAAACTGCCCCGTGAAGTAGACGGTCGGGACCCTCATGTTAGTAATATTTCCGTGATGCGAGCGCCAACACAGCAACCACGTAGGCGAAATGAGAGACTAAAGGAGCATGGTGCGTTGACCAAATTCACAAATCCACTCCCTCCCTCCTTTCGCATGAACCCTAGCATCGAGAGAGTTGAAATCCCCTCTCCAACCAGAATGATCTCTTCGGGCATTTGACTTCCGGTGCCATGTTGTTGCGCCTACTCGCTGCTACCGAGCTCTAATGACGAATGTCGTGCCAGCCATGCGACGATCTAGCCCGCCTCTACCGTCGACGAGCTGAGCAGCGCAAAGGATGGCCGATCCATTTGCCGAGGAAGAAGTACTTCTGGCTAATTGCGGGTGAGCTACTCTTCTCTTTGCTATTCGCACTACCTATAACTTCTAGCTGGCTATTGGCATTACAGAGATATATCGAACATAGAATTGTTTGCTAGCACGACACTGACAAACAATTCTTATCTTTTATCTCCAATTTTCTGTCAACTAGGATCTCCGCTGAACCCAAATACGCGGTTCTGGTCACCATCTGCGGCTACCTCATTAAATTAGCAGATGGGAAGAGCACGTGGAAACAAGCTCAGAATCTGAAGATGGAAGTAGCGCTTGTGCACTTATGCTCTATCCCTGGTTTGGTTGCTGCTATGCGTGAACTTGCTGAAATGAGGCCAGAGCAGACTGCACGGTTCAGCATCGTTGATGAACGAGTCTTCAAGGTTCCTATAGCGTGTGACAATCAGCTAATTGGGTCGATGAAACAGCATGCTGGGCTTCGCGTGGTTATGCTGATGTGTAACATACTGGATGAGGAAGCTCCTGCTACTGGGAGTCGCCCAGCTATTATTGGACAGGGAGGTCTAACTCGAACCCCTGCTGTTGTTGAGTAAAATGTGGTTCCTCGTCTGTGACATGCTTCTGTCAGGCAACCTCCTCGTAGGAGTCCCCGTATTGCCGTTGTGGAAAACTTTGCTCCGGAATCTGCTGGTACTGGTCGTCCCTGTCCCCGTGCCCGTGTTGCTGCGGCTGCTGCTCACCCAATCCATGCCGCTGTTGAGAAAACTAAGGCTTTCGGAGGCTGCCCCGCTGTTTATTGCCAATACCGCCAACTTGTGTGCTGCTCCTCCTCGAAACCGTCCTCAAGTTGTGCGAACCCATGCTCTAGAATCTGCTGGTACTGGTCGTCCTCGTGTTGTTGTTGATCTGGCCACTGTTGACCCAATCCCTGGCGTTGTTGAGCAAACTAAGGCTTCCGGAGGCTGCCCCACTGTTGTTGCAAAGACTGATGCCTTGTGTCCTCCTCAAACCCGTGCTCAGGTTCAGCGAGTTGCTAGTCTGGACCCTGCTAGCACTCGAAACACTGCTGTTGTGGGAACTGCTCCTGATCATTGATGTGGCATGGCACCAGCTGATCCTATTGTGGCTGTCGTTAGAAGGGGCCCTGCCTGTCCACCATGTAATGTAGCTCCCGCTGCTAAGGGCCCATGCCTTGCTCCTGGTCCTGGTACTTCCACCGAGGTTGATCCAGCTAACGATGACGCTGGTGTTGGCGGCGGTGGCATTGGGGCTGGGTCTAATGGTGCCGCTCCACCTCTCGAACCTCTCAGAGGTTTCTATCCTGAAGAACCTGATGATGGCAAAGCAATCGTTCGTATCGGTGTCGCAGATTATACTGCAAAATTAGATGATGGCACAGAAAAATTCTATGACGAGTTTGATGTAATCCTTGGCAGATACGATCCTGATGTGGTAGAGTTATCTGACCTGATGGAATCGTTACGTGTGAAGGTGTTGTGGGGGTCCTCCTAGGAAGCACGTTTGTTATATTTTGGTTACAGGAGCAAAAAGGCTATCGAAGTGAAAGATACCAGGGATTTAGTCGTACCGTTTACAAGGAAACATTATAGAGGTGAAGTGTACTTTCACTTGATAGTGCAAATGGTTGGAGAGGAATTGGAACTCGACAATAGAGATGATGGACTTTTAGAAGGCATGCATAACCTGATCCATGGCATCAGTGGGGCAGGTGCGACTGAGGGTAGCTTCGAACATAGGAGAGTCTTATAGAGGAGCGTCATAAAGAGGAGCAGGAAGAGCATCCCTAGAAAGGGCACCCCGAAGAAGAACGTAACCAAGGAGACCATGCTAGAGAAGAGGACGCCCAAGAATCGCACGAAAAAAGGCACCACGCTGCAGAGTACACCCCTGAGATCTAGTCAAAATGCCACACCAAACGGTAGCAGCAAAAACGCTAAGAGGGCTAACACGGTGGTGAACACTCCTAGGAGTGGTAGCAAAGAGGCGAAGATGGCCAGCACGGAGGCTACCACACCCAGTGGGAGCAGAAAAAATACTAATTTGGAGCGGAACAAGCCGCTCTCAGGGAATAATGCCAGCACGAAGGAGAACACGCCCAATATTAGCAGGAAAAGGGCTAATTTGGAGCGGAACACGCCGCTGAGGTTAGGCAATAATGCCAGCACCAAGGAGAACACGCCCAATAGTAGCAGCAAAAGGGCTAATTTGGAGAGGAACACGTCGCTGAGGTCAGGCAATAATGCCAGCACGAAGGAGAACACGCCCAATAGTAGCAGCAAAAGAGCTAATTCAAAGAAGAACACACTGCAGAGGTCAGGAAATAATGCCAGCACCCTGGAGCCAACACCCGTGAGGGGAGGCAGTAAGGAGATCACAGCCAAGAGCGGCAAAAAAAAGCCTAGTTCGATGGGGAATGGAATGCAGCTGTCAAGCCCTACTGATACCATCAGGAAAGATTACATCAGGAAGGAGGATGTACACAGGAAGAGTAAGAGGGTTCTGTATAGTCAAGATGAAATTGATTCTGACTGATGTTTGTCCACTGAAGTACCTGGGATGCGTGCAAACGTAAGACCACCCCATGTGGTTGCAACAGATTCAACCGAGTGTCTTGGATAAAACAGAGTTGCCGGTGAGGTGGATTGGGGCAATGTTCCGGTCCATCCGGGTGGAGATGATGGTGCAGCCCCACCCATGGGAGTCAATATGATGTGTGCAGTACTAGGCATTAGAGACGATGGCGAGGATTCTGAATCAGATGAAGAGGAAGGCACTATAGAGGATCAAGAATCTGGTGATGATGAAATAGATGAGGAACTTAACGATGAGGCTGGTATTCTAGTCGATGATTTGGGTGTTAAAGTAGAAGAAATGAAACATAACCACGAGTATCCGACAATTTCGGTCGGCACCGAGTTCAGGAGCATGCATGAGTTCAGGATGTCATTCCGGCATTTTTGTATCAAGGGGGAGTTCGACGTTTATCGACTAAAGAACACTACCCAGAGGTATGAGGCCGTTTGCAAGTTAACATGGATGAATGGACGGGCCGAGGTACATTGTCCATGGAGGATCACAGCAAGAGCCTTACCTGCGTCGAATGCAATTAGGGTACTGGGGCAATGAATGCAGCAAACCATTAGAACTCTCTCTTTTCACTCTATAAACTACAATTGATGTGCGATATCTTTCTAGAAACTAGTCAACTCCGCTTATCTTTTAAATGAATCTGTGTTGCAGGTGAACAAAATGGGCCCTCCACACATGTGTCTGACAGGCAGCAAACTGAAATCCTCAATGGCTGATACGGAGTGGGTGGCTATGCAATCTATGTCCATACTAAAGGATAACCCTAAGGAGACCGTGAAGAATATTCAGACTAGCCTCGGTTCTAAATACAACATTGTCCTTCCATATTACACGGTTTGGAAAGGTAAAGAGAAAGCTCTGGGGGTCTTGCATGGGGATTGGACCAATAGCTTCAGGATGTTGTACAACTTCAAGGCGGAGGTACAAGCTAGGTGTCCAGGGAGTGTTGTGGAGATTGACACCGAATCAGAAGGTGGTAAAATATATTTCAAAAGATTTTTCATGGCACTTAAACCTTGCATCCAGGGATTCAAGGATGGCTGTAGGCCGTATCTGAGTGTAGACAACACTATCCTAACTGGCAAATGGAAAGGCTACCTGCCATCTTCCACAGCACTTGATAGTCACAACTGGATGTTCCCAGTGGCATGCGAGCTGTTTGAAACAGAAATGGAGGAAAGCTAGGTCTGGTTTATGAGGCAGCTCAGGAGATCAATAGGCCACATGGATCCATTGGCTATATCTACGGATGCATGCAAAGGGCTGACGAATGCAGTGAAGCAGGTGTTCCCGTGATCTGAAGGTAGAGAATGCCATGCCCATATGATGCTCAACTTGTACTCACACTTTGCAGGCAGCGTATTTTGTTACATGTTTCCTGCTGCTAGAGTTTACAAACCTAGTAGCAGCGAATATTTCATGAGCAAGATTTTGACGGAAGCCCCTGAACTTCTAGAGTACTTAGACATCCATCATTCGTAGCTATGGAAGAGGAGTCAATTCAACCCTAACATCAAAGTTGATTACATAAACAACA
Organism: Avena insularis; assembly: GCA_023614405.1. Lineage (NCBI taxonomy): Eukaryota > Viridiplantae > Streptophyta > Magnoliopsida > Poales > Poaceae > Avena > Avena insularis. Next base: position 268,526,688 of record CM042684.1, on the reverse strand, counting down.
ATCTTGCAGAATGCCTAAAAAACAGGGTGAAGGACATAAAAGTGCGTCATGTTCATATCTTGATGGACAGCATACGTGGTATGATCATGAAGCTGTTAAATATAAGGAGAGAGCTCGGTAGGGTACTTAGAGGACATATGCTACCGCCAGTTGTACAACAACTGCATAAGAGAAGCCGAGGACTTGCTCATATTAAGGTTCTCCCATCAACCAGCAGAAGCTGTGAGGTGGTCGATATGTCCAAGAGTGGCAAAAGGGATGTTGTGAACATCCAGCTGCGAGAATGCACCTGCTTAGAGTGGCAGCATACCGGGAAACCTTGCGACCACGCCTTGGACTTCTTGGTGAAGAAAAGAACTCTACCACATTTGGATCAGTATTTGTTAGACTACTACTCTATGGAAAAGTTCAGAGCTGCGTACGCTGGATCCGTCGAGCCATGTACAGACCCATCTAAGTGGCCTCAAGTCCAACTGTCTTTCGAGCTTTTCTAGCCAGTTACAAAAAGGGGCAGAGGAAGACCTCAGGTGAATAGGTTTAATAATTTTCTCGATAAGAAGGGTTTGGCTTTCTGTGCTACAAAGAAGGGCAAAAACAGATGCAAGACCTGCCATCTTATTGGCCATAGAGCAGCTGGCTGTCCCCTTAATGCTCCCAAACCTAGGTATGAGATGGTACATTCACACAAAAAATTGTTTATAGTCTATAGATATAAGGTAGTAATCCATGTACTATTTTTATACAGGAAGCGCAAGGTAAGAAACAAGACAACCGACTCAATGATTTTGCTACGAGAAGAAAACCAAAACAAGTGGAGTGATGATGCCGGACAAGATTCTGGTGCTGATTGGCCTGAATTCCCTCGACCCGAAGATGTAGGGTACGTGAAGGTAAGAAAATTGACACCTAGGAAGAGGAAGAAGGCAGGAGATGAAGAAGCCAGTGGACGTGAAGGAAAGAGGAAGAAAGTTGGCACCCAAGCAGAGAAAGAAGGCTAGCAGTGTAGAAGCCTAATGATGTATTGAACTTGAACTTATATATGTAGTTCGGTTAAACTCTGGAGCTGTGTGTGTGGAACTTGTCGAGCAAAACAATCTGCCTCCCATACTCGGAGTAAAATGTATCGCGACTTTAGGATTGGATACGGCCGAGGCCACTAGTTGAATACAAAATTGTGACTGTGCCACTACTATCTGAATAATCGCGATAGCTGAGCGGTTAAGGGGTCTCCAAAATCGATGGGTGTTAGTGGCACAGACATAAATTATTTATAGGCGCTTAATAAATCCCTGCTATTGGTATTACACTTATGATAAGTTTTTGGGCTGAAAAACAATTTCTTAAGCTGGCTGCTACACTCCACGAAGCAGCAACTTATTTCAGCTGTTGGACAACGACATGGCAACATAAACTGCAAATGCAACAGATAATGAGGAAATTGTTTCCACTATCTAGCCTAATCTTGAGCCCGTCTGTCTCACCACCTCCCTGCCCCTGCCTCCACTGCACCTGGCGAAGCTCCCGGATCTCTCGCTCCATCACACGAATCTCCTCTTTCTTGTCCCACATAGCATCACACAGATCCTGAACAAGCTCTCTGCGAAAACCTGTCAATGGCTTTTCGATCCACACAAACTTGTCACAGCCAGTCCCCCTCCCTTCCTACATAGTAGATCAAAGGAAACAAAAAAATTCATTACGCTTTCCGGATCCAGGTTACCATTGTACCTACAGTAGGAACTTACCGCTCTGATGCTGCAGTTGTTGAATTTTCCTGCAGTATTTTCATCGGTCCATGAAATCCATCTCGGCATCTTCTCACCACACAAACACAGCATATCGGGGTAGTAATCGTAGGGCGCCCTCCGGTACCTGACGGGGGCACCCGCCTGACGGCGTTGAGCCGACCCTGATTCCGCCCGAGACGAACTGTACGAGCTGCGAGCCATGAGCGAGGGCAGAGGAAAGAGGAGCCTTTGGATGTCAGGGTAGTGGTGAAGTGTGATTTATCCCCACTTAATAACTTGGGCAGAATCCTACTGTCCACATTCGGCTGACAGATGGGGGACCTAGCATGTGGACTTGTCAACCAAACCTCATGCCTTCGGGGTTCAAAAGCCCTCTCGCGCCCATTGGACGAAATTTGTTGGCACCTTGCCCACGTACATATCACTAGGAGGCCTTCCTCAGGAACCAAACACGCCTAGCCCACAATATTACTCCCTCCTAGGAACTTGTCATGGCTAGCACCGGCAGATCCATCCGCTCCATCGCTTCCGGTAGGGCTCGCCACGGTGGATCCACCCCAAGATCCTACCGTCGCAGTATCAAATGGCCATGGTTTCTTGAGAGGAGCGATGACACTACGTATCCGAGCTCAGCCCCTCCTACCTATAGAAGGACTGATGCGGCGCCAAGCTCGAGCAGGAGCTGCCAGGCGCGACGCTGCTCGGTCCACGCCAACCCCGTCACCTTCGTGATTATCGATTCTGATGTGGAGGACAACGGGGACGAAGATGTGCAGAACACCAATGTTGCCTCCTTGGCGAAGGGCAAGCCACAGACAGGAGTGGATGTCGCTGGAAAGGGCACGTCAGTGTCACCAATCGAGGTGGACTCCGATGACAGCGGTCTGATGTGGGTTTAGATGTTGTTTAGGATGGTTGCAATTTTGATTGTGTTTAGTGCGAGTACAATTATTGTAATGGGTTTGTCGAGCTATATTGATAAATATGTGCAATAGCAGCGTATGAGTGCTTCCACTTTAGAAATTGTGTCTGTGTCATTTGCATGTTGCATTATCAACGTAGATTACATGTAAACAATCCAACAAAAATCAGATTACAACCATCAGACGGGAGTGGCAGGATGGAAGAGAAGCTGGGACAGTGCCTTCGATGGGAAGGAAGAGAAGGGGGCGTGACACTGGCAGGTGGGCCCTCGGAACACGTGATACTGACATGCGGGTGCGGAAGCACACGGTATTGCCGGTCTGTCCAGAGCAAGCGGACTTTGTAACGTGACAACATCAAGCTTATTAGACCAATATAATAACTCGTCGAATTATTAAGGAGTACTAAAAACTACAACTGGGGTACATTCGCACAACACGTATGCTCTACGCACCTGAGAAGCATCGCTTAAGTCTAACAGTAACGACAGCACAAGTACTATATTTCCCTGTCGGTCTTCTCGATACAAATGTAGAAATGCATCTGCCTGTTCGGTCTAGCACCGACAAGGTACTGAGATGGCACACATAGGATCGACCTTAGGTCCACATACTCCACCTCCCGCAGCGTCGGGCAGCTCGGCGCCTCGGCTAGCACAAGAATGCTATCGGATGATGGCGGCTGGGCGTTCGCCCACATGCGCACCGTGTATATGGGCTAGGCGCACGAGACTGACCTCATGCATACGGCACACACGATGGTGGGACCGGCTCTGGTTCCCGGAACACCGGCGGTGATGGTCAGGACGAAAACAGAGTTGTCCCCCCTCCCCTAGAAATTTAGCCGGTGGCGTGCCGAGTCAGTGAATGGCATCTGCTCTTGGAGAAGTTGGGCTTGCCCATATGAGATCCTAATCACTTCAATCAAGTGCTCCTCTGCAAGGTGGACGATGAGCTCTGTCGGCGGGTCGGTGTAGTTGCAGCCCGGCTCCGTGCAGGAGCACGCGCCGTGCGGGCACGCGAGCTCGTGGAGCAGGAGCTCGTGGTAGGAGTAACGACGAAAGCATCCTGGGTGGGAGCACACGAGCGGGAACGTTGCTGCGAAGTTGCACGCGAGGATCTCCAGATTCTTGGGGTGCAGCATCTGCCACATCTGAAGTTCGTCGAGAAATCGGAAAAAAGATCAGTAGTTAGATTGGCGAATAGCAGGAATATGTAGGATAAGTTCAAAAGCTTGTAAAATGATTTCTTAGCATGAAGGTAGCGACCCGAGAATTGGCGTATGTCGTCGGCTTGCGGCTACGGCAGGATGGGAGTGAAGTGAGGAAAGTGGCTTCGAGGGGAAGGAAGAGAAGTACGGAAGGAAGAGAAGTAATGGGGACGTGACACTAGGATATGGCCCACTGAACTCGTGAGTCATGACACTCGCAACATGCCAGTTTGTCTAGAGCAAGCATGGCCGATCATGCCGCAGATTAGCCTACTCAAGGATCGCTCTCATGAAGACCATCCCAATCATCCAAGCGCCCCGATCAAATGGTATGTAACAATCGTCAGGCAGAACAACTGTGTTATGGTGTGCCTTCTAGAAGACTCGGTGTAACGGTGGATCCATTGGGGGGCTAAGGTTAGGGTTGTCCTAAGGTTAGGATCCATATGTTGTTTATGAAAAGAACACACATCCAATGACACTGGTGGATCCTTATGTTGTTTGTGAGAAGAACACACATGCAATCACACTGGGTGGATCCATATGTGGTTTCTGAGAGGAAAACACATGTAATGACCACTGGTTGATCCATGTGTGGTTCATGACAGGAACACACATGCAATGCCATTGGTTTATCCATGTGTGGTTCATGACAGGAACACACATGCAATGACTCTAGTTGATCAATGTGTGGTTCATGACAGGAACACACATGCAATGACATTGGTTGATCCATATGTGGTTTGTGGAAAGAACACGCATGCAATGACCACTGGTTGATCCATATGTGGTTTGTGGAAAGAACACACATGCAATAACTCTGGTGGATCCATGTGTGGTATGTGAAAATAACACACATGCAATGCCATTGGTTGATCCATATGTGGTTTGTGAAAAGAACACACATGCAATGCCATTGGTTAATCCATGTGTGGTTTGTGGAAAGAACACACATGCAATGACTCTAGTGGATCCATATGTGGTTTGTGGAAAAGAACACACATGCAATGACCACTGGTTGATCCATATGTGGTTTGTGGAAAGAACACACATGCAGTGAACACTGGTTGATCCATGTGTGGTTTGTGGAAAGAATACACATGCAATGACTCACGGCGATCCATGTGTGGTTTGTGGAAAGAACACACATGCAACGACCACTGGTCGATCCATGTGTGGTTTGTGGAAAGAACACACATGCAATAACACTGGTGGATCTATATGTGGTTTGTGAAAAGAACACACATGCAATGACTCTAGTGCTAGTTTTAGTATAAGAACACACATGCAATGACTCTAGTGCTGGTTTTAGTATAAGAACACACATGCAATGACTCTAGTGGGTCCATATGTGGTTTGTGAAAAGAACAGACATGCAATGACTCTAGTGGATCCATATGTGGTTTGTGGAAAAGAACACACATGCAATGACCACTGGCTGATCCATGTGTGGTTCATGACAGGAACACACATGCAATGAAGACTAGTGGATCCATATGTGGTTCTTGACAGGAATACATATGCAATGACTCTAGTGGGTCCATATGTGGTTTGTGAAACGGACAGACATGCAATGACTCTAGTGGATCCATATGTGGTTTGTGGAAAGAACACACATGCAATGACACTGGTTGATCCATATGTGGTTTGTGGAAAGAACACACATGCAATGACTCTAGTGGGTCCATATGTGGTTTGTAAAAAGAACACACATGCAATGACCACTAGTCGATCCATGTATTTTTTGTGGAAAGAACACACATGCAATGACACTGGTGGATCCATATGTGGTTTCTGAAAAGAACACACGCGCAATGACTCTAGTGGTGTCTTTAGTATAAGAACACACTTGCAATGACTCTAGTGGGTCCATATGTGGTTTGTGAAAAGAACACACATGTAATGACTCTAGTGGGTCCATATGTGGTTTGTGGAAAAGAACACACATGCAATGACCACTGGTTGATGCATATGTGGTTTGTGGAAATAACACACATGCAATGACACTAGTGGATCCATAAGTGGTTTCTGAAAAGAACACACATGCAATGACTCTAGTGCTGGTTTTAGTATAAGAGCACACATGCAATGACTCTAGTGCTGGTTTTAGTATAAGAACACACATGCAATGACTCTAGTGGAGCCATATTTGGTTTGTGGAAAAGAACATACATGAAATGACCACTGGTTGATCCATATGTGGTTTGTGGAAAGAACACACATGCAATGACACTGGTTGATCCATGTTTGGTTTGTGGAAAGAACACACATGCAATGCCATTGGTTGATCCATATGTGGTTTGTGAAAAGAACACACATCCAATGCCATTGGTTAATCCATGTGTGGTTTGTGGAAATAACACACACGCAATGACTCTAGTGGATCCATATGTGGTTTGTGGAAAAGAACACACATGCAATAACCACTAGTTGATCCATATGTGGTTTGTGGAAAGAACACACATGCAATGACACTGGTTGATCCATGTGTGGTTTGTGGAAAGAACACACATGCAATACCATTGGTTGATCCATATGTGTTTTGTGAAAATAACACACAAGCAATGACTCTAGTGAATCCATATGTCGTTTGTGGAAAGAACACACATGCAATGACTCTAGTGGGTCCATATGTCGTTCATGTCAGGAACACACATGCAATGCCACTGGTGGATCCATGTGTGGTTTGTGGAAAGAATACACACGCAATGACTCTAGTGGGTCCATATGTTGTTTGTGAAAAGAACACAAATGCAATGACTCTAGTGGATCCATATGTGGTTTCTGGAAAGAACACACATGCAACGACTCAAGTGGGTCCATATGTGGTTTGTGAAAAGAACACACATGCAATGACCCTAGTGCTAGTTTTAGTATAAGAACACACATGCAATGACTCTAGTGGGTCCATATGTGTTTTGTGAAAAGAACACACATGCAATGACTCTAGTGGGTCCATATGTGGTTTGTGAAAAGAACACACATGCAATGACTCTAGTGGATCCATATGTGGTTTGTGGAAAAGAACACAGATGCAATGACTCTAGTGGATCAATGACCGCTGGTTGATCCATATGTGGTTTGTGGAAAGAACACGCATGCAATGACACTAGTGGATCCATATGTGGTTTGTGAAAAGAACACACATGCAATGACTCTAGTGCTAGTTTTAGTACAAGAACAAATGTGAAATGACTCTAGTGTTGGTATTAGTATAAGAACACACATGCAATGACTCTAGTGGGTGCATATGTGGTTTTTGAAAAGAATCCACATGCAATGACTCTAGTGGATCCATATGTGGTTTGTGGAAAAGAACACACATGCAATGACCACTGGTTGATCCATAAGTGGTTTGTGGAAAGAACACACATGCAGTGAACACTGGTGGATCCATGTGTGGTTTGTGGAAAGAACACACATGCAATGACTCAGAGGGATCCATGTGTGGTTTTTGGAAACAACACACATGCAATGACCACTGGTCGATCCATGTGTGGTTTGTGGAAAGAACACACATGCAATGACACTGGTGGATCCATATGTGGTTTGTGAAAAGAACACACTTGCAATGACTCTAGTGCTGGTTTTAGTATAAGAACACACAGGCAATGACTCTAGTGCTGGTTTTAGTATAAGAACACACATGCAATGACTCTAGTAGGTCCATATGTGGTTTGTGAAAAGAACACACATGCAATGAATCTAGTGGATCCATATGTGGTTTGTGGAAAAGAACACACATGCAATGACCACTTGTTGATCCATAAGTGATTTGTGGAAAGAACACATATGCAGTGAACACTGGTTGATCCATGTGTGGTTTGTGGAAAGAACAGACATGCAATGACTTAGGGGCATCCATGTGTGGTTTGTGGAAAGAACACACTTGCAATGACCACTAGTCGATCCATGTGTGGTTTGTGGAAAGAACATGCATGCAATGACACTGTTGGATCCATATGTGGTTTGTGAAAAGAACACACATGCAATGACTCTAGTGTTGGTTTTAGTATAAGAACACACATGCAATGACTCTATTGGGTCCATATGTGGTTTGTGAAAAGAACACACATGCAATGACTCTAGTGGATCCAGATGTGGTTTGTGGAAAAGAACACACATGCAATGACCACTTGTTGATCCATATGTGGTTTGTGGAAAGAACACGCATGCAATGACCACTGGTGGATCCATATGTGGTTTGTGAAAAGAACACACATGCAATGACTCTAGTGCTGGTTTTAGTATAAGAACACACATGCAATGACTCTACTTGGTCCATATGTCGTTCATGATTGGAACACACATGCAATGCCACTGGTGGATCCATGTGTGGTTTGTGGAAAGAATACACACGCAATGACTCTAGTGGGTCCATATGTTGTTTGTGAAAATAACACAAATGCAATGACTCTAGTGGATCCATATGTGGTTTGTGGAAAGAACACACATGCAACGACTCAAGTGGGTCCATATGTGGTTTGTGAAAAGAACACACATGCAATGACCCTAGTGCTAGTTTTAGTATAAGAACACACATGCAATGACTCTAGTGGGTCCATATGTGTTTTGTGAAAAGAACACACATGCAATGACTCTAGTGGGTCCATATGTGGTTTGTGAAAAGAACACACATGCAATGACTCTAGTGGATCCATATGTGGTTTGTGGAAAAGAACACAGATGCAATGACTCTAGTGGATCAATGACCGCTGGTTGATCCATATGTGGTTTGTGGAAAGAACACACATGCAATGACACTAGTGGATCCATATGTGGTTTGTGAAAAGAACACACATGCAATGACTCTAGTGCTAGTTTTAGTATAAGAACACACGTGAAATGACTCTAGTGTTGGGATTAGTATAAGAACACACATGCAATGACTCTAGTGGGTGCATATGTGGTTTTTGAAAAGAATCCACATGCAATGACTCTAGTGGATCCATATGTGGTTTGTGGAAAAGAACACACATGCAATGACCACTGGTTGATCCATAAGTGGTTTGTGGAAAGAACACACATGCAGTGAACACTGGTTGATCCATGTGTGGTTTGTGGAAAGAACACACATGCAATGACTCAGAGGGATCCATGTGTGGTTTTTGGAAACAACACACATGCAATGACCACTGGTCGATCCATGTGTGGTTTGTGGAAAGAACACACATGCAATGACACTGGTGGATCCATATGTGGTTTGTGAAAAGAACACACCTGCAATGACTCTAGTGCTGGTTTTAGTATAAGAACACACAGGCAATGACTCTAGTGCTGGTTTTAGTATAAGAACACACATGCAATGACTCTAGTAGGTCCATATGTGGTTTGTGAAAAGAACACACATGTAATGACTCTAGTGGATCCATATGTGGTTTGTGGAAAAGAACACAAATGCAATGACCACTGGTTGATCCATAAGTGATTTGTGGAAAGAACACACATGCAGTGAACACTAGTTGATCCATGTGTGGTTTGTGGAAAGAACACACATGCAATGACTTAGGGGCATCCATGTGTGGTTTGTGGAAAGAACACACTTGCAATGACCACTAGTCGATCCATGTGTGGTTTGTGGAAAGAACACGCATGCAATGACACTGGTGGATCCATGTGTGTTTTGTGACAAGAACACACATGCAATGACTCTAGTGGTGGTTTTAGTATAAGAACACACATGCAATGACTCTATTGGGTCCATATGTGGTTTGTGAAAAGAACACACATCCAATGACTCTAGTGGATCCAGATGTGGTTTGTGGAAAAGAACACACATGCAATGACCACTTGTTGATCCATATGTGGTTTGTGGAAAGAACACACATGCAATGACACTGGTGGATCCATATGTGGTTTGTGAAAAGAACACACATGCAATGACTCTAGTGCTGGTTTTAGTATAAGAACACACATGCAATGACTCTAGTGCTGGTTTTAGTATAAGAACACACATGCAATGACTCTAGTGGGTCCATATGTGGTTTGTGAAAAGAACACACATGCAATGAGTCTAGTGGATCCATATGTGGTTTGTGGAAAAGAACACACATGCAATGACCACTGGTTGATCCATAAGTGGTTTGTGGAAAGAACACACATGCAATGCCACTCATGGATCCATGTGTGGGTTGTGAAAAGAACACACATGCAATGCATTGGTTGATCCATATATGGTTTGTGAAAAGAACACACATGCAATCCTTGTGGAAAGAACACACATGCAATGACTCTAGTGGATCCATATGTGGTTTGTGAAAAAGAACACACATGCAATGACCACTGGTTGATCCATATGTGGTTTGTGGAAAGAACACACATGCAATGACACTGGTTGATCCATGTTTGGTTTATGGAAAGAACACACATGCAATGCCATTGGTTGATCCCTATGTGGTTTGTGAAAAGAACACACATGCAATGACACTAGTGGATCCATATGTGGTTTGTGGAAAAGAACACACATGCAATGACCACTGGTTGATCCGTAAGTGATTTGTGGAAAGAACACACATGCAGTGAACACTGGTTGATCCATGTGTGGTTTGTGGAAAGAACACACATGCAATGACTCAGGGGCATCCATGTGTGGTTTTTGGAAACAACACACATGCAATGACCACTAGTCGATCCATGTGTGGTTTGTGGAAAGAACACACATGCAATGACACTGGTGGATCCATATGTGGTTTCTGAAAAGAACACACATGCAATGACTCTAGTGCTGGTTTTAGTATAAGAACACACATGCAATGACTCTAGTGCTGGTTTTAGTATAAGAACACACATGTAATGACTCTAGTGGGTCCATATGTGGTTTGTGAAAAGAACACACATGCAATGACTCTAGTGGATCCATATGTGGTTTGTGGAAAAGAACACACATGCAATGACCACTAGTGGATCCATAAGTGGTTTGTGGAAAGAACACACATGCAATGCCACTCATGGATCCATGTGTGGTTTGTGAAAAGAACACACATGCAATGCATTGGTTGATCCATATATGGTTTGTGAAAAGAACACACATGCAATCCCATTGTTTAATCCATGTATGGTTTGTGGAAAGAACACACATGCAATGACTCTAGTGGATCCATATGTGGTTTGTGAAAAAGAACACACATGCAATGACCACTGGTTGATCCATATGTGGTTTGTGGAAAGAACACACATGCAATGACACTTATTGATCCATGCGTGGTTTGTGGAAAGAACACATATGCAATGCCATTGGTTGATCCATATGTGGTTTGTGAAAAGAACACACATGCAATGACACTAGTGGATCCATATGTGGTTTGTGGAAAAGAACACACATGCAATGACCACTGGTTGATCCATAAGTGGTTTGTGGAAAGAACACACATGCAGTGAACACTGGTTGATCCATGTGTGGTTTGTGGAAAGAACACACATGCAATGACTCAGTGGCATCCATGTGGTTTTTGGAAACAACACACATGCAATGACCACTGGTCGATCCATGTGTGGTTTGTGGAAAGAACACACATGCAATGACACTGGTGGATCCATATGTGGTTTGTGAAAAGAACACACCTGCAATGACTCTAGTGATGGTTTTAGTATAAGAACACACAGGCAATGACTCTAGTGCTGGTTTTAGTATAAGAACACACATGCAATGACTCTAGTAGGTCCATATGTGGTTTGTGAAAAGAACACACATGCAAAGACTCTAGTGGATCCATATGTGGTTTGTGGAAAAGAACACACATGCAATGACCATTGGTTGATCCATAAGTGATTTGTGGAAAGAACACACATGCAGTGAACACTAGTTGATCCATGTGTGGTTTCTGGAAAGAACACACATGCAATGACTTAGGGGCATCCATGTGTGGTTTGTGGAAAGAACACACTTGCAATGACCACTAGTCGATCCATGTGTGGTTTGTGGAAAGAACACGCATGCAATGACACTGGTGGATCCATGTGTGTTTTGTGACAAGAACACACATGCAATGACTCTAGTGGTGGTTTTAGTATAAGAACACACATGCAATGACTCTATTGGGTCCATATGTGGTTTGTGAAAAGAACACACATCCAATGACTCTAGTGGATCCAGATGTGGGTTGTGGAAAAGAACACACATGCAATGACCACTTGTTGATCCATATGTGGTTTGTGGAAAGAACACACATGCAATGACACTGGTGGATCCATATGTGGTTTGTGAAAAGAACACACATACTGTAGTGCTGGTTTTAGTATAAGAACACACATGCAATGACTCTAGTGCTGGTTTTAGTATAAGAACACACATGCAATGACTCTAGTGGGTCCATATGTGGTTTGTGAAAAGAACACACATGCAATGAGTCTAGTGGATACATATGTGGTTTGTGGAAAAGAACACACATGCAATGACCACTGGTTGATCCATAAGTGGTTTGTGGAAAGAACACACATGCAATGCCACTCATGGATCCATGTGTGGGTTGTGAGAAGAACACACATGCAATGCATTGGTTGATCCATATATGGTTTGTGAAAAGAACACACATGCAATCCTTGTGGAAAGAACACACATGCAATGACTCTAGTGGATCCATATGTGGTTTGTGAAAAAGAACACACATGCAATGACCACTGGTTGATCCATATGTGGTTTGTGGAAAGAACACACATGCAATGACACTGGTTGATCCATGTTTGGTTTGTGGAAAGAAAATACATGCAATGCCATTGGTTGATCCCTATGTGGTTTGTGAAAAGAACACACATGCAATGACACTAGTGGATCGATATGTGGTTTGTGGAAAAGAACACACATGCAATGACCACTGGTTGATCCGTAAGTGATTTGTGGAAAGAACACACATGCAGTGAACACTGGTTGATCCATGTGTGGTTTGTGGAAAGAACACACATGCAATGACTCAGGGGCATCCATGTGTGGTTTTTGGAAACAACACACATGCAATGACCACTAGTCGATCCATGTGTGGTTTGTGGAAAGAACACACATGCAATGACACTGGTGGATCCATATGTGGTTTCTGAAAAGAACACACATGCAATGACTCTAGTGTTGGTTTTAGTATAAGAACACACATGCAATGACGCTTCTGGGTCCATATGTGGTTTGTGAAAAGAACACACATGCAATGACTCTAGTGGATCCAGATGTGGTTTGTGGAAAAGAACACACATGCAATGACCACTGGTTGATCCATATGTGGTTTGTGGAAAGAACACACATGCAATGACTCAGGGGCATGCATGTGTGGTTTTTGGAAAGAACACACATGCAATGACCACTAGTCGATCCATGTGTGGTTTGTGGAAAGAACACACATTCAATGACACTGGTGGATCCATATGTGGTTTGTGAAAAGAACACACCTGCAATGACTCTAGTGCTGGTTTTAGTATAAGAACACACAGGCAATGACTCTAGTGCTGGTTTTAGTATAAGAACACACATGCAATGACTCTAGTAGGTCCATATGTGGTTTGTGAAAAGAACACACATGCAATGACTCTAGTGGATCCATATGTGGTTTCTGGAAAAGAACACACATGCAATGACCACTGGTTGATCCATAAGTGATTTGTGGAAACAACACACATGCAGTGAACACTGGTTGATCCATGTGTGGTTTGTGGAAAGAACAGACATGCAATGACTTAGGGGCATCCATGTGTGGTTTGTGGAAAGAACACACTTGCAATGACCACTAGTCGATCCATGTGTGGTTTGTGGAAAGAACACGCATGCAATGACACTGGTGGATCCATATGTGGTTTGTGAAAAGAACACACATGCAGTGACTCTAGTGTTGGTTTTAGTATAAGAACACACATGCAATGACTCTATTGGGTCCATATGTGGTTTGTGAAAAGAACACACATGCAATGACTCTAGTGGATCCAGATGTGGTTTGTGGAAAAGAACACACATGCAATGACCACTTGTTGATCCATATGTGGTTTGTGGAAAGAACACACATGCAATGACACTGGTGGATCCATATGTGGTTTGTGAAAAGAACACACATGCAATGACTCTAGTGGGTCCATATGTGGTTTGTGAAAAGAACACACATGCAATGACCACTGGTTGATGCATATGTGGTTTGTGGAAAGAACACACATGCAATGACACTGGTGGATCCATGTGTGGTTTCTGAAAGAACACACATCACACATGCAATGACTCTAGTGCTGGTTTTAGTATAAGAACACATGCAATGACACGTGTGCTGGTTTTAGTTTAAGAACACATGCAATGACTCTTGTTGTTCCATATGTGGTTTGTGAAAAGAACACACATGCAATGACTCTAGTGGATCCATATGTGGTTTTTGAAAAGAACACACATGCAATGACACTAGTTGATCCATATGTGGTTTGTGGAAAGAACACACATGCAATGAGACTGGTGGATCCATATGTGGTTTGTGTAAAGAACACACATGCAATGCCATTGGTTGATCCATTTGGTTTGTGGAAAGAACACACATCCAATGCCATTGGTTAATCCCTATGTGGTTTGTGAAAAGAACACACATGCAATGACTCTAGTGGATCCATATGTGGTTTGTGGAAAAGATAACACATGCAATGACCACTAGTTGATCCATATGTGGTTTGTGGAAAGAACACACATGCAATGACACTGGTTGATCCATATGTGGTTTGTGGAAAGAACACACATGCAATGACTCAGGGGGATCCATGTGTGGTTTATGGAAAGAACACACATGTAATGACCACTAGTCGATCCATGTGTGGTTGGTGGAAAGAACACACATGGAATGACACGGGTGGATCCATATGTGGTTTGTGAAAAGAACACACATGCAATGACTCTAGTGGGTCGATATGTGGTTTGTGAAAAGAACACACGTGCAATGATTCTAGTGGATCCATATGTGGTTTGTGGAAAGAACACACATGCAATGACACTGGTTGATCCATATGTGGTTTGTGGAAAGAACACACATGCAATGACTCAGGGGGATCCATGTGTGGTTTGTGGAAAGAACACAGATGCAATGACCACTAGTTGATCCATGTGTGTTTTGTGGAAAGAACACAAATGCAAAGACACTAGTGGATCCATATGTGGTTTGTGAAAAGAACACACACGCAATGACTCTAGTGCTGGTTTTAGTATAAGAACACATGCAATGACTCTAGTGCTGGTTTTAGTATAAGAACACACATGCAATGACTCTAGTGGGTCCATATGTGGTTTGTGAAAAGAACACACATGCAATGACTCTAGTGGATCCATATGCGGTTTAAGTAAAGAACATACATGCAATGACCTCTGGTTGTTCCATATGTGGTTTGTTGAAAGAACACACATGCAATGAACACTGGTTGATCCATGTGTGGTTTGTGGAAAGAACACATGCAATGACTTAGGGGCATCCATGTGTGGTTTGTGGAAAGAACACACTTGCAATGACCACTAGTGGATCCATGTGGTTTGTGGAAAGAACACACATGCAATGACACTGTGGATCCATATGTGGTTTGTGAAAGAACACACATGCAATGACTCTAGTGTTAGTTTTAGTATAAGAACACACATGCAATGACTCTATTGGGTCCATATGTGGTTTGTGATAAGAACACACATGCAATGACTCTAGTGGATCCATATGTGGTTTGTGGAAAAGAACACACATGCAATGACCACTGGTTGATCCATATGTGGTTTGTGGAAAGAACACACATGCAATGACACTGGTGGATCCATATGTGGTTTGTGAAAAGAACACACATGCAATGACTCTAGTGGGTCCATATGTGGTTTGTGAAAAGAACACACATGCAATGACCACTGGTCGATCCATGTGTGGTTTGTGGAAAGAACACACATGCAATGACACTGGTGGATCCATATGTGGTTTGTGAAAAGAACACACATGCAATGACTCTAGTTGATCCATGTGTGGTTCATGACAGGAACACACATGCAATGACTCTAGTGGAGCAATATTTGGTTTGTGGAAACGAACATACATGAAATGACCACTGGTTGATCCATATGTGGTTTGTGGAAAGATCACACATGCAATGAGACTGGTGGATCCATGTGTGGTTTGTGAAAAGAACACACATGCAATGCCATTGGTTGATCCATATTTGGTTTGTGAAAAGAACACACATCCAATGCCATTGGTTAATCCACGTGTGGTTTGTGGAAATAACACACACGCAATGACTCTAGTGGATCCATATGTGGTTTGTGGAAAAGAACACACATGCAATGACCACTAGTTGATCCATATGTGGTTTGTGGAAAGAACACACATGCAATGACACTGGTTGATCCATGTGTGGTTTGTGGAAAAGAACACACATGCAATAACCACTAGTTGATCCATATGTGGTTTGTGGAAAGAACACACATGCAATGACACTGGTTGATCCATGTGTGGTTTTTGGAAAGAACACACATGCAATACCATTGGTTGATCCATATGTGTTTTGTGAAAATAACACACATGCAATGACTCTAGTGAATCCATATGTCGTTTGTGGAAAGAACACACATGCAATGACTCTAGTGGGTCCATATGTCGTTCATGTCAGGAACACACATGCAATGCCACTGGTGGATCCATGTGTGGTTTGTGGAAAGAATACACACGCAATGACTCTAGTGGGTCCATATGTTGTTTGTGAAAAGAACACAAATGCAATGACTCTAGTGGATCCATATGTGGTTTGTGGAAAGAACACACATGCAACGACTCAAGTGGGTCCATATGTGGTTTGTGAAAAGAACACACATGCAATGACCCTAGTGCTAGTTTTAGTATAAGAACACACATGCAATGACTCTAGTGGGTCCATATGTGTTTTGTGAAAAGAACACACATGCAATGACTCTAGTGGGTCCATATGTGGTTTGTGAAAAGAACACACATGCAATGACTCTAGTGGATCCATATGTGGTTTGTGGAAAAGAACACCGATGCAATGACTCTAGTGGATCAATGACCGCTGGTTGATCCATATGTGGTTTGTGGAAAGAACACACATGCAATGACACTAGTGGATCCATATGTGGTTTGTTAAAAGAACACACATGCAATGACTCTAGTGCTAGTTTTAGTATAAGAACACACGTGAAATGACTCTAGTGTTGGTATTAGTATAAGAACACACATGCAATGACTCTAGTGGGTGCATATGTGGTTTTTGAAAAGAATCCACATGCAATGACTCTAGTGGATCCATATGTGGTTTGTGGAAAAGAACACACATGCAATGACCACTGGTTGATCCATAAGTGGTTTGTGGAAAGAACACACATGCAGTGAACACTGGTTGATCCATGTGTGGTTTGTGGAAAGAACACACATGCAATGACTCAGAGGGATCCATGTGTGGTTTTTGGAAACAACACACATGCAATGACCACTGGTCGATCCATGTGTGGTTTGTGGAAAGAACACACATGCAATGACATTGGTGGATCCATATGTGGTTTGTGAAAAGAACACACCTGTAATGACTCTAGTGCTGGTTTTAGTATAAGAACACACAGGCAATGACTCTAGTGCTAGTTTTAGTATAAGAACACACATGCAATGACTCTAGTAGGTCCATATGTGGTTTGTGAAAAGAACACACATTCAATGACTCTAGTGGATCCATATGTGGTTTGTGGAAAAGAACACACATGCAATGACCAATGGTTGATCCATATGTGATTTGTGGAAAGAACACACATGCAGTGAACACTGGTTGATCCATGTGTGGTTTGTGGAAAGAACAGACATGCAATGACTTAGGGGCATCCATGTGTGGTTTGTGGAAAGAACACACTTGCAATGACCTCTAGTCGATCCATGTGTGGTTTGTGGAAAGAACACGCATGCAATGACACTGGTGGATCCATATGTGGTTTGTGAAAAGAACACACATGCAATAACTCTAGTGCTGGTTTTAGTATAAGAACACACATGCAATGACTCTATTGGGTCCATATGTGGTTTGTGAAAAGAACACACATGCAATGACTCTAGTCGATCCAGATGTGGTTTGTGGAAAAGAACACACATGCAATGACCACTTGTTGATCCATATGTGGTTTGTGGAAAGAACACACATGCAATGACACTGGTGGATCCATATGTGGTTTGTGAAAAGAACACACATGCAATGACTCTAGTGCTGGTTTTAGTATAAGAACACACATGCAATAACTCTAGTGCTGGTTTTAGTATAAGAACACACATGCAATGACTCTAGTGGGTCCATATGTGGTTTGTGAAAAGAACACACATGCAATGACTCTAGTGGATCCATATGTGGTTTGTGGAAAAGAACACACATGCCATGACCACTAGTGGATCCATAAGTGGTTTGTGGAAAGAACACACATGCAATGCCACTCATGGATCCATGTGTGGTTTGTGAAAAGAACACACATGCAATGCATTGGTTGATCCATATATGGTTTGTGAAAAGAACACACATGCAATCCCATTGTTTAATCCATGTATGGTTTGTGGAAACAACACACATGCAATGACTCTAGTGGATCCATATGTGGTTTGTGAAAAAGAACACACATGCAATGACCACTGGTTCATCCATATGTGGTTTGTGGAAAGAACACATGCAATGACACTTGTTAATCCATGCGTGGTTTGTGGAAAGAACACATATGCAATGTCATTGGTTGATCCATATGTGGTTTGTGAAAAGAACACACATGCAATGACACTAGTGGATCCATATGTGGTTTGTGGAAAAGAACACACATGCAATGACCACTGGTTGATCCATAAGTGGTTTGTGGAAAGAACACACATGCAGTGAACACTGGTTGAACCATGTGTGGTTTGTGGAAAGAACACACATGCAATGACTCAGAGGGATCCATGTGTGGTTTTTGGAAACAACACACATGCAATGACCACTGGTCGATCCATGTGTGGTTTGTGGAAAGAACACACATGCAATGACACTGGTAGATCCATATGTGGTTTGTGAAAAGAACACACCTGCAATGACTCTAGTGCTGGTTTTAGTATAAGAACACACAGGCAATGACTCTAGTGCTGGTTTTAGTATAATAACACACATGCAATGACTCTAGTAGGTCCATTGTGGTTTGTGAAAAGAACACACATGCAATGACTCTAGTGGATCCATATGTGGTTTGTGGAAAAGAACACACATGCAATGACCACTGGTTGATCCATAAGTGATTTGTGGAAAGAACACACATGCAGTGAACACTAGTTGATCCATGTGTGGTTTGTGGAAAGAACACACATGCAATGACTTAGGGGCATCCATGTGTGGTTTGTGGAAAGAACACACTTGCAATGACCACTAGTCGATCCATGTGTGGTTTGTGGAAAGAACACGCATGCAATGACACTGGTGGATCCATGTGTGTTTTGTGACAAGAACACACATGCAATGACTCTAGTGGTGGTTTTAGTATAAGAACACACATGCAATGACTCTATTGGGTCCATATGTGGTTTGTGAAAAGAACACACATCCAATGACTCTAGTGGATCCAGATGTGGTTTGTGGAAAAGAACACACATGCAATGACCACTTGTTGATCCATATGTGGTTTGTGGAAAGAACACACATGCAATGACACTGGTGGATCCATATGTGGTTTGTGAAAAGAACACACATGCAATGACTCTAGTGCTGGTTTTAGTATAAGAACACACAAGCAATGACTCTAGTGCTGGTTTTAGTATAAGAACACAGATGCAATGACTCTAGTGGGTCCATATGTGGTTTGTGAAAAGAACACACATGCAATGAGTCTAGTGGATCCATATGTGGTTTGTGGAAAAGAACACACATGCAATGACCACTGGTTGATCCATAAGTGGTTTGTGGAAAGAACACACATGCAATGCCACTCATGGATCCATGTGTGGTTGTGAAAGAACACACATGCAATGCATTGGTTGATCCATATATGGTTTGTGAAAAGAACACACATGCAATCCTTGTGAAAAGAACGCACATGCAATGACTCTAGTCGATCCATATATGGTTTGTGAAAAAGAACACACATGCAATGACCACTGGTTGATCCATATGTGGTTTGTGGAAAGAACACACTTGCAATGACACTGGTTGATTCATGTGTGGTTTGTGGAAAGAACACACATGCAATGCCATTGGTTGATCCCTATGTGGTTTTTGAAAAGAACACACATGCAATGACACTAGTGGATCCATATGTGGTTTGTGGAAAAGAACACACATGCAATGACCACTGGTTGATCCGTAAGTGATTTGTGGAAAGAACACACATGCAGTAAACACTGGTTGATCCATGTGTGGTTTGTGGAAAGAACACACATGCAATGACTCAGGGGCATCCATGTGTGGTTTTTGGAAACAACACACATGCAATGACCACTAGTCGATCCATGTGTGGTTTGTGGAAAGAACACACATGCAATGACACTGGTGGATCCATATGTGGTTTCTGAAAAGAACACACATGCAATGACTCTAGTGTTGGTTTTAGTATAAGAACACACATGCAATGACTCTTCTGGGTCCATATGTGGTTTGTGAAAAGAACACACATGCAATGACTCTAGTGGGTCCATATGTCGTTCATGTCAGGAACACACATGCAATGCCACTGGTGGATCCATGTGTGGTTTGTGGAAAGAATACACACGCAATGACTCTAGTGGGTCCATATGTTGTTTGTGAAAAGAACACAAATGCAATGACTCTAGTGGATCCATATGTGGTTTGTGGAAAGAACACACATGCAACGACTCAAGTGGGTCCATATGTGGTTTGTGAAAAGAACACACATGCAATGACCCTAGTGCTAGTTTTAGTATAAGAACACACATGCAATGACTCTAGTGGGTCCATATGTGTTTTGTGAAAAGAACACACATGCAATGACTCTAGTGGGTCCATATGTGGTTTGTGAAAAGAACACACATGCAATGACTCTAGTGGATCCATATGTGGTTTGTGGAAAAGAACACAGATGCAATGACTCTAGTGGATCAATGACCGCTGGTTGATCCATATGTGGTTTGTGGAAAGAACACACATGCATTGACACTAGTGGATCCATATGTGGTTTGTGCAAAGAACACACATGCAATGACTCTAGTGCTAGTTTTAGTATAAGAACACACGTGAAATGACTCTAGTGTTGGTATTAGTATAAAAACACACATGCAATGACTCTAGTGGGTGCATATGTGGTTTTTGAAAAGAATCCACATGCAATGACTCTAGTGGATCCATATGTGGTTTGTGGAAAAGAACACACATGCAATGACCACTGGTTGATCCATAAGTGGTTTGTGGAAAGAACACACATGCAGTGAACACTGGTTGATCCATGTGTGGTTTGTGGAAAGAACACACATGCAATGACTCAGAGGGATCCATGTGTGGTTTTTGGAAACAACACACATGCAATGACCACTGGTCGATCCATGTGTGGTTTGTGGAAAGAACACACATGCAATGACATTGGTGGATCCATATGTGGTTTGTGAAAAGAACACACCTGTAATGACTCTAGTGCTGGTTTTAGTATAAGAACACACAGGCAATGACTCTAGTGTTGGTTTTAGTATAAGAACACACATGCAATGACTCTAGTAGGTCCATATGTGGTTTGTGAAAAGAACACACATGCAATGACTCTAGTGGATCCATATGTGGTTTGTGGAAAAGAACACACATGCAATGACCAATGGTTGATCCATAAGTGATTTGTGGAAAGAACACACATGCAGTGAACACTGGTTGATCCATGTGTGGTTTGTGGAAAGAACAGACATGCAATGACTTAGGGGCATCCATGTGTGGTTTGTGGAAAGAACACACTTGCAATGACCACTAGTCGATCCATGTGTGGTTTGTGGAAAGAACACGCATGCAATGACACTGCTGGATCCATATGTGGTTTGTGAAAAGAACACACATGCAATGACTCTAGTGCTGGTTTTAGTATAAGAACACACATGCAATGACTCTATTGGGTCCATATGTGGTTTGTGAAAAGAACACACATGCAATGACTCTAGTCGATCCAGATGTGGTTCGTGGAAAAGAACACACATGCAATGACCACTTGTTGATCCATATGTGGTTTGTGGAAAGAACACACATGCAATGACACTGGTGGATCCATATGTGGTTTGTGAAAAGAACACACATGCAATGACTCTAGTGCTGGTTTTAGTATAAGAACACACATGCAATGACTCTAGTGCTGGTTTTAGTATAAGAACACACATGCAATGACTCTAGTGGGTCCATATGTGGTTTGTGAAAAGAAAACACATGCAATGACTCTAGTGGATCCATATGTGGTTTGTGGAAAAGAACACACATGCAATGACCACTAGTGGATCCATACGTGGTTTGTGGAAAGAACACACATGCAATGCCACTCATGGATCCATGTGTGGTTTATGAAAAGAACACACATGCAATGCATTGGTTGATCCATATATGGTTTGTGAAAAGAACACACATGCAATCCCATTGTTTAATCCATGTATGGTTTGTGGAAAGAACACACATGCAATGACTCTAGTGGATCCATATGTGGTTTGTGAAAAAGAACACACATGCAATGACCACTGGTTGATCCATATGTGGTTTGTGGAAAGAACACACATGCAATGACACTTATTGATCCATGCGTGGTTTGTGGAAAGAACACATATGCAATGCCATTGGTTGATCCATATGTGGTTTGTGAAAAGAACACACATGCAATGACACTAGTGGATCCATATGTGGTTTGTGGAAAAGAACACACATGCAATGACAACTGGTTGATCCATAAGTGGTTTGTGGAAAGAACACACATGCAGTGAACACTGGTTGATCCATGTGTGGTTTGTGGAAAGAACACACATGCAATGACTCAGAGGGATCCATGTGTGGTTTTTGGAAACAACACACATGCAATGACCTCTGGTCGATCCATGTGTGGTTTGTGGAAAGAACACACATGCAATGACATTGGTGGATCCATATGTGGTTTGTGAAAAGAACACACCTGTAATGACTCTAGTGCTGGTTTTAGTATAAGAACACACAGGCAATGACTCTAGTGCTGGTTTTAGTATAAGAACACACATGCAATGACTCTAGTAGGTCCATATGTGGTTTGTGAAAAGAACACACATGCAATGACTCTAGTGGATCCATATGTGGTTTGTGGAAAAGAACACACATGCAATGACCAATGGTTGATCCATAAGTGATTTGTGGAAAGAACACACATGCAGTGAACACTGGTTGATCCATGTGTGGTTTGTGGAAAGAACAGACATGCAATGACTTAGGGGCATCCATGTGTGGTTTGTGGAAAGAACACACTTGCAATGACCACTAGTCGATCCATGTGTGGTTTGTGGAAAGAACATGCATGCAATGACACTGCTGGATCCATATGTGGTTTGTGAAAAGAACACACATGCAATGACTCTAGTGCTGGTTTTAGTATAAGAACACACATGCAATGACTCTATTGGTTCCATATGTGGTATGTGAAAAGAACACACATGCAATGACTCTAGTCGATCCAGATGTGGTTCGTGGAAAAGAACACACATGCAATGACCACTTGTTGATCCATATGTGGTTTGTGGAAAGAACACACATGCAATGACACTGGTGGATCCATATGTGGTTTGTGAAAAGAACACACATGCAATGCATTGGTTGATCCATATATGGTTTGTGAAAAGAACACACATGCAATCCCATTGTTTAATCCATGTATGGTTTGTGGAAAGAACACACATGCAATGACTCTAGTGGATCCATATGTGGTTTGTGAAAAAGAACACACATGCAATGACCACTGGTTGATCCATATGTGGTTTGTGGAAAGAACACACATGCAATGACACTTATTGATCCATGCGTGGTTTGTGGAAAGAACACATATGCAATGCCATTGGTTGATCCATATGTGGTTTGTGAAAAGAACACACCTGCAATGACACTAGTGGATCCATATGTGGTTTGTGGAAAAGAACACACATGCAATGACCACTGGTTGATCCATAAGTGGTTTGTGGAAAGAACACACATGCAGTGAACACTGGTTGATCCATGTGTGGTTTGTGGAAAGAACACACATGCAATGACTCAGAGGGATCCATGTGTGGTTTTTGGAAACAACACACATGCAATGACCACTGGTCGATCCATGTGTGGTTTGTGGAAAGAACACACATGCAATGACACTGGTGGATCCATATGTGGTTTGTGAAAAGAACACACCTGCAATGACTCTAGTGCTGGTTTTAGTATAAGAACACACAGGCAATGACTCTAGTGCTGGTTTTAGTATAAGAACACACATGCAATGACTCTAGTAGGTCCATATGTGGTTTGTGAAAAGAACACAGATGCAATGACTCTAGTGGATCCATATGTGGTTTGTGGAAAAGAACACACATGCAATGACCACTGGTTGATCCATAAGTGATTTGTGGAAAGAACACACATGCAGTGAACACTCGTTGATCCATGTGTGGTTTGTGGAAAGAACACACATGCAATGACTTAGGGGCATCCATGTGTGGTTTGTGGAAAGAACACACTTGCAATGACCACTAGTCGATCCATGTGTGGTTTGTGGAAAGAACACGCATGCAATGACACTGGTGGATCCATGTGTGTTTTGTGACAAGAACACACATGCAATGACTCTAGTGGTGGTTTTAGTATAAGAACACACATGCAATGACTCTATTGGGTCCATATGTGGTTTGTGAAAAGAACACACATCCAATGACTCTAGTGGATCCAGATGTGGTTTGTGGAAAAGAACACACATGCAATGACCACTTGTTGATCCATATGTGGTTTGTGGAAAGAACACACATGCAATGACACTGGTGGATCCATATGTGGTTTGTGAAAAGAACACACATGCAATGACTCTAGTGCTGGTTTTAGTATAAGAACACACATGCAATGACTCTAGTGCTGGTTTTAGTATAAGAACACACATGCAATGACTCTAGTGGGTCCATATGTGGTTTGTGAAAAGAACACACATGCAATGAGTCTAGTGGATCCATATGTGGTTTGTGGAAAAGAACACACATGCAATGACCACTGGTTGATCCATAAGTGGTTTGTGGAAAGAACACACATGCAATGCCACTCATGGATCCATGTGTGGGTTGTGAAAAGAACACACATGCAATGCATTGGTTGATCCATATATGGTTTGTGAAAAGAACACACATGCAATCCTTGTGGAAAGAACACACATGCAATGACTCTAGTGGATCCATATGTGATTTGTGAAAAAGAACACACATGCAATGACCACTGGTTGATCCATATGTGGTTTGTGGAAAGAACACACATGCAATGACACTGGTTGATCCATGTTTGGTTTGTGGAAAGAACACACATGCAATGCCATTGGTTGATCCCTATGTGGTTTGTGAAAAGAACACACATGCAATGACACTAGTGGATCCATATGTGGTTTGTGGAAAAGAACACACATGCAATGACCACTGGTTGATCCGTAAGTGATTTGTGGAAAGAACACACATGCAATGACCACTGGTTGATCCGTAAGTGATTTGTGGAAAGAACACACATGCAGTGAACACTGGTTGATCCATGTGTGGTTTGTGGAAAGAACACACATGCAATGACTCAGGGGCATCCATGTGTGGTTTTTGGAAACAACACACATGCAATGACCACTAGTCGATCCATGTGTGGTTTGTGGAAAGAACACACATGCAATGACACTGGTGGATCCATATGTGGTTTCTGAAAAGAACACACATGCAATGACTCTAGTGCTGGTTTTAGTATAAGAACACACATGCAATGACTCTAGTGCTGGTTTTAGTATAAGAACACACATGCAATGACTCTAGTGGGTCCATATGTGGTTTGTGAAAAGAACACACATGCAATGACTCTAGTGGATCCATATGTGGTTTGTGGAAAAGAACACACATGCAATGACCACTAGTGGATCCATAAGTGGTTTGTGGAAAGAACACACATGCAATGCCACTCATGGATCCATGTGTGGTTTGTGAAAAGAACACACATGCAATGCATTGGTTGATCCATATATGGTTTGTGAAAAGAACACACATGCAATCCCATTGTTTAATCCATGTATGGTTTGTGGAAAGAACACACATGCAATGACTCTAGTGGATCCATATGTGGTTTGTGAAAAAGAACACACATGCAATGACCACTGGTTGATCCATATGTGGTTTGTGGAAAGAACACACATGCAATGACACTTATTGATCCATGCGTGGTTTGTGGAAAGAACACATATGCAATGCCATTGGTTGATCCATATGTGGTTTGTGAAAAGAACACACATGCAATGACACTAGTGGATCCATATGTGGTTTGTGGAAAAGAACACACATGCAATGACCACTGGTTGATCCATAAGTGGTTTGTGGAAAGAACACACATGCAGTGAACACTGGTTGATCCATGTGTGGTTTGTGGAAAGAACACACATGCAATGACTCAGAGAGATCCATGTGTGGTTTTTGGAAACAACACACATGCAATGACCACTGGTCGATCCATGTGTGGTTTGTGGAAAGAACACACATGCAATGACACTGGTGGATCCATATGTGGTTTGTGAAAAGAACACACATGCAATGACTCTAGTGCTGGTTTTAGTATAAGAACACACATGCAATGACTCTAGTGCTGGTTTTAGTATAAGAACACACATGCAATGACTCTAGTAGGTCCATATGTGGTTTGTGAAAAGAACACACATGCAAAGACTCTAGTGGATCCATATGTGGTTTGTGGAAAAGAACACACGTGCAATGACCACTGGTTGATCCATAAGTGATTTGTGGAAAGAACACACATGCAGTGAACACTAGTTGATCCATGTGTGGTTTGTGGAAAGAACACACATGCAATGACTTAGGGGCATCCATGTGTGGTTTGTGGAAAGAACACACTTGCAATGACCACTAGTCGATCCATGTGTGGTTTGTGGAAAGAACACATGCAATGACAGGTGGATCCATGTGTGTTTTGTGACAAGAACACACATGCAATGACTCTAGTGGTGGTTTTAGTATAAGAACACACATGCAATGACTCTATTGGGTCCATATGTGGTTTGTGAAAAGAACACACATCCAATGAATCTAGTGGATCCAGATGTGGGTTGTGGAAAAGAACACACATGCAATGACCACTTGTTGATCCATATGTGGTTTGTGGAAAGAACACACATGCAATGACACTGGTGGATCCATATGTGGTTTGTGAAAAGAACACACATACTGTAGTGCTGGTTTTAGTATAAGAACACACATGCAATGACTCTAGTGCTGGTTTTAGTATAAGAACACACATGCAATGACTCTAGTGGGTCCATATGTGGTTTGTGAAAAGAACACACATGCAATGAGTCTAGTGGATACATATGTGGTTTGTGGAAAAGAACACACATGCAATGACCACTGGTTGATCCATAAGTGGTTTGTGGAAAGAACACACATGCAATGCCACTCATGGATCCATGTGTGGGTTGTGAGAAGAACACACATGCAATGCATTGGTTGATCCATATATGGTTTGTGAAAAGAACACACATGCAATCCTTGTGGAAAGAACACACATGCAATGACTCTAGTGGATCCATATGTGGTTTGTGAAAAAGAACACACATGCAATGACCACTGGTTGATCCATATGTGGTTTGTGGAAAGAACACACATGCAATGACACTGGTTGATCCATGTTTGGTTTGTGGAAAGAAAATACATGCAATGCCATTGGTTGATCCCTATGTGGTTTGTGAAAAGAACACACATGCAATGACACTAGTGGATCCATATGTGGTTTGTGGAAAAGAACACACATGCAATGACCACTGGTTGATCCGTAAGTGATTTGTGGAAAGAACACACATGCAGTGAACACTGGTTGATCCATGTGTGGTTTGTGGAAAGAACACACATGCAATGACTCAGGGGCATCCATGTGTGGTTTTTGGAAACAACACACATGCAATGACCACTAGTCGATCCATGTGTGGTTTGTGGAAAGAACACACATGCAATGACACTGGTGGATCCATATGTGGTTTCTGAAAAGAACACACATGCAATGACTCTAGTGTTGGTTTTAGTATAAGAACACACATGCAATGACTCTTCTGGGTCCATATGTGGTTTGTGAAAAGAACACACATGCAATGACTCTAGTGGATCCAGATGTGGTTTGTGGAAAAGAACACACATGCAATGACCACTGGTTGATCCATATGTGGTTTGTGGAAAGAACACACATGCAGTGAACACTGGTTGATCCATGTGTGGTTTGTGGAAAGAACACACATGCAATGACTCAGGGGCATGCATGTGTGGTTTTTGGAAAGAACACACATGCAATGACCACTAGTCGATCCATGTGTGGTTTGTGGAAAGAACACACATTCAATGACACTGGTGGATCCATATGTGGTTTGTGAAAAGAACACACCTGCAATGACTCTAGTGCTGGTTTTAGTATAAGAACACACAGGCAATGACTCTAGTGCTGGTTTTAGTATAAGAACACACATGCAATGACTCTAGTAGGTCCATATGTGGTTTGTGAAAAGAACACACATGCAATGACTCTAGTGGATCCATATGTGGTTTGTGGAAAAGAACACACATGCAATGACCACTGGTTGATCCATCAGTGATTTGTGGAAAGAAAACACATGCAATGACTCTAGTGCTGGTTTTAGTATGAGAGCACACATGCAATGACTCTAGTGCTGGTTTTAGTATAAGAACACATGCAATGACTCTAGTTGATCCATGTGTGGTTCATGACAGGAACACACATGCAATGACTCTAGTGGAGCAATATTTGGTTTGTGGAAAAGAACATACATGAAATGACCACTTGTTGATCCATATGTGGTTTGTGGAAAGAACACACATGCAATGAGACTGGTGGATCCATGTGTGGTTTGTGAAAAGAACACACATGCAATGCCATTGGTTGATCCATATGTGGTTTGTGGAAAGAACACACATGCAACGACTCAAGTGGGTCCATATGTGGTTTGTGAAAAGAACACACATGCAATGACCCTAGTGCTAGTTTTAGTATAAGAACACACATGCAATGACTCTAGTGGGTCCATATGTGTTTTGTGAAAAGAACACACATGCAATGACTCTAGTGGGTCCATATGTGGTTTGTGAAAAGAACACACATGCAATGACTCTAGTGGATCCATATGTGGTTTGTGGAAAAGAACATAGATGCAATGACTCTAGTGGATCAATGACCGCTGGTTGATCCATATGTGGTTTGTGGAAAGAACACACATGCAATGACACTAGTGGATCCATATGTGGTTTGTGAAAAGAACACACATGCAATGACTCTAGTGCTAGTTTTAGTATAAGAACACATGTGAAATGACTCTAGTGTTGGTATTAGTATAAGAACACACATGCAATGACTCTAGTGGGTGTATATGTGGTTTTTGAAAAGAATCCACATGCAATGACTCTAGTGGATCCATATGTGGTTTGTGGAAAAGAACACACATGCAATGACCACTGGTTGATCCATAAGTGGTTTGTGGAAAGAACACACATGCAGTGAACACTGGTTGATCCATGTGTGGTTTGTGGAAAGAACACACATGCAATGACTCAGACGGATCCATGTGTGGTTTTTGGAAACAACACACATGCAATGACCACTGGTCGATCCATGTGCGGTTTGTGGAAAGAACACACATGCAATGACACTGGTGGATCCATATGTGGTTTGTGAAAAGAACACACCTGCAATGACTCTTGTGCTGGTTTTAGTATAAGAACACACAGGCAATGACTCTAGTGCTGGTTTTAGTATAAGAACACACATGCAATGACTCTAGTACGTCCATATGTGGTTTGTGAAAAGAACA
Source organism: Avena insularis (assembly GCA_023614405.1). Lineage (NCBI taxonomy): Eukaryota > Viridiplantae > Streptophyta > Magnoliopsida > Poales > Poaceae > Avena > Avena insularis. Next base: position 268,496,841 of record CM042684.1, on the reverse strand, counting down.
CACATGCAATGACTCTAGTGGATCCATATGTGGTTTGTGGAAAAGAACACACATGCAATGACCACTGATTGATCCATAAGTGATTTGTGGAAACAACACACATGCAGTGAACACTGGTTGATCCATGTGTGGTTTGTGGAAAGAACAGACATGCAATGACTTAGGGGCATCCATGTGTGGTTTGTGGAAAGAACACACTTGCAATGACCACTAGTCGATCCATGTGCGGTTTGTGGAAAGAACACGCATGCAATGACACTGGTGGATCCATATGTGGTTTGTGAAAAGAACACACATGCAATGACTCTAGTGTTGGTTTTAGTATAAGAACACACATGCAATGACTCTATTGGGTCCATATGTGGTTTGTGAAAAGAACACACATGCAATGACTCTAGTGGATCCAGATGTGGTTTGTGGAAAAGAACACACATGCAATGACCACTTGTTGATCCATATGTGGTTTGTGGAAAGAACACACATGCAATGACACTGGTGGATCCATATGTGGTTTGTGAAAAGAACACACATGCAATGACTCTAGTGCTGGTTTTAGTATAAGAACACACATGCAATGACTCTAGTGCTGGTTTTAGTATAATAACACACATGCAATGACTCTAGTGGGTCCATATGTGGTTTGTGAAAAGAACACACATGCAATGACTCTAGTGGATCCATATGTGGTTTGTGGATAAGAACACACATGCAATGACTACTAGTGGATCCATAAGTGGTTTGTGGAAAGAACACACATGCAATGCCACTCATGGATCCATGTGTGGTTTGTGAAAAGAACACACATGCAATGCATTGGTTGATCCATATATGGTTTGTGAAAAGAACACACATGCAATCCCATTGGTTAATCCATGTATGGTTTGTGGAAAGAACACACATGCAATTACTCTAGTGGATCCATATGTAGTTTGTGAAAAAGAACACACATGCAATGACCACTGGTTGATCCATATGTGGTTTGTGGAAAGAACACACATGCAATGACACTTGTTGATCCATGCGTGGTTTGTGGAAAGAACACATATGCAATGCCATTGGTTGATCCATATGTGGTTTGTGAAAAGAACACACATGCAATGACACTAGTGGATCCATATGTGGTTTGTGGAAAAGAACACACATGCAATGACCACTGGTTGATCCATAAGTGGTTTGTGGAAAGAACACACATGCAGTGAACACTGGTTGATCCATGTGTGGTTTGTGGAAAGAACACACATGCAATGACTCAGAGGGATCCATGTGTGGTTTTTGGAAACAACACACATGCAATGACCACTGCTCGATCCATGTGTGGTTTGTGGAAAGAACACACATGCAATGACATTGGTGGATCCATATGTGGTTTGTGAAAAGAACACACCTGTAATGACTCTAGTGCTGGTTTTAGTATAAGAACACACGGGCAATGACTCTAGTGCTGGTTTTAGTATAAGAACACACATGCAATGACTCTAGTAGGTCCATATGTGGTTTGTGAAAAGAACACACATGCAATGACTCTAGTGGATCCATATGTGGTTTGTGGAAAAGAACACACATGCAATGACCAATGGTTGATCCATAAGTGATTTGTGGAAAGAACACACATGCAGTGAACACTAGTTGATCCATGTGTGGTTTGTGGAAACAACACACATGCAATGACTTAGGGGCATCCATGTGTGGTTTGTGGAAAGAACACACTTGCAATGACCACTAGTCGATCCATGTGTGGTTTGTGGAAAGAACACGCATGCAATGACACTGGTGGATCCATATGTGTTTTGTGACAAGAACACACATGCAATGACTCTAGTGGTGGTTTTAGTATAAGAACACACATGCAATGACTCTATTGGGTCCATATGTGGTTTGTGAAAAGAACACACATCCAATGACTCTATTGGATCCAGATGTGCTTTGTGGAAAAGAACACACATGCAATGACCATTTGTTGATCCATATGTGGTTTGTGGAAAGAACACACATGCAATGACACTGGTGGATCCATATGTGGTTTGTGAAAAGAACACACATGCAATGACTCTAGTGCTGGTTTTAGTATAAGAACACACATGGAATGACTCTAGTGCTGGTTTTAGTATAAGAACACACATGCAATGACTCTAGTGGGTCCATATGTGGTTTGTGAAAAGAACACACATGCAATGAGTCTAGTGGATCCATATGTGGTTTGTGGAAAAGAACACACATGCAATGACCACTGGTTGATCCATAAGTGGTTTGTGGAAAGAACACACATGCAATGCCACTCATGGATCCATGTGTGGTTTGTGAAAAGAACACACATGCAATGCATTGGTTGATCCATATATGGTTTGTGAAAAGAACACACAGGCAATACCATTGGTTGATCCATGCATGGTTTGTGGAAAGAACACACATGCAATGACTCTAGTGGATCCATATGTGGTTTGTGAAAAAGAACACACATGCAATGACCACTGGTTGATCCATATGTGGTTTGTGGAAAGAACACACATGCAATGACACTGGTTGATCCATGTTTGATTTGTGGAAAGAACACACATGCAATGCCATTGGTTGATCCATATGTGGTTTGTGAAAAGAACACACATGCAATGACACTAGTGGATCCATATGTGGTTTGTGGAAAAGAACACACATGCAATGACCACTGGTTGATCCATAAGTGGTTTGTGGAAAGAACACACATGCAGTGAACACTGGTTGATCCATGTGTGGTTTGTGGAAAGAACACACATGCAATGACTCAGGGGGATCCATGTGTGGTTTGTGGAAAGAACACACATGCAATGACCACTAGTCGATCCATGTGTGGTTTGTGGAAAGAACACACATGCAATGACACTGGTGGATCCATATGTGGTTTCTGAAAAGAACACACATGCAATGACTCTAGTGTTGGTTTTAGTATAAGAACACACATGCAATGACTCTTCTGGGTCCATATGTGGTTTGTGAAAAGAACACACATGCAATGACTCTAGTGGATCCATATGTGGTTTGTGGAAAAGAACACACATGCAATGACCACTGGTTGATCCATATGTGGTTTGTGGAAAGAACACACATGCAATGACTCAGGGGCATGCATGTGTTGTTTTTGGAAAGAACACACATGCAATGACCACTAGTCGATCCATGTGTAGTTTGTGGAAAGAACACACATGCAATGACACTGGTGGATCCATATGTGGTTTCTGAAAAGAACACACATGCAATGACTCTAGTGCTGGTTTTAGTATAAGAACACACATGCAATGACTCTTCTGGGTCCATATGTGGTTTGTGAAAAGAACACACATCCAATGACTCTAGTGGATCCAGATGTGGTTTGTGGAAAAGAACACACATGCAATGACCACTGGTTGATCCATATGTGGTTTATGGAAAGAACACACATGCAATGACTCTAGTGCTGGTTTTAGTATAAGAACACACATGGAATGACTCTAGTGCTGGTTTTAGTATAAGAACACACATGCAATGACTCTAGTGGGTCCATATGTGGTTTGTGAAAAGAACACACATGCAATGAGTCTAGTGGATCCATATGTGGTTTGTGGAAAAGAACACACATGCAATGACCACTGGTTGATCCATAAGTGGTTTGTGGAAAGAACACACATGCAATGCCACTCATGGATCCATGTGTGGTTTGTGAAAAGAACACACATGCAATGCATTGGTTGATCCATATATGGTTTGTGAAAAGAACACACATGCAATGCCATTTATAATCCATGTGTGGTTGTGTAAAGAACACAAATGCAATGACTCTAGTGGATCCATATGTGGTTTGTGAAAAAGAACACACATGCAATGACCACTGGTTGATCGATATGTGGTTTGTGGAAAGAACACACATGCAATGACACTGGTTGATCCATGTTTGATTTGTGGAAAGAACACACATGCAATGCCATTGGTTGATCCCTATGTGGTTTGTGAAAAGAACACACATGCAATGACACTAGTGGATCCATATGTGGTTTGTGGAAAAGAACACACATGCAATGCCCCTGGTTGATCCATAAGTGATTTGTGGAAAGAACACACATACAATGACATTGGTTGATCCATGTGTGGTTTGTGGAAAGAACATACATGCAATGACTCTAGTGGGTCCATGTGTGGTTTGTTAAAGAACACACATGCAATGACCACTAGTGGATCGATGTGTGGTTTGTGGAAAGAACACACATGCAATGACACTGGTGGATCCATATGTGGTTTCTGAAAAGAACACACATGCAATGACTCTAGTGTTGGTTTTAGTATAAGAACACACATGCAATGACTCTTCTGGGTCCATATGTGGTTTGTGAAAAGAACACACATGCAATGACTCTAGTGGATCCAGATGTGGTTTGTGGAAAAGAACACACATGCAATGACCACTGGTTGATCCATATGTGGTTTGTGGAAAGAACACACATGCAATGACTCAGGGGCATGCATGTGTTGTTTTTGGAAAGAACACACATGCAATGATTCTAGTGTGTCCATGTGTAGTTTGTGGAAAGAACACACATGCAATGACACTGGTGGATCCATATGTGGTTTCTGAAAAGAACACACATGCAATGACTCTAGTGCTGGTTTTAGTATAAGAACACACATGCAATGACTCTTCTGGGTCCATATGTGGTTTGTGAAAAGAACACACATCCAATGACTCTAGTGGATCCAGATGTGGTTTGTGGAAAAGAACACACATGCAATGACCACTGGTTGATCCATATGTGGTTTATGGAAAGAACACACATGCAATGACTCTAGTGCTGGTTTCAGTATAAGAACACACATGCAATGACTCTAGTGCTGGTTTTAGTATAAGAACAAACATGCAATGAATCTAGTGGGTCCATATGTGGTTTGTGAAAAGAACACACATGCAATGACTCTAGTGAATACATATGTGGTTTGTGGAAAAGAACACACATGCAATGACCACTGGTTGATCCATAAGTGGTTTGTGGAAAGAACACACATGCAATGCCACTGGTGGATCCATGTCTTGGTTTGTGAAAAGAACACACATGCAATGCATTGGTTGATCCATATATGGTTTGTGAAAATAACACACATGCAATGCCATTTGTTAATCCATGTGTGGTTTGTGGAAAGAACACACATTCAATGACTCTAGTGGATCCATATGTGGTTTGTGGAAAAGAACACACATGCAATGACCACTGGTTGATCAATATGTGGTTTGTGGAAAGAACACACATGCAATAACCACTGGTTGATCCATATGTGGTTCGTGGAAAGAACACACATGAAATGACTCTAGTGGGTCCATATGTGGTTTGTGAAAAGAACACACATGCGATGACTCTAGTGGGTCCATATCTGGTTTGTGGAAAAGAACACACATGCAATGACATTGGTTGATCCATATGTGGTTTGTGGAAAGAACACACATGCAATGACACTGTGGATCCATATGTGGTTTGTGGAAAGAACACACATGCAATGACTCTAGTGGGTCCATATGTGGTTTGTGAAAAGAACACACATGCGATGACTCTAGTGGATCCATATCTGGTTTGTGGAAAAGAACACACATGCAATGACCGCTGGTTGATCCATATGTGGTTTGTGGAAAGAACACACATGCAATGACACTGGTGGATCCATATGTGGTTTGTGGAAAGAACACACATGCAATGACTCTAGTGGGTCCATATGTGGTTTGTGAAAAGAACACACATGCGATGACTCTAGTGGATCCATATCTGGTTTGTGGAAAAGAACACACATGCAATGACCGCTGGTTGATCCATATGTGGTTTGTGGAAAGAACACACATGCAATGACACTGGTGGATCCATATGTGGTTTGTGAAAAAAGAACGCACATGCTATGACTCTAGTGCTGGTTTTAGTATAAGAACACACATGAAATGACTCTAGTGCAGGTTTTAGTATAAGAACACACATGCAATGATTCTAGTGTGTCCATATGTAGTTTGTGAAAAGAACACACATGCAATGACTCTAGTGGATACATATGTGATTTATGGAAAAGAACACACATGCAATTACCACTGGTTGATCCACAAGTGGATTGTGGAAAGAACACTCATGTAGTGAACACTGGTTGATCCATGTGTGGTTTGTGGAAAGAACACACATACAATGACTCAGGGGGATCCATGTGTGGTTTGTGGAAGAACACACATGCAATGACCACTGGTCGATCCATGTGTGGTTTGTGGAAAGAACATACATGCAATGACACTGGTGGATCCATATGTGGTTTGTGAAAAGAACACACATGCAATGAATCTAGTACTAGTTTTAGTATAAGAACACACATGCAATGACTCTAGTGTTGGTTTTAGTATAACAAGACACATGGAATGACTCTAGTGGGTCCATATGTGGTTTGTGAAAAGAACACACATGTAACGACTCTAGTGAGTCCATATGTGATTTGTGGAAAAGAACACACATGCAATGACCACTGGTTGATCCATAAGTGATTTGTGGAAAGAACACATATGTAGTGAACACTGGTTGATCCATGTGTGGTTTGTGGAAAGAACACACAAGCAATGACTCAGGGGCATCCATGTGTGGTTTATGGAAAGAACACATATGCAATGACCACTGGTCGATCCATGTGCGGTTTGTGGAAAGAACACGCATGCAATTGTTGGAGATATGCCCAAGAGGCAATAATAAAGTGGTTATTATCATATCTTCATACTTATGATAAATGTTTACATACCATGCTATAATTGTATTAACCGGAAACATTAATACTTGTGTGATTTGTAAACTAAAATAAGAGTCCCTAGTAAAGCCTCTTGTTAAACTAGCTTGTTGGTTAATATATGATCATTGTTTCCTGATCATGAACATAGAGATGTTATTAACAACAGGATCATATCGTTAGGAGAATGATGTGATGGACATACTCCTATAGATAAGCGTAGCATAAAGATCAAGTCATTTCAATAGTTCAATTGCTATATGCTTTCTGATACATAGTAACCTAATTCCTTCGACCATGAGATCATGCATATCACCTTTACTGGATGGATGCTTTGATGTCATCAAACACCACACCGTAACAGGGTGGCTATAAAAGTGGCATTGAGTGTTCGGAAAGTATTGGTTGAAACACATGGATCAAGAGTGGGATTTGTCCATCCATATGACGGATAGATATACTCTGGGCCCTCTCGGTGAAATGTCATCCAATTAGCTTGCAAGCATGTGACTGGCTCACAAGGGATCACATATCACGGGAACGAGAAAAGAGTACTTATCGGTAACGAGGTTGAACTAGGTATGCAGAGATACCGACGATCATAACCTCGGATAAGTAAACTATCGTGAGACAAAGGGAAATTGGTATCGTATGTAAGTGGTTCATTCGATCGCAAAGTAATCGTAGAAATATGTGGGAGCCATATGAATTTCCAGATTCCTCTATTGGTTATTGTTCGGAGAAGTGTCTCGATCATGTCCGCATAATTCACGAACCGTAGGGAGACACACTTAAGGATTCGACGTTGTTTGAGTAGTTATGGTATTATGAGAAAGAGACCGAATGTTGTTCGGAGTCTCGGATGGGATCCGGGATATCACGAGGAGATACGGAATGGTCCGGAGAATAAGATTCATATAAGGAAAGTCCCATTTCGGAGTTGGGGAATGGTTCCGGTGTTTTCATCGGGAACATTCTAGAAGGGCCCGGAATGTCCGGCGCCCCGGGGGGGGGGAAGGGTACATGAATGTGTCATTGTAAGTTGGAATGATTGCATCATGTACTAGGTGTTCTTGCTGTCCAAAATAAAGGGTTTATTTAAATCCTAAATTGAAAAGTCAAATGGCTAGTTTGAAAGTCAAACGGCAATTTTGGGAAGTGGGAAGAGAGGAGGATTGGTGGAGGCCGAATTGGAGGAGGGTTCCTCCCTTGGCCGGCGCCCCACCAAACCGACTTGGGGAGGGACTCTCCTCCCCTTGGCCGGCCAGCCCTCCCACCTATATAAGGAGAGGCAGGGCTCCCCTCCTAGTACACACAAGTTTCCACCTCTAATCTCCGGTTTAGAGCCGTTTTGGTTTAGAGCTTCTAATTGCTTTAGCCAGCGGTTTAGAGCCTTCTAATTGGTTTAGAGCCTTCTAATTGGTGTGTCTAATTACTTGACCCCGAATAGCCTCTCTCATAAGCTCCACCATACTGCACTGGCTTAAGGCGAAGCCTGGATTTCCCTCTACTTCCGGTACCACGCCGTTGTCTTTGCGGAATCGCGAGGAGAGTGCTACAACCTCCGCCCTTTGGAACAAGGGAGAGGAAGGTCTTCGTCAGTACCGAACGTGTGACCATTGGGAGCGCTGGAACGTGGCGCTGGAAGGATCGTCTACGCGATCTTGAGATCGGAAAGAGTACGACTACATCACCCACGAGAATCTGCTCTCGTTAACCGCTTTGGAATCTTCGAGGGTGAGTTCCTCTATCGACTCGTTGCTACAATCTAGTAGATAGATCTTGGCTTGTTTGTTTGTATGCGGTAGAAATTTTTTGTTTTCCATGCTACGAACCCCTACAGCAATGACACTGGTGGATCCATATGTGTTTTGTGACAAGAACACACATGCAATGACTCTAGTGCTGGTTTTAGTATAAGAACACACATGCAATGACTCTAGTGGGTCCATATGTGGTTTGTGAAAAGAAAACACATGCAATGACTCTAGTGAATATAGATGTGGTTTGTGGAAAAGAACACACATGCAATGACCACTGGTTGATTCATATATGGTTTGTGGAAAGAACACACATGCACTGACACTGGTGGATCCATATGTGGTTTGTGAAAAGAACACACATGCAATGACTCTAGTGCTGGTTTTAGTATAAGAACACACATGCAATGACTCTAGTGTTGGTTTTAGTATAAGAACACACATGCAATGACTCTAGTGGGTCCATATGTGGTTTGTGAAAAGAACACACATGCAATGACTCTAGTGGATCCATATGTGGTTTGTGGAAAAGAACACACATGCAATGACCACTGGTTGATCCATAAGTGGTTTGTGGAAAGAACACACATGTAATGCCACTGGTGGATCCATGTGTGGTTTGTGAAAAGAAAACACGTGCAATGCATTGGTTGATCCATATATGGTTTGTGAAAAGAACACACATGCAATGCCATTGGTTAATCCATGTGTGGTTTGTGGGAAGAACACACATGCAATGACTCTAGTGGATCCATATGTGGTTTGTGGAAAAGAACACACATGCAATGACCACTAGTTGACCCATATGTGGTTTGTGGAAAGAACACACATGCAATGACACTAGTTGATCCATGTGTAGTTTGTGGAAAGAACACACATGCAATGCCATTGGTTGATCAATATGTGGTTTGTGAAAAGAACACACATGCAATGACTCTAGTGGATCCATATGTGGTTTGTGGAAAGAACACATATGCAATGACTCTAGTGGGTCCAAATGTGGTTCATGTCAGGAAAACACATGCAATGCCATTGGTGGATCCATGTGTGGTTTGTGGAAAGAACACACATGAAATGACTCTAGTGGGTCCATATGTGGTTTGTGAAAAGAACACACATGCAATGACTCTAGTGGATCCATATGTGGTTTGTGGAAAAGAACACACATGCAATGAACATTGGTGGGTTAAATAGTGGTTTGTGGAAAAAACACACATGCAATGCCACTGGTGGATCCATGTATTGGTTTGTGAAAAGAACACACATGCAATGCATTGGTTGATCCATATATGGTTTGTGAAAAGAACACACATGCAATGCCATTGGTTAATCCATGTGTGGTTTGTGGAAAGAACACACATTCAATGACTCTAGTGGATCCATATGTGGTTTGTGGAAAGAACACACATGCAATGACCACTGGTTGATCAATATGTGGTTTGTGGAAAGAACACACATGCAATAACCACTGGTTGATCCATATGTGGTTCGTGGAAAGAACACACATGAAATGACTCTAGTGGGTCCATATGTGTTTTGTGAAAAGAACACACATGCGATGACTCTAGTGGGTCCATATCTGGTTTGTGGAAAAGAACACACATGCAATGACCGCTGGTTGATCCATATGTGGTTTGTGGAAAGAACACACATGCAATGACACTGGTGGATCCATATGTTGTTTGTGGAAAGAACACACATGCAATGACTCTAGTGGGTCCATATGTGGTTTGTGAAAAGAAGACACATGCGATGACTCTAGTGGATCCATATCTGGTTTGTGGAAAAGAACACACATGCAATGACCGCTGGTTGATCCATATGTGGTTTGTGGAAAGAACACACATGCAATGACACTGGTGGATCCATATGTGGTTTGTGAAAAAAGAACACACATGCTATGACTCTAGTGCTGGTTTTAGTATAAGAACACACATGAAATGACTCTAGTGCAGGTTTTAGTATAAGAACACACATGCAATGATTCTAGTGTGTCCATATGTAGTTTGTGAAAAGAACACACATGCAATGACTCTAGTGGATACATATGTGATTTATGGAAAAGAACACACATGCAATTACCACTGGTTGATCCACAAGTGGTTTGTGGAAAGAACACTCATGTAGTGAACACTGGTTGATCCATGTGTGGTTTGTGGAAAGAACACACATACAATGACTCAGGGGGATCCATGTGTGGTTTATGGAAAGAACACATATGCAATGACCACTGGTCGATCCATGTGCGGTTTGTGGAAAGAACACGCATGCAATTGTTGGAGATATGCCCAAGAGGCAATAATAAAGTGGTTATTATCATATCTTCATACTTATGATAAATGTTTACATACCATGCTATAATTGTATTAACCGGAAACATTAATACTTGTGTGATTTGTAAACTAAAATAAGAGTCCCTAGTAAAGCCTCTTGTTAAACTAGCTTGTTGGTTAATATATGATCATTGTTTCCTGATCATGAACATAGAGATGTTATTAACAACAGGATCATATCGTTAGGAGAATGATGTGATGGACATACTCCTATAGATAAGCGTAGCATAAAGATCAAGTCATTTCAATAGTTCAATTGCTATATGCTTTCTGATACATAGTAACCTAATTCCTTCGACCATGAGATCATGCATATCACCTTTACTGGATGGATGCTTTGATGTCATCAAACACCACACCGTAACAGGGTGGCTATAAAAGTGGCATTGAGTGTTCGGAAAGTATTGGTTGAAACACATGGATCAAGAGTGGGATTTGTCCATCCATATGACGGATAGATATACTCTGGGCCCTCTCGGTGAAATGTCATCCAATTAGCTTGCAAGCATGTGACTGGCTCACAAGGGATCACATATCACGGAGCGAAAAGAGTACTTATCGGTAACGAGGTTGAACTAGGTATGCGAGATACCGACGATCATAACCTCGGATAAGTAAACTATCGTGAGACAAAGGGAAATTGGTATCGTATGTAAGTGGTTCATTCGACGCAGTAATCGTAGAAATATGTGGAGCCATATGAATTTCCAGATTCCTCTATTGGTTATTGTTCGGAGAAGTGTCTCGATCATGTCCGCATAATTCACGAACCGTAGGGAGACACACTTAAGGATTCGACGTTGTTTGAGTAGTTATGGTATTATGAGAAAGAGACCGAATGTTGTTCAGAGTCTCGGATGGGATCCGGGATATCACGAGGAGATCCGGAATGGTCCGGAGAATAAGATTCATATAAGGAAAGTCCCGTTTCGGAGTTGGGGAATGGTTCCGGTGTTTTCATCGGGAACATTCTAGAAGGTCCCTAATGTCCGCGCCCGGAGGAAGGGCACATGAATGTGTCATTGTAAGTTGGAATGATTGCATCATGTACTAGGTGGTCTTGCTGTCCAAAATAAAGGGTTTATTTAAATCCTAAATTGAAAAGTCAAATGGCTAGTTTGAAAGTCAACGGCAATTTTGGGAAGTGGGAAGAGGAGGATTGGTGGAGGCCGGTGGAGGAGGTTCCTCCCTTGGCGGCGCCCACCAAGCCGACTTGGGGAGGACTCTCCTCCCCTTGGCGCCAGCCTCCCACCTATATAAGGAGGCAGGGCTCCCTCCTAGTACACACAAGTTTCCACCTCTAATCTCCGGTTTAGAGCCGCTTTGGTTTAGAGCTTCTAATTGCTTTAGCCAGTTTAGAGCCTTCTAATTGGTTTAGAGCCTTCTAATTGGTGTGTCTAATTACTAGACCACTAATAGCCTCTCTCATAAGCTCCACCATACTACTTTGGCTTAAGGCGAAGCCTCGGGATTTCCCTCTACTTCCTGGTACCACGCGTTGTCTTTGCGGAATCGCGAGGAGAGTGCTACAACCTCCATTTTCTTTGGAACAAGGGAGAGGAAGGTCTTCGTCGAAAATCGAACGTGTGACCGATTGCGGGAGCGCTGCTGAACGTGGTACGGAAGGATCGCTCTGCGATCTTGAGATCGGAAGAGTACGACTACATCACCCACGAGAATCGCTCTCGTTAACCGCTGGAATCTTCGAGGTGAGTTCCTCTATCGACTCGTTGCTACAATCTAGTAGATAGATCTTGGCTTGTTTGTTTGTATGCGGTAGAAAATTTTGTTTTCCATGCTACGAACCCCTACAGTGGTATCAGAGCCGTGTCTATATGTAGATCTGTTGCCTGAGTAGAACACAATGGTCATTGTGGGCATTGATGCTTTATTATAGATTGCTTTTGTGTACTTTGCATCTAGCGGTATGTTGGGATGAAGCGGCCGGGCTAACCTTACATGACATCGTTCATGAGACTTGCTCCACGCTTGACATGCAACTTGTATTGCATAAGTGGCTCTGGGTGCGCTGTTTCTCCTAGCATAGTTAAGATCCAATTTACAACGGGCAATCAACAATGCTAGTGTCAATGTTGTGGTTCTTGTTCGTAAGTTAGAACGACACTTATTGAAAGCCCCAAACCACGTAAAATATGCAAAGAAAGTAGAGGCGTCTAACTTTGTTTTGCAGGGGTGTGATGATGTGATATGGCCATGATTGTGATTATATTTGATGTATGCAATGTTCCTTATTGTAAGTTGGCAACGGCGAGAGCCATATGGTTGTCTTTAATTTTGTTAAGACCTGCGTGTCTATTCAAAGTAGTTGTAATAGTTGAAGCTGGTGGACGACAACCATGAAGAAGCGTCATTGACCTTGATGCTATGCCGGTGATGATGGAGATCATATTCGTGCTTGAAGATGGAGATCGAAAGCACAAAGAAGAAAGGCCATATCATATCACATATTATGAATTGCCTGTGATGTTAATCCTTTATGCATCTTGTATTGCTTAGTAGACGACGGTAGCATTATAAGATGATCCCTCATGCACATAAATTTCAAGTTCTAAAGTGTTCACCCTTAGTATGCACCGTTGCCAAAGCTTGCTTGAAGCACCACGTGATGATCGGGTGTCTTTGATTCAGGTGAATACAACGTAAGCAAGCCAGATTTGCTTATGCGGTAGCTAAGGTTTGATCTTGACGAGCCTAGCATGTACAGACATGGCCTCAGGAACACGGATCACCGAAAGGTAAAGCATGAGTCATATAGTAGATATGATGAACATGTTGATTGTTCGCCATTGAAGCTACATCAACTCTCGTGATGATCGGTTTTGATGTGGTGGATTTGGTTCGTGTGATCACTAAAACAATGTGATGGATGTTGTTTTAAGTGGGAGTTCACCTAGATTAATTTAATTATTAATTAGAACTCAATTTATCATAAACTAAAATCAAAGTGAATTTGCATAGTTGTTGTAGTCATTGGCATCCGTTTACCACCTTGCGCTTAGTTATAATTGAGATGATAGAACTATAGAATTCTGGTTAGTTACTTTACTGCTGGTATCGTATTGTTTTGAAGTGTTAATCTAAAGTTTAAAAGTCCTATTGCAAACTTTCAGTAATTTCCGGTTACTCCATAAAGTTTAATAATTAGTATTAAAACAAGAGTGACAATTCCAAGTGTTAGTGTTTAGTATCATGTTTGTCTCCATGATTCTTGATATTCAAAGGATTGTCTTAATATCAAGGTTATCTAGGATCTGAAAGAGTTGTTTCAGAAACCATGATGTGTGGAAGATATTGTGATATCTGAAATGAAGTTTTGGTTACAACATGATAGAGTATAATATGGCAAAAGTCATGTTCTCATATTTGATGAGAATTTGCAAAAGGTTGGAGACACTAGTTGTCCTAATCTTCCAAAAGGTTTTGGAGAGCAACATTATACTCACGATTCACCGTTATAAGCTAAAGTAGCTTGATCATGGATAAATCCATGATGAAGGTGAATATTTGATGTAGGTAAAATGTTTACTACACCAAGAGTTAACTAAAGAAAGGAATTTGAAAGAACACCAAACATTTGATAATGGTGATCTACTTCAAAGTGCAAGTCCAAAGACATTGGTATTTAACTATACACGCTTTGGACTATGTGTCATATGTATGACTCCACTATTGATGTTGATAGATTCTTTCAAATGTAAAAGGAAATCTTGAAGAGAATCTCATAAGTATATGGCAGAAAAGAAAAGACTAGAATTGTTCAGCTTAAAGTATATAGATGATATACATGTTATGGCTATATTCTTTGCTTATTAAACAAAGTGGTTCTTAAGCATTTGATACTGAATATGTTGGTATGAATCGTCATACGAAAACAACAGAATTCATGAACTACAATGGCCTAAGTAAATAGCAAAAGAATATGTGATGATGTTCATCGAGAACAAATAAAGGGTTATTATGTTGCTCGTTAAACATCAAAGCTTGCCTTCAAGATTTGTTTTATCAGGTATTATGAGAACAAAAGGGTTGTTCAAATAATTGCCGTAATCCATAAAAGATGGATGATTCACAAATCTCGTTGGAGAAATCACATCCATAAAACTAGTGCTAAAATTGTCGAAAGACAAATTGATTGAAAGATCACTTAGGAAGTGACATCGCCGCTAAATTATATTGGAAAGAAAACATGAAGAAACTCCATGTGGATGGAATTTTGGAGTCTTTGATTTTTGATCAAATAACGCTTGTGAAACTTTCCTAGAGATAATTAAAACTTCGTTCATAGGCCAAAAGGGAATGAATGACTAGCTTATTGGAACTTGTGCATATTGTTGTACGAACTCCATTATGTGTAGTCAAGAGCGATGGATTTCAACTTCATATGCTTTCTCCGAAAATTTGAGTGAATATGTGAATATTTACTTAATAAGGATGAAGTGTGAAATATTTGAAAAGTTCGAAAGATTTTCAAGATGAAGTGCAAAATCATTGTAACAAGAATATAAATAGTTTATGATAAGATCATAAAGGAAGATATTTAAGTTACAAGTTTAGCATGATACCTAAGATTTATGGAATAGTTCCGTGGATTTGCGTTTCCCGAAACACCATAAGAGTATGGAGCATTCGAGATATGTAATTAAACCTTGTTTGACATGGTAAGATCAAAGGTATAATTCATAAAACTGCCATTATATTTTAAAGATTAAAAGCTTTAGAGATTACCGTTTTTCCACTGAAAAGAGCTTCATCATAATCCGCTGAAATGACACCATATAAAGTTATGGTTTGGGATAAAACCCAAGTAGTCCTTTCTTAAACATTGGTATGCTATGCATAAGAAAGATGTGTGCAACCAAAGTCGGATGAACCTGTCTTTGTATAAATGTTAAGTATTCCTCCATAAACACCGGAGACAAAAGTGTTTGTCGCTTAGAATGTCAAGTTTCTTTGAGAAGGAATTTTTCGTGAAAAGTTAAGTGGGAGGACGATAGAACTTTGATAAGGTTAAAGGAACCTTAGCTATATGTGCATAGTTGCGCAGCACCGAAAAGTGTTCCGGAGGCAGCAACAATGCTCATGGCTCACGTGCCTCAAAGGTTGTGGTCACGGAGGTCTAAGTTTCTATTGAACCAAGTAGGTCAAGTAAACAATCAAATACCAAGATTTGAGGGTTAAATCATTATTTGAGAATAATGAACCTACTACATGCAAAGAAGCAATGATGGGCCTTGACTCCGTCTAATGGCTTGAAGCCATAAAATCCGTGAAAGTTCCATACACAAGAAATCAAGTTTTGAACTTGAAGGACCCTCGAAAAAGGTGTAAGACCTTGCAGTTGTGTTTGGATCTATAAAGAAGTAGACATGGATGTTTCACATCTATTAAATAGTCGACATGTTGGGAAAGAGTTCACAACAATGTTCAAAGGTTGTATATGACAAGATTTGATCTTTCATAGCGATTTTTAGTCTAGACTGATTAATGTAGCAACCACTACATA
Organism: Avena insularis; assembly: GCA_023614405.1. NCBI lineage: Eukaryota > Viridiplantae > Streptophyta > Magnoliopsida > Poales > Poaceae > Avena > Avena insularis. The sequence goes on along the minus strand of CM042684.1, from coordinate 268,480,489 downwards.
TAATTTTGTAGTAGAATACACAAAACAAGTTCTTCTAATAGAATGGTTACCTAGGACGTGTGCATGACACGGTCCAAAGGGTTTTGTTAATTCAAAGGATGCTAAATGCATATGCAAACTTCAATGGTTGAAGTAAGCATAGCGGAGTTGGAATCTTCACTATGATGAAACTGTTAAAAGAGTTTAATTTCATCGGAGACAATGAAGATGCTTGCATTTGCAAGAAATTAAGTGGGAGCGCTAAAACATATTTCTAATACATTATGTGGAGGACATATTGTTGATTGGAAATGATGTATCTTTTATTAACACATATTAAGAATTTCATCCCGATGAAAGACTTAGGCAAAACCCAAATATTTGGCATCAATAGACGCTAATATGGTTGTGCCAGAAGTACATAGACGAGATATTGAATGAGTTCAATATAGAAACTACAAGAAAAGGTTCTTGTCGCACAGAAAGGATTGAATGAGTTCAATGTTGATGATATATTCAAATGTATTGACATTTGGTAAGTGAAACAAAGATTCAAATATAGATTGATACTTGATGTATGAAATCACAAAGAGTGTTTATATCAATCATACTGTGGTATGTACAAATCCAGATATGTCCTATGCTCTAAATGTTATGAGCATATACCAGAATGATTCATAAGATGATCATTGGACGATAGTAAGGATATTCTTATGATCTTTTGGAAGAACTAAGAGTATATTATTTGTAGAAGTGACGAATAGATGGTTAGTTCATTGTAAAAGTACTACATTGATACTAGTTTTGTCACAGAGTACAAATTAAGTTTTATCTCAATCTAAACTAAGGGTGGCACAATATAATGGAAAGTAAGTTCCATAATGGATTTGGATGAGTTCCAAAGTTAAGACATTGTGACAGATACTACAACAAAAGGCTAAGTATATGACTGCTATTATAGCAGCAAAGAGGGCATTTGTGTCAAGTAGTTTGTTATCAAACTAGGTGTAGTTCACAGATGTATAATACTATGAAGATATATTGTGCGACAATATTATCAACATGTTTTAACCCCAAAGAACTAAAGGTCACACCGAAAGACCAAATTATACAAAGCCATCTCATTAGAGAATGAGTGATGCGTAGAGACGCAAAGATATGCAATTACACACGGACCTGGAAGTGTCAGATCCGGAGATCAGTTAACCACTAGCAATCGTGTACATACAACACCAGAAAGCCATAGGTGTTGAAAACACAAAGGTTTGAAACTAGATTATTGACTCTAGTGCAAGTGGGAGACTGTTGGAGATATGCCCAAGAGGCAATAATAAAGTGGTTATTATCATATCTTCATACTTATGATAAATGTTTACATACCATGCTATAATTGTATTAACGAAACATTAATACTTGTGTGATTTGTAAACTAAAATAAGAGTCCCTAGTAAAGCCTCTTGTTAAACTAGCTTGTTGGTTAATATATGATCATTGTTTCCTGATCATGAACATAGAGATGTTATTAACAACAGGATCATATCGTTAGGAGAATGATGTGATGGACATACTCCTATAGATAAGCGTAGCATAAAGATCAAGTCATTTCAATAGTTCAATTGCTATATGCTTTCTGATACATAGTAACCTAATTCCTTCGACCATGAGATCATGCATATCACCTTTACTGGATGGATGCTTTGATGTCATCAAACACCACACCGTAACAGGGTGGCTATAAAAGTGGCATTGAGTGTTCAGAAAGTATTGGTTGAAACACATGGATCAAGAGTGGGATTTGTCCATCCATATGACGGATAGATATACTCTGGGCCCTCTCGGTGAAATGTCATCCAATTAGCTTGCAAGCATGTGACTGGCTCACAAGGGATCACATATCACGGGAACGAGAAAAGAGTACTTATCAGTAACGAGGTTGAACTAGGTATGCAGAGATACCGACGATCATAACCTCGGATAAGTAAACTATCGTGAGACAAAGGGAAATTGGTATCGTATGTAAGTGGTTCATTCGATCGCAAAGTAATCGTAGAAATATGTGGGAGCCATATGAATTTCCAGATTCCTCTATTGGTTATTGTTCGGAGAAGTGTCTCGATCATGTCCGCATAATTCACGAACCGTAGGGAGACACACTTAAGGATTCGACGTTGTTTGAGTAGTTATGGTATTATGAGAAAGAGACCGAATGTTGTTCGGAGTCTCGGATGGGATCCGGGATATCACGAGGAGATCCGGAATGGTCCGGAGAATAAGATTCATATAAGGAAAGTCCCATTTCGGAGTTGGGGAATGGTTCCGGTGTTTTCATCGGGAACATTCTAGAAGGTTCCGGAATGTCCGGCGCTCCGGGGGGGGAAGGGTACATGAATGTGTCATTGTAAGTTGGAATGATTGCATCATGTACTAGGTGTTCTTGCTGTCCAAAATAAAGGGTTTATTTAAATCCTAAATTGAAAAGTCAAACGGCTAGTTTGAAAGTCAAACGGCAATTTTGGGAAGTGGGAAGAGAGGAGGATTGGTGGAGGCCGAATTGGAGGAGGGTTCCTCCCTTGGCCGGCGCCCCACCAAGCCGACTTGGGGAGGGACTCTCCTCCCCTTGGCCGGCCCTCCCACCTATATAAGGAGGGGCAGGGCTCCCCTCCTAGTACACACAAGTTTCCACCTCTAATCTCCGGTTTAGAGCCGTTTTGGTTTAGAGCTTCTAATTGCTTTAGCCAGCGGTTTAGAGCCTTCTAATTGGTTTAGAGCCTTCTAATTGGTGTGTCTAATTACTAGACCACTAATAGCCTCTCTCATAAGCTCCACCATACTCGCACCGGCTTAAGGCGAAGCCCCTGGGATTTCCCTCTACTTCCTGTACCACGCCGTTGTCTTTCTTGAATCATGAGGAGAGTGCTACAACCTCCGCTTGCTGGAACAAGGGAGAGGAAGGTCTTCGTCAGTACGACGTGTGACCGATCATGGAGCGCTGCTGGAACGTGGCGCTGGAAGGATCGTCTACGCGATCTTGAGATCGGAAAGAGTACGACTACATCACCCACGAGAATCTGCTCTCGTTAACCGCTTTGGAATCTTCGAGGGTGAGTTCCTCTATCGACTCGTTGCTACAATCTAGTAGATAGATCTTGGCTTGTTTGTTTGTATGCGGTAGAAATTTTTTGTTTTCCATGCTACGAACCCCTACAGCAATGACACTGGTGGATCCATATGTGTTTTGTGACAAGAACACACATGCAATGACTCTAGTGCTGGTTTTAGTATAAGAACACACATGCAATGACTCTAGTGGGTCCATATGTGGTTTGTGAAAAGAAAACACATGCAATGACTCTAGTGAATATAGATGTGGTTTGTGGAAAAGAACACACATGCAATGACCACTGGTTGATTCATATGTGGTTTGTGGAAAGAACACACATGCACTGACACTGGTGGATCCATATGTGGTTTGTGAAAAGAACACACATGCAATGACTCTAGTGCTGGTTTTAGTATAAGAACACACATGCAATGACTCTAGTGTTGGTTTTAGTATAAGAACACACATGCAATGACTCTAGTGGGTCCATATGTGGTTTGTGAAAAGAACACACATGCAATGACTCTAGTGGATCCATATGTGGTTTGTGGAAAGAACACACATGCAATGACCACTGGTTGATCCATCAGTGGTTTGTGGAAAGAACACACATGTAATGACACTGGTGGATCCATGTGGTTTGTGAAAAGAAAACACGTGCAATGCATTGGTTGATCCATATATGGTTTGTGAAAAGAACACACATGCAATGCCATTGGTTAATCCATGTGTGGTTTGTGGGAAGAACACACATGCAATGACTCTAGTGGATCCATATGTGGTTTGTGGAAAAGAACACACATGCAATGACCACTAGTTGACCCATATGTGGTTTGTGGAAAGAACACACATGCAATGACACTAGTTGATCCATGTGTAGTTTGTGGAAAGAACACACATGCAATGCCATTGGTTGATCAATATGTGGTTTGTGAAAAGAACACACATGCAATGACTCTAGTGGATCCATATGTGGTTTGTGGAAAGAACACATATGCAATGACTCTAGTGGGTCCAAATGTGGTTCATGTCAGGAAAACACATGCAATGCCATTGGTGGATCCATGTGTGGTTTGTGGAAAGAACACACATGAAATGACTCTAGTGGGTCCATATGTGGTTTGTGAAAAGAACACACATGCAATGACTCTAGTGGATCCATATGTGGTTTGTGGAAAAGAACACACATGCAATGAACATTGGTGGGTTCGTAAGTGGTTTGTGGAAAAAACACACATGCAATGCCACTGGTGGATCCATGTCTTGGTTTGTGAAAAGAACACACATGCAATGCATTGGTTGATCCATATATGGTTTGTGAAAAGAACACACATGCAATGCCATTGGTTAATCCATGTGTGGTTTGTGGAAAGAACACACATTCAATGACTCTAGTGGATCCATATGTGGTTTGTGGAAAAGAACACACATGCAATGACCACTGGTTGATCAATATGTGGTTTGTGGAAAGAACACACATGCAATAACCACTGGTTGATCCATATGTGGTTCGTGGAAAGAACACACATGAAATGACTCTAGTGGGTCCATATGTGTTTTGTGAAAAGAACACACATGCGATGACTCTAGTGGGTCCATATCTGGTTTGTGGAAAAGAACACACATGCAATGACCGCTGGTTGATCCATATGTGGTTTGTGGAAAGAACACACATGCAATGACACTGGTGGATCCATATGTTGTTTGTGGAAAGAACACACATGCAATGACTCTAGTGGGTCCATATGTGGTTTGTGAAAAGAAGACACATGCGATGACTCTAGTGGATCCATATCTGGTTTGTGGAAAAGAACACACATGCAATGACCGCTGGTTGATCCATATGTGGTTTGTGGAAAGAACACACATGCAATGACACTGGTGGATCCATATGTGGTTTGTGAAAAAAGAACACACATGCTATGACTCTAGTGCTGGTTTTAGTATAAGAACACACATGAAATGACTCTAGTGCAGGTTTTAGTATAAGAACACACATGCAATGATTCTAGTGTGTCCATATGTAGTTTGTGAAAAGAACACACATGCAATGACTCTAGTGGATACATATGTGATTTATGGAAAAGAACACACATGCAATTACCACTGGTTGATCCACAAGTGGTTTGTGGAAAGAACACTCATGTAGTGAACACTGGTTGATCCATGTGTGGTTTGTGGAAAGAACACACATACAATGACTCAGGGGGATCCATGTGTGGTTTGTGGAAGAACACACATGCAATGACCACTGGTCGATCCATGTGTGGTTTGTGGAAAGAACATACATGCAATGACACTGGTGGATCCATATGTGGTTTGTGAAAAGAACACACATGCAATGAATCTAGTACTAGTTTTACTATAAGAACACACATGCAATGACTCTAGTGTTGGTTTTAGTATAACAAGACACATGCAATGACTCTAGTGGGTCCATATGTGGTTTGTGAAAAGAACACACATGTAATGACTCTAGTGGATCCATATGTGATTTGTGGAAAAGAACACACATGCAATGACCACTGGTTGATCCATAAGTGATTTGTGGAAAGAACACATACGTAGTGAACACTGGTTGATCCATGTGTGGTTTTTGTGGAAAGAACACACAAGCAATGACTCAGGGGCATCCATGTGTGGTTTATGGAAAGAACACATATGCAATGACCACTGGTCGATCCATGTGCGGTTTGTGGAAAGAAGACACATGCAATGACACTGGTGGATCCATATATGGTTTCTGAAAAGAACACACATGCAATGACTCTAGTGCTGGTTTTAGTATAAGAACACACATGCAATGACTCTAGTGGGTCCATATGTGGTTTGTGAAAAGAACACACATGCAATGACTCTAGTGAATATAGATGTGGTTTGTGGAAAAGAACACACATGCAATGACCACTGGTTGATTCATATGTGGTTTGTGGAAAGAACACACATGCACTGACACTGGTGGATCCATATGTGGTTTGTGAAAAGAAGACACATGCAATGACTCTAGTGATGGTTTTAGTATAAGAACACACATGCAATGACTCTAGTGTTGGTTTTAGTATAATAACACACATGCAATGACTCTAGTGGGTCCATATGTGGTTTGTGAAAAGAACACACATGCAATGACTCTAGTGGATCCATATGTGGTTTGTGGAAAAGAACACACATGCAATGACCACTGGTTGATCCATAAGTGGTTTGTGGAAAGAACACACATGTAATGCCACTGGTGGATCCATGTGTGGTTTGTGAAAAGAAAACACATGCAATGCATTGGTTGATCCATATATGGTTTGTGAAAAGAACACACATGCAATGCCATTGGTTAATCCATGTGTGGTTTGTGGGAAGAACACACATGCAATGACTCTAGTGGATCCATATGTGGTTTGTGGAAAAGAACACACATGCAATGACCACTAGTTGACCCATATGTGGTTTGTGGAAAGAACACACATGCAATGACACTAGTTGATCCATGTGTAGTTTGTGGAAAGAACACACATGCAATGCCATTGGTTGATCAATATGGGTTTGTGAAAAGAACACACATGCAATGACTCTAGTGGATCCATATGTGGTTTGTGGAAAGAACACGTATGCAATGACTCTAGTGGGTCCAAATGTGGTTCATGTCAGGAAAACACATGCAATGCCATTGGTGGATCCATGTGTGGTTTGTGGAAAGAACACACATGAAATGACTCTAGTGGGTCCATATGTGGTTTGTGAAAAGAACACACATGCAATGACTCTAGTGGATCCATATGTGGTTTGTGGAAAAGAACACACATGCAATGAACATTGGTGGGTTCGTAAGTGGTTTGTGGAAAAAACACACATGCAATGACTCTAGTGGGTCCATATGTGGTTTGTGAAAAGAAGACACATGCCATGACTCTAGTGCTGGTTTTAGTATAAGAACACACATGCAATGACTCTAGTGGGTCCATTTGTGGTTTGTGAAAAGAACACACGTGAAATGACTCTAGTAGATCCATAAGTGGTTTGTGGAAAAGAACACACAACCAATGACCACTAGCTGATCCATGTGTGGTTCATGATAGGAACACACATGCAATGAACACTAGTCGATCCATATGTGATTCTTGACAGGAACAAATATGCAATGACTCTAGTGGGTCCATATGTGGTTTGTGAAAAGAACACACATGCAATGACTCTAGTGGATCCATATGTCGTTTGTGGAAAGAACACACATGCAATGACACTAGTTGATCCATATGTGGTTTGTGGAAAGAACAAACATGCGATGACTCAGGTGGATCCATGTGTGGTTTGTGGAAAGAACACACATGCAATGACCACTGGTCAATCCATGTGTGGTTTGTGGAAAGAACACACATGCAATGACACTAGTGGATCCATATGTGGTTTCTGAAAAGAACACACATGCAATGACTCTAGTGCTGGTTTTAGTATAAGAACACACAAGCAATGACTCTAGTGGGTCCATATGTGGTTTGTGAAAAGAACACACATGAAATGACTCTAGTGGATCCATATGTGGTTTGTGGAAAAGAACACACATACAATGACCACTGGTTGATCCATATGTGGTTTGTGGAAAGAACACACATGCAATGACACTGGTGGATCCATATGTGGTTTGTGAAAAGAACACACATGCAATGACTCTAGTGCTGGTTTTAGTATAAGAACACACATGCAATGACTCTAGTGTTGGTTTTACTATAAGAACACACATGCAATGACTCTAGTTGATCCATGTGTGGTTCATGACAGGAACACACATGCAATCACTCTAGTGGATCCAAATGTGGTTTGTCGAAAAGAACACACATGCAATGACCACTAGTTGATCCATATGTGGTTTGTGGAAAGAACACACATGCAATGACACTAGTGGATCCATATGTGGTTTGTGAAAGAACACACATGCAATGACTCTAGTGCTAGTTTTAGTATAAGAACACACATGCAATGACTCTAGTGGGTCCATATGTGGTTTGTGAAAAGAACACACATGCAATGACTCTAGTGGATCCATATGTGGTTTGTGGAAAAGAACACACATGCAATGACCACTGGTTGATCCATAAGTGGTTTGTGGAAAGAACACACATGTAATGCCACTGGTGGATCCATGTGTGGTTTGTGAAAAGAAAACACGTGCAATGCATTGGTTGATCCATATATGGTTTGTGAAAAGAACACACATGCAATGCCATTGGTTAATCCATGTGTGGTTTGTGGGAAGAACACACATGCAATGACACTGGTGGATCCATATGTGGTTTGTGGAAAGAACACACATGCAATGACTCTAGTTGGTCCATATGTGGTTCATATCAGGAACACACATGCAATGCCATTGGTGGATCCATGTGTGGTTTGTGGAAAGAATACACATGCAATGACCCTAGTGGGTCCATATGTGGTTTGTGAAAAGTAGACACATGCAATGACTCTAGTGGATCCATATGTGGTTTGTGGAAAGAACATACATGCAATGACTCAAGTGGGTCCATATGTGGTTTGTGAAAAGAACACACATGCAATGACTCTAGTACTGGTTTTAGTATAAGAACACACATGCAATGACTCTAGTGGGTCCATATGTGGTTTGTGAAAAGAACACACATGCAATGACCGCTGGTTGATCCATATGTGGTTTGTGGAAAGAACACACATGCAATGACACTGGTGGATCCATATGTGGTTTGTGAAAAGAACACACATGCAATGACTCTAGTGGTGGTTTTAGTATAAGAACACACATGAAATGACTCTAGTGCTGGTTTTAGTATAAGAACACACATGCAATGACTCTCGTGGGTCCATATGTGGTTTGTGAAAAGAACACACAGGCAATGACTCTAGTGGATCCATATGTGGTTTGTGGAAAAGAACACACATGCAATGACCACTGGTTGATCCATAAGTGATTTATGGAAAGAACACACATGTAGTGAACATTGGTTGATCCATGTGTGGTTTGTAGAAAGAACACACATGCAATGACTCAGGGGCATCCATGTGTGGTTTGTGGAAAGAACACATATGCAATGACCACTGGTCGATCCATGTGTGGTTTGTGGAAAGAACACACATGCAATGACACTGGTGGATCCATATGTGGTTTCTGAAAAGAATACATATGCAATGACTCTAGTGCTGGTTTTAGCAATATTAAGGATATCGCTTATCGGTAATTTATCGGCCGGCTGAAATTTGGCGATTTTTCAGCGTATCGGCCAATTTATCGGGCGATAAATCGGAAAATCGGCCAATAAATCACTCGGCATATCGGTCACTCCCCGAGTAGTGATAAATCGGGCGATTAGTCGGCATATCGGCCGATTTTTGAATAGTGGGTTTTAGTATAAGAACACACATGCAATGAATCTAGTGGGTCCGTATGTGGTTTGTGAAAAGAACACACATGCAATAACTCTAGTGGATCTAGATGTGGTTTGTGGATAAGAACACAAATGCAATGACCACTAGTTGATCCATATGTGGTTTGTGGAAAGAACACACATGCAATGACACTGGTGGATCCATATGTGGTTTGTGAAAAGAACACACATGTAATGACTCTAGTGCTGGTTTTAGTATAAGAACATACATACAATGACTCTAGTGCTGGTTTTAGTATAAGAACACACATGCAATGACTCTAGTGGGTCCATATGTGGTTTCTGAAAAGAACACACATGCAATGACTCTAGTGGATCCATATGTGGTTTGTGGAAAAGAACACGCATGTAATGACCACTGGTTGATCCATAAGTGGTTTGTGGAAAGAACACACATGCAATGCACTGGTGGATCCATGTGTGGTTTGTGAAAAGAAAACACATGCAATGCATTGGTTGATCCATATATGGTTTGTGAAAAGAACACACATGCAATGCCATTGGTTAATCCATGTGTGGTTTGTGGAAAGAACACACATGCAATGACTCTAGTGGATCCATATGTGGTTTGTGGAAAAGAACACACATGGAATGACCACTAGTTGACCCATATGTGGTTTGTGGAAAAACACAAATGCAATGACACTGGTTGATCCATGTGTGGTTTGTGGAAAGAACACACATGCAATGCCATTGGTTGATCCATATGTGGTTTGTGAAAAGAACACACATGCAATGACTCTAGTGGGTCCAAATGTGGTTCATGTCAGGAACACACATGCAATGCCATTGGTGGATGCATGTGTGGTTTGTGGAAAGAATTGTGGAAAGAACACAGATGCAATGACTCTAGTGGTTCCATATGTGGTTTGTGAAAAGAACACACATGCAATGACTCTAGTGGATCCATATGTGGTTTGTGGAAAAGAACACATATGGAATGAACACTAGTGGATTCGTCAGTGGTTTGTGGAAAGAGCACACATGTAATGACTCTAGTGGGCCCATATGTGGTTTGTGTAAAGAACACACATGCAATGACTTTAGTGCTGGTTTTAGTATAAGAACACACATGCAATGACTCTAGTGGGTCCATATGTGGTTTGTGAAAAGAACACACGTGCAATGACTCTAGTGGATCCATAAGTGGTTTATGGAAAAGAACACACAACAAATAACCACTGGCTGATCCATGTGTGGTTCATGACAGGAACAAACATGCAATGAACACTGGTGGATCCATATGTGATTCTTGACAGGAACAAATATGCAATGACTCTAGTGGGTCCATATGTTGTTTGTGAAAAGAACACACATGCAATGACTCTAGTGGATCCATATGTCGTTTGTGGAAAGAACACACATGCAATGACATTGGTTGATCCATATGTGGTTTGTGGAAAGAACAGACATGCAATTACTCAGGTGGATCAATGTGTGGTTTGTGGAAAGAACACACAAGTAATGACCTCTGGTCGATCCTTGTGTGGTTTGTGGAAAGAACACACATGCAATGACACTAGTGGATCCATATGTGGTTTCTGAAAAGAACACACATCCAATGACTCTAGTGCTGGTTTTAGTATAAGAACACACATGCAATGACTCTAGTGGGTCCATATGTGGTTTGTGAAATGAACACACGTGCAATGAATCTAGTGGATCCATATGTGGTTTGTGGAAAGAACACACATGCAATGACACTGGTGGATCAATATGTGGTTTGTGAAAAGAACACACATGCAATAACTCTAGTGCTGGTTTTAGTATAAGAACACACATGCAAGGACTCTAGTGCTGGTTTTAGTATAAGAACACACATGCAATGACTCTAGTTGATCCATGTGTGGTTCATGACAGGAACACACATGCAATGACTCTAGTGGATCCATATGTGGTTTGTGGAAAAGAACACACATGCAATGACCACTGGGTTATCCATATGTGGTTTGTGGACAGAACACACATGCAATGACTCTAGTGCTGGTTTTAGTATAAGAACACACATGCAATGACTCTAGTGCTGGTTTTACTATAAGAACACACATGCAATGACTCTATTTGATCCATGTGTGGTTCATGACAGGAACACACATGCAATGACTCTAGTGGATCCATATGTGGTTTGTGGAAAAGAACACACATGCAATGACAGGGGTGGATCCATGTATGGTTTGTGTAAAGAACACACATGCAATGCCATTGGTTGATCCATATGTGGTTTGTGAGAAGAACACACATGCAATGCCATTGGTTAATCCATGTGTGGTTTGTGAAAAGAACACACATAAAATGACTCTAGTGGATCCATATGTGGTTTGCGAAAAAGAACACACATGCAATGACCACTGGTTGATCCATAAGTGATTTGTGGAAAGAACACAAATGCAGTGAACACAGGTTGATCCATGTGTGGTTTGTGGAAAGAACACACCTGCAATGACTCAGGGGCATCCATGTGTGGTTTGTGGAAAGAACACACATGCAATGACCACTAGTCGATCCATGTGTGGTTTGTGGAAATAACACACATGCAATGACACTGGTGGATCCATATGTGGTTTCTAAAATGAACACACATGCAATGACTCTAGTGCTGGTTTTAGTATAAGAACACACATGCAATGACTCTACTGGGTCCATATGTGGTTTGTGAAAAGAACACACATGCAATGACTAGTGGATCCAGATGTGGTTTGTGGAAAAGAACACACATGCAATGACCACTGGTTGATCCATATGTGGTTTGTGGAAAGAAAACACATGCAATGACACTGGTTCATCCATATGTGGTTTGTGAAAAGAACACACATGCAATTACTCTAGTGCTGGTTTTAGTATAAGAACACACATGCAATGACTCTAGTGCTGGTTTTAGTATAAGAACACACATGCAATGATTCTAGTGGGTCCATATGTGGTTTGTGAAAATAACACACATGCAATGACTCTAGTGGATCCATATGTGGTTTGTGGAAAAGAACACACATGCAATGACCACTGGTTGATCCATAAGTGGTTTGTGGAAAGAACACACATGCAATTCCACTGCTGGATCCATGTGTGGTTTGTGAAAAGAACACACATGCAATGCATTGGTTGATCCATATATGGTTTGTGAAAAGAACACACATGCAATGCCATTGGTTAATCCATGTGTGGTTTGTGGAAAGAACACACATGCAATGACTGTAGTGGATCCATATGTGGTTTGCGGAAAAGAACACACATGCAATGACCACTGGTTGATCCATATGTGGTTTGTGGAAACAACACACATGCAATGATACTAGTTGATCCGTGTGTGGTTTGTGGAAAGAACACACATGCAATGCCACTGGTTGATCCATATGTGGTTTGTGAAAAGAACACATATGCAATGACTCTATTGGATCCATATGTGGTTTGTGGAAAAGAACACACATGCAATGACCACTGGTTGATCCATATGTGGTTTGTGGAAAGAACACACATGCAATGACACTGGTTGATCCATGTGTGGTTTGTGGAAATAACACACATGCAATGCCATTGGTTGATCCATATGTGGTTTGTGAAAAGAACACACATGCAATGACTCTAGTGGATCCATATGTGGTTTGTGGAAAGAACACACATGTAATGACTCTAGTGGGTCCATATGTAGTTCATGTCAGGAACACACATGCAATGTCATTGGTGGATCCATGTGTGGTTTGTGGAAAGAATACACATGCAATGACCCTAGTGGGTCCATATGTGGTTTGTGAAAAGTACACACATGCAATGACTCTAGTGGATCCATATGTGGTTTGTGGAAAGAACACACATGCAATGACTCAAGTGGGTCCATATGTGGTTTGTGAAAAGAACACACATGCAATGACTCTAGTGCTGGTTTTAGTATAAGAACACACATGCAATGACTCTAGTGTGTCCATATGTGGTTTGTGAAAAGAACACACATGCAATGACTCTACTGGATCCATATATGGTTTGTGGAAAAGAACACGCATGCAATGACCGCTGGTTGATCCATATGTGGTTTTTGGAAAGAACACACATGCAATGACACTGGTGGATCCATATGTGGTTTGTGAAAAGAACACACATGCAATGACTCTAGTGCTGGTTTTAGTATAAGAACACACATGAAATGACTCTAGTGCTGGTTTTAGTATAAGAACACACATGTAATGACTCTAGTGGGTCCATATGTGGTTTGTGAAAAGAACATACATGCAATGACTCTAGTGGTTCCATATGTGATTTGTGGAAAAGAACACACATGCAATGACCACTGGTTGATCCATAAGTGGTTTGTGGAAAGAACAGACATGCAGTGAACACTGGTTGATCCATGTGTGGTTTGTGGAAAGAACACACATGCAATGACTCCGGGGGGTCCATGTGTGGTTTGTGGAAATAACAAACATGCAATGACACTGGTGGATCCATATGTGGTTTGTGGAAAGAACACACATGCAATGACACTGGTGGATCCATATGTGGTTTGTGAAAAGAACACACATGCAATGACTCTAGTACTGGTTTTAGTATAAGAACACGCATGCAATGACTCTAGTGCTGGTTTTAGTATAAGAACACACATGCAATGACTCTCATGGGTCCAGATGTGGTTTGTGAAAAGAACACACATGCAATGACTCTAGTGGATCCATATATGGTTTGTGGAAAAGAACACATATGCAATGACCACTGGTTGATCCATAAGTGATTTGTGTAAAGAACACACATGCAGTGAACACTGGTTGATCCATGTGTGGTTTGTGGAAAGAACACACATGCAACGACTCAAGGGCATCCATGTGTGGTTTGTGGAAAGAACACATATGCAATGACCACTGGTCGATCCATGTGTGGTTTGTGGAAAGAACACACATGCAATGACACTGGTGGATCCATATGTGGTTTCTAAAATGAACACACATGCAATGACTCTAGTGCTGGTTTTAGTATAAGAACACACATGCAATGACTCTACTGGGTCCATATGTGGTTTGTGAAAAGAACACACATGCAATGACTAGTGGATCCAGATGTGGTTTGTGGAAAAGAACACACATGCCATGACCACTGGTTGATCCATATGTGGTTTGTGGAAAGAAAACACATGCAATGACACTGGTTCATCCATATGTGGTTTGTGAAAAGAACACACATGCAATGACTGTAGTGCTGGTTTTAGTATAAGAACACACATGCAATGACTCTAGTGCTGGTTTTAGTATAAGAACACACATGCAATGATTCTAGTGGGTCCATATGTGGTTTGTGAAAAGAACACACAGGCAATGACTCTAGTGGATCCATATGTGGTTTGTGGAAAAGAACACACATGCAATGACCACTGGTTGATCCATAAGTGGTTTGTGGAAAGAACACACATGCAATTCCACTGCTGGATCCATGTGTGGTTTGTGAAAAGAACACACATGCAATGCATTGGTTGATCCATATATGGTTTGTGAAAAGAAAACACATGCAATGCCATTGGTTAATCCATGTGTGGTTTGTGGAAAGAACACACATGCAATGACTGTAGTGTATCCATATGTGGTTTGCGGAAAAGAACACACATGCAATGACCACTGGTTGATCCATATGTGGTTTGTGGAAACAACACACATGCAATGATACTAGAGTATCCGTGTGTGGTTTGTGGAAAGAACACACATGCAATGCCACTGGTTGATCCATATGTGGTTTGTGAAAAGAACACATATGCAATGACTCTATTGGATCCATATGTGGTTTGTGGAAAAGAACACACATGCAATGACCACTGGTTGATCCATATGTGGTTTGTGGAAAGAACACACATGCAATGACACTGGTTGATCCATGTGTGGTTTGTGGAAATAACACACATGCAATGCCATTGGTTGATCCATATGTGGTTTGTGAAAAGAACACAAATGCAATGACTCTAGTGGATCCATATGTGGTTTGTGGAAAGAACACACATGTAATGACTCTAGTGTGTCCATATGTAGTTCATGTCAGGAACACACATGCAATATCATTGGTGGATCCATGTGTGGTTTGTGGAAAGAATACACATGCAATGACCCTAGTGGGTCCATATGTGGTTTGTGAAAAGTACACACATGCAATGACTCTAGTGGATCCATATGTGGTTTGTGGAAAGAACACACATGCAATGACTCAAGTGGGTCCATATGTGGTTTGTGAAAAGAACACAGATGCAATGCCACTGGTTGATCCATATGTGGTTTGTGAAAAGAACACATATGCAATGACTCTATTGGATCCATATGTGGTTTGTGGAAAAGAACACACATGCAATGACCACTGGTTGATCCATATGTGGTTTGTGGAAAGAAAACACATGCAATGACACTGGTTCATCCATATGTGGTTTGTGCAAAGAACACACATGCAATTACTCTAGTGCTGGTTTTAGTATAAGAACACACATGCAATGACTCTAGTGCTGGTTTTAGTATAAGAACACACATGCAATGATTCTAGTGGGTCCATATGTGGTTTGTGAAAATAACACACATGCAATGACTCTAGTGGATCCATATGTGGTTTGTGGAAAAGAACACACATGCAATGACCACTGGTTGATCCATAAGTGGTTTGTGGAAAGAACACACATGCAATTCCACTTCTGGATCCATGTGTGGTTTGTGAAAAGAACACACATGCAATGCATTGGTTGATCCATATATGGTTTGTGAAAAGAACACACAAGCAATGCCATTGGTTAATCCATGTGTGGTTTGTGGAAAGAACACACATGCAATGACTGTAGTGGATCCATATGTGGTTTGCGGAAAAGAACCCACATGCAATGACCACTGGTTGATCCATATGTGGTTTGTGGAAACAACACACATGCAATGATACTAGTTGATCCGTGTGTGGTTTGTGGAAAGAACACAGATGCAATGCCAATGGTTGATCCATATGTGGTTTGTGAAAAGAACACATATGCAATGACTCTATTGGATCCATATGTGGTTTGTGGAAAAGAACACACATGC
Organism: Avena insularis; assembly: GCA_023614405.1. Classification (NCBI taxonomy): domain Eukaryota; kingdom Viridiplantae; phylum Streptophyta; class Magnoliopsida; order Poales; family Poaceae; genus Avena; species Avena insularis. Next base: position 268,463,987 of record CM042684.1, on the reverse strand, counting down.
AATGACCACTGGTTGATCCATATGTGGTTTGTGGAAAGAACACACATGCAATGACACTAGTTGATCCATGTGTGGATTGTGGAAATAACACACATGCAATGCTATTGGTTGATCCATATGTGGTTTGTGAAAAGAACACACATGCAATGACTCTAGTGGATCCATATGTGGTTTGTGGAAAGAACACACATGTAATGACTCTAGTGGGTCCATATGTAGTTCATGTCAGGAACACACATGCAATGTCATTGGTGGATCCATGTGTGGTTTGTGGAAAGAATACACATGCAATGACCCTAGTGGGTCCATATGTGGTTTGTGAAAAGTACACACATGCAATGACTCTAGTGGATCCATATGTGGTTTGTGGAAAGAACACACATGCAATGACTCAAGTGGGTCCATATGTGGTTTGTGAAAAGAACACACATGCAATGACTCTAGTGCTGGTTTTAGTATAAGAACACACATGCAATGACTCTAGTGTGTCCATATGTGGTTTGTGAAAAGAACACACATGCAATGACTCTACTGGATCCATATATGGTTTGTGGAAAAGAACACGCATGCAATGACCGCTGGTTGATCCATATGTGGTTTTTGGAAAGAACACACATGAAATGACACTGGTGGATCCATATGTGGTTTGTGAAAAGAACACACATGCAATGACTCTAGTGCTGGTTTTAGTATAAGAACACACATGAAATGACTCTAGTGCTGGTTTTAGTATAAGAACACACATGTAATGACTCTAGTGGGTCCATATGTGGTTTGTGAAAAGAACATACATGCAATGACTCTAGTGGTTCCATATGTGATTTGTGGAAAAGAACACACATGCAATGACCACTGGTTGATCCATAAGTGGTTTGTGGAAAGAACAGACATGCAGTGAACACTGGTTGATCCATGTGTGGTTTGTGGAAAGAACACACATGCAATGACTCCGGGGGGTCCATGTGTGGTTTGTGGAAAGAACAAACATGCAATGACACTGGTGGATCCATATGTGGTTTGTGGAAAGAACACACATGCAATGACACTGGTGGATCCATATGTGGTTTGTGAAAAGAACACACATGCAATGACTCTAGTACTGGTTTTAGTATAAGAACACGCATGCAATGACTCTAGTGCTGGTTTTAGTATAAGAACACACATGCAATGACTCTCATGGGTCCAGATGTGGTTTGTGAAAAGAACACACATGCAATGACTCTAGTGGATCCATATGTGGTTTGTGGAAAAGAACACATATGCAATGACCACTGGTTGATCCATAAGTGATTTGTGGAAAGAACACACATGCAGTGAACACTGGTTGATCCATGTGTGGTTTGTGGAAAGAACACACATGCAACGACTCAAGGGCATCCATGTGTGGTTTGTGGAAAGAACACATATGCAATGACCACTGGTCGATCCATGTGTGGTTTGTGGAAAGAACACACATGCAATGACACTGGTGGATCCATATGTGGTTTCTAAAATGAACACACATGCAATGACTCTAGTGCTGGTTTTAGTATAAGAACACACATGCAATGACTCTACTGGGTCCATATGTGGTTTGTGAAAAGAACACACATGCAATGACTAGTGGATCCAGATGTGGTTTGTGGAAAAGAACACACATGCAATGACCACTGGTTGATCCATATGTGGTTTGTGGAAAGAAAACACATGCAATGACACTGGTTCATCCATATGTGGTTTGTGAAAAGAACACACATGCAATGACTCTAGTGCTGGTTTTAGTATAAGAACACACATGCAATGACTCTAGTGTGTCCCTATGTGGTTTGTGAAAAGAACACACATGCAATGACTCTACTGGATCCATATATGGTTTGTGGAAAAGAACACGCATGCAATGACCGCTGGTTGATCCATATGTGGTTTTTGGAAAGAACACACATGCAATGACACTGGTGGATCCATATGTGGTTTGTGAAAAGAACACACATGCAATGACTCTAGTGCTGGTTTTAGTATAAGAACACACATGAAATGACTCTAGTGCTGGTTTTAGTATAAGAACACACATGTAATGACTCTAGTGGGTCCATATGTGGTTTGTGAAAAGAACATACATGCAATGACTCTAGTGGTTCCATATGTGATTTGTGGAAAAGAACACACATGCAATGACCACTGGTTGATCCAGAAGTGGTTTGTGGAAAGAACAAACATGCAGTGAACACTGGTTGATCCATGTGTGGTTTGTGGAAAGAACACACATGCAATGACTCCGGGGGGTCCATGTGTGGTTTGTGGAAAGAACAAACATGCAATGACCACTGGTCAATCCATGTGTGGTTTGTGGAAAGAACACACATGCAATGACACTGGTGGATCCATATGTGGTTTGTGAAAAGAACACACATGCAATGACTCTAGTACTGGTTTTAGTATAAGAACACGCATGCAATGACTCTAGTGCTGGTTTTAGTATAAGAACACACATGCAATGACTCTCATGGGTCCAGATGTGGTTTGTGAAAAGAACACACATGCAATGACTCTAGTGGATCCATATGTGGTTTGTGGAAAAGAACACATATGCAATGACCATTGGTTGATCCATAAGTGATTTGTGGAAAGAACACACATGCAGTGAACACTGGTTGATCCATGTGTGGTTTGTGGAAAGAACACACATGCAACGACTCAAGGGCATCCATGTGTGGTTTGAGGAAAGAACACATATGCAATGACCACTGGTCGATCCATGTGTGGTTTGTGGAAAGAATACACATGCAATGACACTGGTGGATCCATATGTGGTTTCTAAAATGAACACACATGCAATGACTCTAGTGCTGGTTTTAGTATAAGAACACACATGCAATGACTCTACTGGGTCCATATGTGGTTTGTGAAAAGAACACACATGCAATGACTAGTGGATCCAGATGTGGTTTGTGGAAAAGAACACACATGCAATGACCACTGGTTGATCCATATGTGGTTTGTGGAAAGAAAACACATGCAATGACACTGGTTCATCCATATGTGGTTTGTGAAAAGAACACACATGCAATGACTCTAGTGCTGGTTTTAGTATAAGAACACACATGCAATGACTCTAGTGCTGGTTTTAGTATAAGAACACACATGCAATGATTCTAGTGGGTCCATATGTGGTTTGTGAAAAGAACACACGGGCAATGACTCTAGTGGATCCATATGTGGTTTGTGGAAAAGAACACACATGCAATGACCACTGGTTGATCCATAAGTGGTTTGTGGAAAGAACACATGCAATTCCACTGGATCCATGTGTGGTTTGTGAAAAGAACACACATGCAATGCATTGGTTGATCCATATATGGTTTGTGAAAAGAACACACATGCAATGCCATTGGTTAATCCATGTGTGGTTTGTGGAAAGAACACACATGCAATGACTGTAGTGGATCCATATGTGGTTTGCGGAAAAGAACACACATGCAATGACCACTGGTTGATCCATATGTGGTTTGTGGAAACAACACACATGCAATGATACTAGTTGATCCGTGTGTGGTTTGTGGAAAGAACACACATGCAATGCCACTGGTTGATCCATATGTGGTTTGTGAAAAGAACACATATGCAATGACTCTATTGGATCCATATGTGGTTTGTGGAAAAGAACACACATGCAATGACCACTGGTTGATCCATATGTGGTTTGTGGAAAGAACACACATGCAATGACACTGGTTGATCCATGTGTGGTTTGTGGAAATAACACACATGCAATGCCATTGGTTGATCCATATGTGGTTTGTGAAAAGAACACAAATGCAATGACTCTAGTGGATCCATATGTGGTTTGTGGAAAGAACACACATGTAATGACTCTAGTGGGTCCATATGTAGTTCATGTCAGGAACACACATGCAATGTCATTGGTGGATCCATGTGTGGTTTGTGGAAAGAATACACATGCAATGACCCTAGTGGGTCCATATGTGGTTTGTGAAAAGTACACACATGCAATGACTCTAGTGGATCCATATGTGGTTTGTGGAAAGAACACACATGCAATGACTCAAGTGGGTCCATATGTGTTTGTGAAAAGAACACACATGCAATGACTCTAGTGCTGGTTTTAGTATAAGAACACACATGCAATGACTCTAGTGTGTCCATATGTGGTTTGTGAAAAGAACACACACGCAATGACTCTACTGGATCCATATATGGTTTGTGGAAAAGAACACGCATGCAATGACCGCTGGTTGATCCATATGTGGTTTTTGGAAAGAACACACATGCAATGACACTGGTGGATCCATATGTGGTCTGTGAAAAGAACACACATGCAATGACTCTAGTGTTGGTTTTAGTATAAGAACACACATGAAACGACTCTAGTGCTGGTTTTAGTATAAGAACACACATGTAATGACTCTAGTGGGTCCATATGTGGTTTGTGAAAAGAACATACATGCAATGACTCTAGTGGTTCCATATGTGATTTGTGGAAAATAACACACATGCAATGACCACTGGTTGATCCATAAGTGGTTTGTGGAAAGAACAGACATGCAGTGAACACTGGTTGATCCATGTGTGGTTTGTGGAAAGAACACACTTGCAATGACTCAGGGGGGTCCATGTGTGGTTTGTGGAAAGAACAAACATGCAATGACCACCGGTCAATCCATGTGTGGTTTGTGGAAAGAACACACATGCAATGACACTGGTGGATCCATATGTGGTTTGTGAAAAGAACACACATGCAATGACTCTAGTACTGGTTTTAGTATAAGAACATGCATGCAATGACTCTAGTGCTGGTTTTAGTATAAGAACACACATGCAATGACTCTCATGGGTCCAGATGTGGTTTGTGAAAAGAACACACATGCAATGACTCTAGTGGATCCATATGTGGTTTGTGGAAAAGAACACACATGCAATGACCACTGGTTGATCCATAAGTGATTTGTGGAAAGAACACACATGCAGTGAACACTGGTTGATCCATGTGTGGTTTGTGGAAAGAACACACATGCAACGACTCAAGGGCATCCATGTGTGGTTTGTGGAAAGAACACATATGCAATGACCACTGGTCGATCCATGTGTGGTTTGTGGAAAGAACACACATGCAATGACACTCGTGGATCCATATGTGGTTTCTGAAAAGAACACATATGCAATGACTCTAGTGCTGGTTTTAGCAATGTTAAGGATATCGCTTATCGGTAATTTACTGGCCGGCTGAAATTTGGAGATTTTTCAGCGTATCCGCCAATTTATTGGGCGATAAATCGGAAAATCGGCCGATAAATCACAAAGTCGGCATATCGGTCACCCCCGAGTAGCGATAAATCGGGCGATTAGTCGGCATATCGGCCGATTTTTTGAATAGTGGGTTTTAGTATAAGAACACACATGCAATGAATCTAGTGGGTCCGTATGTGGTTTGTGAAAAGAACACACATGCAATAACTCTAGTGGATCTAGATGTGGTTTCTGGAAAAGAACACAAATGCAATGACCACTGGTTGATCCATATGTGGTTTGTGGAAAGAACACACATGCAATGACACTGGTGGATCCATATGTGGTTTGTGAAAAGAACACACATGCAATGACTCTAGTGCTGGTTTTAGTATAAGAACACACATGCAATGACTCTAGTGCTGGTTTTAGTATAAGAACACACATGCAATGACTCTAGTGGGTCCATATGTGGTTTGTGAAAAGAACACACATGCAATGGCTCTAGTGGATCCATATGTGGTTTGTGGAAAAGAACACGCATGTAATGACAACTGGTTGATCCATAAGTGGTTTGTGGAAAGAACACACATGGAATGCACTGGTGGATCCATGTGTGGTTTGTGAAAAGAAAACACATGCAATGCATTGGTCGATCCATATATGGTTTGTGAAAAGAACACACATGCAATGCCATTGGTTAATCCATGTGTGGTTTGTGGAAAGAACACACATGCAATGACTCTAGTGGATCCATATGTGGTTTGTGGAAAAGAACACACATGCAATGACCACTGGTTGATCCATATGTGGTTTGTGGAAAGAACACACATGCAATGACACTAGTTGATCCATGTGTGGTTTGTGGAAAGAACACACATGCAATGCCATTGGTTGATCCATATGTGGTTTGTGAAAAGAACACACATGCAATGACTCTAGTGGGTCCAAATGTGGTTCAGGTCAGGAACACACATGCAATGCCATTGGTGGATCCATGTGTGGTTTGTGGAAAGAACACACATGCAATGACTCTAGTGGGTCCATATTTTGTTTGTGAAAAGAACACACATGCAATGACTCTAGTAGATCCATATGTGGTTTGTGGAAAAGAACACACATGCAATGAACACTGGTGGATTCGTAAGTGGTTTGTGAAAAGAACACACATGCAATGACTCTAGTGGGCCCATATGTGGTTTGTGTAAAGAACACACATGCAATGACTTTAGTGCTGGTTTTAGTATAAGAACACACATGCAATGACTCAAGTGGGTCCATATGTGGTTTGTGAAAAGAACACACGTGCAATGACTCTAGTGGATCCATAAGTGGTTTGAGGAAAAGAACACACAACCAATAACCACTGGCTGATCCATGTGTGGTTCATGACAGGAACACACATGCAATGAACACTGGTGGATCCATATGTGATTCTTGACAGGAACAAATATGCAATGACTCTAGTGGGTCCATATGTTGTTTGTGAAAAGAACACACATGCAATGACTCTAGTGGATCCATATGTCGTTTGTGGAAAGAACACACATGCAATGACACTAGTTGATCCATATGTGGTTTGTGGAAAGAACAGACATGCAATGACTCAGGTGGATCAATGTGTGGTTTGTGGAAAGACCACACATGCAATGACCTCTGGTCGATCCTTGTGTGGTTTGTGGAAAGAACACACATGCAATGACACTAGTGGATCCATATGTGGTTTCTGAAAAGAACACACATGCAATGACTCTAGTGCTTGTTTTAGTATAAGAACACACATGCAATGAGTCTAGTGGGTCCATATGTGGTTTGTGAAATGAACACACATGCAATGACTCTAGTGGATCCATATGTTGTCGTTGTATTGGGAACGGCAGTACCTGGGAAGGTTAGATAGAGGTGTGGGGACTAGAAGGGAAGCTATCGACGGCGTCCGCAGGCGGGGTTGGATACAAGCGAGCGTAGCGGGACGCAAGAAGTACCCAGGTTCGGGGCCCTCGTGGTGAGGTAAAGCCCCTACTCCTACCTGATCTGTCTATGTGGGATATACGAGCTACAAGTGCTCCTCGAGCTGTATTCTTTTGCTACTGCCTTAAATGCAGTGAGACCAACCCTTTCTACTGAGGCCCTGCCTCTCCTTATATAGGAAGAGAGGCATGGGTCTTGTTGGCCAGTCCGACTGGCGGGCCCCACAGGCAGGTCCCAGCCGACTAGTCATCTACAGTGTCCAGCATGGCTTGTCCTTTCGGTGTATGAGCGGTATGGCTATCGTAAGCACGCCGTGCGTCTGCCCGTCGCGATGTGCCACTATTCCAGCGTCACCCGCGCAAAGTCTTCGGCATGGGCAGGTTGTTGCCCGTCTTGTCATCGTACAGGGCATACCGTGCACTGATACGCACATTGTCCTGTCTCTCCGATTGGATCCGGCTACGTTGCTGTAGCCGGCTGCTTCTTGCTGATCCAGCTACCATGCGATAGCCGGCCTGTCTTGCCTTGTCTGGCTGCATCTGGTCAGCCGGACACGATCCGGCTGTCCTGTTTCTTATTCGGGTGGGGTACCCGGGGATCATCCCCCTGACACTAGCCCCCGAGCGCGTGTGGATTCCGCCCTTAGGCGAAATGTGCACGCGCTCCTTCTTGCTTTTCGAATTTTTATCCGGCTGAGCCTGGCGGTTGCGCTACCCGTGACGTCAGTGCTGACGCCGGCCATGCGTGCATGCGCCATCATTGCTCTGCAGCGGGCAGCGTAACGTCCCGTCACATGTCGCCTCGGGGAACTGCTGTCCGGCGCTTCGGTTCTCGTTCCAGGATCTTCTGCGCATCTTGTCCTGGCACATGGGATCTAGGCGGTGGATGGGATGTGGGTTGCTCAGATGGACGCCACGTGGCCCTGCCGAGGGTTGCCCTTCCGCTCCTTTAAAGGGTCGCCGCGGGGGAGGCCGTTCTTTTCCTTCGCTCCCCCGCTGCAATCTCCTTCTCCCTCGCGTGCTCTTGCTCCTGCGCCCTTGCCCTCTGCGTCGCCCGCTCGCCGTCGTCGATGTTACGGGCCACCGTCACTCCTCCGTTGCCGCTCCTCTCCCTCAGTCGGAAATGGCCGCTGACCGTGGAGCCTAGTGCGGCTCCTCCGTCACCGAGGACCAGATCGTGAAGTATCGTGCGACCCGCGTCCTCCCGCCGGCGGAGGAGGTGGCACCGATGGGGGAGGTGTCGCCGCATCCGGCGGAGCGGGAACGCGTCATCTTCCTTTCACACCTCGCGTGCGGGTTTGCGCTGCCGCTGCATCCCTTCTTTCTCACGTTCCTGGCCTTCTTCGACCTTCGCCTCCACCACCTCGGTGCCAACGCAATCGGAACGCTGGCGCACTTCATGGCGTTCTGCGAGAGTTACCTCGGTATCCAGCCGGATCTCGGGCTCTTCTGCCGGCTCTTCCGAGTTTGGCCGCAGGTGCAGTACATGAAGGGCCCGCTAGTCGTCTGCGGTGGCGCCTCCATATACTACCGCACCCAATCTGGCTACCCGAAATCCTTGCTCCAGGACACGGTACGGCTGTGGCAGCAGTCGTATTTTTATGTCAAGAACGTCATCGATGTCGACCGGATAAACCTGCCGGCCTTCCAAGATGTCGAGTCCAGCCGGGCAAAGACTGGAAGATCTCTGGCGACAAGGCGAGACGGATGCGATCTTGCGCATGCGCTCCCTTGTCACCTGCCAGCTAATCGGTCGGGACATCACTCTTAGCTGGATGTCCCGGCTGATGATGCCGCTGCAGCAGCGGGCGCACAAGATGTGCTTCTACTCCGGCCGGCTGGACCCGACCTAGCTGTCGCGCCGCGATCCCTGCTACCACAACTTGAAGGAGTGGTTGTGGATGGTCAGCAAGGAGCGGCTGCCGGAGAACCGGAAGTTCAGCCTGGCGCCCTACAGACAGGAGAACCGCGCGCCTCGGGTAAGTCCTCGTAGCCGGAAATTTTGCTTGTTCCCCTTGTGTTATCTCCTTGTTCTGTCTGGTTGACCTCTTGCATTCGTCAGATGTTCGCCTGCATCTTCACGAGGAGGGCGAGGCTCCCCTCGAGGTATTCGCGCTGGACTTTCCCGAGCCGCGCGCTCTGTGATCCGGCAAGGAATCGGATGGGGACGACGACGCCTTCCCCAGCCGGAACGACGAGCCGGCCGCCGACCCGCACACGGAGGTGCACGAGCAAGAGGAGCTTGGGCCGACTGTGGAGCCGGTGACGCGCTCCGCGACGGACGGCGAAGCAGGTGGGAGCGGCTCCAGCCGTTCCGGCTCCCGCCGGTCTGCGGCAGAGGAGCCGGCTCCGAAGAGGAGACGGACCGGCGCCCTGCCGCCAAGCCGTCTTGGCCGGAAGAAAGGGACGCCCCCGGTCGTGTCGGGGTACGTTTTTCTCCCCCATCCTTCGGTGCTTTCTGTCTGTTTATCCTCTTTCTTGCTTTTCTAACTTTGGCTTGTTTTGCTCTTGCCTTTTCCTTCTTCTTTTTAGCGCGTTGGTTTCTTTCGGAGCCGTGAGCCTGGCCCGGACGCCAGCCGGGTCGCCGCCTCGTGCCCCGACTGATCCGACCAGCGCCTCTCCTTCCTCTGAGGCGCAGCCTCTGCCCCCTCCTCAAGCTGAGCCGGCTGCCCCCTCCCAGCCGGAGGATCCCCAGCCGGAAGCGGATCACTCCCAGCCGGAAGGTTCCTCCGCGGGCACGCGGGGGGCTGCTGGCAAGGAGCTCGTCGTTGTTGGCGACGACAACTCCGACGAGGAGCTCGGGGAGGAGTGGCGAACAGCGGTGCTCGCAGCGAAGGAGTCCTTGGCCGTCAACGCCATGGACGACGACGCCTCCTCCGCTGCTTCACTGTCAGATCTTGCCGCCACGCTCGAGCTGGCAGTGAAGGAGATCCGTCTGCTTGAGGCCACAGCCGGTGGGAACCGAACCCTGGAGCAGAAGCTTGCTGCCACCAACGGGACCTCCCAGAGTAAGTTCGCTTTATCCGTCTGGTTTTTTTCTTTTTTTGATAGCCGGCTCCGTTGCAGCTATCCTCGTGTGCGCTCAACGCGAGATCAATCTCTTGAAGAAAGCGAACGACCGGCTGAGCAGGTCCAACTCCACTCTGCGCCTGCAGAACAAGGACTGGCACGCGCGAGTAGACGGCTTGGAGGCCACCGCCAGGGAGCGCGACGCCTCGCTCGCCAGCCGGGCCGAAGACTTCTCCCTTCTCGAGGCCCAGAACAAGGACCAAGAGAAAGAGATAAAACGGCTAGCGGTCAAGGAGAAGGCGTTGGTGGAGGAGCTGATGCAGGTCGGCCACACTGGATCCGGATCCGGTAGCCGGATTTGACTCCTATTTTCTGACAGCCTTTTACCCCGACATAGACCTGCTGGCCTACAACCGGCTATAGGAGAACTGGTCGGGAGTGCAGCCGACGGCTCAGGAGCTCGTCGTCCTTCTTGGCGAGGAAGCTGCGAAGCTTCGTCAGGCGGCACGGGATGTCTTCTCCTTTGTGTGGCCGGAGGCTCCGGTTCCGGAGACGATGGCGCAGCTGGCGGCGAAGGTGGGAGAGGTACCGGCTGTGGTGGACCGGCTGCGGGACCTGGCGGCGCGGGGTGGGGCGGAGATGGCCCTGGCACTGATGCTCTCCTGGTATAAGGACGCTCGCGTCGAGAAGATCGACGGGGGCTTCCGTGCCGGAGCTGATCTTGCCGCCGTCCGCCAAGCCCATCCGGAGCTTCGCGGGTCTGCCATCAAGATCGCCGACTATGTGGACCCGGACGAGGTGCTCACCAACTCGGAGTCCACCGGCACTCCGGATGTGGAGGCCCCGGTGCCGCCGCCTACCAGCGCCGGAGCCGGAACAAGCACTGCGGCTCCCCCCCGCCCCAGCTTCTGCCGGCCAAGAACCCTCCCCCCCACGGCAAAGGTCCTGCCATTTAGCTGCTGCCCCGGGATGCCGGGTGTATTTGTCTTGTTTTGTATGTTTGTGAACTTTGTTCGTTTGTACCGGCTATCTGTGGTGCCGGGTAACTTGTGAGAGCTTCATCTCCTTCTTGTTCATTATTGTTGAAATTCTTGAGTCTTGTGCGTTGAGCTTTCCTTTTACGTATTCTGCCCGACTAACTTAGTCCGGCTACACACCTTTAGCCGGGCGACCTGCACCTCCAGCGGGGGCGTGCAAGCGCACCCACTGGGTGTAGCCCCCGGGTTCGGAGTAGCTGGCATAGCCAGGTGCTTCAAATCTTTCTTGTTTCTGCCCAGCCTTCTAACTTTATCCGACTGGCCCCGTCCCAGTCGGCCGCTTTCGCCGGCTGGACACCTTCAGCCCGGGGAACTAACATTCCAGTGGGGGCGCCCTGCTGGTGTAACCAGATTCGGAGTAGCTGGCGTAGCCAGGTGCTTCAAATCTTTCTTGTCTTTTCTTGCACCCTCCCTTGCCCTCACCTGGGCTCCGAACGGCCGGCTAAACACCCTTAGCCGGTCAGGAACTACAAGATTCCACTGGGGGCACGCGAGCGCACCCAGTGGGTGTAGCCCCCGAGATTCGGAGCGCTTGATGAAGGCAGGGGCTTCGAATCTTCTTTGCTTCTCCTGAATTCCGACTCTAAGTAGTCGGACAAGAACGCACATATGCATACACATACATCTTCACAGGTTAATATGTTAGTCTGTCAAACCATAGCTGGAAAACGGCTTATTTTTTTCAAAAACTGGCTTGCTCCTTTCTAGACACTTAGTTGCCTTCTCGTGTGTTCTTCTGTTTTTGCTGCGTCCTTGCCGGGCAGCCGGGTTGCGGTCTGCAGCCGGAATCGAAGGGAGCTAACAGTACATTACGCACGGTACTAGCGGCCTAGCAGCTGGATTGGTTTGAGCTAGTTGCAGGGCCGGGACGCCCGATCTGTCACGCCTCCTCCCTATTTTTCGTGTGGGATGCCTCGGGCTTTTGCTCTTGCTAGCCGGACAGCCGGGTTAGGGTCTGTAGCTGAGATGAAGAGTGGGCCTCTGACATCATCAGACACTACTCAGCCGGTTTGTTGGCTTAACAGGCCGGGCCAGCCGGCGATCCCCCGGGTAGGGGTTGCCGGAGCCGGAAAATTTGAACCGGAAAACAGGTGCACACACATTTCTAGAAGGAGCGCCCGAGATTTTTGTGGGGGCCCGCATTTTCATTCATGGGGTTTTCGGGATACATACACTGCCTGGCGACTATGTGAAAAACGGGCGCAGTAGGGCCGCGTTCCAAGGACGCTCGGTCTCCTTGTCCGATTTGTCCATCTTGCTCTTGCGCGGCTTCTGTGCGTCGATGAGGTAATAGGAGTCGTTGTGCAGCGCCCGGCTGATGATGAAGGGGGCCTCCAAGGGTGGTGATAGCTTGTGCATGCCCTTCGTGTCTTGCACCAGCCGGAGAACCAGGTCGCCCTCGCGAATCTGTTGGCGAATCCGCTTGAATGGTAGCGGCGTGGTATGCTTTGGCAACTGAAACCGGGGCAGCTCGCGGGCCTCCTCCGAGAGATCCACCCCGTCCTCCCGCGCCTCCTTGTTGGCTTGCTCATCGTAGAGGATCTTGCGAGGAGAGTCGAATTCGATGTCGGCGGAGAGGACGGCTTCCGGTCCGTAGACCAGGAAGAATGGCGTGTAGCCGGTTGACCTATTCGGTGTGGTGCAGAGGCTCCACAGCACAGCCGGAAGTTCTTCGATCCAACATCTGGGTGACCGCTCCAACGGCTCAATGAGACGTGGTTTGATGCCGGCTAGCACCAAGCCGTTTGCTCGTTCAACTTGCCCGTTGGACTGCGGGTGTGCGACGGAGGTGAGGTCTAGCCGGATGCCCTTGTTGCTGCAGAACCGGGCGAAGGCCCCCTTGGCAAAGTTCATGCCGTTGTCGGTGATGATGCTATTGGGGTAGCCGAAGCGGTTGATGATGTCGGTGAAGAAGGTAACAACCGTCGCTCCATCCAGCTTCCGGATAGGCTTGGCCTCGATCCACTTTTTGAACTTGTCCACCGCTACCAGCAGGTGGGTCATTCCCGCGCGAGCTTGCTTGAAGGGCCCGACCATGTCGAGGCCCCAAACTGCGAAGGGCCAAGTGATCGGTATGGTCTTGAGCACTGAGGTTGGCATGTGCCTGATCTGCCCGAAGCGTTGGCACCCATTGCACGCGCGGACCAGCTGCTCGGCATCCTCGAGGGCGGTGGGGCAATAGAAACCATGGCGAAACGCCTTGGCGACTATCGCCCTTGACGAAGCGTGGTGCCCACACTCACCCTGGTGGATGTCCTTGAGTAGCCGGTAGCCTGTGTCTACATCGACACATCGTTGGAAGATACCAGATACACTGCGCTTGTACAACTCACCGTTTATGATGGTGTATGTATGCGCGCGGCGTCGGATTTGCCTGGCCTCTACCTCGTCATCCGGGAGTTCGATGTTGGCGATGTAGTTCATGAAGGGCTGTGCCTAGGATGGCACTTCCCGGATGACGAGGACGCCCCTGCCCTCCGGCTGACGGGTGTCGAGGGGTCGTCCGGGTGGAATATCCGGGACGGCAGCCCCCAAAACCACTTAGGCGAAGCCGGCAGGTCTTGCGAAATGCTGGCCGGAGTTGGCGCGGGTTTTCTTCTTTGGCGGTTCTGCCGGCTCCATTTCCGCTGCTCTGGCCGCCGGAACACTTCCCGCCCAGACGATGGAATCTGATTCCGGTGATGGGTTGATGGATGGCTTGCGCAGATGCTCCAGGGAGACCCCTGGTGGGATGGCCTGCCTGGTGGATCCTATCTTGGAGAGCGCGTCGGCTGCCTCGTTGTTGGTGCGAGGGACGTGATGAAATTCGCACCCGTCGAAGGAGGTGCTGAGCTTCTGGATGTGGAACCGGTAGAGGGCCATGTTGGCATCTCTGGCATCCCATTCCCCGGACACCTGTTGCACCACCAAGTCCGAATCACCGAAGCACAGGATCCGGTTGACACCGATCTCCTTGGCCATCCGGAGCCCATGCGCCAGTGCCTCGTATTCGGCTACGTTGTTGGAGGCCTTGAAGTGGATCTGCATCACGTACTCCAGCCGGTCTCCCTTGGGCGAGGTGAGCACGATGCCGGCTCCCAAGCCCCTGAGCATCTTCGACCCGTCGAAGTGCATCCGCCAGTGGTCTGAATCCGGCACCGGTGGGAGATACTGGGTCTCGGCCCAGTCGACGAGGAAGTCTGCCAACGCCTGTGACTTGATCATGAGCCGGGGCTCGTACTGGATGGAGTAGGCGGCGAGCTCGATGGCCCATTTGGCGACTCGGCCGGTGGCGTCCTTGTTGTCGATGATTTCCAAAAGGGGTGCAGTGCACACAACCTTGATCGGGTGCTCCTGGAAGTAGTGCTTGAGCTTCTTGCATGCCAGGTACATGCCGTAGCACATCTTTTGGTAGTGGGGGTAGTTCTGCTTGGAGAGGGAGAGAACCTCGCTGAGGTAGTAGACGGGTCTCTGAACCGGCTGAGCCTTGCCTTCCTCAGGGCGCTCCACCACCAGGACGACGCTGACGACCCGGCTGGTGGCTGCTATATAGAGCAACATCGACTCCTTGCTAGCCGGCGTGGCTAGAACCGGCGCTGTGGATAGCATGCGCTTGAGGTCGTGAAACGCGTTGTCGGCCTACGAAGTCCAGGAGAACTCGTCCGTCTTTTTATCAGTTGGTACAACGGGAGTGCCTTCTCCCCCAGCCGGCTGACGAAACGGCTGAGGGAAGCCAGGCATCCGGTGAACTTCTGGACTCCAAGCATGTTCTTGGGCGGCTGCATCCTCTCGATGGCCGTGATCTTCTCCGGATTCGCCTCGATGCCTAGTTGAGATACGAGGAAGCCGAGTAGCTGGCCGGATGGTACTCCGAAGACGCACTTCTCTGGGTTCAGCTTCATCTGGTACTGGCGGAGGTTGCCGAATGTTTCTCTCAGATCTTCGAGGAGGGTGCGCTTTTCCTTGGTTTTGATGACTACGTCATCAACGTAAGCATGCACGTTTCGGCCTATCTGCGAGTGCAAGCATTTCTGCATACATCGCTGATAGGTGGCGCCTGCGTTCTTTAGGCCGAAAGGCATGGTTACATAGCAGAAAGCCCCGTAGGGGTGATAAATGATGTCTTAATCTGATCAGCCGGGTTTAGCCGGATCTGATTGTACCCAGAATAACAATCTAGAAAAGACAACAAATCACAGCTGGCCGTGGAATCGATGACTTGATCGATACGGGGCAAGGCGAAGGGGTCTTTTGGGCACGCCTTGTTCAGGCTGGTGTAGTCGATACACATGCGCCAGGTCTTGTTCTTCTTCAACACCAAGATTGGGTTCGCCAGCCAGTCTGGGTGGTACACTTCCATGATGAACCCGGCTGCAAGGAGCCGAGTGATCTCGTCACCGATTATCTTTCTCTTCTCCTCTGCGAACCGGAACAGAGGTTGCTTGACCGGCTTGGCATCCGGACGCACATGAAGTGAGTGCTCGGCGAACTCCCTCGGCACACCCGACATGTCTTTGGGAGACCATGCGAAGATGTCCCGATTCTCACGGAGGAAGTCGACGAGCGCGCCTTCCTATTTGTTGTCTAAGCCGGCACCAATGGTGACGAACTTAGTTGGGTCGGAGGGGTCGAGCAGGATCCTCTTCGTCTCCTTCGCCGGTTGGAAGGCTCCTTCTCTAGCCGGCTTGCTGCTAGCCGGGATGTCTTGCTGGGCCATGGCCACATTGCGCATGATCGCGCGTTTTTCTTCGGCTATGATGAGGGCCTCTGCTAGCTTGGAACCGGCTGAGGCGCACTCCATCGATCGCCTGAAGCAGCCGATGACGGTGATCTCGTCGTGGGGTCCTGGCATCTTCGTCTTGAGGTATGCGTAGTGGGGGATGGCCATGAACTTGGCGAGGGCGGGGCGCCCGAGGAGAGCATGGTAGGATCTCATCAAGTTTACCACCTCGAACCAGATTGGTTCGCGGCGGAAGTTCTCCTCGGTCCCGAAGATGACGTCCAACTGGATTTTTCCCAGTGGAGCGCAGGCTGGCCCCGGCAGTACGCCGTGGAACGTCGTGGTAGTCGGGCGCAGGTCGCTTTCGCGAATGCCCAACTTCTCCAGCGAGGACTGGTAGAGGAGGTTGAGGCTGCTGCCTCCGTCGATGAGGACGCGCGAGAATCGGCAGGTGCACGTGTTGGAGACGATGAGGGGGTCGAGCACCATGGCATAGCCCCCGGGAGTCGGCAGATGCTCAGGCTGATCTGCCCGGCTCCAGGTGATGGGGGTTTCCGACCAATTCAGGTACTAGGGGACCAGAGAAACGATGGTGTTGACCTCTTTGGATCGTTGCCTGCGGTTGTGCTTGTCGTCTTGCTCCGTCTCGAAGATGTGGTAAGCGGCGTGCGGCTGGGGGTAGCCGTTGTTTTTGCCGCCGTTGCCGTCATTCCCGGCTCCCCTAGCCGGCGGCAGGGGTCCACCCGGTGGGGGAGGTGGGAGACGAGGCTGGCTGCCCTGGTCCTTTAGCTGGCGAGTCCAGCTGCAGTTCGGGGTGGTGTGGGTAGCCGGTTTGAAGGGACCACTATGCCACTTGCACGGGCCGTCAATCATCTGGTCGAAGGTGAGCCGGGGCTTCTGCCTTCTTGCGTCGTTAGCCGGTGCGTCAAGCGCACCCTCCACAGCATTGACCTGGCGCGCGTGGTAGCGAGGCTTCTGTTGTCCGGCCTGGCGGTCCCCGTGGAACCGGTTGTCGTTGCCGTGGCGTCTGGAGGATCCGGCTTCACCAGTCGGGTTGCTTAGACGGTCGCGAGCCGGCTCTGTGGGAGTCGGACGGCCGTCCGCGTTTACTCGGAGGGGCTTCTTCATGGCGGCATCC
This sequence comes from Avena insularis, assembly GCA_023614405.1. NCBI lineage: Eukaryota > Viridiplantae > Streptophyta > Magnoliopsida > Poales > Poaceae > Avena > Avena insularis. The sequence continues at coordinate 268,446,911 of CM042684.1, read as the reverse complement.
GCCGTGGCGTACTGGTCCGCATCCGTCATGAGCTCCGCCATGGTTTTCGGCTCGTCACACAGTAGCCGATGGCGAAGCATGGTGCCCTCTCGGCATCCTTCAATGAAGAAGCTGATGGCTTGGCTCTCCAGAATGCCCTCGCAAGTGTTGCGGAGCTCCGTCCACATAGCGAGGTATTCGTGGTCGGTCTCGTGGTCACCCTGGACGCACAGGGCCAGGTCATGCAGGCGCCCTGGACGCCTGTACGTGCCGTTGAAGTTGCGGACGAACACCTTCTCGAAGTCAGGCCAGGCGTTGATGCTGTTGGGCGCGAGGCTATTGAGCCATGTCCTTGCCGACCCGGTTAACATGAGAGGAACGTAGCGCACAGCTGTGCGCTTATTCCCGTGGGCGATGCCGACTGCCGTAGCGTAGTCGGTCAGCCAGTCTTCCGGCTTCATGCTGCTGTCGTACTTGGGGGTGTCCCTGGGCAGGGAGAATTTATCCGGAAACGGCTCGTTCCGGATGCGGGGTCCGAAACAAACCGGACCGGTAGAATCTTCCTCTTCCGTGACGCGCGCTTGAGCGAGGAGCTCGATGCGGTCCCGGGCATCCGGACAATCCGGGTTGGGTGCGCCCACCCGGCCTGAGAGGCGGGAACCGGCTGGTCTGGGCGCTCCGGCTGGTGGGGGGGAGGTGGCAGGTTGTTGTTCACCGTCTGCTCCTGAAGTGGCTGGCCCCTATTGCTAGAGCTGCGACGCCTGCTGCGGGCCATGGGCGGCTGAGGGGAGGACGGCTGCTGGGTGTCGCGCGGTGCGCCCCTGCTGTTGGCAGGTAGCTTGCCTCCTCTGGAGTAGCTAAGGTCCTCCTGCGTCTTCCGGTTGGCGTCGGCCTGCTCGTCCGTGACGCGGAGGAGCTCCTGGACGCGAGCGTGCTGGCGGGCTCGCTCCTCGCCCTCCAGGCTGGGTAGTTCTTCTGCTGCGGCTCGCGTCGCGCGCAAGTTCTTGATGGGCGTGCTGTAGGTGGGCCGCGTGGGGGCAGGCGCGGGATCCGGTTCTCCGTCCTTCTCCAGCCTACCGCCTAGCTCACCGCCCCGACGCCATACCTAGCCGCACCGGCTCGGCTCCACGTTAGCCGGAGTGAGGCCGTGCACGCGGTCGTACTCGCGCCTAGCGATCTCCAGTTGCTTGCGGGCTGCTGCCAGTTCCATGGCCTCCTGGAGGAGGATTTGTCTCTCCATGGTGAAGTTGGCCTCCGCTTCCTCTGGGTTGTCCCCGAGGTTAACCGGCGTCAGGAGCCGATCAATGGCATCCTCCACCGGGTTCCGAGGCTGCGGGGGAGCGGAAGTTCCGACCTCGTCCACGCCTCGCTCCCGCGGCTGGCAGGGATGCGAGCTGGATCCGGCCATCATGACCTCCACTCCGCGAGGCGCGGCGGAGGTGCCGCCGTCTGAGCGCGGCGGCCCCGCGATAGAGAGGATTTCCCTAGGGAAATGCTCCGGGACGGTGGCGATGTAGATGGGGAGATCGCCGAATAGCAGGACGGTGCCGTTCACTGGGAAGGAAGTTCCGGCGAAGCAGGAGGCGTTGTCGATGACGCACTCAAACTTGCCGAGCGTGAGCACCAGGCCAGAGGCCACGTGCTCACCGGCTGATGTGCAGGGTCCCGTGCGGAACGTGACTCCGGTCGAAGCCATCTAGCCCCACGGCGGGCGCCGACTGTCGTTGTATTGTGAACGGCAGTACCTGGGGAGGTTAGATAGAGGTGTGGGGACTAGCAGGGAAGCTATCGATGGTGTCCGCAGGCGGGATTGGATATAAGCGAGCGTAGCGGGACGCAAGAAGTACCCAGGTTCGGGGCCCTCGTGGTGAGGTAAAACCCCTACTCCTGCCTGATCTGTCTATGTGGGATATACGAGCTACAAGTGCTCCTCGAGCTGCATTCTTTTTCTACTGCCTTAAATGCATTGAGACCAACCCTTTCTACTGAGGCCCTGCCTCTCCTTATATACGAAGAGAGGCATGGGTCTTGCTGGCTACTCTGACTGGCAGGACCCACAGGCGGGTCCCAGCTGACTAGTCATCTACAGTGTCCAGCATGGCTTGTCCTTTCGGTGTATGAGCGGTATGGCTGTCGTAGAGGCGAGTGGACGCCGTCGAAAGCCTGTCGTCAAAGACAGGCCCTTTGTTCTAAGCGTCACCGCGCAAAGTCTTCGGCATGGGCAGGTGGTTGGTCGTCCGTCATCGTCTGGCGTATGCATCGCAATCGATACGCACGTCGTCCTGTCTCTCTGATTGGATCCGGCTACGTCGCTATAGCCGTTTGCTTCTTGCTGATCCGGCTACCATGCGATAGCCGGCCTGTCTTGCCTTGTTCGGCTGCATCTGGTCAGCCGGACGCGATCGGGCTGTCCTGTTTCATATTCGGGTAGGGTACCCGGGGATCATCCCCCTGACATATGTGGTTTGTGGAAAGAACACACATGCAATGACACTTGTGGATCAATATGTGGTTTGTGAAAAGAACACACATGCAATGACTCTAGTGATGGTTTTAGTATAAAAACACACATGCAATGACTCTAGTGCTAGTTTTAGTATAAGAACACACATGCAATGACTCTAGTTGATCCATGTGTGGTTCATGATAGGAACACACATGCAATGACTCTAGTGGATCCATATGTGGTTTGTGTAAAAGAACACACATGCAATGACCACTGGTTGATCCATATGTGGTTTGTGGAAAGAACACACATGCAATGACACCGGTGGATCCATATGCGGTTTGTGAAAAGAACACACATGCAATGACTCTAGTGCTGGTTTTAGTATAAGAACACACATGCAATGACTCTAGTGCTGGATTTACTATAAGAACACACATGCAATGACTCTAGTTGATCCATGTGTGGTTCATGACAGGAACACACATGCAATGACTCTAGTGGATCCATATGTGGTTTGTGGAAAAGAACACATATGCAATGACCACTGGTTCATCCATATGTGGTTTGTGGAAACAACACACATGCAATGACACTGGTGGATCCATGTGTGGTTTGTGAAAAGAACACACATGCAATGCCATTGGTTGATCCATATGTGGTTTGTGAGAAGAACACACGTGCAATGACTCTAGTCGATCAATATGTGGTTTGTGGAAAGAACACACATGCAATGACTCTAGTGGGTCCATAAGTGTTTCATGTCAGGAACACACATGCAATGCCATTGGTGGATCCATGTGTGGTTTGTGGAAAGAATACACATGTTATGACTCTAGTGGGTCCATATGTGGATTGTGAAAAGAACACACATGCAATGACTCTAGTGGATCCATATGTGGTTTGTGGAAAGAACACACATGCAATGACTCAAGTGGGTCAGTATGTGGTTTGTGAAAAGAACACACATGCAATGACTCTAGTGTTGGTTTTAGTATAAGAGCACACATGCAATGACTCTAATGGGTCCATATGTGGTTTGTGAAAAGAGCACACATGCATTGACTCTCGTGGATCCATATGTGGTTTGTGGAAGAGAACACACATGCAATGACCACTAGTTGATCCATATGTGGTTTGTGGAAAGAACACACATGCAATGACACTGGTGGATCCATATGTGGTTTGTGAAAAGAATACACATGCTATGACTCTAGTGCTGGTTTTAGTATAAGAACACACATGCAATGACTCTAGTGCTGGTTTTAGTATAAGAACACATATGCAATGACTCTAGTGGGTCCATATGTGGTTTGTGAAAAGAACACACATGCAATGACTCTAGTAGATCCATATGTGGTTTGTGGAAAAGAGCACACATGCAATGACCACTGGTTGATCCATAAGTGGTTTGTGGAAAGAACACACATGTAGTGAACACTGGTTCATCCATGTGTGGTTTGTGGAAAGAACACACATGCAATGACTCAGGGCGATCCATGTGTGGTTTGTGGAAAGAACACACATGTAATGACCACTGGTCGATCTATGTGTGGTTTGTGGAAAGAACACACATGCAATGATAATGGTGTATCCATATGTGGTTTGTGAAAAGAACACACATGCAATGACTCTAGTGCTGGTTTTAGTATAAGAACACACATGCAATGACTCTAGTGCTAGTTTTAGTATAAGAACATACATGCAATGACTCTAGTGGGTCGATATGTGGTTTGTGAAAAGAACACACATGCAATGACTCTAGTGGATCCATATGTGGTTTGTTGAAAAGAACACACATGCAATGACCACTGGTTGATCCATAAGTGGTTTGTGGAAAGAACTCACATGCAGTGAACACTGGTTGATCCATGTGTGGTTTGTGGAAAGAACACACATGCAATGACTCAGGGGGATCCATGTGCGGTTTGTGGAAAGAACACACATCCAATAACCACTGGTCAATCCATGTGTGGTTTGTGGAAAGAACACACATCCAATGACACTGGTGGATCCATATGTGGTTTCTAAAAAGAACACACATGCAATGACTCTAGTGCTGGTTTTAGTATAAGAACACACATGTAATGACTCTAGTGGGTCCATATGTGGTTTGTGAAAAGAACACACATACAATGACTCTAGTGCTGGTTTTCGTATAAGAGCACACATGCAATGACTCTAATGGGTCAATATGTGGTTTGTGAAAAGAACAGACATACAATGACTCTAGTGGATCCATATGTGGTTTGTCGAAAAGAACAGACATGCAATGACCACTAGTTGATCCATATGTGGTTTGTGGAAAGAACACACATGCAATGACACTGGTGGATCCATATGTGGTTTGTGAAAAGAACACACATGCTATGACTCTAGTGCTGGATTTAGTATAAGAACACACATGCAATGACTCTAGTGCTGGTTTTAGTATAAGAACACACATGCAATGACTCTAGTGGGTCCATATGTGGTTTGTGAAAAGAACACACATGCAATGACTCTAGTAGATCCATATGTGGTTTGTGGAAAAGAACACACATGCAATGACCACTGGTTGATCCATAAGTGGTTTGTGGAAAGAACACACATGTAGTGAACACTGGTTCATCCATGTGTGGTTTGTGGATAGAACACACATGCAATGACTGTATGATCCATGTGTGGTTTGTGGAAAGAACACACATGTAATGACCAATGGTCGATCCATGTGTGGTTTGTGGAAAGAACACACATGCAATGACACTTGTGGATCCATATTTGGTTTGTGAAAACAACACACGTGCAATGACTCTAGTGCTGGTTTTAGTATAAGAACACACATGCAATGGCTCTAGTTCTAGTTTTAGTATAACAACACACATGCAATGTCTCTAGTGGGTCGATATGTGGTTTGTGAAAAGAACACACATGCAATGACTCTAGTGGATCCATATGTGGTTTGTGGAAAAGAACACACATGCAATGACCACTGGTTGATCCATAAGTGGTTTGTGGAAAGAACACACATGAAGTAAATACTGGTTGATCCATGTGTGGTTTGTGGAAAGAACACACATGCAATGACTCAGGGGGATCCATGTACGGTTTGTGGAAAGAACACACATCCAATGACCACTGGTCGATCCATGTGTGGTTTGTGGAAAGAACACACATCCAATGACACTGGTGGATCCATATGTGGTTTCTGAAAAGAACACACATGCAATGACTCTAGTGCTGGTTTTAGTATAAGAACACACATGTAATGACTCTAGTGGGTCCATATGTGGTTTGTGAAAAGAACACACATGCAATGACTCTAGTGCTGGTTTTAGTATAAGAGCACACATGCAATGACTCTAATGGGTCCATATGTGGTTTGTGAAAAGAACACACATACAATGACTCAAGTGGATCCATATGTGGTTTGTGGAAAAGAACACACATGCAATGACCACTTGTTGATCCATATGTGGTTTGTGGAAAGAACACACATGCAATGAAACTGGTGGATCCATATGTGGTTTATGAAAAGAATACACATGCTATGACTCTAGTGCTGGATTTAGTATAAGAACACACATGCAATGACTCTAGTGCCGGTTTTAGTATAAGAACACACATGCAATGACTCTAGTGGGTCCATATGTGGTTTGTGAAAAGAACACACATGCAATGACTCTATTAGATCCATATGTGGTTTGTGGAAAAGAACACACATGCAATGACCACTGGTTGATCCATAAGTGGTTTGTGGAAAGAACACACATGTAGTGAACACTGGTTCATCCATGTGTCGTTTGTGGAAAGAACACACATGCAATGACTCAGGGGGATCCATGTGTGGTTTGTGGAAAGAACACACATGTAATGACCACTGGTTGATCCATGTGTGGTTTGTGGAAAGAACACACATGCAATGACACTGGTGGATCCATATGTGGTTTGTGAAAAGAACACACATGCAATGACTCTAGTGCTGGTTTTAGTATAAGAACACACATGCAATGACTCTAGTGCTGGTTTTAGTATAAGAACACACATGCAATGACTCTAGTGGGTCCATATGTGGTTTGTGAAAAGAACACACATGCAATGACTCTAGTGGATCCATATGTGGTTTGCGGAAAAGAACACACATGCAATGACCACTGGTTGATCCATAAGTGCTTTGTGGAAAGAACACACATGCAGTGAACACTGGTTGATCCATGTGTGGTCTGTGGAAAGAACACACATGCAATGACTCAGGGGATCCATGCGGTTTGTGGAAAGAACACACGTGCAATGACCACTAGTAGATCCATGTGTGGTTTGTGGAAAGAACACACATGCAATGACACTTGTGGATCCATATGTGGTTTCTGAAAGGAACACACATGCAATGACTCTAGTGCTGGTTTTAGTATAAGAACACACATGTAATGACTCTAGTGGGTCCATATGTGGTTTCTGAAAAGAACACACATGCAATGACTCTAGTGGATCCATGTGAGGTTTGTGAAAAGAACACACATGCAATGACCACTGGTTGATCCATATGTGGTTTGTGGAAAGAACACACATACAATGACACTAGTGGATCCATATGTGGTTTGTGAAAAGAACACACATGCAATGACTCTAGTGCTGGTTTTAGTATAAGAACACACATGCAATGACTCTAGTGATGGTTTTAGTATAAGAACACACATGCAATGAGTCTAGTGTTGGTTTTAGTATAAGAACGCACCTGCAATGACTCTAGTGGGTTCATATGTGGTTTGTGAAAAGTACACACATGCAATGACTCTAGTGGATCCATATGTGGTGTGTGTGGAAAGAACACACATGCAATGACCACGAGTTGATCCATAAGTGGTTTGTGGAAAGAACACACATGCAATGACACTGGTGGATCCATGTGTGGTTTGTGAAAATAACACACATGCAATGCCATTGGTTGATCCAAATGTGGTTAGTGAAAATAACACACATGCAATGACTCTATTAGATCCATATGTGGTTTGTGGAAAAGAACACACATGCAATGACCACTGGTTGATCCATATGTGGTTTGTGGAAAGAACACACATGTAGTGAACACTTGTTCATCCATGTCGTTTGTGGAAAGAACACACATGCAATGACTCAGGGGGATCCATGTGTGGTTTGTGGAAAGAACACACATGCAATGACACTGGTGGATCCATATGTGGTTTGTGAAAAGAACACACATGCAATGACTCTAGTGCTGGTTTTAGTATAAGAACACACATGCAATGACTCTAGTGCTGGTTTTAGTATAAGAACACATATGCAATGACTCTAGTGGGTCCATATGTGGTTTGTGAAAAGAACACACATGCAATGACTCTAGTAGATCCATATGTGGTTTGTGGAAAGAACACACATGCAATGACCACTGGTTGATCCATAAGTGGTTTGTGGAAAGAACACACATGTAGTGAACACTGGTTCATCCATGTGTGGTTTGTGGAAAGAACACACATGCAATGACTCAGGGCGATCCATGTGTGGTTTGTGGAAAGAACACACATGTAATGACCACTGGTCGATCTATGTGTGGTTTGTGGAAAAGAACACACATGCAATGACAATGGTGGATCCATATGTGGTTTGTGAAAAGAACACACATGCAATGACTCTGGTGGATCCATATGTGGTTGGTGAAAAGAACACACATGCTATGACTCTAGTGCTGGATTTAGTATAAGAACACACATGCAATGACTCTAGTGCTGGTTTTAGTATAAGAACACACAGGCAATGACTCTAGTGTTGGTTTTAGTATAAGAACACACATGCAATGACTCTAGTAGGTCCATATGTGGTTTGTGAAAAGAACACACATGCAATGACTCTAGTGGGTCCATATGTGGTTTGTGAAAAGAACACACATGCAATGACTCTAGTAGATCCATATGTGGTTTGTGGAAAGAACACACATGCAATGACCACTGGTTGATCCATAAGTGGTTTGTGGAAAGAACACACATGTAGTGAACACTGGTTCATCCATGTGTGGTTTGTGGATAGAACACACATGCAATGACTCAGGGCGATCCATGTGTGGTTTGTGGAAAGAACACACATGTAATGACCAATGGTCGATCCATGTGTGGTTTGTGGAAAGAACACACATCCAATGACACTGGTGGATCCATATTTGGTTTGTGAAAAGAACACACGTGCAATGACTCTAGTGCTGGTTTTAGTATAAGAACACACATGCAATGGCTCTAGTTCTAGTTTTAGTATAACAACACACATGCAATGTCTCTAGTGGGTCGATATGTGGTTTGTGAAAAGAACACACATGCAATGACTCTAGTGGATCCATATGTGGTTTGTGGAAAAGAACACACATGCAATGACCACTGGTTGATCCATAAGTGGTTTGTGGAAAGAACACACATGAAGTAAACACTGGTTGATCCATGTGTGGTTTGTGGAAAGAACACACATGCAATGACTCAGGGGGATCCATGTACGGTTTGTGGAAAGAACACACATCCAATGACCACTGGTCGATCCATGTGTGGTTTGTGGAAAGAACACACATCCAATGACACTGGTGGATCCATATGTGGTTTCTAAAAAGAACACACATGCAATGACTCTAGTGCTGGTTTGAGTATAAGAACACACATGTAATGACTCTAGTGAGTCCATATGGGGTTTGTGAAAAGAACACACATGCAATGACTCTAGTGCTGGTTTTAGTATAAGAGCACACATGCAATGACTCTAATGGGTCCATATGTGGTTTGTGAAAAGAACACACATACAATGACTCAAGTGGATCCATATGTGGTTTGTGGAAAAGAACACACATGCAATGACCACTTGTTGATCCATATGTGGTTTGTGGAAAGAACACACATGCAATGAAACTGGTGGATCCATATGTGGTTTATGAAAAGAATACACATGCTATGACTCTAGTGCTGGATTTAGTATAAGAACAAACATGCAATGACTCTAGTGCCGGTTTTAGTATAAGAACACACATGCAATGACTCTAGTGGGTCCATATGTGGTTTGTGAAAAGAACACACATGCAATGACTCTATTAGATCCATATGTGGTTTGTGGAAAAGAACACACATGCAATGACCACTGGTTGATCCATAAGTGGTTTGTGGAAAGAACACACATGTAGTGAACACTGGTTCATCCATGTGTCGTTTGTGGAAAGAACACACATGCAATGACTCAGGGGGATCCATGTGTGGTTTGTGGAAAGAACACACATGTAATGACCACTGGTTGATCCATGTGTGGTTTGTAGAAAGAACACACATGCAATGACACTGGTGGATCCATATGTGGTTTGTGAAAAGAACACACATGCAATGACTCTAGTGCTGGTTTTAGTATAAGAACACACATGCAATGACTCTAGTGCTGGTTTTAGTATAAGAACACACATGCAATGACTCTAGTGGGTCCATATGTGGTTTGTGAAAAGAACACACATGCAATGACTCTAGTGGATCCATATGTGGTTTGCGGAAAAGAACACACATGCAATGACCACTGGTTGATCCATAAGTGCTTTGTGGAAAGAACACACATGCAGTGAACACTGGTTGATCCATGTGTGGTCTGTGGAAAGAACACACATGCAATGACTCAGGGGGATCCATGTGCGGTATGTGGAAAGAACACACGTGCAATGACCACTAGTAGATCCATGTGTGGTTTGTGGAAAGAACACACATGCAATGACACTTGTGGATCCATATGTGGTTTCTGAAAGGAACACACATGCAATGACTCTAGTGCTGGTTTTAGTATAAGAACACACATGTAATGACTCTAGTGGGTCCATATGTGGTTTCTGAAAAGAACACACATGCAATGACTCTAGTGGATCCATATGTGGTTTGTGGAAAAGAACACACATGCAATGACCACTGCTTGATCCATATGTGGTTTGTGGAAAGAACACACATACAATGACACTAGTGGATCCATATGTGGTTTGTGAAAAGAACACACATGCAATGACTCTAGTGCTGGTTTTAGTATAAGAACACACATGCAATGACTCTAGTGATGGTTTTAGTATAAGAACACACATGCAATGAGTCTAGTGTTGGTTTTAGTATAAGAACGCACCTGCAATGACTCTAGTGGGTTCATATGTGGTTTGTGAAAAGTACACACATGCAATGACTCTAGTGGATCCATATGTGGTGTGTGGAAAAGAACACACATGCAATGACCACGAGTTGATCCATAAGTGGTTTGTGGAAAGAACACACATGCAATGACACTGGTGGATCCATGTGTGGTTTGTGAAAATAACACACATGCAATGCCATTGGTTGATCCAAATGTGGTTAGTGAAAATAACACACATGCAATGACTCTATTAGATCCATATGTGGTTTGTGGAAAAGAACACACATGCAATGACCACTGGTTGATCCATATGTGGTTTGTGGAAAGAACACACATGTAGTGAACACTTGTTCATCCATGTGTCGTTTGTGGAAAGAACACACATGCAATGACTCAGGGGGATCCATGTGTGGTTTGTGGAAAGAACACACATGCAATGACACTGGTGGATCCATATGTGGTTTGTGAAAAGAACACACATGCAATGACTCTAGTGCTGGTTTTAGTATAAGAACACACATGCAATGACTCTAGTGCTGGTTTTAGTATAAGAACACATATGCAATGACTCTAGTGGGTCCATATGTGGTTTGTGAAAAGAACACACATGCAATGACTCTAGTAGATCCATATGTGGTTTGTGGAAAAGAACACACATGCAATGACCACTGGTTGATCCATAAGTGGTTTGTGGAAAGAACACACATGTAGTGAACACTGGTTCATCCATGTGTGGTTTGTGGAAAGAACACACATGCAATGACTCAGGGCGATCCATGTGTGGTTTGTGGAAAGAACACACATGTAATGACCACTGGTAGATCTATGTGTGGTTTGTGGAAAAGAACACACATGCAATGACAATGGTGGATCCATATGTGGTTTGTGAAAAGAACACACATGCAATGACTCTGGTGGATCCATATGTGGTTGGTGAAAAGAACACACATGCTATGACTCTAGTGTTGGATTTAGTATAAGAACACACATGCAATGACTCTAGTGCTAGTTTTAGTATAAGAACACACAGGCAATGACTCTAGTGTTGGTTTTAGTATAAGAACACACATGCAATGACTCTAGTAGGTCCATATGTGGTTTGTGAAAAGAACACACATGCAATGACTCTAGTGGGTCCATATGTGGTTTGTGAAAAGAACACACATGCAATGACTCTAGTAGATCCATATGTGGTTTGTGGAAAAGAACACACATGCAATGACCACTGGTTGATCCATAAGTGGTTTGTGGAAAGAACACACATGTAGTGAACACTGGTTCATCCATGTGTGGTTTGTGGATAGAACACACATGCAATGACTCAGGGCGATCCATGTGTGGTTTGTGGAAAGAACACACATGTAATGACCAATGGTCGATCCATGTGTGGTTTGTGGAAAGAACACACATCCAATGACACTGGTGGATCCATATTTGGTTTGTGAAAAGAACACACGTGCAATGACTCTAGTGCTGGTTTTAGTATAAGAACACACATGCAATGGCTCTAGTTCTAGTTTTAGTATAACAACACACATGCAATGTCTCTAGTGGGTCGATATGTGGTTTGTGAAAAGAACACACATGCAATGACACTAGTGGATCCATATGTGGTTTGTGGAAAAGAACACACATGCAATGACCACTTGTTGATCCATAAGTGGTTTGTGGAAAGAACACACATGAAGTAAACACTGGTTGATCCATGTGTGGTTTGTGGAAAGAACACACATGCAATGACTCAGGGGGATCCATGTACGGTTTGTGGAAAGAACACACATCCAATGACCACTGGTCGATCCATGTGTGGTTTGTGGAAAGAACACACATCCAATGACACTGGTGGATCCATATGTGGTTTCTGAAAAGAACACACATGCAATGACTCTAGTGCTGGTTTGAGTATAAGAACACACATGTAATGACTCTAGTGGGTCCATATGGGGTTTGTGAAAAGAACACACATGCAATGACTCTAGTGCTGGTTTTAGTATAAGAGCACACATGCAATGACTCTAATGGGTCCATATGTGGTTTGTGAAAAGAACACACATACAATGACTCAAGTGGATCCATATGTGGTTTGTGGAAAAGAACACACATGCAATGACCACTTGTTGATCCATATGTGGTTTGTGGAAAGAACACACATGCAATGAAACTGGTGGATCCATATGTGGTTTATGAAAAGAATACACATGCTATGACTCTAGTGCTGGATTTAGTATAAGAACACACATGCAATGACTCTGGTGCCGGTTTTAGTATAAGAACACACATGCAATGACTCTAGTGGGTCCATATGTGGTTTGTGAAAAGAACACACATGCAATGACTCTATTAGATCCATATGTGGTTTGTGGAAAAGAACACACATGCAATGACCACTGGTTGATCCATAAGTGGTTTGTGGAAAGAACACACATGTAGTGAACACTGGTTCATCCATGTGTGGTTTGTGGAAAGAACACACATGCAATGACTCAGGGGATCCATGTGTGGTTTGTGGAAAGAACACACATGTAATGACCACTGGTTGATCCATATGTGGTTTGTGGAAAGAACACACATGCAATGATACTGGTGGATCCATATGTGGTTTGTGAAAAGAACACACATGCAATGACTCTAGTGCTGGTTTTAGTATAAGAACACACATGCAATGACTCTAGTGCTGGTTTTAGTATAAGAACACACATGCAATGACTCTAGTGGGTCCATATGTGGTTTGTGAAAAGAACACACATGCAATGACTCTAGTGGATCCATATGTGGTTTCATGGAAAAGAACACACATGCAATGACCTGGTTGATCCATAAGTGCTTTGTGGAAAGAACACACATGCAGTGAACACTGGTTGATCCATGTGTGGTCTGTGGAAAGAACACACATGCAATGACTCAGGGGGATCCATGTGCGGTATGTGGAAAGAACACACGTGCAATGACCACTAGTAGATCCATGTGTGGTTTGTGGAAAGAACACACATGCAATGACACTTGTGGATCCATATGTGGTTTCTGAAAGGAACACACATGCAATGACTCTAGTGCTGGTTTTAGTATAAGAACACACATGTAATGACTCTAGTGGGTCCATATGTGGTTTCTGAAAAGAACACACATGCAATGACTCTAGTGGATCCATATGTGGTTTGTGGAAAAGAACACACATGCAATGACCACTGCTTGATCCATATGTGGTTTGTGGAAAGAACACACATACAATGACACTAGTGGATCCATATGTGGTTTGTGAAAAGAACACACATGCAATGACTCTAGTGCTGGTTTTAGTATAAGAACACACATGCAATGACTCTAGTGATGGTTTTAGTATAAGAACACACATGCAATGAGTCTAGTGTTGGTTTTAGTATAAGAACGCACCTGCAATGACTCTAGTGGGTTCATATGTGGTTTGTGAAAAGTACACACATGCAATGACTCTAGTGGATACATATGTGGTGTGTGGAAAAGAACACACATGCAATGACCACGAGTTGATCCATAAGTGGTTTGTGGAAAGAACACACATGCAATGACACTGGTGGATCCATGTGTTGTTTGTGAAAATAACACACATGCAATGCCATTGGTTGATCCAAATGTGGTTAGTGAAAATAACACACATGCAATGACTCTATTAGATCCATATGTGGTTTGTGGAAAAGAACACACATGCAATGACCACTGGTTGATCCATATGTGGTTTGTGGAAAGAACACACATGTAGTGAACACTTGTTCATCCATGTGTCGTTTGTGGAAAGAACACACATGCAATGACTCAGGGGGATCCATGTGTGGTTTGTGGAAAGAACACACATGCAATGACACTGGTGGATCCATATGTGGTTTGTGAAAAGAACACACATGCAATGACTCTAGTGCTGGTTTTAGTATAAGAACACACATGCAATGACTCTAGTGCTGGTTTTAGTATAAGAACACATATGCAATGACTCTAGTGGGTCCATATGTGGTTTGTGAAAAGAACACACATGCAATGACTCTAGTAGATCCATATGTGGTTTGTGGAAAAGAACACACATGCAATGACCACTGGTTGATCCATAAGTGGTTTGTGGAAAGAACACACATGTAGTGAACACTGGTTCATCCATGTGTGGTTTGTGGAAAGAACACAAATGCAATGACTCAGGGCGATCCATGTGTGGTTTGTGGAAAGAACACACATGTAATGACCACTGGTCGATCTATGTGTGGTTTGTGGAAAAGAACACACATGCAATGACAATGGTGGATCCATATGTGGTTTGTGAAAAGAACACACATGCAATGACTCTGGTGGATCCATATGTGGTTGGTGAAAAGAACACACATGCTATGACTCTAGTGCTGGATTTAGTATAAGAACACACATGCAATGACTCTAGTGCTGGTTTTAGTATAAGAACACACAGGCAATGACTCTAGTGTTGGTTTTAGTATAAGAACACACATGCAATGACTCTAGTAGGTCCATATGTGGTTTGTGAAAAGAACACACATGCAATGACTCTAGTGGGTCCATATGTGGTTTGTGAAAAGAACACACATGCAATGACTCTAGTAGATCCATATGTGGTTTGTGGAAAAGAACACACATGCAATGACCACTGGTTGATCCATAAGTGGTTTGTGGAAAGAACACACATGTAGTGAACACTGGTTCATCCATGTGTGGTTTGGGGATAGAACACACATGCAATGACTCAGGGCGATCCATGTGTGGTTTGTGGAAAGAACACACATGTAATGACCAATGGTCGATCCATGTGTGGTTTGTGGAAAGAACACACATCCAATGACACTGGTGGATCCATATTTGGTTTGTGAAAAGAACACACGTGCAATGACTCTAGTGCTGGTTTTAGTATAAGAACACACATGCAATGACTCTAGTTCTAGTTTTAGTATAACAACACACATGCAATGACTCTAGTGGGTCGATATGTGGTTTGTGAAAAGAACACACATGCAATGACTCTAGTGGATCCATATGTGGTTTGTGGAAAAGAACACACATGCAATGACCACTGGTTGATCCATAAGTGGTTTGTGGAAAGAACACACATGAAGTAAACACTGGTTGATCCATGTGTGGTTTGTGGAAAGAACACACATGCAATGACTCAGGGGGATCCATGTGCGGTTTGTGGAAAGAACACACATCCAATGACCACTGGTCGATCCATGTGTGGTTTGTGGAAAGAACACACATCCAATGACACTGGTGGATCCATATGTGGTTTCTGAAAAGAACACACATGCAATGACTCTAGTGCTGGTTTTAGTATAAGAACACACATGTAATGACTCTAGTGGGTCCATATGTGGTTTGTGAAAAGAACACACATGCAATGACTCTAGTGCTGGTTTTAGTATAAGAGCACACATGCAATGACTCTAATGGGTCCATATGTGGTTTGTGAAAAGAACACACATACAATGACTCAAGTGGATCCATATGTGGTTTGTGGAAAAGAACACACATGCAATGACCACTTGTTGATCCATATGTGGTTTGTGGAAAGAACACACATGCAATGACACTGGTGGATCCATATGTGGTTTGTGAAAAGAATACACATGCTATAACTCTAGTGCTGGATTTAGTATAAGAACACACATGCAATGACTCTAGTGCCGGTTTAGTATAAGAACACACATGCAATGACTCTAGTGGGTCCATATGTGGTTTGTGAAAAGAACACACATGCAATGACTCTATTAGATCAATATGTGGTTTGTGGAAAAGAACACACATGCAATGACCACTGGTTGATCCATAAGTGGTTTGTGGAAAGAACACACATGTAGTGAACACTGGTTCATCCATGTGTCGTTTGTGGAAAGAACACACATGCAATGACTCAGGGGGATCCATGTGTGGTTTGTGGAAAGAACACACATGTAATGACCACTGGTTGATCCATGTGTGGTTTGTGGAAAGAACACACATGCAATGACACTGGTGGATCCATATGTGGTTTGTGAAAAGAACACACATGCAATGACTCTAGTGCTGGTTTTAGTATAAGAACACACATGCAATGACTCTAGTGCTGGTTTTAGTATAAGAACACACATGCAATGACTCTAGTGGGTCCATATGTGGTTTGTGAAAAGAACACACATGCAATGACTCTAGTGGATCCATATGTGGTTTGCGGAAAAGAACACACATGCAATGACCACTGGTTGATCCATAAGTGCTTTGTGGAAAGAACACACATGCAGTGAACACTGGTTGATCCATGTGTGGTCTGTGGAAAGAACACACATGCAATGACTCAGGGGGATCCATGTGCGGTTTGTGGAAAGAACACTCATGCAATGACCACTAGTAGATCCATGTGTGGTTTGTGGAAAGAACACACATGCAATGACACTTGTGGATCCATATGTGGTTTCTGAAAGGAACACACATGCAATGACACTTGTGGATCCATATGTGGTTTCTGAAAGGAACACACATGCAATGACTCTAGTGCTGGTTTTAGTATAAGAACACACATGTAATGACTCTAGTGGGTCCATATGTGGTTTCTGAAAAGAACACACATGCAATGACTCTAGTGGATCCATATGTGGTTTGTGGAAAAGAACACACATGCAATGACCACTGCTTGATCCATATGTGGTTTGTGGAAAGAACACACATACAATGACACTAGTGGATCCATATGTGGTTTGTGAAAAGAACACACATGCAATGACTCTAGTGCTTGTTTTAGTATAAGAACACACATGCAATGACTCTAGTGATGGTTTTAGTATAAGAACACACATGCAATGAGTCTAGTGTTGGTTTTAGTCTAAGAACGCGCCTGCAATGACTCTAGTGGGTTCATATGTGGTTTGTGAAAAGTACACACATGCAATGACTCTAGTGGATCCATATGTGGTGTGTGGAAAAGAACACACATGCAATGACCACGAGTTGATCCATAAGTGGTTTGTGGAAAGAACACACATGCAATGACACTGGTGGATCCATGTGTGGTTTGTGAAAATAACACACATGCAATGCCATTGGTTGAACCAAATGTGGTTAGTGAAAATAACACACATGCAATGACTCTATTAGATCCATATGTGGTTTGTGGAAAAGAACACACATGCAATGACCACTGGTTGATCCATAAGTGGTTTGTGGAAAGAACACACATGTAGTGAACACTGGTTCATCCATGTGTCGTTTGTGGAAAGAACAACAATGCAATGACTCAGGGGGATCCATGTGTGGTTTGTGGAAAGAACACACATGCAATGACACTGGTGGATCCATATGTGGTTTGTGGAAAGAATACACATGCAATGACACTTGTTCATCCATGTGTCGTTTGTGGAAAGAACACACATGCAATGACTCAGGGGGATCCATGTGTGGTTTGTGGAAAGAACACACATGCAATGACACTGGTGGATCCATATGTGGTTTGTGAAAAGAACACACATGCAATGACTCTAGTGCTGGTTTTAGTATAAGAACACACATGCAATGACTCTAGTGCTGGTTTTAGTATAAGAACACATATGCAATGACTCTAGTGGGTCCATATGTGGTTTGTGAAAAGAACACACATGCAATGACTCTAGTAGATCCATATGTGGTTTGTGGAAAAGAACACACATGCAATGACCACTGGTTGATCCATAAGTGGTTTGTGGAAAGAACACACATGTAGTGAACACTGGTTCATCCATGTGTGGTTTGTGGAAAGAACACACATGCAATGACTCAGGGGGATCCATGTGTCGTTTCTGGAAAGAACACACATGTAATGACCACTGGTCGATCTATGTGTGGTTTGTGGAAAGAACACACATGCAATGACAATGGTGGATCCATATGTGGTTTGTGAAAATAACACACATGCAATGACTCTAGTGCTGGTTTTAGTATAAGAACACACAGGCAATGACTCTAGTGCTGGTTTTAGTATAAGAACACACATGCAATGACTCTAGTGCTGGTTTTAGTATAAGAACACACATGCAATGACTCTAGTGCTAGTTTTAGTATAAGAACATACATGCAATAACTCTAGTGGGTCGATATGTGGTTTGTGAAAAGAACACACATGCAATGACTCTAGTGGATCCATATGTGGTTTGTGGAAAAGAACACACATGCAATGACCACTGGTTGATCCATAAGTGGTTTGTGGAAAGAACTCACATGCAGTGAACACTGGTAGATCCATGTGTGGTTTGTAGAAAGAACACACATGTAATGACTCAGGGGGATCCATGTGCGGTTTGTGGAAAGAACACACATCCAATAACCACTGGTCGATCCATGTGTGGTTTGTGGAAAGAACACACATCCAATGACACTGGTGGATCCATATGTGGTTTCTAAAAAGAACACACATGCAATGACTCTAGTGCTGGTTTTAGTATAAGAACACACATGTAATGACTCTAGTGGGTCCATATGTGGTTTGTGAAAAGAACACACATGCAATGACTCTAGTGCTGGTTTTCGTATAAGAGCACACATGCAATGACTCTAATGGGTCAATATGTGGTTTGTGAAAAGAACAGACATACAATGACTCTAGTGGATTCATATGTGGTTTGTCGAAGAGAACACATATGCAATGACCACTTGTTGATCCATATGTGGTTTGTGGAAAGAACACACATGCAATGACACTCGTGGATCCATATGTGGTTTGTGAAAAGAACACACATGCTATGACTCTAGTGCTGGATTTATTATAAGAACACACATGCAATGACTCTAGTGCTGGTTTTAGTATAAGAACACACATGCAATGACTCTAGTGGGTCCATATGTGGTTTGTGAAAAGAACACACATGCAATGACTCTAGTAGATCCATATGTGGTTTGTGGAAAAGAACACACATGCAATGACCACTGGTTGATCCATAAGTGGTTTGTGGAAAGAACACCCATGTAGTGAACACTGGTTCATCCATGTGTGGTTTGTGGAAAGAACACACATGCAATGACTCAGGGCGATCCATGTGTGGTTTGTGGAAAGAACAAACATGTAATGACCAATGGTCGATCCATGTTTGGTTTGTGGAAAGAACACACATGCAATGACACTGGTGGATCCATATTTGGTTTGTGAAAAGAACACACGTGCAATGACTCTAGTGTTGGTTTTAGTATAAGAACACACATGCAATGACTCTAGTTCTAGTTTTAGCATAACAACACACATGCAATGACTCTAGTGGGTCGATATGTGGTTTGTGAAAAGAACACACATGCAATGACTCTAGTGGATCCATATGTGGTTTCTGAAAAGAACACACACGCAATGACCTGGTTGATCCATAAGTGGTTTGTGGAAAGAACACACATGAAGTAAACACTGGTTGATCCATGTGTGGTTTGTGGAAAGAACACACATGCAATGACTCAGGGGGATCCTTGTGCGGTTTGTGGAAAGAACACACATCCAATGACCACTGGTCGATCCATGTGTGGTTTGTGGAAAGAACACACATCCAATGACACTGGTGGATCCATATGTGGTTTCTGAAAAGAACACACATGCAATGACTCTAGTGCTGGTTTTAGTATAAGAACACACATGTAATGACTCTAGTGGGTCCATATGTGGTTTGTGAAAAGAACACACATGCATGACTCTAGTGCTGGTTTTAGTATAAGAGCACACATGCAATGACTCTAATGGGTCCATATGTGGTTTGTGAAAAGAACACACATACAATGACTCAAGTAGATCCATATGTGGTTTGTGGAAAAGAACACACATGCAATGACCACTTGTTGATCCATATGTGGTTTGTGGAAAGAACACACATGCAATGACACTGGTGGATCCATATGTGGTTTGTGAAAAGAATACACATGCTATGACTCTAGTGCTGGATTTAGTATAAGAACACACATGCAATGACTCTAGTGCTGGTTTTAGTATAAGAACACATATGCAATGACTCTAGTGGGTCCATATGTGGTTTGTGAAAAGAACACACATGCAATGACTCTAGTAGATCCATATGTGGTTTGTGGAAAAGAACACACATGCAATGACCACTGGTTGATCCATAAGTGGTTTGTGGAAAGAACACACATGTAGTGAACACTGGTTCATCCATGTGTGGTTTGTGGAAAGAACACACATGCAATGACTCATGGCGATCCATGTGTGGTTTGTGGAAAGAACACACATGTAATGACCAATGGTCGATCCATGTGTGGTTTGTGGAAAGAACACACATGCAATGACACTGGTGGATCCATATTTGGTTTGTGAAAAGAACACACGTGCAATGACTCTAGTGCTGGTTTTAGTATAAGAACACACATGCAATGACTCTAGTTCTAGTTTTAGCATAACAACACACATGCAATGACTCTAGTGGGTCGATATGTGGTTTGTGAAAAGAACACACATGCAATGACTCTAGTGGATCCATATGTGGTTTGTGGAAAAGAACACACATGCAATGACCACTGGTTGATCCATAAGTGGTTTGTGGAAAGAACACACATGAAGTAAACACTGGTTGATCCATGTGTGGTTTGTGGAAAGAACACACATGCAATGACTCAGGGGGATCCTTGTGCGGTTTGTGGAAAGAACACACATCCAATGACCACTGGTCGATCCATGTGTGGTTTGTGGAAAGAACACACATCCAATGACACTGGTGGATCCATATGTGGTTTCTGAAAAGAACACACACGCAATGACTCTAGTGCTGGTTTTAGTATAAGAACACACATGTAATGACTCTAGTGGGTCCATATGTGGTTTGTGAAAAGAACACACATGCATGACTCTAGTGCTGGTTTTAGTATAAGAGCACACATGCAATGACTCTAATGGGTCCATATGTGGTTTGTGAAAAGAACACACATACAATGACTCAAGTAGATCCATATGTGGTTTGTGGAAAAGAACACACATGCAATGACCACTTGTTGATCCATATGTGGTTTGTGGAAAGAACACACATGCAATGACACTGGTGGATCCATATGTGGTTTGTGAAAAGAATACACATGCTATGACTCTAGTGCTGGATTTAGTATAAGAACACACATGCAATGACTCTAGTGCTGGTTTTAGTATAAGAACACATATGCAATGACTCTAGTGGGTCCATATGTGGTTTGTGAAAAGAACACACATGCAATGACTCTAGTAGATCCATATGTGGTTTGTGGAAAAGAACACACATGCAATGACCACTGGTTGATCCATAAGTGGTTTGTGGAAAGAACACACATGTAGTGAACACTGGTTCATCCATGTGTGGTTTGTGGAAAGAACACACATGCAATGACTCATGGCGATCCATGTGTGGTTTGTGGAAAGAACACACATGTAATGACCAATGGTCGATCCATGTGTGGTTTGTGGAAAGAACACACATGCAATGACACTGGTGGATCCATATTTGGTTTGTGAAAAGAACACACGTGCAATGACTCTAGTGCTGGTTTTAGTATAAGAACACACATGCAATGACTCTAGTTCTAGTTTTAGTATAACAACACACATGCAATGACTCTAGTGGGTCGATATGTGGTTTGTGAAAAGAACACACATGCAATGACTCTAGTGGATCCATATGTGGTTTGTGGAAAAGAACACACATGCAATGACCACTGGTTGATCCATAAGTGGTTTGTGGAAAGAACACACATGAAGTAAACACTGGTTGATCCATGTGTGGTTTGTGGAAAGAACACACATGCAATGACTCAGGGGGATCCTTGTGCGGTTTGTGGAAAGAACACACATCCAATAACCACTCGATCCATGTGTGGTTTGTGGAAAGAACACACATCCAATGACACTGGTGGATCCATATGTGGTTTCTGAAAAGAACACACATGCAATGACGCTAGTGCTGGTTTTAGTATAAGAACACACATGTAATGACTCTAGTGGGTCCATATGTGGTTTGTGAAAAGAACACACATGCAATGACTCTAGTGCTGGTTTAGTATAAGAGCACACATGCAATGACTCTAATGGGTCCATATGTGGTTTGTGAAAAGAACACACATACAATGACTCAAGTGGATCCATATGTGGTTTGTGGAAAAGAACACACATGCAATGACCACTTGTTGATCCATATGTGGTTTGTGGAAAGAACACACATGCAATGACACTGGTGGATCCATATGTGGTTTGTGAAAAGAATACACATGCTATGACTCTAGTGCTGGATTTAGTATAAGAACACACATGCAATGACTCTAGTGCTGGTTTTAGTATAAGAACACACATGCAATGACTCTAGTGGGTCCATATGTGGTTTGTGAAAAGAACACACATGCAATGACTCTATTAGATCCATATGTGGTTTGTGGAAAAGAACACACATGCAATGACCACTGGTTGATCCATAAGTGGTTTGTGGAAAGAACACACATGTAGTGAACACTGGTTCATCCATGTGTCGTTTGTGGAAAGAACACACATGCAATGACTCAGGGGGATCCATGTGTGGTTTGTGGAAAGAACACACATGTAATGACCACTGGTTGATCCATGTGTGGTTTGTGGAAAGAACACACATGCAATGACACTGGTGGATCCATATGTGGTTTGTGAAAAGAACACACATGCAATGACTCTAGTGCTGGTTTTAGTATAAGAACACACATGTAATGACTCTAGTGGGTCCATATGTGGTTTGTGAAAAGAACACACATGCAATGACTCTAGTGCTGGTTTTCGTATAAGAGCACACATGCAATGACTCTAATGGGTCAATATGTGGTTTGTGAAAAGAACAGACATACAATGACTCTAGTGGATTCATATGTGGTTTGTCGAAGAGAACACATATGCAATGACCACTTGTTGATCCATATGTGGTTTGTGGAAAGAACACACATGCAATGACACTCGTGGATCCATATGTGGTTTGTGAAAAGAACACACATGCTATGACTCTAGTGCTGGATTTATTATAAGAACACACCTGCAATGACTCTAGTGCTGGTTTTAGTATAAGAACACACATGCAATGACTCTAGTGGGTCCATATGTGGTTTGTGAAAAGAACACACATGCAATGACTCTAGTAGATCCATATGTGGTTTGTGGAAAAGAACACACATGCAATGACCACTGGTTGATCCATAAGTGGTTTGTGGAAAGAACACCCATGTAGTGAACACTGGTTCATCCATGTGTGGTTTGTGGAAAGAACACACATGCAATGACTCAGGGCGATCCATGTGTGGTTTGTGGAAAGAACAAACATGTAATGACCAATGGTCGATCCATGTGTGGTTTGTGGAAAGAACACACATGCAATGACACTGGTGGATCCATATTTGGTTTGTGAAAAGAACACACGTGCAATGACTCTAGTGCTGGTTTTAGTATAAGAACACACATGCAATGACTCTAGTTCTAGTTTTAGCATAACAACACACATGCAATGACTCTAGTGGGTCGATATGTGGTTTGTGAAAAGAACACACATGCAATGACTCTAGTGGATCCATATGTGGTTTGTGGAAAAGAATACACATGCAATGACCACTGGTTGATCCATAAGTGGTTTGTGGAAAGAACACACATGAAGTAAACACTGGTTGATCCATGTGTGGTTTGTGGAAAGAACACACATGCAATGACTCAGGGGATCCTTGCGGTTTGTGGAAAGAACACACATCCAATGACCACTGGTCGATCCATGTGTGGTTTGTGGAAAGAACACACATCCAATGACACTGGTGGATCCATATGTGGTTTCTGAAAAGAACACACACGCAATGACTCTAGTGCTGGTTTTAGTATAAGAACACACATGTAATGACTCTAGTGGGTCCATATGTGGTTTGTGAAAAGAACACACATGCATGACTCTAGTGCTGGTTTTAGTATAAGAGCACACATGCAATGACTCTAATGGGTCCATATGTGGTTTGTGAAAAGAACACACATACAATGACTCAAGTAGATCCATATGTGGTTTGTGGAAAAGAACACACATGCAATGACCACTTGTTGATCCATATGTGGTTTGTGGAAAGAACACACATGCAATGACACTGGTGGATCCATATGTGGTTTGTGAAAAGAATACACATGCTATGACTCTAGTGCTGGATTTAGTATAAGAACACACATGCAATGACTCTAGTGCTGGTTTTAGTATAAGAACACATATGCAATGACTCTAGTGGGTCCATATGTGGTTTGTGAAAAGAACACACATGCAATGACTCTAGTAGATCCATATGTGGTTTGTGGAAAAGAACACACATGCAATGACCACTGGTTGATCCATAAGTGGTTTGTGGAAAGAACACACATGTAGTGAACACTGGTTCATCCATGTGTGGTTTGTGGAAAGAACACACATGCAATGACTCATGGCGATCCATGTGTGGTTTGTGGAAAGAACACACATGTAATGACCAATGGTCGATCCATGTGTGGTTTGTGGAAAGAACACACATGCAATGACACTGGTGGATCCATATTTGGTTTGTGAAAAGAACACACCTGCAATGACTCTAGAGCTGGTTTTAGTATAAGAACACATGCAATGACTCTAGTTCTAGTTTTAGTATAACAACACACATGCAATGACTCTAGTGGGTCGATATGTGGTTTGTGAAAAGAACACACATGCAATGACTCTAGTGGATCCATATGTGGTTTGTGGAAAAGAACACACATGCAATGACCACTGGTTGATCCATAAGTGGTTTGTGGAAAGAACACACATGAAGTAAACACTGGTTGATCCATGTGTGGTTTGTGGAAAGAACACACATGCAATGACTCAGGGGGATCCTTGTGCGGTTTGTGGAAAGAACACACATCCAATAACCACTGGTCGATCCATGTGTGGTTTGTGGAAAGAACACACATCCAATGACACTGGTGGATCCATATGTGGTTTCTGAAAAGAACACACATGCAATGACTCTAGTGCTGGTTTTAGTATAAGAACACACATGTAATGACTCTAGTGGGTCCATATGTGGTTTGTGAAAAGAACACACATGCAATGACTCTAGTGCTGGTTTTAGTATAAGAGCACACATGCAATGACTCTAATGGGTCCATATGTGGTTTGTGAAAAGAACACACATACAATGACTCAAGTGGATCCATATGTGGTTTGTGGAAAAGAACACACATGCAATGACCACTTGTTGATCCATATGTGGTTTGTGGAAAGAACACACATGCAATGACACTGGTGGATCCATATGTGGTTTGTGAAAAGAATACACATGCTATGACTCTAGTGCTGGATTTAGTATAAGAACACACATGCAATGACTCTAGTGCTGGTTTTAGTATAAGAACACACATGCAATGACTCTAGTGGGTCCATATGTGGTTTGTGAAAAGAACACACATGCAATGACTCTATTAGATCCATATGTGGTTTGTGGAAAAGAACACACATGCAATGACCACTGGTTGATCCATAAGTGGTTTGTGGAAAGAACACACATGTAGTGAACACTGGTTCATCCATGTGTCGTTTGTGGAAAGAACACACATGCAATGACTCAGGGGGATCCATGTGTGGTTTGTGGAAAGAACACACATGTAATGACCACTGGTTGATCCATGTGTGGTTTGTGGAAAGAACACACATGCAATGACACTGGTGGATCCATATGTGGTTTGTGAAAAGAACACACATGCAATGACTCTAGTGCTGGTTTTAGTATAAGAACACACATGTAATGACTCTAGTGGGTCCATATGTGGTTTCTGAAAAGAACACACATGCAATGACTCTAGTGGATCCATATGTGGTTTGTGGAAAAGAACACACATGCAATGACCACTGCTTGATCCATATGTGGTTTGTGGAAAGAACACACATACAATGACACTAGTGGATCCATATGTTGTTTGTGAAAAGAACACACATGCAATGACTCTAGTGCTGGTTTTAGTATAAGAACACACATGTAATGACTCTAGTGCTGGTTTTAGTATAAGAACACACATGCAATGAGTCTAGTGCTGGTTTTAGTATAAGAACGCACCTGCAATGACTCTAGTGGGTTCATATGTGGTTTGTGAAAAGTACACACATGCAATGACTCTAGTGGATCCATATGTGGCATGTGGAAAACAACACACATGCAATGACCGCGAGTTGATCCATAAGTGGTTTGTGGAAAGAACACACATGCAATGACACTGGTGGATCCATGTGTGGTTTGTGAAAATAACACACATGCAATGCCATTGGTTGATCCAAATGTGGTTAGTGAAAATAACACACATGCAATGCCATTGGTTAATCCATGTGTGGTTTGTGGAAAGAACACACACGCAATGACTCTAGTGGATCCATATGTGGTTTGTGGAAAAGAACACACATGCAATGACCACTGGTTGATCCATACGTGGTTTGTGGAAAGATCACACATGCAATGACACTGGTTGATCCATGTGTGGTTTGTGGAAAGAACACACATGCAATGTCATTGGTTTATCCATATGTGGTTTGAGAAAAGAACACACATGCAATGACTCTAGTAGATCCATATGTGGTTTGTGGAAAGAACACACATGCAATGACTCTAGTGGGTCCATATGTGGTTCATATCAGGAACACACATGCAATGCCATTGGTGGATCCATGTGTGGTTTGTGGAAAGAAAACACATGCAATGACTATAGTGGTTCCATATGTGGTTTGTGAAAAGAACACACATGCAATGACTCTAGTGGATCCATATGTGGTTTGTGGAAAATAACACACATGCAATGAACACTGGTGGATCCGTGAGTGTTTTGTATAAAGAACACACATGCAATGACACTGGTGGATCCATATGTGGTTTCTGAAAAGAACACATATGCAATGACTCTAGTGTTGGTTTTAGTATAATAACACACATGCAATGACTCTAGTGGGTCCATATGTGGTTTATGAAAAGAGCACACATGCAATAACTCTAGAGGATCCATGTGTGGTTTGTGGAAAAGAACACACATGCAATGACCCCTGCTTGATCCATATGTGGTTTGTGTAAAGAAAACACATGCACTTACACTAGTGGATCCATATGTGGTTTGTGAAAAGAACACACATGCAATGACTCTAGTGCTGGTTTTAGTATAAGAACACACATCCAACGACTCTAGTGCTGGTTTTAGTATAAGAACACACATACAATGACTCTAGTGGGTCCATATGTGGTTTGTGAAAAGAACACACATGCAATGACTCTAGTGGATCCATATGTGGTTTGTGGAAAAGAACACGCATGTAATGACCACTGGTTGATCCATAAGTGGTTTGTGGGAAGAACACACATGCAATGCACTGGTGGATCCATGTGTGGTTTGTGAAAAGAAAACACATGCAATGCATTGGTTGATCCATATATGGTTTGTGCAAAGAACACACATGCAATGCCGTTGGTTAATCCATGTGTGGTTTGTGGAAATAACACACATGCAATGACTCTAGTGGATCCATATGTGGTTTGTGGAAAAGAACACACATGCAATAACCAGTTGTTGATCCATATGTGGTTTGTGGAAAGAACACACGTGCAATGACACTGGTTGATCCATGTGTGGTTTGTGGAAGGAACACACATGCAATGCCATTGGTTGATCCATATGTGGTTTGTGAAAAAACACACATGCATTGACTCTAGTGGATCCATATGTGGTTTCTGGAAAGAACACACATGCAATGACTGTAGTGGGTCCATATGTGGTTCATGTCAGAAACACACATGCAATGCCATTGGTGGATCCATGTGTGGTTTGTGGAAAGAACACACATGCAATGACTCTAGTGGGTCCATATGTGGTTTGTGAAAAGAACACACATGCAATGACTCTAGTGGATCCATATGTGGTTTGTGGAAAAGAACACACATGCAATGAACACTGGTGGATCCGTAAGTGGTTTGTGGAAAGAACACACATGCAATGACTCTAGTGGGTCCATATGTGGTTTGTGAAAAGAACACACAAGCAATAACTCTCGTGCTGGTTTTAGTATAAGAACACACATGCAATGACTCTAGTGGGCCCATATGTGGTTTGTGAAAATAACACACGTGCAATGACTCTAGTGGATCCATAAATGGTTTGTGGAAAAGAACACACATGCAATAACGATTGGCTAATCCATGTGTGGTTCATGACAGGAACACACATGCAATGAACACTGGTGGATCCATATGTGGTTCTTGACAGGAACACATATGCAATGACTCTAGTGGGTCCAAATGTGGTTTGTGAAAAGAACACACATGCAATGACACTGGTTGATCCATATGTGGTTTGTCGAAAGAACACACATGTAATGACTCGGGGGGATCCATGTGTGGTTTGTGGAAAGAACACACATGCAATGACCACTGGTCGATCCATATGTGGTTTGTGGAAAGAACACACATGCAATGACACGGGTGGATCGATGTGTGCTTTTTGAAAAGAACACACATGCAATCCCATTGGTTGATCCATATGTGGTTTGTGAAAAGAACACACATGCAATGCAATTGGTTAATCCATGTCTGGTTTGTGGAAAGAACACACATGCAATGACTCTAGTGGATCCATATGTGGTTTGTGGAAACAAACACACATGCAATGACCACTGGTTGATCCATATGTGGTTTGTGGAAAGAACACACATGCAATGACACTGGTTGATCCATGTGTGGTTTGTGGAAAGAACACAATGCAATGCCATTGGTTGATCCATATTTGGTTTGTGAAAAGAACACACATGCATTGACTCTAGTGGATCCATATGTGGTTTGTGGAAAGAACATACATGCAATGACTCTAGTGGGTCCATATGTGGTTCATGTCAGGAACACACATGCAATGCCATTGGTGGATCCATGTGTGGTTTGCGGAAAGAACACACATGCAATGACTCTAGTGGGTCCATATGTGGTTTGTGAAAAGAACACACATGCAATAACTCTAGTGGATCCATATGTGGTTTGTGTAAAAGAACACACATGCAATGAACACTGGTGGGTCCGTAAGTGGTTCGTGGAAAGAACACACATGCAATGACTCTAGTGGGTCCATATGTGGTTTGTGAAAAGAACACACATGCAATGACTCTAGTAGATCCATATGTGGTTGGTGGAAAAGAACACACATGCAATGACCACTGGTTGATCCATAAGTGGTTTGTGGAAAGAACACCCATGTAGTGAACACTGGTTCATCCATGTGTGGTTTGTGGAAAGAACACACATGCAATGACTCAGGGCGATCCATGTGTGGTTTGTGGAAAGAACACACATGTAATGACCAATGGTCGATCCATGTGTGGTTTGTGGAAAGAACACACATGCAATCACACTGGTGGATCCATATTTGGTTTGTGAAAAGAACACACGTGCAATGACTCTAGTGCTGGTTTTAGTATAAGAACACACATGCAATGACTCTAGTTCTAGTTTTAGTATAACAACACACATGCAATGACTCTAGTGGGTCGATATGTGGGTTGTGAAAATAACACACATGCAATGACTCTAGTGGATCCATATGTGGTTTGTGGAAAAGAAGACACATGCAATGACCACTGGTTGATCCATAAGTGGTTTGTGGAAAGAACACACATGAAGTAAACACTGGTTGATCCATGTGTGGTTTGTGGAAAGAACACACATGCAATGACTCAGGGGGATCCTTGTGCGGTTTGTGGAAAGAACACACATCCAATGACCACTGGTCGATCCATGTGTGGTTTGTGGAAAGAACACACATCCAATGACACTGGTGGATCCATATGTGGTTTCTAAAAAGAACACACATGCAATGACTCTAGTGCTGGTTTTAGTATAAGAACACACATGTAATGACTCTAGTGGGTCCATATGTGGTTTGTGAAAAGAACACACATGCAATGGCTCTAGTGCTGGTTTTAGTATAAGAGCACACATGCAATGACTCTAATGGGTCCATATGTGGTTTGTGAAAAGAACACACATACAATGACTCAAGTGGATGCATATGTGGTTTGTGGAAAAGAACGCACATGCAATGACCACTTGTTGATCCATATGTGGTTTGTGGAAAGAACACACATGCAATGACACTGGTGGATCCATATGTGGTTTGTGAAAAGAATACACATGCTATGACTCTAGTGTTGGATTTAGTATAAGAACACACATGCAATGACTCTAGTGCTGGTTTTAGTATAAGAACACACATGCAATGACTCTAGTGGGTCCATATGTGGTTTGTGAAAAGAACACACATGCAATGACTCTATTAGATCCATATGTGGTTTGTGGAAAAGAACACACATGCAATGACCACTGGTTGATCCATAAGTGGTTTGTGGAAAGAACACACATGTAGTGAACACTGGTTCATCCATGTGTCGTTTGTGGAAAGAACACACATGCAATGACTCAAGGGGATCCATGTGTGGTTTGTGGAAAGAACACACATGTAATGACCACTGGTTGATCCATGTGTGGTTTGTGGAAAGAACACACATGCAATGACACTGGTGGATCCATATGTGGTTTGTGAAAATAACACACATGCAATGACTCTAGTGCTGGTTTTAGTATAAGAACACACATGCAATGACTCTAGTGCTGGTTTTAGTATAAGAACACACATGCAATGACTCTAGTGGGTCCATATGTGGTTTGTGAAAAGAACACACTTGCAATGACTCTAGTGGATCCATATGTGGTTTGCGGAAAAGAACACACATGCAATGACCACTGGTTGATCCATAAGTGGTTTGTGGAAAGAACACACATGCAGTGAACACTGGTTGATCCATGTGTGGTCTGTGGAAAGAACACACATGCAATGACTCAGGGGGGTCCATGTGCGGTTTGTGGAAAGAACACACATGCAATGACCACTGGTAGATCCATGTGTGGTTTGTGGAAAGAACACACATGCAATGACACTTGTGGATCCATATGTGGTTTCTGAAAGGAACACACATGCAATGACTCTAGTGCTGGTTTTAGTATAAGAACACACATGTAATGACTCTAGTGGGTCCATATGTGGTTTCTGAAAAGAACACACATGCAATGACTCTAGTGGATCCATATGTGGTTTGTGGAAAAGAACACACATGCAATGACCACTGCTTGATCCATATGTGGTTTGTGGAAAAACACACATACAATGACACTAGTGGATCCATATGTTGTTTGTGAAAAGAACACACATGCAATGACTCTAGTGCTGGTTTTAGTATAAGAACACACATGTAATGACTCTAGTGCTGGTTTTAGTATAAGAACACACATGCAATGAGTCTAGTGCTGGTTTTAGTATAAGAACGCACCTGCAATGACTCTAGTGGGTTCATATGTGGTTTGTGAAAACTACACACATGCAATGACTCTAGTGGATACATATGTGGTGTGTGGAAAAGAACACACATGCAATGACCACGAGTTGATCCATAAGTGGTTTGTGGAAATAACACACATGCAATGATACTGGTGGGTCCATGTGTGGTTTGTGAAAATAACACACATGCAATGCCATTGGTTGATCCAAATGTGGTTAGTGAAAATAACACACATGCAATGCCATTGGTTAATCCATGTGTGGTTTGTGGAAAGAACACACACGCAATGACTCTAGTGGATCCATATGTGGTTTGTGGAAAAGAACACACATGCAATGACCACTTGTTGATCCATACGTGGTTTGTGGAAAGATCACACATGCAATGACACTGGTTGATCCATGTGTGGTTTGTGGAAAGAACACACATGCAATGTCATTGGTTGATCCATATGTGGTTTGAGAAAAGAACACACATGCAATGACTCTAGTAGATCCATATGTGGTTTGTGGAAAGAACACACATGCAATGACTCTAGGGGGTCCATATGTGGTTCATATCAGGAACACACATGCAATGCCATTGGTGGATCCATGTGTGGTTTGTGGAAAGAAAACACATGCAATGACTATAGTGGTTCCATATGTGGTTTGTGAAAAGAACACACATGCAATGACTCTAGTGGATCCATATGTGGTTTGTGGAAAATAACACACATGCAATGAACACTGGTGGATCCGTGAGTGTTTTGTATAAAGAACACACATGCAATGACACTGGTGGATCCATATGTGGTTTCTGAAAAGAACACATATGCAATGACTCTAGTGTTGGTTTTAGTATAATAACACACATGCAATGACTCTAGTGGGTCCATATGTGGTTTATGAAAAGAGCACACATGCAATAACTCTAGAGGATCCACGTGTGGTTTGTGGAAAAGAACACACATGCAATGACCACTGCTTGATCCATATGTGGTTTGTGGAAAGAAAACACATGCAATTACACTAGTGGATCCATATGTGGTTTGTGAAAAGAACACACATGCAATGACTCTAGTGCTGGTTTTAGTATAAGAACACACATGCAACGACTCTAGTGCTGGTTTTAGTATAAGAACACACATACAATGACTCTAGTGGGTCCATATGTGGTTTGTGAAAAGAACACACATGCAATGACTCTAGTGGATCCATATGTGGTTTGTGGAAAAGAACACGCATGTAATGACCACTGGTTGATCGATAAGTGGTTTATGGAAAGAACACACATGCAATGCACTGGTGGATCCATGTGTGGTTTGTGAAAAGAAAACACATGCAATGCATTGGTTGATCCATATATGGTTTGTGAAAAGAACACACATGCAATGCCGTTGGTTAATCCATGTGTGGTTTGTGGAAATAACACACATGCAATGACTCTAGTGGATCCATATGTGGTTTGTGGAAAAGAACACACATGCAATAACCACTTGTTGATCCATATGTGGTTTGTGGAAAGAACACACGTGCAATGACACTGGTTGATCCATGTGTGGTTTGTGGAAGGAACACACATGCAATGCCATTGGTTGATCCATATGTGGTTTGTGAAAAAAAACACATGCATTGACTCTAGTGGATCCATATGTGGTTTCTGGAAAGAACACACATGCAATGACTATAGTGGGTCCATATGTGGTTCATGTCAGAAACACACATGCAATGCCATTGGTGGATCCATGTGTGGTTTGTGGAAAGAACACACATGCAATGACTCTAGTGGGTCCATATGTGGTTTGTGAAAAGAACACACATGCAATGACTCTAGTGGATCCATATGTGGTTTGTGGAAAAGAACACACATGCAATGACTCTAGTGGGTCCATATGTGGTTTGTGAAAAGAACACACAAGCAATAACTCTCGTGCTGGTTTTAGTATAAGAACACACATGCAATGACTCTAGTGGGCCCATATGTGGTTTGTGAAAATAACACACGTGCAATGACTCTAGTGGATCCATAAATGGTTTGTGGAAAAGAACACACATGCAATAATGATTGGCTAATCCATGTGTGGTTCATGACAGGAACACACATGCAATGAACACTGGTGGATCCATATGTGGTTCTTGACAGGAACACATATGCAATGACTCTAGTGGGTCCATATGTTGTTTGTGAAAAGAACACACATGCAATGACACTGGTTGATCCATATGTGGTTTGTCGAAAGAACACACATGTAATGACTCGGGGGGATCCATGTGTGGTTTGTGGAAAGAACACACATGCAATGACCACTGGTCGATCCATATGTGGTTTGTGGAAAGAACACACATGCAATGACACGGGTGGATTGATGTGTGCTTTTTGAAAAGAACACACATGCAATCCCATTGGTTGATCCATATGTGGTTTGTGAAAAGAACACACATGCAATGCAATTGGTTAATCCATGTCTGGTTTGTGGAAAGAACACACATGCAATGACTCTAGTGGATCCATATGTGGTTTGTGGAAACAAACACACATGCAATGACCACTGGTTGATCCATATGTGGTTTGTGGAAAGAACACACATGCAATGACACTGGTTGATCCATGTGTGGTTTGTGGAAAGAACACAATGCAATGCCATTGGTTGATCCATATTTGGTTTGTGAAAAGAACACACATGCATTGACTCTAGTGGATCCATATGTGGTTTGTGGAAAGAACATACATGCAATGACTCTAGTGAGTCCATATGTGGTTCATGTCAGGAACACACATGCAATGACATTGGTGGATCCATGTGTGGTTTGTGGAAAGAACACACATGCAATGACTCTAGTGGGTCCATATGTGGTTTGTGAAAAGAACACACATGCAATGACTCTAGTGGATCCATATGT
This sequence comes from Avena insularis, assembly GCA_023614405.1. NCBI lineage: Eukaryota > Viridiplantae > Streptophyta > Magnoliopsida > Poales > Poaceae > Avena > Avena insularis. The sequence continues at coordinate 268,412,178 of CM042684.1, read as the reverse complement.
GGTTTGTGGAAAAGAACACACATGCAATGAACACTGGTGGATCCGTAAGTGGTTTGTGGAAAGAACACACATGCAATGACTCTAGTGGGTCCGTATGTGGTTTGTGAAAAGAACACACAAGCAATAACTCTAGTGCTGGTTTTAGTATAAGAACACACATGCAATTACTCTAGTGGGTCCATATGTGGTTTGTGAAAAGAACACACGTGCAATGACTCTAGTGGATCCATAAGTGGTTTGTGGAAAAGAACACACATGCAATAACGATTAGCTGATCCATGTGTGGTTCATGACAGGAACACACATGCAATGAACACTGGTGGATCCATATGTGGTTCTTGACAGGAACACATATGCAATGACTCTACTGGGTCCATATGTGGTTTGTGAAAAGAACACACATGCAATGACACTGGTTGATCTATATGTGGTTTGTGGAAAGGAGACACATGTAATGACTCAGGGGGATCCATGTGTGGATTGTGGAAAGGACACACATGCAATGACCACTGGGCGATCCATGTGTGGTTTGTGGAAAGAACACACATGCAATGACACTGGTTGATCGATGTGTGGTTTTTGAAAAGAACACACATGCATTCCCATTGGTTGATCCATATGTGGTTTGTGAAAAGAACACACATGCAATGCAATTGGTTAATCCATGTCTGGTTTGTGGAAAGAACACACATGCAATAACTCTAGTGGATCCATTTGTGGTTTGTGGAAAAGAACACACATGCAATGACCACTGGTTGATCCATATGTGGTTTGTGGAAAGAACACACATGCAATGACACTGGTTGATCTATGTGTGGTTTCTGGAAAGAACACACATGCAATGCCATTGGTTGATCCATATGTGGTTTTTGAAAAGAACACACATGCAATGACTCTAGTGGATCCATATGTGGTTTGTGGAAGGAACACATATGCAATGACTCTAGTGGGTCCATATGTGGTTCATGTCAAGAACACACATGCAATGCCATTGGTGGATCGATGTGTGGTTTGTGGAAAGAACACACATGCAATTACTCTAGTGGGTCCATATGTGGTTTGTGAAAAGAACACACATGCAATGACTCTAGTGGATCCATATGTGGTTTGTGGAAAAGAACACACATGCATTGAACACTGGTGGATCTGTAAGTGGTTTGTGGAAAGAACACACATTCAATGACTCTAGTGGGTCCATATGTGGTTTGTGAAAAGAACACACAAGCAATAACTCTAGTGCTGGTTTTAGTATAAGAACACACATGCAATGACTCTAGTGGGCCCATATGTGGTTTGTGAAAAGAACACACGTGCAATGACTCTAGTGGATCCATAAGTGGTTTGTGGAAAAGAATACACATGCAATAACGACTGGCTGATCCATGTGTGGTTCATGACAGGAACACACATGCAATGAACACTGGTGGATCCATATGTGGTTCTTGACAGGAACACATATACAATGACTCTAGTGGGTCCATATGTGGTTTGTGAAAAGAACACACATGCAATGACACTGGTTGATCCATATGTGGTTTGTGGAAAGAACACACATGTAATGACTCAGGGGGATCCATGTGTGGTTTGTGGAAAGAACACACATGCAATGACCACTGGTCGATCCATGTGTGGTTTGTGGAAAGAACACACATGCAATGACACTGGTGGATCAACTGCTTCGGCTACCCCAACAGCATCATCACCGACAACGGCACGAACTTCGCCAAGGGGGCCTTCGCCCAGTTCTGCAGAAACAAGGGCATCCGGCTAGACCTCGCCTCCGTTGCACACCCGCAGTCCAACGGGCAAGTCGAACGAGCAAACGGCTTGGTGCTAGTCGGCATCAAACCACGTCTCATCGAGCCGTTGGAGCGGTCACCAGGATGTTGGATCGAAGAACTTCCGGTTGTGCTGTGGAGCATCCGCACCAAACCGAATAGGTCAACCGGCTACACGCCATTCTTCCTGGTCTATGGATCGGAAGCCGTCCTCTCCGCCGACATCGAATTTGACTCCCCTCGCAAGCTCCTCTACGACGAGCAAGCCAACAAGGAGGCGCGGGAGGACGGGGTGGATCTCCTGGAGGAGGCCCGCGAGCTGGCCCTGTCCAGATCTGCCCTGTACCAGCAGCGACTACGTCTCTACCATTCAAGCCAGATTCGCCCAGTCGCATTCTGCGAGGGCGACCTGGTTCTCCGGCTGGTGCAAGACACGAAGGGCATGTATAAGCTATCACCACCCTGGGAGGGCCCCTTCATCATCAGCTGGGCGCTGCCCAACGACTCCTATTACCTCATCGATGCACAGCAGCCGCGCAAGAACAAGATGGACAAATTGGACGAGGAGATCGAATGTCCTTGGAACACGGCCCTGCTGCGCCCGTTTTAACCTAGTCGCTAGGCAGTGTATGTATCACGAAAACCCCATGAATGAAAATGCGGACTCCCACGAGAATACCGGGGGCTCCTTCTAGAAATGTGTGTGCACCTGTTTTTCGGTTCAAATTTTCCGGCTCCGGCAACCCCTACCCGGGGGCTCGCCGGCTGGCCCGGCCTGTTAAGTCAACAAACCGGCCGAGTAGTGTGCGATGATGTCAGAGGCCCACTCTTCGTCTTAGCTACAGACCGCAACCCGGCTGTCCGGCTAGCAAGAGCAAAAGCCCGAGGCATCCCACATGAAAAACGGGGAGGAGACGCGACAGATCGGGCGTCCTGGCCCCGCAACTAGCTCGAACCAATCCAGCTGCTAAGCCGCTAGTACCGTGCGTAATGTACTGTCAGCTCCCTTCGATTCCGGCTGCAGACCGTAACCCGGCTGCCCGGCAAGGACGCAACGAAAACAGCAGAACACACGAGAAGGCGACTACGTTTCTACAAAGGAGCAAGCCAGTTTTCGAAAAAAACAAGCCGTTTTCCGGCTACGATTTGACAGACTAACCTATTAACCTATGAAGATGTATGTGTATGCATATATGCATTCTTGTCCGACTACTTCGAGTCGGAATTCAGAAGAAGGAAAGAAGATTTGAAGTCCTTGCCTTCATCAAGCGCTCCGAATCTCGGGGGCTACACCTGGAGCGCTTCGCGCGCCCAGTGGAATCTTGTAGTTCTGACGGCTAAGGCGTTTAGCCGCCGTTCGGAGCCCAAGTGAGGGCAAGGCAGGAGCAAGAAAACAAGAAAGATTGAAGCACCTTCATGCCACTCGAATCTCGGGGCTACACCCATGGTGCGCTCGCGCCTTGGAATGTTAGTTCCCATGAAGGTGTCCACGACAAAGCGGTCGGTAACGGGAAGGCCGGATAAAGTTAAAAGACTTGGCAGAAATAAAAAGATTGAGCACTGGTTGCGCCACTACTCCGAATCTCGGGGCTACACGATGGAGGCTTAGCGCCCTGGAGGTGCAGGTCGCCCAGCTAAAGGTGTGTAGCCAGATTCAAGAAGTTCAACGCACAAGGAAGATTCAACGCACAAGGAAGATTCAAGAAGTTCAACAATAATAAACAAAAAGGTTCACAAGCAGACAAGGTTCAAAGACGGCCGGCACAAGCAGACAAGGTTCACAAGTACATAACACAAGACAATTACACCCGGCATCCCGGGGCAGCAGCTAAACGGCAGGGCCTTTGCCGTGGGGGAGTTCTTGGCCGGCAGAGGCTGGGGGCGGAGGAGGAGCCGCAGTGCTCGATCTGGCTCCAGCGCTGGCAGGCGGTGGCATCGGAGCCTCCACATCAGGAGTACCGATGGACTTCGAGTCGGTGAGCACCTCGTCAGGGTCCACGTAGTCGGCGATCTTGATGGCGGATCCGCGAAGCTCCGTATGGGCTTGGCGGATGGTGGCAAGATCCGCTCCGGCACGGAAGCCCCCATCGATCTTCTCGACGCGGGTGTCCTTGTACCAGGAGAGCATCAGAGCTAGGGCCATCTCCGCTCCGGCCCGCGCCGCCAGGTCCCACAGCCGGTCCACCGTAGCCGACACCTCTCCCACCTTCGTCACCAGCTGCGCCATCGTCTCAGGAACCGGAGCCTCCGGCCACACGAAGGAGAAGACGTCCCGCGCCGCCTGACGAAGCTTCACAGCTTCCTCGCCAAGAAGGACGAGGAGCTCCTGAGTCGTCGGCTGCGCTCCCGACCAGTTCTCCTACAGCCGGTTGTAGGCCAGCAGGTCTATGCCAGGGTAAAAAGTTGTCAGAAAAGAGGAGTCAGATCCGGCTACCGGATCCGGAAAGAAAGGAAGATGGAAGAAAGAACTCACCCTTGGCAGTGTAGCCAACCTGCATCAGCTCCTCCACCAGCGCCTTATCCTTGACCGTTAGCTGTTTTATCTCCTTCTCTTGGTCCTTGTTCTGGGCCTCGAGAAGGGAGGAGGCTTCGGCCCGGCTGGCGAGCGAGGCGTCGTGCTCCTTGACGGTGGCCTCCAAACCGTCTACCCGCGCGTGCCAATCCTTGTTACCGCAGCGCGAGGAGTTAGAAGCACTTTCGCCGGTCGCGAGTGAGTTATTTGGTTGTTTCAGTGTTCGCTTTCTTCAAGCGATCGATCTCGCTGAGCGCTACGAGATGGCTGCAGCGAAACCGCTATCAAGAAAAAAAAAGAGCAAGACGGATAAGCGAACTTACTCTAGGAGGTCCGTTGGCGGCAGCAAGCTTCGCTCGAGTCCGGTTCTGCCATTGTGGCCTCAAGCAGCCGGATCTCCTTCACCGCCAGCTCGAGCGTGGCGGCAAGGTCCGGCAGCGAAGCAGCAGGGGAGGCGTCGTCATCCACGGCGTTGACGGCCAAGGACTCCTTCGCCGCGACCACCGCCGTTCGCCACTCCTCCCCGAGCTCCTCGTCGGAGTTATTGTCGCCAACAATGACGAACTCCTTGCCGGCACCCAGCCCATGTGAGGAGCCTTCCTGGGGACCCTCGACGGGAGGAGGCAGCCGCTCAGACTCGAAGGAGAGCCAGATGGATCGGCGAGGCGAGGCGGCGACCAGTTACGCCCGGGCCGGGCTCGCAGCTCCGAAAGAAACCAACACGCTAAAGAGAAGGAAGAAAAGGCAAAAGCAAAACAAGCCTAAGTCAGAAAAACAAGAAGGAGGACAAATAGACAGAAAGCACCAAAAGATAGAGGGGGAGAGGAAAAACGTACCCCAGCACGACCGGGGGCGGCCCTTTCTTCCGGCCGAGACGGGCAGCGGCGGTGAGGCCGGACTCCTCACGCCGCAGGCCGGAGCAGTGGAGCCGCTCCCACCCTCTTCACCGTCCGTCGCAGAGCGTGTCACCAGCTCCACGGTCGGCTTGGCCTCCTCCTCCTCGTGCACCTCTGCATGCGGGTCGGCGGCCGGCTCGTCGTTCCGGCTGGGGAAGGCGTCGCCATCCCCATCCGATTCCTCGCTAGACCGCCGAGCATGCGGCTCGGGCAAGTCTGGCGTGAATACTTCGAGGGGAGCCTCGCCCTCCTCGCGACGGATGCAGGCGAAGATCTACTGAATGCAAGAAGTCAATCAGACAGAACAAGGAAATAACACAGGAAGAATAAGCAAAATTTCCGACTACGAGAAATTACCCGAGGCGCGCGGTTCTCCCGGCTGTAGGGCGCCAGACTGAACTTCCAGTTCTCCGGCAGCCGCTCCTTGCTGATCGTCCACAACCACTCCTTCAAGTTGTGGTAGCGGGGACCGTGGCATGATAGCCGGGTCGGGTCCAGTCGGCCGGAGTAGTAGCATATCTTGTGCGCCCGCTGCTGCATCGGCATCATCAGCCGGGACATCCAGCTAAGAGTGATGTCCCGACCGGTTAGCTGGCAGGTGACGAGGGAGCGCATGCGTGCCAGCATCGCATCCGTCTCCGCCTTGTCGCCGTGGATCTTCAGGTCCTAGCTCTGTCGGCTGGACTCGATGTCTTGGAAGGCCGGTAGGTTTATCCGGTCGACGTTGGTGATGTTCTTGACGTAAAAGTACGACTGCTGCCACAGCCATACCGTGTCCTGGAGCAAGAACTTCGGGTAGCCGGATTGGGTGCGGGAGTATATTGAGGCGCCGCCGCAGACGACTAGCGGCCCCTTCGTGTACTGCACCTGCGGCCGAACTTGGAAGAGCCGGCCAAAGAGCCCGAGATCCGGCTGGATCCCGAGATAACCCTCGCAGAACGCCATGAAGTGCGCTAGCATTCCGATTGCGTTGGCGCCGAGGTGGTGGAGGCGGAGGTCGAAGAAGGCCAGAAACGTGAGGAAGAATGGGTGAAGCGGCAGCGCGAACCCAAGGCCAAAAGCGCGAAAATCACGCTCCCCTCCACGGATCGGCAACACCTCCCCCACCGGCGCCAACCGCACTGCCACCTCCTCCACCGGCGGAAGGACATGGGTCGCGCGGTACTTTGCAATTTGGTCCTTGGTGACAGAGGAGCCGCACCAGTCTCCGCGGTCGGCGGCCATTTTCGGCTGATGGAGAGGAACGACAACGGAAGAGTGACGGTGGCCCATTGCGTCGATGACGGCGAGCGGGCGGCGCAGAGGGCAAGAGCGCAGGAGCAAGAGCACACGAGGGAGAAGGAGATTGCAGCGGGGGAGCGAAGGAAAAGAACTGCCTCCCCCGCGGCGTCCCTTTAAAGGACCGGAAGGGCAACCATCGGCGGGGCCACGTGGTGCGCATCCGGGCAACCCACACCCCAACCGCCGCCTAGATCCCGTGTGCCAAGGCAGGATGCGCAGAAGATCCTGGAGCAAGAACCGAAGCGCCGGACAACAGTTTCCCAAGGCGACGTGCGACGGGACGTTACGCTGCCCGCCGCAGAGCAATGATGGCGCGTGCGCGCGTGGCCGGTGTCAGCACTAACGTCACGGGTAGCGCAACTGCCAGGCTCAGCCGGATGAAAATTTGAATAGCAAGAAGGAGCACGCGCACATTTCGCCTAAGGGCGGAATCCACACGCGCTCGGGGGCTAGTGTCAGGGGGATGATCCCCAAGTACCCCATCCGAATAAGAAATAGGACAGTCGGATTGCGTCCGGCTGACCAGACGCAGCCGGACAGGACAGGACGGGCCGGCTATCATCCAGTAGCCGGATCAGCAAGAGACAGCCGGATACGACAGCGTAGCTGCACTCCAATCGGAGACAGACGACGTGCGTATCAGTGCACGATACGCCCTGTACAATGACAAGACGTTCAACCACCTGCCCATACCGAAGACTTTGCGTGGGTGACGCTGGAATAGTGGCCTGTGCTGACGACGGGCTCGCACGGCGTCCACTGTACCTACGACAGCCATATCGCTCATACACCGATAGAACAAGCCATACTGGATACTGTAGATCACTAGTCGGCTGGGACCCGCCTGTGGGGCCCGCCAGTCGGACTAGCCAGCGAGACCTTTGCCTCTCTGCCTATATAAGGAGAGGCAAGGCCTCAGTAGAAAGGGTTGGTCTTAGTGCATTTAAGGCAGTAGCTAGAGAATACAGCTCAAGGAGCACTTGTAGTTCGTATATCCCACATAGACAGATTAGGCAGGAGTAGGGGCTTTACCTCACCACGAGGGCCTCGAACCTGGGTACTTCATGCGTCCCGCTACGCTCGCTCATATCCAATCTCGCCTGCGGACGCCATCGATAGCTTTCCTGCTAGTCCCCACACCTCTATCTAACCTCCTCAGGTACTACCGTTCCCAATACAACGACACATCGCGACACGGATAGCAATAGATCAACAGGAGGAAATAAAGACCATAAATGCAAAATAGGTAGAAAGGGGGAGAATGCTCGCCTGGGAAAACACTGCCGACGGATCATATCCGGAGAACTTGTCGATACTCGCATCCACTCATCAGCCTAGTCCGCGAAGAAGCAAACACTAGAAGAAACATCGGATGCAATATTTAATACCACGGCAGAAGATCCGGCATGCTTATGATATGATGCAGATGCGGCGCAATTAGGCAATATTAAGCGGAACCAGGGTCCCGACAATTAATTACACGGTTCAAGTTATTTAGAACCCCCGCAATTTAAATGTTGTATTAACAAGGCAAAACATGGCATCGGTTCGGTACACAAATTTAAATGGAGTCTGGAATACGACAAATTCATCCCGCATAAACACTCCATATTTAATTATGAGGTGAATCGGCATAATGCCTCCAAACCATAGACAGCCCTGCATGCATGAAGAATTAATTATGCGACAGTTGATAATGTCATATTATAAAAATAGGGGCTTAGGATCACACATCTGGGTTCGGCAGATCTTGGGTTCCAGGGGTCCGGGGTTCGACGAGGATCAGTCTCGGCGGGAACGTTCTTGGACAACGGAGGGAGAGCTTGGCCTTCCGGGAAGGAGGACTTGGTTTGGCGTCGGGGGCGCATCGGGTTCGCCCTGGTCGGTGTCGATCTTGTCGTCGCGGAGATCTTGTCGGGTCCGCGTATCGGGTCGGTCTTGGCGTCCGTGAAGGAGGTCTTGTCGCATCCGATCCGGAAGTAATCTGAAAAAAAAATTCCATTCTGGTAAAAAGGAGCAATATCGTATTCGTGAAGATCGTGCATTTCAGTCAAATTGGGATCCGTTTTTCGAGCCCAGCCGTCAAGTGGATTATAAGCAGATTCATGGTACTTTGATCGTAGATCGTCCGCATTTTTCTTAGACATTGTCGAGCACGAGAGTAGAGATTCGTTCTCCTATTACCTGGATCGGTCCTCGGGGTCGAAGAACTTGGCGCGCCATGGTTCGGTCTTTGGATCCGAGAGGAAGAACACGGGGTCAGCGTCTTCATAGACGGCATGGCACTCGGTTTCGGCTCCGGTGGTTCATCGGTTCGGCCGGGTCGGCGTTGATCTTGTAGTGACTCTGTCCAGACAACAACAACACATAAGCCCAACCATACACACATCTGCATAGGAGCACCACCACTTATCACGGAAACATCTGTAGACCACGACCGCCCATGGACGCAGCACTACAGTACCACCCACAGTAGAACGCAGGGAGTGGCGACACAGTGGCTGTTGGAGGCGAAACAGAACGTGTCCACGGGGGCGTGCTCGGGAGGTGGGAAGCCGACGGCGCACAGAGCAGAGGTCGGGGTGGCCAGGTCGCGTTGGGGCAGACGAGGGGGCACGCGTCGCTGGCAGAAGGCCTAAGAGGATGGGCCCAGGCGACGCCATGGACGAGCTGGGGCGCGGTCTTCGGGCAGAGGGCGACGCGGAGGCAGCACGTGCCGCGAAAGGTGGAGCAGAGGGCCACCGCGCCGCGCGACGGTGCAGATCGGCGAGGAGCACGACGAGGTTCGCGGGGAGGAGCACGGTGACAGAGCGGGCCGGCAGCGACCTGGGAGGCGGAGGCGGGGCGAAGCTGCGTGGGCGCGGGTCGTCGGGAGCGAGCGGCGGAGGAAGGCGATGAGGGGCAGAGGGAGAGGGCGCAGCCCTGGCAGCGGCAGAGGAGGCGAGAAGGGCGGAGGGCGACGAGAAGGCGAGAGGAAGGCGCGCAGCCACAGCGATAGAGGAAAGGACGGGAGGCGGGCAAGCTCGGCCTGGGGACAAGCTGAGGAGACGGGGCAGCGAGGAGGAGGCAGAGGGCGGCGTCCGTGGGCCTGTGCAGTGCAGGTGGGATTGGATCGAGGAGGGCAGGAGGTGGGGAGTGGTGGGGCCAGGTGGAGACCTGTGGGCTGGGGAGTTCAGGTGGTGGGGATCCGGGCTGTGGTGGTCTGCGGCTGTCCTTTGGGTGGACTGGTCGGGCGGGATCGAGGTGGTGGACAGACGGGCCCGGGAAAAGGGGAGGGAGTTGGGGGTGACGTGGCGGGACGTGGTTGGCGGGGGTGATGTGGAAGGCTGGCGCGGTGGGACCCGGCTGCAGCGTGTGAGACCGAGACCAGGAGGGGGCGCCCTCGCCGGTTGTTTAGCAGCGGGGAAGGGAGTTGGGAAAGAATTGAGGTAGGAAGTAGGGTAGGGTTTTAGGTTAGCTTTTTGGAGGTGGCCAGCGAACTTTCCGGGCCTGGCTGGCTGCCTCCCAAAAATAATATAAACTTTATTTTAATTTAAAATAGACTTTTGTAAATAGTTTTTAGACAAATAAAAGACCCGGAAAAGACCAGTGTTTTGATTTGAAATTAAGACGGGGAATATTTAGAAAACAAAACTAGGCTTTTAGAAAATAGTTTTTGACAAACAAATGCATGATGACATGACGATGCTCAAATGCAATGTGGCATGATGACATGAGCATGCGGTCATGAAAATGCAATGCACTAAAACAACGCGATTTTCTAGTAGTGGTTTTAGCGGGATGCCACAATTTGACACCACTAACAAAGGATCTCGCCGTCGAGATCCGCCTCATAGTACCGGAAAGAAGGTCGGCGATCTGAATCTTCTTGCTTCGTGTAGATGCTCGTGACACCACTAACAAGAGGTCGTTGTCAGTGATGGCCGAGAGAACACTCCGGGAACAAAGGGCGAAGGTAGAGGTATCAACAAATAAAGCCACCTCTAAGTTCCATGGACAGAGTAAAATTGCTGGATCCACCGATTCAATGTACAAAGCGAATTATAAGAGTGGTGGTATGGTAGCTACTCCATCCCGCACTCAAAGCATTACTTTGCACATGAATAGGAGAATTATGCAACCAACTCTCGGAATTCAGACTGAAGATCTCGACAAGCGAGGTTCAGAAAACAAAGGAGTGATGCAGACTCTGCATCGGATCTGGCGTAGATGATGTCGTCGCGTCAGAAAACATACGCCAGAAAATACCGGAAGGCACAAACAAGGAACAAAGAATGGTACCACAGATAAAGGATCACTCCGATAGCATGAAGACCGGATGTAGAAACACCGTTACCAAGCGAAACCCTGAAGGTACGACAGAAACCCAACCACGAGAATTCCTGGACTCGAAGAAAAGATAAGTGATCAGATTCAAAAACACACAGAGGTGAGAGGAGAGCAGCAGAGGGGTAAGGAGTAAAACAGACCTAATCAGATCTATCCAACCGATTTTGCAAAATAGTTTTGACACTCTAGATCGTCAGTTAGCTAGGTTATCCTACTGGCTGGACTTGTGGGGTATCGCAACTACTGAGCTCTGATACCACTCCGTAACACCCTCAAATCGGCCCTATGCAAGTTTTAGCCCTTTCCGCCAAACCCACATAGAAACGATTCAAGGGCGCCCACCAGGCACTTTCGTGCGGGTGGAAAATGAAGTAATACCATTACACAACAGTCCTCGATGGGACCCACAGAACAGATATATATACAACAGCGACTCCATGAGTCAAGAATACAGATATAATATACAAAGATCCAAATCACCTTGAAACGATAGAGCGTCCGACTACGGACAAGATGCAAATGGGGCTAAGAGCCCTGAAGAATAACCAATGGAGTCCATAACCCTGCCTAGGCCAAGCCAGAAGGGTAACCCTGCTAACGCGATCAATCTCAAACCTGCTAAAACAAAAGGGGTACCAACAAAGGGCAAAGGAAAAAGAGGAGCGTCAGTACTGAGGCCAGTACATGGCGAGGCTAGAATTCGGCGGCTCTCGCCTACATAGGTATGGTGGACTGAAGCGGCAGCGCAGCATGCACTAAACAACCTATGGAGACTCGGTACAACTGTCGGCTATTAGAGAGAGATAGGAAAGACCTATTCGGATCCAACCTGATACTAACACTAAACAAACCCATCCTGGTATTTCCCCCTCGAGACCAAACGAGGAAGTCGGACCAAGGAACTCACACAGTTGGCAATTTTACTTATTCTGTTATAGTTGCAGCAATTACTAATCAGATATAGCTAGCATGAGTCATCCTGAAGCATAAGTAGTGGGCAGTTTAATTAACCATTCCGTGGTAGTTGGAACATTTACTAGTCAGATATAATTGTCCTGAAGAAGCCCAAAACCCAGCAGTTGTTGGCACTTTTATCACATTCCATTGGAGTTGCAATACTTACTAGGCAGGTATAGTATGACACAGATCACCACAGATCCACCAGTTGTTGGCATTTTTATTATCCATTCCAGTATAGTTAAAGGCGATTACTAGTCACATATTAAGTCAAATTTATAGCACTACTTTAGTTATGCTTGTCTATGATCGAGATATTGTGCTCCAAGTCGTCCATAACCGCGGACACGGCTTTCAGAAAGTTTTACCTGAGGGTGCACAAATAGCAACACACACTCGATCAACCTCGGAAAAACCAACTCAAAACCCAACGAGGCATTCATGACAAAGCGATCACAGGATTCAAAAATATTTTAGGGGGCCACCCCATTAAGCTACCCATAGCAAGTTGGCGGCTCGACGGACCCAAGGTTTGCGCCAATGGCTGTAAACGGGAACCCGAAAGTGTGACTGGGCTTGTCGATACCATGAAAACACTCATGATCCTAAATGATCTGGTGCTCCACGCACAATCTTAAATAAAGCAGTAAAGCATGGCATAGGTACAGAATAGTAATAAAGCCCCAAACTACTTTGTGGCCCCAAGAAATAGAAATGAATCAAGCTCTGGCTCAGGGGGGTCCATAAGGCCTCCCGGATGTGGATAGTGCGAAAAATCAAGGAACAAGTATCAAGTACCGGTCCTCCCAGGACACAAGTGAGCGTGGAAGAACCAAATAACATCTATTTCCCACCGATGCCTCTGCATTAGTTATATCTAGCATGTTAATAGTTGTATTTGAAGTCATGATCATCTCCACCAGTAAGCATCTCCACCAATAAGCATCTGCTAGCATTCCATCAACTGTGGTACTCGACAACACGAGATCGCAACTGAGCAAGCAACTATGACTCGCAAGGCCAGCTATCTACCAAACAACAGGTATTAGGAGGTGTCCATGGCAATATAGAGGCGGCACGGGATATAACTGGTGCACGTAAACTAAAGCATCGCGACACGGATAGCAATAGATCATCAGGAGAAATAAATACTATAAATGCAAACTAGGTAGAAAGGGGAGAATGCTACTTTGGAAAACACACCGACGGATCATATTCGGAGAACTTGTCGATACTCGCATCCACTCATCGGCCTAGTCCGCGAAGAAGCAAACACTAGAAGAAACACCGAATGCAATATTTAATACCACGGCAGAAGATCCGACATGCTTATGATATGATGCAGATGCGGTGCAATTAGGCAATATTAAGCGGAACCGGGGTCCCGACAATTAATTACACGGTTCAAGTTATTTAGAACCCCCGCAATTTAAATGTTGTATTAATAAGGCAAAACATGGCATCGGTTCGGTACACAAATTTAAATGGAGTCTGGAATACGACAAAGTCATCCCGCATAAACACTCCATATTTAATTATGGGGTGAATCGGCATAATGCCCCCAAACCACAGACAACCATGCATGCGAATTAATTATGCGACAGTTGATAATGTCATATTATAAAAATAGGGGCTTAGGATCACACATCTGGGTTCGGCAGATCTTGGGTTCCGGGGGTCCGGGGTTCGACGGGGATCAGTCTCGGCGGGAACGTTCTTGGACAATGGAGGGAGATCTTGGTGTTCCGGGAAGGAGGACTTGGTTTGGCGTCGGGGGCGCACCGGGTTCGCCCTGGTCGGTGTCGATCTTGTCGTCGCGAAGATCTTGTCGGGTCCGTGTATTGTGTCGGTCTTGGCGTCCGTGAAGGAGGTCTTGTCGCATCTGATGGATCGGTCCTCGGGGTCAAAGAACTTGGCGCGCCAGGGTTCGGTCTTCGAATCCGAGAGGAAGAACACGGGGTCGGCGTCTTCATAGACGGTGTCGCACTCGGTTTCGGCTCCGGTGGTTCATCGGTTCGGCCGGGTCGGCGTTGATCTTGTAGTGACTCCGTCCAGACAACAACAACACATAAGCCCAACCATACATGCATGTGCACAGGAGCACCACCACTTATCACGGAAACATCTGTAGACCACGACCGCCCATGGACGCAGCACTACAGTACCACCCGTGGTAGAACGCAGGGAGTGGCGACACAGTGGCTGTTGGAGGCGAAACAGAACGTGTCCACGGGGGCATGCTCGGGCAGGTGGGAAGCCGACGACGCACAGAGCAGAGGTTGGGGTGGCCAGGTCGCGCTGGGGCAGAGGGGTGGGCGCTCGTCGCTGGCAGAAGGCCTAGGAGGACGAGCCCAGGCGACGCCATGGACGAGCTAGGGCACGGTCTCCGGGCAAGCGACGCGAGGCAGCGTACGCGCGAAGGTGGAGCAGAGGCCACCGCCGCAGCAACGACGGCGAGGAGCACGACGAGGTTCACGGGGAGGAGCACGGCGATAGAGCGGGCCGGCGACACAGGAGGCAGAGGCGCGGGCCAGCGTGGCCGTCGGGAGCGAGCGGCGGAGGAAGGCGACGAGGGGCAGAGGGAGAGGGCGCAGCCCTGGCGGCGGCAGAGGAGGCGAGCGGGGTGGAGGAAGGCGACGAGGGGCAGAGGAAGAGCGCGCAGCCCTGGCGACGGCAGATGAGGCGAGCGGGACGGCGGGGCGAGCTCGGGCTCGAGGACAACGGCGAGGGAGGAGACGGGGGAGCGAGGGGCATCCCCGGCAGCGGGCCGGCTCGATAAGGACGGGGCGCGCGGTAGGTGGGATTGGATCAAGGAGGGCAGGCGGTGGGGAGTGGTGGGGCCGGGTGGAGACCAGGTGGAACTGGAGGAGTTCCGGGGTGGTGGGGATCCGGGCCAGGGGTGGGGCGCGGCTGTCCACTGGGGTGGACCGGGTCGGGGCGGGATCGAGGTGGTCGGCACAGGGCGCTGGGCGGGAAAAGGGGAGGGAGTTAGGGGTGAGGTGGCGTGACGTGGTTGGCGGGGGTGATGTGGAAGGCTGGCGTAGTGGGACCGACTCTGCATGGCGTGGAGACCAGGAGCTGGCGGGAGGGGCGCCTCACTGTTTTTGGCGAGGAAGGGAGTTGGGAAAGGGTGGGGTAGGTAGGGTAGGGTTTTAGGGTTAGCTTTTGGAGGTGGCCCGCCGGGCTTTCGGGCCTGGCTGGCTGCCTCCCAAAAATAATATAAACTTTATTTTAATTTCAAATAGACTTTTGTAAATAGTTTTTAGACAAATAAAAGACCCGGAAAAGACCAGAGTTTTGATTTGAAATTAAGACGGGGAATATTTAGAAAACAAACTAGGCTACTAGAAAATAGTTTTTGACAAACAAATGCATGATGACATGACGATGCTCAAATGCAATGTGGCATGATGACATGAGAATGCGGTCATGAAGATGCAATGCACTAAAACAACGCGATTTTCTAGTAGTGGTTTTAGCGGGATGCCACACTCTAGTGGGTGAATATGTGGTTTGAAAAGAACACACATGCAATGACTCTAGTGCATCCATATGTGGTTTGTGGAAAGAACACACATGCAATGACACTGGTTGATCCATATGTGGTTTGTGGAAAGAACCAACATGTAATGACTCAGGGGGATCCATGTGTGGTTTGTGGAAAGAACACACATGCAATGCCATTGTTTGATCCATATGTGGTTTTTGAAAAGAACAGACATGCAATGACTCTAGTGGATCCATATGTGGTTTGTGTAAAGAACACACATGCAATGACTGTAGTTGGTCCATATGTGGTTCATGTCAGGAACACACATGCAATGCCATTGGTGGATCCATGTGTGGTTTGTGGAAAGAACATACATGCAATAACTCTCGTGGATCCATGTGTGGTTTGTGAAAAGAACACACATGCAATGACTCTAGTGGATCCATATGTGGTTTGTGGAAAAGAACAATCATGCAATGAACACTGGTGGATCCATAAGTGGTTTGTGGAAAGAACACATATGCAATGACTCTAGTGGGTCCATATGTGGTTTGTGAAAAGAACACACAAGCAATAACTCTAGTGCTGGTTTTAGTATAAGAACACACATGCAATGACTCTAGTGGGTCCAAATGTGGTTTGTGAAAAGAACACACGTGCAATGACTCTAGTGGATCCATAAGTGGTTTGTGGAAAAGAACACACATGCAATAACGACTGGCTAATCCATGTGTGGTTCATGACAGGAACACACATGCAATGAACACTGGTGGATCCATATGTGGTTCTTGATAGGAACACATATGCAATGACTCTAGTGGGTCCATATGTGGTTTGTGAAAAGAACACACATGCGCTGACTCTAGTGGATCCATATGTGGTTTGTGAAAAGAACACACATGCAATGACACTAGTTGATCCATATGTGGTTTGTGGAAAGAACACACATGTAATGACTCAGGGAGATCCATGTGTGGTTTGTGGAAAGAACACACATGCAATGACCACTGGTCAATCCATGTGTGGTTTGTGGAAAGAACATACATGCAATGACACTGGTGGATCGATGTGTGGTTTGTGAAAAGAACACATGCAATCCCATTGGTTGATCCATATGTGGTTTGTGAAAAGAACACACATGCAATGCCATTGGTTAATCCATGTCTGGTTTGTGGAAAGAACAGACATGCAATGACTCTAGTGGATCCATATGTGGTTTGCGGAAAAGAACACACATGCAATAACCACTGGTTGATCCATATGTGGTTTGTAGAAAGAACACATATACAATGACACTGGTTGATCCATGTGTGGTTTGTGGAAAGAACACACATGCAATGCCATTGGTTGATCCATATGTGGTTTTTGAAAAGAACACACATGCAATGACTCTAGTGGATTCATATGTGGTTTGTGGAAAGAACACATATGCAATGACTCTAGTGGGTCCATATATGGTTCATGTCAGGAACACACATGCAATTCCATTGGTGGATACATGTGTGGTTTGTGGAAAGAACACACATGCAATGACTCTAGTGGGTCCATATGTGGTTTATGAAAAGAACACACATGCAATGACTCTAGTGGATCCCTATGTGGTTTGTGGAAAGAACACACATGCAATGACTCTCGTGGATCCATGTGTGGTTTGTAAAAAGAACACACATGCAATGACTCTAGTGGATCCATATGTGGTTTGTAAAAAGAACACACATGCAATGACTCTAGTGGATTCATATGTGGTTTGTGGAAATAACACATATGAAATGACTCTAGTGGGTCCATATGTGGTTCATGTCAGGAACACACATGCAATTCCATTGGTGGATCTATGTGTGGTTTGTGGAATGAACACACATGCAATGACTCTAGTGGATCCATATGTGGTTTGTTAAAAGAACACACATGCAATGACTCTAGTGGATCCCTATGTAGTTTGTGGAAAAGAACACACATGCAATGAACACTAGTGGATCCGTAAGTGGTTTGTGGAAAGAACACACATGCAATGACTCTAGTTGGTCCATATGTGGTTTGTGAAAAGAACACACATGCAATGACTCTAGTGCTGGTTTTAGTATAAGAACACACATGCAATGACTCAAGTGGGTCCATATGTGGTTTGTGAAAAGAACACACGTGCAATGACTCTAGTGGATCCATAAGTGGTTTGTGGAAAAGAACACACATGCAATAAACACTGGCTGATCCATGTGTGGTTCAGGACAGGAACACACATGCAATGAACACTGGTGGATCCATATGTGGTTCTTGACAGGAACACATATGGAATGACTCTAGTGGGTCCGTATGTGGTTTGAAAAGAACACACATGCAATGACTCTAGTGGATCCATATGTGGTTTGCGGAAAGAACACACGTGCAATGACACTGGTTGATCCATATGTGGTTTGTGGAAAGAACACACATGTAATGACTCAGGGGGATCCATGTGTGGTTTGTGGAAAGAACACACATGCAATGACCACTGGTTGATCCATGTGTCGTTTGTGGAAAGAACACACATGCAATGACACTGGTGGATCCATATGTGGCTTCTGAAAAGAACACACATGCAATGACTCTAGTGATGGTTCTAGTATAAGAACACACATGCAATGACTCTGGTGGGTCCATATGTGGTTTGTGAAATGAACACACACGCAATGACTCTAGTGGATCCAGGTGTGGTTTGTGGAAAAGAACACACCTGCAATGACCACTGGTTGATCCATATGTGGTTTTGAAAGAACAGACATGCAATGACTCTAGTGGATCCATATGGTTTGTGTAAAGAACACACATGCAATGACTGTAGTTGGTCCATATGTGGTTCATGTCAGGAACACACATGCAATGCCATTGGTGGATCCATGTGTGGTTTGTGGAAAGAACATACATGCAATAACTCTCGTGGATCCATGTGTGGTTTGTGAAAAGAACACACATGCAATGACTCTAGTGGATCCATATGTGGTTTGTGGAAAAGAACAATCATGCAATGAACACTGGTGGATCCATAAGTGGTTTGTGGAAAGAACACATATGCAATGACTCTAGTGGGTCCATATGTGGTTTGTGAAAAGAACACACAAGCAATAACTCTAGTGCTGGTTTTAGTATAAGAACACACATGCAATGACTCTCTTGGGTCCAAATGTGGTTTGTGAAAAGAACACGTCTGATGACTCTAGTGGGTCCATAAGTGGTTTGTGGAAAGAACACACATGCAATAACAGTAGGCTAATCCATGTGTGGTTCATGGCAGAACACACATGCAATGAACACTGGTGGATCCATATGTGGTTCTTGATAGGAACACATATGCAATGACTCTAGTGGGTCCATATGTGGTTTGTGAAAAGAACACACATGCGCTGACTCTAGTGGATCCATATGTGGTTTGTGAAAAGAACACACATGCAATGACACTGGTTGATCCATATGTGGTTTGTGGAAAGAACACACATGTAATGACTCAGGGAGATCCATGTGTGGTTTGTGGAAAGAACACACATGCAATGACCACTGGTCAATCCATGTGTGGTTTGTGGAAAGAACATACATGCAATGACAATGGTGGATCGATGTGTGGTTTGTGAAAAGAACACATGCAATCCCATTGGTTGATCCATATGTGGTTTGTGAAAAGAACACACATGCAATGCCATTGGTTAATCCATGTCTGGTTTGTGGAAAGAACGGACATGCAATGACCTCTAGTGGATCCATATGTGGTTTGCGGAAAGAACACACATGCAATGACCCTTTGGTTGATCCATATGTGGTTTGTAGAAAGAACACATATACAATGACACTGGTTGATCCATGTGTGGTTTGTGGAAAGAACACACATGCAATGCCATTGGTTGATCCATATGTGGTTTTTGAAAAGAACACACATGCAATGACTCTAGTGGATTCATATGTGGTTTGTGGAAATAACACATATGCAATGACTCTAGTGGGTCCATATATGGTTCATGTCAGGAACACACATGCAATTCCATTGGTGGATACATGTGTGGTTTGTGGAAAGAACACACATGCAATGACTCTAGTGGGTCCATATGTGGTTTATGAAAAGAACACACATGCAATGACTCTAGTGGATCCCTATGTGGTTTGTGGAAAAGAACACACATGCAATGAACACTAGTGGATCCGTAAGTGGTTTGTGGAAAGAACACACAAGCAATGACTCTAAATGGATCCATGTGTGGTTTTTTAAAAGAACACACATGCAATGACTCTAGTGGATCCATATGTGGTTTGTAAAAAGAACACACATGCAATGACTCTAGTGGATTCATATGTGGTTTGTGGAAATAACACATATGCAATGACTCTAGTGGGTCCATATGTGGTTCATGTCAGGAACACACATGCAATTCCATTGGTGGATCTATGTGTGGTTTGTGGAATGAACACACATGCAATGACTCTAGTGGATCCATATGTGGTTTGTTAAAAGAACACACATGCAATGACTCTAGTGGATCCCTATGTAGTTTGTGAAAAGAACACACATGCAATGAACACTAGTTGATCCATAAGTGGTTTGCGGAAAGAACACACATGCAATGACTCTAGTGGGTCCATATGTGGTTTGTGAAAAGAACACACATGCAATGACTCTAGTGCTGGTTTTAGTATAAGAACACACATGCAATGACTCTAGTGGATCCATATGTGGTTTGCGGAAAGAACACACGTGCAATGACACTGGTTGATCCATATGTGGTTTGTGGAAAGAACACACATGTAATGACTCGAGAGGATCCATGTGTGGTTTGTGGAAAGAACACACATGCAATGACCACTGGTTGATCCATGTGTGGTTTGTGGAATGAACACACATGCAATGACACTGGTGGTTCCATATGTGGCCACGAAAAGAACACACATGCAATGACTCTAGTGATGGTTCTAGTATAAGAACACATGCAATGACTCTGGTGGGTCCATATGTGGTTTGTGAAATGAACACACATAATGACTCTAGTGGATCCAGGTGTGGTTTGTGGAAAGAACACACCTGCAATGACCCTGGTTGATCCATATGTGGTTTTGAAAAGAACAGACAGGCCATGACTCTAGTGGATCCATATGTGGTGTGCGCAAAGAACACACATGCAAGGACTCTCGTGGATCCATATGTGGTGAATGTCGGGAACACACATGCAATGCCTTTGGTGGATCCATGTGTGGTTTGTGGAAAGAACATACATGCAATAACTCGTGGATCCATGTGTGGTTTGTGAAAGAACACACATGCAATGACTCTAGTGGATCCATATGTGGTTTGTGGAAAAGAACAATCATGCAATGAACAACTGGTGGATCCATAAGTGGTTTGTGGAAAGAACACATATGCAATGACTCTAGTGGGTCCATATGTGGTTTGTGGAAAAAAAGAACACACAAGCAATCACTCTAGTGATGGTTTTAGTATAAGAACACACATGCAATGACTCTCGTGGGTACAAATGTGGTTTGTGAAAAGAACACACTTGCAATGACTCTAGTGGATCCATAAGTGGTTTGTGGAAAGAACACACATGCAATAACGGCTAATCCATGTGTGGTTCATGTGAAGAACACACATGCAATGAACAATTGGATCCATATGTGGTTCTTGATAGGAACACATATGCAATGACTCTAGTGGGTCCATATGTGGTTTGTGAAAAGAACACACATGCGCTGACTCTAGTGGATCCATATGTGGTTTGTGAAAAGAACACATGCAATGACCTTGGTTGATCCATATGTGGTTTGTGGAAAGAACACACATGTAATGACTCAGGAGATCCATGTGTGGTTTGTGGAAGAACACACATGCAATGACCACTAATCAATCCATGTGTGGTTTGTGGAAAGAACATACATGCAATGACCTGGTGGATCGATGTGTGGTTTGTGAAAAGAACACACATACAATCCCATTAGTTGATCCATATGGGGTTTGTGAAAAGAACACACATGCAATGCCATTGGTTAATCCATGTCTGGTTTGTGGAAAGAACAGACATGCAATGACTCTAGTGGATCCATATGTGGTTTGCGGAAAAGAACACACATGCAATGACCACTGGTTGATCCATATGTGGTTTGTAGAAAGAACACATATACAATGACACTGGTTGATCCATGTGTGGTTTGTGGAAAGAACACACATGCAATGCCATTGGTTGATCCATATGTGGTTTTTGAAAAGAACACACATGCAATGACTCTAGTGGATTCATATGTGGTTTGTGGAAAGAACACATATGCAATGACTCTAGTGGGTCCATATATGGTTCATGTCAGGAACACACATGCAATTCCATTGGTGGATACATGTGTGGTTTGTGGAAAGAACACACATGCAATGACTCTAGTGGGTCCATATGTGGTTTATGAAAAGAACACACATGCAATGACTCTAGTGGATCCCTATGTGGTTTGTGGAAAAGAACACACATGCAATGAACACTAGTGGATCCGTAAGTGGTTTGTGGAAAGAACACACATGCAATGACTCTCGTGGATCCATGTGTGGTTTGTAAAAAGAACACACATGCAATGACTCTAGTGGATCCATATGTGGTTTGTAAAAGAACACATGCAATGACTCTAGTGGATTCATATGTGGTTTGTGGAAATAACACATATGCAATGACTCTAGTGGGTCCATATGTGGTTCATGTCAGGAACACACATGCAATTCCATTGGTGGATCTATGTGTGGTTTGTGGAATGAACACACATGCAATGACTCTAGTGGATCCATATGTGGTTTGTTAAAAGAACACACATGCAATGACTCTAGTGGATCCCTATGTAGTTTGTGGAAAAGAACACACATGCAATGAACACTAGTGGATCCATAAGTGGTTTGTGGAAAGAACACATGCAATGACTCTAGTTGGTCCATATGTGGTTTGTGAAAAGAACACCCATGCAATGACTCTAGTGCTAGTTTTAGTATAAGAACACACATGCAATGACTCAAGTGGGTCCATATGTGGTTTTGTGAAAAGAACACACGTCAATGACTCTAGTGGATCCATAAGTGGTTTGTGGAAAGAACACACATGCAATAAACCTTTGATCCATGTGTGGTTCGGACAGAACACATGCAATGAACACAGTGGATCCATATGTGGTTCTTACAGAACACATATGCAATGACTCTAGTGGGTCCGTATGTGGTTTGAAAAGAACACACATGCAATGACTCTAGTGGATCCATATGTGGTTTGCGGAAGAACACTGCGTCAATGACACCTTTGGTTGGTCCATATGTGGTTTGTGGAAAGAACACACATGTAATGACTCGGGGGATCCATGTGTGGTTTGTGGAAAGAACACACATGCAATGACCCTTTGGTTGATCCATGTGTGGTTTGTGGAAAGAACACACATGCAATGACACTTTGGTGGATCCATATGTGGCTTACAGAAAAGAACACACATGCAATGACTCTAGTGATGGTTCTAGTATAAGAACACACATGCAATGACCTGGTGGGTCCATATGTGGTTTGTGAAATGAACACACACGCAATGACTCTAGTGGATCCAGGTGTGGTTTGTGGAAAAGAACACACCTGCAATGACCACTGGTTGATCCATATGGGGTTTGTGGAAGAAGACACATGCAATGACCTTTGGTGGATCAATATGTGGTTTGTGAAAGAACACACATGCAATGACTCTAGTGTTGGTTTTAGTATAAGAACACAAATGCAATGACTTTAGTGCTGGTTTTAGTATAAGAACACACATGCAATGACTCTAGTTGATCCATGCATTGGTTCATGGCAGAACACACATGCAATGACTCTAGTGGATCCATTATGTGGTTTGTGGAAAGAACACACATGCTGACCACTAGTTGATCCATATGTGGTTTGTGGAAAGAACACACATGCAATGACAGTGAGTGGATCCATGTGTGGTTTGTGAAAAGAACACACATGCAATGCCATTGGTTGATCCATATGTACTTTGTGAAAATAACACACATGCAAAAGCCATTGGTTAATCCATGTGTGGTTTGTGGAAAGAACACACATGCAATGACTCTAGTGGATCCATATGTGGTTTGTGGAAAATAACACACATGCAATGAACACTGGTTGATCCATCACATGGTTTTGGAAAAACAAACGTACAATGACCTTTGAGTCGATCCATGTGTGGTTTGTGGAAAGAACACACATGCACTTCCATTGGTTGATCCATATGTGGCTTGTGAAAAGAACACAAATGCAATGACTCTAGTGGATCCATATGTGGATTGTGGAAAGAGCACACATGCAATGACTCTAGGTCCATATGTGGTTTGTGAAAAGAACACACATGCAATGACTCTAGTGGATCCATATGTGGTTTTGTGGAAAGAACACACATGCAATGACCACTAGTTGATCCATATGTGGTTTGTGGAAAGAACACACATGCAATTACACTGGTGGATCCATATGTGGTTTGTGAAAAGAACACACATGCAATGACTCTAGTGCTGGTTTTAGTATAAGAATACACATGCAATGACTCTAGTGGGTCCATATGTGGTTTGTGAAAATAACACACATGCAATGACTCTAGTGGGTCCATATGTGGTTTGTGGAAAAGAACACACATGCAATGACCACTGGTTTATCCATATGTGGTTTACAGAAAGAACACATATGCAGTGAACACTGGTTGATCCATGTGTGGTTTGTGGAAAAGAACAAACATGCAATGACTCAGAGGGATCCATGTATGGTTTGTGGAAAGAACACACATGCAATGACAGGGGTCGATCCATGTGGTTTGTCGAAAAGAACACACATGCAATGACTCTAGTGGGTCCATATGTGGTTTGTGGAAAGAACACACATGCAATGAACACTAGTTGATCCATGTGTGGTTTGTGGAAAGAACACACATGCAATGACACTGGTGGATCGATATGTGGTTTGTGGAAAGAACACACATGCAATGACTCTAGTGCTAGTTTTAGTATAAGAACACACATGCAATGACTCTAGTGGGTCCATATGTGGTTTGTGAAAAGAACATATGCAATGACTCTAGTGGAATCATATGTGGTTTGTGGAAAAGAACACACATGCAATGACCACTGGCTTATCCATAAATGGTTCTGGAAGAACACACATCACGGTGAACCTTTGGATTTGATCCATGTGTGGTTTGTGGAAAGATTACACATGATGACTCAGAGGGATCCATGTATGGTTTATGGAAAGAACACACATGCAATGACACTGGTCGATCCATGTGTGGTTTGTGAAAAGAACACACATGCAATGACCTTTGGTGGATCCATATTTGGTTTTGAAAGAACACACACACAATGACTCTAGTGTTGGTTTTAGTATAAGAACACACATGTAACGACTCTAATGGGTCCATATGTGGTTTGTGAAATAACACACGTACAATAACTCTAGTGGATCCATATGTGGTTTGTGGAAAGAACACACATGCAATGACCCTTTGGATTTGATCCATATGTGGTTTGTGGCAGAACACACATGCAATGAGACTAGTGGATCCATATGTGGTTTGTGAAAAGAACACACAGCAATGACTCTAGTGCTGGTTTTAGTATAAGAACACACATGCAATGACTCTAGTGCGTCCATATGAGGTTTGTGGAAAAGACCACAAATGCAATGACCACCAGTTGATCCATATGTGGTTTGTGGAAAAACACACATGCAATGACACTGGTGGATCCATATGTGGTTTCTGACAAGAACACAAATGCAATGCCATTGGTTGATCCATCCGTGGTTTGTGTAAAGAGACCACATGCAATGCCATTGGTTAATCCATGTGTGGTTTGTGGAAAGAACACACATGCAATGACTCTAGTGGATCCATATGTGGTTTGTGGAAAAGAACACACATGCAATTACCACTGGTTGATCCATATGTGTTTTTTGGAAAGAACACACATGCAATGACACTGGTTGATCCATGTGTGTTTTGTGAAAAGAACACACATGCAATGCCATTGGTTGATCCATATGTAGTTTGTGAAAAGAACACACATGCAATTCCATTGGTTAATCCATGTGTGGTTTATGGAAGAACACAAATGCAATGACTCTAGTGGTTCCATATGTGGTTTGTGGAAAAGAACACAAATGCAATGACCACTAGTTGATCCATATGTGGTTTGTGGAAAAACACACATGCAATGACACTAGTTGATCCATGTGTGGTTCGTGGAAAGAACACACATGCAATGCCATTGGTTGATCCATATGTGGTTTGTGAAAATAACACACATGCAATGACTCTAGTGGATCCATATGTGGTTTGTGGAAAGAACACACATGCAATTACTCTAGTGGGTCCATATGTGGTTCATGTCAGGAACACACATGCAATTCCATTGGTGGATCCATGTGTGGTTTGTGGAAAGAATACACATGCAATGACTCTAGTGGGTCCATAATTGGTTTGTGAAAAGAACAAACATGCAATGACTCTAGTGGATCCATATGTAGTTTGTGGAAAGAACACACATGCAATGACTGAAGTGGGTCCATATGTGGTTTGTGAAAGAACACACATGCAATGACTCTAGTGCTGGTTTGGTATAAGAACACACATGCAATGACTCTAGTGGGTCCATATATGGATTGTGAAAAGAAAACACATGCAATGACTCTATTGGATCCATATGTGGTTTGTGGAAAAGAACACACATGCAATGACCACTTGTTGATCCATATGTGGTTTGTGGAAGAACACACATGCAATGACACTGGTGGATCCATATGTGGTTTGTGAAAAGAACACACATGAAGTGCCATTTGTTGATCCATATGTAGTTTGTGAAAAGAACACACATGCAATGACACTGGTTGATCCATGTGTGGTTGTGAAAAGAACACACATGCAATGCCAATTATTGATCCATATGTAGTTTCTAAAAGAACACAAATGCAATGCCATTGGTTAATCCATGTGTTGTTTGTGGAAAGAACACACATGCAATGACTCTAGTGGGTCCATATGTGGTTTATGAAAGAACACAAATGCAATGACCACTGGTTGATCCATATGTAGTTTTTGGAAAGAACACACATGCAATGACACTGGTTGATCCGTGTGTGGTTTTTGGAAAGAACACACATGCAATGCCATTGGTTGATCCATATGTGGTTTGTGAAAAGAACACGCATGCAATCCTCTAGTGGATCCATATGTGGTTTGTGGAAAGATCACACATGCAATGACTCTAGTGGATCCATATGTGGTTCATTACATGAACAAACATGCAATGCCATTGGTGGATCCATGTGTGGTTTGTGGAAAGAATACATGCAATGACTCTAGTGGGTCCATAATTGGTTTGTGAAAAGAACACACATGCAATGAATCTAGTGGATACATATGTAGTTTGTGGAAAGAACACACATGCAATGACTGTGGGTCCATATGTGGTTTGTGAAAGAACACACATACAATGACTCTAGTGCTGGTTTATTATAAGAACACACATGCAATGACTCTAGTGGGTCCATATGTGGTTTGTGAAAAGAAAACACATGCAATGACTCTAGTGGATCCATATGTGGTTTGTGGAAAGAACACACATGCAACGACCACTAGTTGATCCATATGTGGTTTGTGGAAACAACACACATGCAATAACACTGGTGTATCCAAATCTGGTTTGTGAAAAGAACACACATGCAATGACTCTAGTGGATCCATATGTGGTTTGTGGAAAATAACACACATGCAATGACCTTTGGTTGATCCATCTGTTGTTTTTTGAAAGAACAAGCATGCAAGGACACTAGTTGATCCATATGTGGTTTGTGAAAAGAACACACATGCAATGACTCTAGTGCTAGTTTTAGTATAAGAACACACATGAAATGACTCTAGTGGGTCCATATGTGGTTAGTGGAAAAGAACACACATGCAATGACCACTAGTTGATCCATATGTGGTTTGTGGAAAGAACACACATGCAATGAAACTAGTGGATCCATGTGGTTTGTGAAAGAACACACATGAAATGCCATTTGTTGATCCATATGTAGTTTGTGAAAAGAACACACGTGCAATGCCATTGGTTAATCCATGTGTGGTTTGTGGAAACAACACACATGCAATGACACTAGTGTATCCATATGTGGTTTGTGGAAAAGAACACACATGCAATGACCACTGGTTGATCCATATGTTGTTTTTGGAAAAGAACACATGCAATGACACTAGTTGATCCATGTGTGGTTTGTGAAAAGAACACACATGCAATGCCAATTGTTGATCCATATGTAGTTTCTAAAAAGAACACAAATGCAATGCCATTGGTTAATCCATGTGTTGTTTGTGGAAAGAACACACATGCAATGACTCTAGTGGGTCCATATGTGGTTTATGGAAAAGAACACAAATGCAATGACCACTGGTTGATCCATATGTAGTTTTTGGAAAGAACACACATGCAATGACACTGGTTGATCCGTGTGTGGTTTTTGGAAAGAACACACATGCAATGCCATTGGTTGATCCATATGTGGTTTGTGAAAAGAACACGCATGCAATCACTCTAGTGGATCCATATGTGGTTTGTGGAAAGATCACACATGCAATGACTCTAGTGGATCCATATGTGGTTCATTACATGAACACACATGCAATGCCATTGGTGGATCCATGTGTGGTTTGTGGAAAGAATACACATGCAATGACTCTAGTGGGTCCATAATTGGTTTGTGAAAAGAACACACATGCAATGAATCTAGTGGATACATATGTAGTTTGTGGAAAGAACACACATGCAATGACTGAAGTGGGTCCATATGTGGTTTGTGAAAAGAACACACATACAATGACTCTAGTGCTGGATTAGGATAAGAACACACATGCAATGACTCTAGTGGGTCAATAATTGGTTTGTGAAAAGAACACACATGCAATGACTCTAGTGGATACATATGTAGTTTGTGGAAAGAACACACATGCGATGACCACTAGTTGATCCATATGTGGTTTGTGGAAACAACATACATGCAATAACACTAATTGGATCAAATGTGGTTTGTGAAAAGAACACACATGCAATGACTCTAGTGGATCCATATGTGGTTTGTGAAAATAACACACATGCAATGACCACTGGTTGATCCATATGTGGTTTGTGGCAAGAAACAGGACATGCAATGACACTAGTGGATCCATATGTGGTTTGTGAAAAGAACAAACATGCAATGACTCTAGTGCTAGTTTTAGTATAAGAACACACATGAAATGACTCTAGTGGGTCCATATGGTTAGTGGAAAAAAGAAGAACACACATGCAATGACCACTAGTTGATCCATATGTATGGTTTGTGGAAAGAACACACATGCAATGAAACTAGTGGATCCATGTGTGGTTTGTGAAAAAAGAACACACATGAAATGCCATTTGTTGATCATATGTAGTTTGTGAAAAAGAACACACGTGCAATGCCATTGGTTAATCCATGTGTGGTTTGTGGAAACAACACACATGCAGTGACACTAGTGTATCCATATGTGGTTTTGTGGAAAGAACACACATGCAATGACCACTGGTTGATCCATATATTTGTTTTGGAAAGAACACACATGCAATGACACTAGTTGATCCATGTGTGGTTTGTGAAAGAACACATGCAATGCCATTAGTTGATCCATATGTAGTTTGTGAAAAGAACACATATGTAATGCCATTAGTTAATCCATGTGTGGTTTGTGGAAAGAACACACATACAATGACTCTAGTGGATCCATATGTGGTTTGTGGAAAGAAGACACTTGCAATGACCACTGGTTGAGCCATATGTGGTTTTGGAAAGAACACACATGCAATGACATTGGTTGATCCATGTGTGGTTTGTGGAAAGAACACACATGCAATGCCATTGGTTGATCCATATGTCGTTTGTGAAAGAACACACATGTAATGACTCTAAGTGGATCCATATGTGGTTTAATGGAAAGAACACACATGCAATGACTCTAGTGGGTCCCATATGTGGTTCATTACAGGAACACACATACCAATGCCATTGGGTGGATCCATGTGTGCTTTGTGGAAAGAATACACATGCAGTGACTCTAGTGGGTCATGAATTGGTTTGTGAAAAGAACACACATACAATGACTATAGTGGATCCATATGTAGTTTGTGGAAGAACACACATGCAATGACTGAAGTGGGTCCATATGTGGTTTGTGAAAAGAACACACAGAGCAATGACTCTAGTGCTAGTTTTAGTATAAGAACACACATGCAATGACTCTAGGTCGTCCATATGAGGTTTGTGAAAAAGAACACAAATGCAATGACCACCAGGTTGATCCATATGTGGTTTGTGGAAAGAACAACATGTGCAATGACAACGAGGTGGATCCATGTGTGGTTTGTGAAAAGAATTACACATGCAATGCCATTGGTTGATCCATGTATTATTGGTTTGTGAAAAGAACACACATGCAATGACTCTAGTTGATCCGTAATAAGTGGTTCATGGCGGAACACACATGCTTGATGACTTCTAGTGGATCCGTATGTGGTTTGTGGAAAAAGAGAACACATGCAGCGACCACTAGATTGAATCCATATGTGGTTTGTGGAAAGAACACACATGCAATGGCGATTGGTGGATCCATGTGTGGTTTGTGAAAGAAAGAACTGCACACATGTCTGATACCATGCCGTGGTTGATCCATATGTACTTTGTGAAAAGAACACACATGCATTGCCATTGGTTAATCCATGTGTGGTTTGTGGAAAGAATTACACATGCAATGACTCTAATTATGGATCAAGTATGTGGTTTTGTGGGGAAAGAACACACATGCAATGAACACTTTGGTTGATCCATACTGTGGTTTTGGAAAGAACAAACATGCACAAATGACACTTTGAATGCGATCCATGTGTGTGTTTGTGGAAAGAACACACATGCTGCTTGCCATTATGGATTTGAAGTCCATATGTGGTTTGTAGAAAAAGAACACAATCTGTTGATGACTCTAGTGGATCCATATGGCCGGATTGTGGAAAGAGCACACATGCAATGACTCTGAGTGGGTCCATATGTGGTTTGTGAAAAGAACACACATTACGTGACTCCTGAAGTGGATCCATATGTGGTTTGTGGGAAAAAGAACTTAGCATGGCCAATGACCACTAGTTGAGTCCATATGTGGTTTGTGGAAAGAACACATGCAATGACAACTGAGTGGATCCATATGTGCCCTTTGTGAAAAAGAACACACGGCTGCAATGACTCTAGTGCTGGTTTTAGTATAAGAATAAACATGCAATGACTCTAGTGGGTCCATGTATATGTGGTTTGTGAAAATAACACACATGCAATGACTCCTGAGTGGATCCATATGTGGTTTGTGGAAAGAACACACATGCAATGACCACTGGATTTTATCCATAAGTGGTTTCTGGAAAGAAAAGAACACACATGCACGGATGAACACTTTGGATTGGTCCATGTGTGTAGTTTGTGGAAAAGAACACAGATCACACCTGACTCGAGAGGGATCCATGTATGGTTTGTGGAAAGAACACACATGCAATGACACTAGCCGATCCATGTGTGGTTTGTGAAAAAAAGAACACACATGGCAATGACTCCTAGTGGATCCATATGTGGTTTGTGGGAAAAAGAACACATGCAATGACCACTAGTTGATCCATATGTGGTTTGTGGAAAGAACACACATGCTAATGCCCAACTGGTGGATCCATATGTAGGTTTGTAGAAAAAGAACACACATGCAATGACTCTAGTGCTGGTTTTAGTATAAGAACACACATGCAATGACTGTGTCTGAGTAAGGTCCATATGTGGTTTGTGCAGAAAATAACACACATGCAATGACTCTAGTGGATCCTTATGGTTTTGTGGAAAAGAACACATGCAATGCCCACTGGTTTATCCATAAGTGGTTTAGGAAAGAACACACATGTAAAAATTGAACACTTTGGATTTGATCCATGTGCTGTGGAAAGAACACACATGCAATGACTGAGAGGATCCATGTATGGTTTTGTGGAAAGAACACATGCAATGACCTTTGAGTCGATCCATGTGTGAAAGGTTTGTGAAAAAGAACACACAGCCAGCTGACACTGGTGGATCATATTTGGTTTTGGAAAGAACACACACACAATGACTCTGAGTGTTGGTTTTAGTATAAGAACACACATGTAGCCAAGCTCTAATAGGTCCATATGTGGTTGTGAAAAGAACACACATGCAATGACTCTAGTGGATCCATATGTGGTTTGTGGAAAAGAACACACATGCAATGACCACTGGTTTATCCATATGTGGTTTGTGGCAAGAACACACATGCAATGAGACTGGTGGATCCATATGTGGTTTGTGAAAAGAACACACAGGCAATGACTCTAGTGCTGGTTTTAGTATAAGAACACACATGCAATGACTCTAGTGCGTCCATATGAGGTTTGTGGAAAAGACCACAAATGCAATGACCACCAGTTGATCCATATGTGGTTTGTGGAAAGAACATGCAATGACACTGGTGGATCCATGTGTGGTTTGTGAAAAGAACACACATGCAATGCCATTGGTTGATCCATGTGTAGTTTGTGAAAAGACCACACATGCAATGCCATTGGTTAATCCATGTGTGGTTTGTGGAAAGAACACACATGCAATGACTCTAGTGGATCCATATGTGGTTTGTGGAAAAGAACACACATGCAATTACCACTGGTTGATCCATATGTTTTTTTTGGAAAGAACACACATGCAATGACACTGGTTGATCCATGTGTGGTTTGTGAAAAGAACACACATGCAATGCCATTGGTTGATCCATATGTAGTGAAAAGAACACACATGCAATTCCATTGGTTAATCCATGTGTGGTTTGTGGAAAGAACACATATGCAATGACTCTAGTGGATCCATATGTGGTCTGTGGAAAAGAACACACATGCAATGACCACTAGTTGATCCATATGTGGTTTGTGGAAAAACACACATGCAATGACACTAGTTGATCCATGTGTGGTTCGTGGAAAGAACACACATGCAATGCCATTGGTTGATCCATATGTGGTTTGTGAAAATAACACACATGCAATGACTCTAGTGGATCCATATGTGGTTTGTGGAAAGAACACACATGCAATTACTCTAGTGGGTCCATATGTGGTTCATGTCAGGAACACACATGCAATTCCATTGGTGGATCCATGTGTGGTTTGTGGAAAGAATACACATGCAATGACTCTAGTGGGTCCATAATTGGTTTGTGAAAAGAACAAACATGCAATGACTCTAGTGGATCCATATGTAGTTTGTGGAAAGAACACACATGCAATGACTGAAGTGGGTCCATATGTGGTTTGTGAAAGAACACACATGCAATGACTCTAGTGCTGGTTTTGGTATAAGAACACACATGCAATGACTCTAGTGGGTCCATATATGGTTTGTGAAAAGAAAACACATGCAATGACTCTAGTGGATCCATATGTGGTTTGTGGAAAAGAACACACATGCAATGACCACTTGTTGATCCATATGTGGTTTGTGGAAAGAACACACATGCAATGACACTGGTGGATCCATATGTGGTTTGTGAAAAGAACACACATGAAGTGCCATTTGTTGATCCATATGTAGTTTGTGAAAAGAACACACATGCAATGACACTGGTTGATCCATGTGTGGTTTGTGAAAAGAACACACATGCAATGCCAATGGTGGATCCATATGTAGTTTAAAAGAACACAAATGCAATGCCATTGGTTAATCCATGTGTGGTTTGTGGAAAGAACACACATGCAATGACTCTAGTGGGTCCATATGTGGTTTATGGAAAAGAACACAAATGCAATGACCACTGGTTGATCCATATGTAGTTTTTGGAAAGAACACACATGCAATGACAGGTTGATCCGTGTGTGGTTTTGGAAAGAACACACATGCAATGCCATTGGTTGATCCATATGTGGTTTGTGAAAAGAACACATGCAATAACTCTAGTGGATCCATATGTGGTTTGTGGAAAGATCACACATGCAATGACTCTAGTGGATCCATATGTGGTTCATTACATGAACACACATGCAATGCCATTGGTGGATCCATGTGTGGTTTGTGGAAAGAATACACATGCAATGACTCTAGTGGGTCCATAATTGGTTTGTGAAAAGAACACACATGCAATGACTCTAGTGGATACATATGTAGTTTGTGGAAAGAACACACATGCAATGACTGAAGTGGGTCCATATGTGGTTTGTGAAAAGAACACACATACAATGACTCTAGTGCTGGTTTAGTATAAGAACACACATGCAATGACTCTAGTGGGTCCATATGTGGTTTGTGAAAAGAAACACATGCAATGACTCTAGTGGATCCATATGTGGTTTGTGGAAAAGAACACATGCAATGACCACTAGTTGATCCATATGTGGTTTGTGGAAACAACATACATGCAATAACTCTGTGGATCCAAATGTGGTTTGTGAAAAGAACACACATGCAATGACTCTAGTGGATCCATATGTGGTTTGTGGAAAATAACACACATGCAATGACCACTGGTTGATCCATATGTGGTTTGTGGCAAGAACAGTACATGCAATGACACTAGTGGATCCATGTGGTTTGTGAAAAGAACACACATGCAATGACTTAGTGCTAGTTTTAGTATACAACACACATGAAATGACTCTAGTGGGTC